>CM059432.1:5853003-7053003 GCA_030390025.1 Squalus acanthias | reverse complement strand
GAATACAACCCTAATTTGTGTAATCTCTTCTCGTAACTTAACCCTTGGAGTCCAGTAAACCTACGCTGCACTCC
Organism: Squalus acanthias; assembly: GCA_030390025.1. Taxonomy (NCBI): domain Eukaryota; kingdom Metazoa; phylum Chordata; class Chondrichthyes; order Squaliformes; family Squalidae; genus Squalus; species Squalus acanthias. The sequence continues at coordinate 7,052,929 of CM059432.1, read as the reverse complement.
CTCCAAGGCCAATATATCCTTCCGAAGGTGTGGTGCCCAGAACTGCTCACAGTACTCCAGGTGTGGTCTAACCAGGGTTTTGTACAGCTGCAGCATAACTTCTACCCCCTTGTAGTCTAGTCCTCTCGATAAAAAGGCCAGCATTCCATTAGCCTTTTTGATTATTTTCTGTACCTGTTCATGACATTTTAATGACCTATGTACCTGGACCTCCAAGCCTCTTTGGACCTCCACTGTTTTTGGCCTTTCACCATTTAGAAAGTACCCTGTTCTATCCTTTTTAGGTCCAAAGTCCAATTAGGACCTCACATTTGTCTACACTGAAATCCATTTGCCACAGTTTTGCCCATTCAATGAATCTGTCAATATCCCCTTTGTAATTTTATGCTTCCATTTACACTGCCTACAATGCCGCCTATCTTTGTGTCACTGGCAAATATGGATAGATGACTTTCTATGCCATCATCTAAGTTGTTAATAAATACTGTGAATAGTTGAGAATAGGTGAGGAAGCACTTCTTCACACAAAGGGTAGTGGAAATATGGACTCTCTCCCCAAAAGCTGTTGAGGCTGGGAGTCAATTGAAAATTTCAAAACTGAGATTGATAGATTTTTATCAGGCAAGGGTAGTAAGGGTTACGGAACCAAGGCAGGTAGATGGAGTTAAGATACAGATCAGCAATGATCTAACTGAATGGCAGAACAGACTCGAGGAGCTCAATGGCCTCCTCCTGTTCCTATATCTCTGCTGGAAGTCTGCAAGACTGTACTTATGATGACATGACTGGGTTCAGCTGTGACGCCCCTCACTATTGACTAGCCTTCTGGCCCTTACTACCAGCACCTGACGAATTGCCACTTGGGTGAAGTACTGGATGGCAGCCAGTCTGTGTGGAACTGAACCCAGCAAGGAATCAATGGGCCGAATCTTGCTAGAAAAATAACGGCGCACTAATGACGCACGCTGTTATTAATGTGCAAATTGGCCAGCTTGTTCAGGGGATTAGGAGATATGCCATGAGTTATGCATCTCCAGGATTTCCTGTTCGATTTACAGCTGTTTGCTTCGCACAAACGGCATCTCCCTGTGAGTTTCATGAAGTTGCTGGATCTGCACATTAATTGCCCATTAAACGCACCACAGAAAGTTAAGTCTGGTAATTAATAGCGTAAGTACCTTTTTAACGACATGGTAATTGTTAATGCAATGCCAATCAACCTCTCTGGCCCATAACGGGAACAACTGAAGCTGCAGAGTCTCATTCCTTCAGGTTGAGAAATTGTTCTTAGAGATTTAAAAAAATGTTTAAATTGATCATTTTTGTTCTTACTTTTCATTTCTTTCTCTTTTTTCTCTCTCTCTCTTAATCTAATCTTTCTTTCCCTCTTTTTATTTCACTTTCTCTAATTTGACTCTAATTCGCCCTATTTCCTTCTCCGTTGTTCTCCTGTTTCTTTCTCAATCCTTAAATCTCATTGGTTACGAGATAGACTGTTGGTCCCATCGTTCACCGAGGTCCCAGATGTTCCGTTGCCCGTGCCGCGCCATTATCAGCTCGCACTTCCAGAAAGTTATGGTACGAAGAACTTTTGAGCTCAAGGGTGCAGGAAAAAGTCTAACTAATGGCGTACAGTGCGAGATGCCCCCTCCAGCAAGATCTGGCCCCGTGCCTTTAAGAGAGCAATTGAGAAAATTGGGGGAGGTGGCATATAATAACAGACATCTTGGGCTGGATTTTCTCAATGGGGAGCTTTTGGAGGCGGGACTCCCACTTGTCGGGTTTTAGTCCCGCCTCCATCGACTTGTGGCCAAGCCACGCTAGTTTCCCTTGATTGACCTTGTTAAGCCCGCCCAGCGGGCTTAGCAGGCCAATTAAGGGAAAGCCAGTTACAGGTGACGTCAGCGAGTGACGTTTCATCTGTCAAGAGCTTTTGACAGATGAAATGACCGCGTTTGACAGCTCTGTGAATCTGTCAAACACTGACAATCTGTCTTCTAAGCTGAGTCTTTACTCAAGACTCAATTAGAAAGCCTTCCTGAGCAGAAAGCAGAAGGCTGCAGCTTTTGACAGTTCAGCGGCCATTCTGCTTTCTGTGCCGGTTAGCTGAGGGACTCCCGAGACCTGGAGGGAGGAAGCCTGCAGGAAGAAGTAAAGGTAAGTAAAACTTATTAAAACACTCTACACACACCTCACACACTTACCGCTGCACACATGCACCCATCACTCACCTGCACACCGGACATCTTGGCCCCTCCGAACCCCGCAGACCGACGGCCCGCCTCGCTGACCCTGGCGAGGTTCGTAGCCGTCGGGAAGCCCACACTTCAGGGCTCAAAATAGGGATTAGCCAAAAAACTGCCCGTTAACTACCTGTTAACAGGCAGTTAATTGGCACTAATCCCCTTCCCGCCTCGGGGAGATGGCTCCCAACGCGGGTCGGCTTCCCGCCTCCTGGGAAGATGGCACGGAGGCAGGTTGGGTACCCACCCCCAGATTCTGCCATTTTCCCGGCAGTCCCGCCTCCCCAGGGCTGGCAAAATCGCCCCCCCTTGTGTAAACAGCTTGCATGCCAAAAGTGTCACCAGTGCCTTTAATTACCTTTGCATTCATTAATGTGCAAATAAAATCAATTAAAACTGTAATAAAACAAAATAAAATTCAAAATATCTTTTAAATTCACATATTCGCGGGTTTTTTTTGCATCGCAACTTGTAAAATACTTTACTCTCCCACTTCCACCCCTCCTGCATCACATACTATTTCCTGGTTGATAAATGAGAGGCGTCCCAGGCATCTGCAGTATTGCTCTTGAACTGATCAGAAGGTGCGTGACTGGCTCAAGAGAATTTGGCACACAAGCGTCAACCTTCACACAGGGGCAGTACTTTCGCCTCAGAGTCAGAAGTTTGCAGATTTAAACCCCACTCCGTAACTTGACCGCGTAATCTAAGCTGACACTTCAGTGCAGAAACTGAGGGAGTGTTGTACTTTTGGGAGATGCTGTCGTCCAAATTAAAAGTTTAAACCGAGGCCCTGTCTGCCCTCTCGGCTGCACGTAAAAGATGCTATAGCGCCATTTGAAGGGAGCCGGGGAGTTCTCATTGCCCTGGCCAATATTTATCCCTCAACTACACATCACTAAAACAGTTTAACTGGTCCTTTCTCTCATTGCTGTTTGTGGGACCTTGCTGTGTGAAAATTACAACAGGGACTACACTTCAAAAGTACTTCACTGGCTGTGAAATGCTTTGGGACATCCAAAAAGTTGTGAAAGGTGCTGCATAAATGGAAGTTCGTTCTTCTTTCTTTTTGCAGGTCTTTAGTGAACACTCGTATTAAAACCTTAGCCCACTGCATTACCTTCCCCAAATATTTCTGTGTAATGTATTATTGAACACAGTTTATTAAGTAGGACCAATGCAAGTGACTCTGATGATACAATGGCCCGTATTTTCCGATCCCTACGGGTCGGTACGAGCTGTGTACACACCCGTAGGGACATCGGAAATGCCGGTTTCAGGCATGCGAAGCGCATGGGCTGTAAACCGGCATTTCCGATCTGTCAAGAATGCGCCTGACAGATCCTCTGCCTGCCCTGGAGAAGGGCCTCTGCGGGGGGAGGGGGGGGGGGGGGGGAGTTCCGCTTTCTGCAGAACCTCTGCCCGCTGAAAACCCTTAAAAATCTTATGCCTGGTAAAAGCCTGCATAAGGCCTGCTTTTACCAGCATAAGAGTATAATTTAAAAATACTTTAAAAAAAAGTTACGTTTATTTTTAGCCCCATAAAAAACTTTAATTATTTTTTCTAAATTTTTGTTTAAAATATTTAATTTAATGTCATTTTAACTCATTTTAAAAACGTGATTTAAAAATAAAATGTATTTAATGTTTTGATGTTTTTTTTCAGTGATCCCCATTCATACTTTTGACAGGTCTCTGTCATAAGTATGAAGGGAGATTCCCTTCTCCTATTGGCTGGCCTGGCCCACGTGATCCCAGGGACGCTTGTGAACCGCCTGCGCCCCTGGGATACGTGGGCCCTGCACATTTCGAGTGTGGAGAGGCCCAGGAGCGGAAATGGCTGGACCTCGGGAGCCCTCAGGTAAGAGCGTAGATTTTTTTCCGATAGGAGGCATCCGCACGCAGGAAGCCTCCTATCGGAAATTACGGGCCAACATATTAGCTGAAAGAAGAACAGCATGTCACGAAATTGTTAGATGTGGGTTGAAGCTCCGGGATTCCCAATAAGCAAGTTTCCGATCTCAGCCATCAACAAGACATTTCAGTGTAAAGATTGAAACGGCAGAAGCAAATCATCCATGGTCTGCTCATGCACTCAATATTAATCAGTTCAAGTCAGTGCAGGCAGAATACTAGAAGCAAGTATTGCAGAAGGGTACTCTATGTGCCAATTCGGATGCAGGAATTATACATAAACTGGGGAGGAGAAAGGATATAAATCAATAAAAATACATAATATGTGCTATTTTTAAAATACAAATATCTATAAAGAAAGAAAGTGCTTTACAGCCATTGAAGTACTTTTTGAAGAGTAGTCACTGTTGTAATGTAGGAAACGTGGCAGCCAATTTGCGCATAGAATGCTCCCACAGACAGCAATGTGATAATGACCAGATAATCTGTTTTAGTGAAAAGCAAAATACTGTGGATGCTGGAAATCTGAAATAAAAACAGAAAATGCTGGAAATACTCAGCAGGTCAGGCAGTATCTGTGGAGAGAGATGAAAGATGCTGTCTGACCTGCTGAGTATTTCCAGCATTTTCTGTTTTTATTTTGTATGTTTTAGTGATGTCGGTTGAGGGATAAGTATTGGCCAGGACACTGGGGAGAACTCCCCCGCTCTGCTTTGAAATAGTGCCACGGGATCTCTTACGTTCACCTGAGGGGGGCAGTTGGGACCTGGGTTTAACGTCTCATCCGAAAGGCGGCATCTCGGACAGTCCAGCACTCCCTCAGTACTGCACTGGAGCGTCAGCCTGGATTATGTGCTGACATCAATGGGGTGGAACTTGAACCTGCGGTCTACTGACTCAGAGGCGAGAGTGCTACCTACTGAGCTATGGCTGACACATATATACATACACAGGATATAAAATCTTTGATAACCCAATTATGTACCGAATACATTGAAATGAATGGGTAATGCATGTTATTCCTACTTGCTCCAGAATTGGCACTGCAATACTTCTTAGCCTGTTGTTAACAAACACAGTTGAAAGACAAACCAGGTTTTCTGACTAACTGTATGCAAAGCCATGGGAGATTCACTATTTATCAAAAATACTAACAATCAATACAGACAAAATGTTGAAATAGAACCAACAGGTTATCATCCCACTTTCCTTAAGTATTAAGGGGGTGAAATTTGACTTTGGCGGTAGCTTAAATGGGGCGACAGCAAATTGGCGGCCCACTCTACACTCTGCTTGCTTTTCTTTTCCTTTCCATCGACTTCAAAGGAAATTAGAAATGGGCCGGGGTGTATAAAACAGGCCGCCCATTCGCCATCGCCCCTTCTGTACTACCACCAAAGTGGAATTGCACCCCAAAGATGTCTATATTTTATTTTCCACAAGTCCTGGTTTAAAATTTACAGCAGAGCCCCACCGTTATAAAATCACATTTCAGGATTCACTGTGTTCAGAACTTCACCGTTTAGCACATACATTCCGTATTTTTTATTGATTTATATCCTTTCTCCTCCCCAGATTGTTATGTATAATTCCCCACATCCAAATTGGCACCTAGAGTACACTTCTGTTCAGCATTTCTTCTCCTCCAACTTACTTCTTGCCACCGTTCAGTCTCTTACCTCACACTCTTGTGAATCTCCAGTTGAGACAGTGGGTTTACAAATCACTGGAGGTGAATAAGAGTTCAGTCATACTCCGAACACCCAAACTGCAGCCAAGGGCAGCACTTTCCAGAGGGTGGTCAAATTAACACAGTATAGAAACGGACAAGAAATTGTCATGCCTATGGTGGGCAGAATGGTCTTTTAGACCAGGTCTAAAACCTTTGACTATAAAAATAGTCCATCTACAAGATTCATTGCAGCAACTCGCCAAGGCTTCTTCGACAGCACCTCCCAAACCCGCGATCTCTACCGCCTAGAAGGACAAGGGATGGGAACACCACCACCTCCAAGTTCCCCTCCAAGTCACACACCATCCTGACTTGGAAATATATCGCCGTTCCTTCATCGTCGCTGGGTCAAAATCCTGGAACTCCCTCCCTAACAGCACTGTGGGAGTACCTTCACCACACGGACAGCAGCGGTTCAAGAAGGCGGCTCACCACCACCTCCTCCAGGGCAATTAGGGACAGGCAATAAATGCTGGCCTTGTAGGCGACGCCCACATCCCAGGAACGAATAGAAAAAAGACGAAGTGCCCTGCTACGAATGCCACTGGAATTGCTAAAATCACTCTCAATATAAGCAAATTCCTACTGACTGCAAGTGTATTAAAACTTTATTGTGTAAATTGAGCAAAAGCAGAACAACACATTTCCGAAGCTGACTTGAAGCAAATGAGAAAATGTAATTGGCTACTGGTATGGGTTAACATGAATGTGATTGAGTTATAAAAGACTGCTGCACATTTTATTCCTTTTAATCACTGCAGATGTTTCAAATTACTATATTTGAAAAAATATTTTCTACTGCCCTTAAAGTATGAAGCTTCTGCTATGAACACTTCAGAGAATTAAATACATATTATTGCAACATCGAAGATAAAATTTCAGACCTCCAGGCATACATTAAATAAGCTGGCAATACATTAAAGAAAATGCTTTGCTTATTAGATACTTCCTATTCTAAACAGTGTCATCAAAAACTAAAGACCAATCCGCATAAAAAGCAATAGAGTGTTTCCACAAGAACCCTATGCCAAAAACCCTGTTTCTTCCAACTAATGAGTAAAGGATGTGTCCTTTTTATATGAATGTAAGATTTTTCCAAATAGCCACATTAGGAGGCACAAATATATGTTCCATATGGGTTATATTTCATCAAATTGTATTGGTATGATTCTTGAGATCAACAGCAGGATAGCGTTTAATAATGTTTCATACAAAACAGAGCCAAAGATAAAAATCCCCCTTTTTCCAATTGAGACTAAGTGACTGGAATCTACAGGGTTGGATTCTGCTGCAGCTGAAGAAACATAAATAAGTTTAAAAGCGAGCAGAAGTGAACTTAAACTTGTAGTGTAACTTTCCTCTATACCAATTATAGGCTTATTGAAAACAATAACAGTTAAAACAAATTGTTACCCATTTGTCTCGCTGGTAATAAATACTGCTCCATCAATTTTACTTTAAAAGGTTTCGATATACAGGAAACTTTCGTTTATCCGGCACCCAAATATCCGGAATTCTCGCTTAACCGGCAAAAATCATCCTCTGAAAACTCCTCTCAAATAACCGGCAATGTTGCCGAGTCGCAGTCGAGTCTCTGCGAACGCCGAGTGCTCCGAAAAATCCTCTCAAATAACCGGCAATGTTGCCGATCCCGAGTCCGAGTCCGCGAACGCCGATTTAGTCAGTAGGGGTACTTTTCAAAAGTGCCACTACTCGGCCTCCTGGCGCTGTCGCAAGTCCGAAACATTGCAGTAGCATGAGTAGATTCTCCCGTGCTGCTTGGTGTCTCTTTGTTAAAAATAGCCTCGGTAGATATAACTCTCTGTTATCCGGTACTTTCGATAAACCGGCACCACGCCGGTCCCGTCGATGCCGGATAAACGAAAGTTTCCTGTAGTTACATTCTTAATGGTGGGAGAAAAAAAACAACTTAAAAAATCCTAGTTGGTTATATTGAATTAATTAATTTACACAGCAAGTTCATTTTGAACAGAATATGAATGTTGGAAGTCTTTTCTCATCCAATTTTTTTAAATTAATAAGCTCATTGGAAGAGTCAGTTTGTTTGGTTGCTGTTAAGTAGCAAGTTCATGTTCATTTGCTAAAAAGAAAGCTGATATCTTTGATGGGCAATTGCTTAATGTCATATCAGAGCAACAACATACCTTACTTAATGTACACGCATCCCCGCAAACGCGAATAATAATGCCCTAAACACAGACTTAAGCTAATTTTAAGAAAAAGGACTTGCATCTATATAACGCCTTTCAAGACCACCGGATGTCCCAAAGAGCTTTACAGCCAATGAAATACTGGTATAGCAATGCATTTCCACCAATGCACAGTGATCTGAAAGGTCCCGCTCAGGGCGCTCACCAGCTTTTACACTGTAAATACCGCGCATGCGCTGAAATTTAAAGGGACCGCGCATTAAAAGAAACAGGCTGCGCAGAACAAAGCACAGCTTACAGGGAACATTGATTTCCACATATCCTCATTTTTGTAGACCGAACGCCAAAGTCTGATCCATTTTTTTTTATTCGTTCACGGGATGTGGGCATCGCTGGCAAGGCCAGCATTTATTGCTCATCCCAAATTGCCTTCGAGAAGGTGGTGGTGAGCTGCCTTCTTGAACCGCTGCAGTCCGTGTGAAGGTACTCCCACAGTGTTGTTAGGGAGGGAGTTCCAGGATTTTGACCCAGCGACGATGAAGGAACGGCGATATACTTCTAAGTCAGGATGGTGTGTGACTTGGAGGGGAACTTGGAGGTGATGGTGCTCCCATGCGCCTGCTGCCCTTGTCCTTCTAGGTGGAAGAGGTCGCGGGTTTGGGAGGTGCTGCCGAAGAAGCTTTGGCGAGTTGCTGCAGTGCATCTTGTAGATGGTACACACTGCAGCCACGGTACGCCGGTGGTGGAGGGAGTGAATGTTTAAGGTGGTGGATGGGTGCCAATCAAGCGGGCTGCTTTGTCCTGGATGGTGTCGAGCTTCTTGAGTGTTGTTGGAGCTGCACTCATCCAGGCAAGTGGAGAGTATTCCATCACACTCCTGACTTGTGCCTTGTAGATGGTAGAAAGGCTTTGGGGAGTCAGGAGGTGAGACACTCGCCGCAGAATACCTAGCCTCTGACCTGCTCTTGTTGCCACAGTATTTATGTGGCTAGTCCAGTTAAGTTTTTGGTCAATGGTGACCCCCAGGATGTTGATGGTGGGGGATTCGGCGATAGTAATGCCATTGAATGTCAAGGGGCGGTGGTTAGACTCTCGCTTGTTGGAGATAGTCATTGCCTGGCACTTCTGTGGTGTGAATGTTACCTGCCACTTACCAGCCCAAGCCTGAACGTCGTCCAGGTCTTGTTGCATGCGGGCATGAACTGCTTCATTATCTGAGGAGTTGTGAATGGTGCTGAACACTGTGCAGTCATCAGCGAACATCCCCATTTCTGACCTTATGTTGGAGGGAAGGTCATTGATGAAGCAGCTGAAGATGGTTGGGCCTGGGACACCGCCCTGAGGAACTCTGCAGCGATGTCCTGGGGCTGTGATGATTGAGCTTCAATCACCACAACCATCTTCCTTTGTGCTAGTTATAACTCCAGCCAGTGGAGAGTTTTCCCCCCGATTCCCATTGACTTCAGTTTTACTAAGGCTCCTTCATGCCACACTCGGCCAAATGCTGCCTTGATGTCAAGGGCAGTCACTCTCACCTCACCTCTGGAATTCAGCACCTTTGTCCATGTTTGGACCAAGGCTGTAATGAGGTCGGGAGCCGAGTGGTCTTGGCGGAACGCCAACTGGGCATCAGTGAGCAGGTTATTGGTGAGTAAGTATAGCTTTATAGCACTGTCGATGACACCTTCCATCACTTTGCTGATGATTGAGAGTCGACTGATGGGGCGGTAATTGGCTGGATTGGATTTGTCCTGCTTTTTGTGGACAGGACATACCTGGGCAGTTTTCCACATTGTCGGATAGATGCCAGTGTTGTAGCTGTACTGGAACAGCTTGGCTAGAGCTTGGCTCGTTCTGGAGCACAAGTCTTCAGCACGATCGCCGGGATGTTGTCAGGGCCTTTGCTGTATCCAGTGCGCTGATCCGTTTCTTGATATCACGTGGAGTGAATCGAATTGGCTGAAGACTGGCTTCTGTGATGGTGGGGACCTCAGGAGGTGGCAAATATGGATCATCCACTCGGCACTTCTGGCTGAAGATGGTTGCAAACGCTTCAGCCTTGTCTTTTGCACTCATATGCTGGGCTCCACCATCATTGAGGATGGGGTTATTCATGGAGCCTCCTCCTCCCGTTAGTTGTTTAATGGTCCACCACCATTCACGACTGGATGTGGCAGGACTGCAGAGCTTTGATCTGATTGTGGGATTGCTTAGCCCTGTCTATAGCATGCTGCTTCCACTGTTTATAGCATGCATGTAGTCCTGTGTTGCAGCTTCCCCAGGTTGGCACCTCATTTTTAGGTACGCCTGGTGCTGCTCCCGGCAAGCTCTTCTGCACTCCTTATTGATCCAGGTTTGGTCCCCTGGCTTGATGGTAATGGTAGAGTGAGGGATATGCCGGGCCATGAGGTTACAGATTGTGGTGGAATACAATTCTGCTGCTGCTGATGGCCCACGGCGCCTCATGGATGCCCAGTTTTGAGCTGCTAGATCTGTTCTGAATCTATCCCATTTAGCACGGTGGTCGTGCCACACAACACGATGGAGGGTGTCCTCAGTGTGAAGACGGGACTTCGTCTCCACAATGACTGTGCAAATCCATTTGCGGGATTATTTTTCTAAACTGATTGCAGTGAAGCAGCCACATTTATATTACACAACTTCAGCAAGTATCTTTACTGCTGGTTCCCATGCTATCAGCAACCGTGGCACATTGTAGCATGGTTATTGTTCCTCTGAACGTTACTCTCTTGTGGCTCCGAAGCAGCACCCAACATGCTGTTCCTACCTTTCCTGGTCAAATTAAGACTTATTTCAAAGTCTTCTACTCTAACTTACTCCTTCCCTGGACCTCAAAACTGTCACATTTCTTACCTCTTTCAGATTTTCCTTCCTCTTACAACAACACCCTGCATTTAAATAGCGCTTTCAACGTAGCAAAACGTCCCAAGGCGCTTCAGAGGAGCGTTCTCAGACAAAACTTGACACCGAGCCAAAGAAAGAGACATTAGGACATGACCAAACGCTTAGTCAAAGAGGCACGTTTTAAGGAGCGTCTTAATGGAGGAGGGAGAGGCGGCGAGGTTTAGGGAGGGAATTCCAGAGCTTAGGGCCTCGGCAACTGAAGGAACGGCCGCCAATAGTGAAGTGAAGGTAGCGGGGGGATGGACAAGTGGCCAGAGTTGGAGGTACGCAGAGTTCTCAGAGGGTTGTAGAGCTGGAGGAGGTTACAGAGATAGGGAGGGGCGAGGCCATGGAGGGATTTGAACACGAGGACGCTAATTTTAAACTTGAGGTGTTGCTGGAGCAGGAGCCAATGTAGATCAGCGAGCACTGGGGTGATGGGTGAACGGGACTTGGTGCGAGTTAGGACACGGGCAGCAGAGTTTTGGATGTGCTCAAGTTTATGGAGGATGGAAGATGGGAGGCCAATCAGTCGAGCGTTAGAATAGTCATTGGAATCTGCAAGCTCTTAAAAGCTAAGCTTGGCTTATCCTACTCCTATCAGCTGCAGGGTGTTCTGCACCATATGCCTTGACCTTCACTGAGGTTTCTCAATTAGAATAAAAGCGCTGCCAGATAGTTGGAAAGGCTGCTGGGACACGAGTACCATATAGATTATACTGTAGCAAATCATGCACCCAAATCAGCAAAATACCTAACCAACCAGAACTGGTTAATGCGATACTTTCTGTTATTAATTTAAAATGCACAATCCAGGAAAGATTATGTTCGGTGCCTAATCAATTTTTGAAGATGTTGGTTTCGCGGTAGCATGATTCTGTTACCATAAGTCAGTTCAAAATCCCAGGCTTGCCAGAGGACAGACAAACTCAACTATCTCTTGATTGCCAAGTTTCACCAGTGCTTCGGGCACCCTTACCCAGTGAAGCAAAAGTGTTTCCTTTGAAAGCGAGAGGGAAGGAAAAAAAACCTGGCAGGTCCCAGTCCTGCTCCACAGAAGCAAATCTCCCGTTGGCTGATCACAAAGAGAAATCAATCGCAGCTGTGGACTGAAGGGGGAAGCTTGGTGGTGGATGGTAGCAAGGGAGAAGTTTATACTGTCTTGGAGGCATTATTTAAAAGTTACAATGAGTACAGATTTATGCTACTGAAAGGGTGCAAACTGCAGTATACCAGATGTACCTGTCAAATGGCATTGTTATTTTGGCTTGTACATCAACACAACATGCAGGTAATTTAGTAAAATATGTGTAATATTTGTAATGCGTGTAGCATGTCACTTTTGAGTGACAGAAAGAAAGTCTTGCATTTATATAGCGCCTTTCATGACCACTGGATGTCCCAAAGCGCTTTACAGCCAATGAAGTGCTTTTTTGAAGTGTAGTCATTGTTGTAATGTCGGAAACGCAGCAGCCAATTTGCGCACAGCAAGCTCCCACAAACAGCAATGTGATAATAACCAGATAATCTGTTTTAGAGATGTTGGTCGAGGGATAAATATTGGCCAGGAGACCGGGGAGAACTCCCCTGCTCTTCTTTGAAATAGTGCCATGGGATCTTTTACGTCCACCTGAGAGAGCAGACAGGGCCTCGGTTTAACGTCTCATCCGAAAGACGGCACCTCCGACAGTGCAGCGCTCCCTCAGTACTGCGCTGGAGTGTCAGCCTAGTTCTCAAGTCTCTGGAGTGGGACTTGAACCCACAACCTTTGGACTCAAGAGGATGCTACCAACTGAAGCCACAACTGACAACAAGTGGACACGAACAAGACCAGATTGGAAAAATGCAACTTTTCAACTTCTCAATTGATGTGTTATATATTTTTTCATTTCTGTTTCACAGCTCTGCCACTGTATTGCAGTTTAAGAAAGTCAAATGTAAAGAAAAGCTTATCCAAATGAACAGTTTAACAGAATTTACTGACAAACTACAATGCGCCAAGTATTTATTTTAGGTTGGCGTAAGCCTTTTAACAGGTCCAGAATAACTGAATTTACACCATTAAGTACATATTTAGCAACAATATCTGATACTTAATAACATTTTAGCACTTCTGCTGGCAGCAGTTCTCACATCCCAGGATTTTTTTTTGGATGAACGTAACACTTACGATAAAAGAAAACTGTCTCATGCTGTATATTTTTGAGTAGAACGCTGTTATTTATGACACAGGAAGATGGTCCAGGACTAACTGCTATCAGAATGAGGATAACCAGTTGGCAAATCCTTCAAGTTGCTCATCCTATCTTTCAGTTTCTGAGTTTCCAGGGCCAACTCCCATATACTGTAACGGGAGGTTTATTTAGGAGGTTAATTTTTAGTCAAACGAGGATCTGTGTCACAAAGTGAGAAAGCGATCTCGCCAAAGCGTCTATAATCTGGCTACTCGTGTTGAATGGCTCACAGATTGTGCGAAATGTTGGAAGAGACGCATATGCTCGGTAATGCTCAGTGTTTTAGCTCGAGACCAAAAAACTGTTCATTTAAAAACACCACGAACGAAAGCACTGGCTTACTGCGTGGATATGCAAGGAAAATGTAACAAGAGTTTTGGCCGCCACTCAGTATCTACATTGCTAACACCTGTCCTTTAACAAAAAGAAACTAAAGTCATCAGAAACGACATACTGAATTAGATACATAATCAAGGAATAGAAATTTAGACCACTTTAGACAGGAACTATTTTAACTATTTCACCCCAGAGATATTTGCAAATGTTCTTACAAGGTTTCCCAACAAATGCTCATTGACACTGGAACTCCAGTTTCTGCTACTGTCTGGTACGGACTATAATTTTTTTTTATTAAAGAGCACTACTGAACTAGTAGAAATAGTGCGGCTCAGATTTTCCTGTGAAAATATTGTTGAGAGATGGGGCTGTGGAAATTATTCAAAAATAATGGAAATGCAATGAGAAGTAAAGAACATTTCCAGATACTGTAAAGTGCTACAAATTTTATTGTGCTAGATTTGCCTAAAGTTTTGCTGTCTTTGATACTTTTAAAGTATACTTCTAATTTTGAAATAAAAATTTGTCCATCAGGTATGCAAAAACTTGAATCATTCACCCTCACTACCTCAACCGGTATTTTCATAGAATCCACAGAAATTTACAGCACAGGAGGCCGCCATTCGGCCCATCACGTCTGTGCCGGCTGAAAAAGAGCCATCCAGCCTAATCCCACTTTCCAGCTCTTGGTCTGTAGCCCTGTAGGTTATGGGACTTCAATTGGATAAATGCGAGGTTATCCACTTTGGTGGCAAAAACAGGAAAACAGATTATCTGAACGGCAATAGATTGGGAAAAGGGGAAGTGCAACGAGACCTGGGTGTCCTTGTGCACCAGTCACTGAAGGTAAGCATGCAGGTGCAGCAGGTGGTTAAGAAGGCAAATGGTATGTTGGCTTTCATAGCGAGAGGATTAGAGTACAGGAGCAAGGATGTCTTGCTGCAGTTGTACAAGGCCTTGGTGAGACCACACCTTGAGTATTGTGTGCAGTTTTGGTCGCCTTATCTGAGAATGTTCTTGCCATGGAGGCAGTGCAGCGAAGATTCACCAGACTGATACCTGGGATGGCAGGCATGACATATGAAGAGAGATTGGGTCAATTAGGCTATATTCGCTAGAGTTTAGAAGAGTGAGAGGGAATCTCATTGAAACTTGTAAAATTCTAACAGGACTAGACAGACTAGATGCAGGAAGGATGTTCCCGATGGCGGGGGAGTTCAGAACCAGGGGTAACAGTCTAAGGATAAGGGGTAAGCCATTTAGGACTGAGATGAGGAGGAATTTCTTCACCCAGAGTGTGGTGAACCTGTGGAATTCTCTACCACAGAAGGCAGTTGAGGCCAATTCATTAAATATATTCAAGAAGGAGTTAGATATATTTCTTAAGGTTAAAGGGACCAAGGGATATGGGGAGAAAGCAGGGACAGGTTACTGAATTTGGATGATCAGCCATGATCGCATTGAATGGCGGAACAGGCTCGAGGGGCCGAATGGCCTACTCCTGCTCCTATCTTCTATAATTCTATATCCAAGTACTTTTTAAATGTGATGAGGGTTTCTGCCTCTATCACCCTTTCAGGCAGTGAGTTCCCTCCGGGTGAAAACATTTCTCCTCAACTACCCTCTAATCCTTCTACCAATTACTTTAAATCTATGCCCCCTGGTTATTGACATCTCTGCTAATGGAAATAGGTCCTTCCTATCCACTCTATCTAGGCCCCTCATACAGGAAACTCTTTATTAACCGGCACCCAAATATCCGGAAATCTCTCTTAACCGGCAAAATTCTTGAGTAGGTAACCGGGGTTTTCCTTCATCTCTCGTTTAAAATTAACTTTTAAAAAAACCGAGGCGTTTGCCTTGTATAGGAGCGTGTAGATTGGGAGGGAATGTGCAGCCCGGGTAGGCAGCGGACACGACAGATGGTCAGCTGGCGGTCCCCGGGGAGACGGAGCTCCGAATGCAGGCGCATGTCAGTGTGTACGGGGCTCTCGTACGTTGGGAGATATAACTCTCCATTATCCGGACTTTTTGATTAACCGGCACCACGCCGGTCCCGTCGGCGCCGGTTAATAAAGAGTTTCCTGTATATTCTCCTGACCAATCTGTTTGGGCCATTTGGCTGCATACAAGAGCCTCATAGGTCCGACATAAATAATCATGATATAAAACACAAAATTTGCGTAATTTAGAACATGGAACTTTCGATTATTTGAAAACTGCTCTTAAAAACTCCGTGTGAACATTTCACAGGAACAGGAGTCGGCCATTCAGCCCCTCGAGCCTGTTTCACTATTCAATTAGATCATGGCTGATCTGTACCTCAACTCCATTTACCCACCTTTGCTCCATATCCCTCGTTACCCTTACCCAACAAAAATCTATTGACCTCAGTCTTGAAAATTTCAATTGATCCAGCATCCACAGCCTGTTAGGGGAGCGAGTTCCAGATTTCCACCACCCTTTGTGTGACAGTGTTTCCTGATTCCACACAGTTCCATTTTAACTCTGCAAGTGGCTCGACAGGGTAGATGCAGAGAGGATGTTTCCCCTCATGGGAGAATCTAGAACTAGGGTGCATAATTTCAAAATAAGGGGGCACCCTTTTAAATCGGAAATGAGGAGGAATTTCTTCTCTCAGAGGGTCGTGAATCTTTGGAATTCTCTTCCCCAGAGAGCTGTGGAGGCAGGGTCATTGAATATATTTAAGGTGGAGATAGACAGATTTTTGAACGATAAGGGAGTCAAGGGCTATGGGGAGCGGGCAGAGAAGTGGAGTTGAGGACAAGATCAGATCAGCCATGATCTTATTGAATGGCGGAGCAGGCTCGAGGGGCCAAATGACCTACTCCTGCTCCTGCGTCTCATGTTCTTATGTAAGTGACACAAAATTGCAAGCATCAGCTGATCAAAGAGAGTCAGTGTGGATTTATGAAGGGTAGGTCACATCTGACTCAACTGGTAGAATTCTTGAGGCGATCATGAGCATGGTGGAGTTTTCTATTGTGATCCCATTTCCTCGCTCTTCCCTCACATTCCTTCGCGTTCTTCCTTTACAAATACTTACACAGTTCCATTCTAAATGATGTTATAGGCTCTGCCTCAAAAGCCACTTCTTCTAATAGCCCTCTATGTGAAAACATTTCTTTTATTTTCTCCTCATCTTGTGATAATCCTCAATCTTCACTCCTTGATATCCATTCACTTTCCAGTGGAAACTTTCTTTCACTGTTTACCACAGAAAAACCTTTAGTAATTTTCTAAACAGTTATTAGACCCCTCTTAACCTACGCCAGTGAAAAAAGCCTCAATTTCTTTCAAGCTTTTCTTCATAACTATAACCTCTCATTCTTGCCATTGTACGAGTGAATCCTTGCTGTATCCTTTCAATGTCTCTGATATATTTCCTATAATGGAGTGTCCAGAGCTGCATGAAATCAGTCTACTCCTGATAATTCAAAGTTGTTTGTAGTTCTAAAAAAAATTGAATTATTCAATAATTCAAATTAAGTACCAAAAATAACAAAGTCGGAATTTACTGGTCAAAACAAATTAAAATCAGATAATTAAATTATCTTGAACCAAGAGCAATAGACTGTACTCCAACTGTGGCTTAATCAATACTGTGTCTAAATTTAATATTACTGCATACTATTTGCCATAAGTGCTTTAGGAAAAAATGGGCAAAAGAATTTAAATGTATAACAGAAAGAGGGGAGAGGAGCCAACGAGAATAATTACTAAAAAGTAATAATCACAACCACACCATGATCCGTTGTTAGTCCAAGAAGTTTTTTAACAAAACAAAAGAAGGGTAAAGAGGATCTTAAAGGAGAAGGGGGAGATTCATAGAATAATAGAAATTTACGGCACAGAAGGGGGCCATTCGGCCCATCGTGTCTGTGCCAGCCAAAAAGCAGCGATCCAGCCTAATCCCACTTTCCAGCTCTTGGTCCGTAGCCCTGCAGGTTACGGCACTTCAAGTGCATATCCAAGCACTTTTTAAATGTGATGAGGGTTTTTGCCTCTCCAACCCTTTCAGACAGTGAGTTCCAGACCCCCACCACCCTCTGGGTGAAAGAAGTTCTTCTCTACCCCCCTCTAATCCTTCTACCAATTACTTTAAATCTATGCACCCTGGTTACTGACCTCTCCGCTAAGGGAAATAGGCCCCTCAATTTTATACACCTCGATTAAATCGCCCCTCAGCCTCCTCTGTTCCAAAGAAAACAACCCCTGCCTATCCAATCTATCCTCATAGCTAACATAGAAAAATAGGAGCAGGAGTAGGCCATTCGGCCCTTCGAGCCTGCTCCGCCATTCAATAAGATCATGGCTGATCCTCTATCTCAATACCATATTCCCGCTCTCTCCCCATACCCCTTGAATTCTGGAGTGTTAGCCACAGGCAGCGAAATACATAGCTACTAATGGTGGGGCAAAGAGGAGGAAAGCACAAAAGGCCATAGTTGGAGAAACTGAAAGTTCGGGAGGGGAAGGTTGTAAGGCTGGAGAAGGTTACAGAGGTAGGGAGAGGCAAGGCCATGGCAGGGATCGGAGCACAAGAATGCAAATTTTAAATTGGTGGCATGGCGCGACTGGGTGCCAATATAGGTCAGCAAGTACAGGGCTGATGGGTGATCAGGACTTGTTGTGGGATAGGATGTGGGCAGCGAAGTTTTGGATGAGCTGAAGTTTACAGAGCGTGGTGAATGGGAGACTGGCCAAGACAATGGCCTAGAAATTCCGTTCCCTATGGGTGTGTACGCACTGTGTACTCACCCGTAGAGCCAACGGAAGTGCCAGTTTTACGCATGCACTGCGCATGCGCTGCAAACTGGAACTTCCGTTCTCTGCAGAAAGGGCTTCACAGGTCAAACGCCTGCGCCGGATAGGCAGCGCGTACGGCAGAAACTTCCGTTTTTTTCACAGTTGCTTGAGTCCAGGTAAGTCGGGAACAGCTGCGCCTAGAAAAGCAGGCGCAAGGCCTGCTTTTACCAGGCTAATAGTTTAAAATACTTTAAATAAAGGTAAGTATATTTTTAGCCCTGTTAAAAACTTTAATTATTTTTTTCAAAAATTTAAATTTTTGTTTAAAATAGTTAATTTATGTAATTTATAGTCATTTTAAAAATGTGATTTTTAAAAAAAAATTATTTGAAGTTTTACTTATGTTTTGGGGCTGATCTCTATTCATAGATTTGACAGGTCTTCCTGTCAAATCTATGAATGGAGATTCCCTGCTCTGATTGGCTCCCCATGGCCCACGTGATCCCAGGGACACTGCGAACTAGCTGCGCCCCTGGGATACGCGTGCCCTGCACACCGGCAGTTTGAAGAGGCACAGCAACGGAATTCTGCGCCTCCCGGGAGCCCTCCGGTCCAGGCGCAGATTTTTCCAAATCGCAGCCCTCCGCCCGCGGGAGGGCTGCGAACGGAATTTCTGGGCCAATATTGCAATAGTCGAGTCTGGATGTGACAAAGGCATAGATGAGGGTTTGAGCAGCAGATATACTGAGGTAGAGGCAAAGGGGGATAATGCTACAGAAGTGGAAATAGGCAGTCTTTGTGATGGGAGAAAATATGGGGTTTGGAGGTCAACTCAGGGTCTAATAGGATACTAAGTTTGCCAATAGTCTGGTTGAAAATGAGAGTGGAGGGGAGTGGAATTGGTGGCAATGGTATGGAGTTTGTGGCAAGACGATGGCTTTGGTCTTCCCAATGCTCAACTGAAGGAAACTGCAGCTTATCCAAGACTGGATGTTATATAAGAGGTGGTGGAGAGGTAGAGCTGGATGTCGTCAGTGTACATGTGGAAACTGACCCTATGTCTGCAGATAATGATGGTAAGATGTGGCATGAGGAAGAAGAGGGGAAAGGACTCTAACAAAAGCTGCAGAGAGGTTAAAGATGACAAGAAGGGATAATGCACCACAATCACAGAGAATGTCGTTTGTGGCTTTTAGATACATACATAGATACATAGAAGATAGGAGCAGGAGTAGGCCATCCGGCCCTTCGAGCCTGCTCCGCCATTTAATGAGATCATGGCTGATCCTCCAATTCAGTATCCCGTCCCCGCCTTCTCTCCGTAACCCTTAACCCCTTTTGCCTGTAGAAATATATCTAATTCCCTCTTAAATATATTTAATGAGCTGGCGTACACTGCCCTCTGTGGCAATGAGTTCCACAGGTTCACCACCCTCTGAGTGAAGAAATTCCCCCTCATTTCTGTCCTAAATGGTTTAGCCCTTATCCTTAAATTATGTCCTCTAGTTCTGTTCTCACCCGCCAAGGGAAACATTCCTTCTGCATCTAGTCTGTCTAGACCTGTCAGAATTTTATACACTTCTATGAGGTCCCCTCTCAATCTTCTAAACTCCAGTGTGTACATCCCTAAACTACATAGTCTCTCCTCATAGGTCAATCCCGCCATTCCTGGTATTAGCCTGGTGAATCGCCGCTGCACCCCCTCCATGGCAAGAACATCTTTCCTCAGATGAGGCGACCAAAACTGTACACAGTACTCGAGGTGTGGTCTCACCAGTGCCCTGTACAGCTGCAGCAAGGTATCCCTGTTCCTGTATTCCAACCCTTTTGCTATGAAGGTCAGCATACCGTTTGCCTTCTTGACCGCTTGTTGCACCTGCATGCTCGCCTTCAGTGACTGGTGTACAAGAACACCCAGGTCTCTCTGTACTTCCCCCTCTCCCAATTTATTGCCATTTAAATAATAATTTGCCCTCCCGTTCCTGCACCCAAGGTGGATAACTTCGCACTTGTCCACATTATAGTGCATCTGCCATTTATCCGCCCAATCACCCAGTCTGTCCAAATCGCTCTGGAGCTTCCTGGTCTCCTCCTCTGAGCCCACCCCCCCTCCTAGTTTAGTGTCGTCTGCAAATTTGGAAATGCTGCATCCGACTCCCTGATCCAGGTCATTAATGTAAATTGTGAACAGCTGGGGACCCAGGACAGATCCCTGTGGTACCCCACTTGTTACTGCCTGCCATTCAGAAAATGAGCCGTTTATTCCAACTCTCTGTTTTCTATCTGACAGCCAGTTCTCTATCCACGTCAATACTTTCCCCTTTATCCCATGAGCTTCAATTTTCCCTGCTAATCTTTTATGTGGGACCTTATCGAAGGCCTTTTGGAAGTCCAGGTACACCACATCTACTGGCTCTCCCCCATCTATTTTACCAGTTACTCCCTCAAAAAATTCCAATAGATTAGTCAAGCACGATTTACCCTTTGTAAATCCATGTTGACTCTGTCCTATCCTGTCCCCATTTGCTAAGTGCTCCGCTATTTCATCCTTAATGATGGACTCCAGCATTTTGCCCACAACTGATGTAAGGCTTACAGGTCTGTAATTACCTGCTTTTTCCCTACCCCCCTTTTTGAATAGTGGGGTAACGTTAGCTACCCTCCAATCCATGGGCACTGTTCCCGAGTCTAATGAATTCTGAAAAATCATACTTAGGACCGTTTCGATGCTGCTTAAAACCTACCTCTTTGACCAAGCATTTGGTCACCTGTCCTAATGTCTCCTTCTTTGGTGTCAGTTTTTGTCTGATTACGCTCCTGTGAAGCGTCTTGGGACGTTTTACTATGCTAAAGGTGCTATATAAATGCACATTGTTGTTGATGCTGTGGCAGGAACAGAAACCTAATTGGAGAGATTGAATCATGGAATTGTGGGAAAGACGGGCACAGATTTGGGAAGCAACATGTCTTTGGAAAAGAAAGGGAGGTTGAAGATGCAACCATAGTTTGCAAGGGCAGAAGGGCTGAGGGTGTTTTTTTTGATGGAAGGGTGACGATGGCAGTTTTGAAATGGAGGAGGTACAATATCAGCTAGCATGGGAGCCAGGAAGGGAAGCTGGATAGTCAGCAGTTGAATGGGAATGGGGTCAAGTGAGCAGGAGGAGGGTCTCATGGGCAAGATAAGCACAGACAGGGCATGCGGGGAGATAGGAGAGAAACTAGAGAAAGATGTGGTTTCAGGTCTAGGGCAGGGGTGGGGCCTGGGGGAATGTTTTGTTGGTAGGTAAGGAGAAGGTGGGGGGGAGGGGGGGGGAGAAGCATCATAGACAGATGAACAGATGGGCTCAATCTTAGTGAGAAAGAAGTCCATGAGCTCCTCACACTTGCTGTTGAAGGTAAGAGTGGATGGGGGCAGCGCAAGAGTTTAAGGAGATGCTTGGTATGATGTCTAACTAAACCACTTGTGCGTCCAGTCTGCGCCCCTCGGACTTAAGGGAGTGAGGAAAAGGGCAATACCAGGGAGAACGACCAGAATGGGAGAGATACGGAACTAATGGATGCTATCTCTAAATTTTATAGACACTGAATTTGTGTAACAGATGTAAAAAAATTCAGTGGAAAGCCAAAAACTTCTTGTCGATTGAGTATCCACCATTATTACAGCTTTCATCATTTTATTCGTATACATCATAAAATGACTGACTGATCCGGCAGCATATGAATCTATTGAAGCTTCAGTCAAAAGCAGGACATGGGACAATTTTGAAGTGGCACATTTGGTTCATGAGCTTTGTTCACACAATATTTTTATATCAAAAGCGCCCAAATTTTTTTATTTTTAACGACTTTATAGAGCAAGATTTTCAGGTCCAGGTTTAACCTGCTAAAACATATAGACACTTTACTAAGATAATTTATATAACCTCTGCTCGGATGGGTAAATTATTTCACCAAAGTCCCACGGTAAAGCTGCTCTTCTATTCTAAGATGTAGGGGAAACTATTTTGGCACTAATAGGGTTACAGTATGCTACAATGAGAGTCCTGCATCATTTCAATCCTTATTGTAATAAATGGTGAGAATTGAAGACTAACAGTATTTCCTTATTAATGTGCAGCACTGACTGATGAATGAGACACTTGAAGGGGCAAACAGAGGTTTTTTTAAAGCATCTTTAACTGCACTGTATTATTTATATTGTACTGATTTAATAAAAAAAGTATGCATACCATACACTGGACTTTTCAGAGAACACGGCATTGCATTTGGATTAACATAAATATATATCGATGTTAAAAGGCCTTTCAGTGCATAAAAAGTTTTTTTTTGAAGAGTTAATATCCAAACATCATCAATTTGCATTCAAGCTAGTAAACCTACCTCCCACCGCTATCCACAATTACTAATGTCGAAAACACACATTAGCAATTCTGAGCACTTACAACCGTTTCAGCACTTCGGGTAATGCTCATTTCAAAAGATACACGGAAAATACAAAACAGGCCATCAGAGAAATTTGTGCTGTCAAAATCTCCAGTTCATTTGCTCTGTCATGTGAATATAAACTTACCTCTATTTGTACTATTATGACACCAGTGTAAAGCAGCAAGGGATGTTAATAATATGCTCATATTGTTCCTATTCTGGTTCATTAAAGCTATAAAAAGCAAATGATGTCAGATTCTGGCCCTAAAATATCTTGCATGGGTGACAATTTTGCTTTAACATTCCAACATCTTTAAGTCACACATTTCGTTAACTCACAAGGGCCGGATATTGTAACGTTATTAAAACACAAATCAAGCATGAAATTAAAGAAGGTGGTTATTCTGAAACTCTAGATTTTTGTTATACAGAAAAATGCCACTGGGAATATAGGGCAAAATTGGTGGCAAAGATACAACGCATCTGAGCTCATGTAAGTAAGTCCTTGGTTACTGTATTTAGAAGTTACACACATGGTGCAACATTAAACAGTCAAACGCTCATTGTGATTCTCATTAAGATGATGGAAGACACTGTTGCAGAGTTCTGCATTTTTCTATCCTATTATGTTGACAGGTATTCAGTGCCTCTAAATCAATCCTAGCAAGGTTCAGCTGCAGTACTCTTGATTTACAGAGTCTCAGAGGCGGCATATACATTTAATTGTAATGAGCTTGTCATTTACTTTACCATGGTGTGTAATAAGAAATTGCACAATACTTCCAAATACCAGGCACCACACAAAGTTGTTTTTTCAATGATTGCTGTAGCTTAAAACTATCTACAGAATCCTGTGTATATTCTTGACTCATAAACACACAGAATTTAATTTGAAACATGCATTAATAGGTTACGTACAGGATATGTATCATAAACAACAGCGAGGTATAATTATGCTCAAGTCCTACTCCAGGGACTTGAGCACAGAAATCTAGGCTGACACTCCAGTGCAGTGCTGAGGGAGTGCTGCACTGTCGGAGGTGCCGTCTTTCGGATGAGAGCTAAAACCGAGGCCCCGTCTGTCTTCTCAGGTGGAAGTAAAAGATCCTATGGCACTATTTCGAAGAAGAGCAGGGGAGTTATCCCCAGTGTCCTGGCCAATATTTATCCCTCAATCAACATCACAAACAGATTATCTGGTCATTATCAAATTGCTGTTTGTGGGCGCTTGCTGTGCGCAAATTGGCTGACCTGTTTCCTACATTACAACAGTGACTACACTTCAAAAAGTACCTCATTGGCTGTAAAGTGCTTTGGGCCATCCAGTGGTCGGGAAAGGTGCTATATAAATGCAAATCTTTTTTTTTTAGAATCATACATCACAGAGGGAGGCCATTTGGCCCAAAGTGCCTGTGCCGGCTCTTTGAAAGAGCTATCCAATTAGTTCCACTCCCCTACTCTTTCCCCATAGCCCTGCAAATATTTCTTTTCAAGTATATATCCAATTCCCTTTTGAAAGTTACTACTGAATCTGCTTTCACCACCCTTTCAGGCAGCACATAATCTAGTTATTTTCTCTTGAACGTTCAAGGTGAGGGTCATCAGTTCAGGAGGCTGCCATACTTCTTCCATTTGGCCTCCATTTCAGAATCGTGTACTTCCAGATCTGGCAAAGCACACGTTTTAAACCTGCCATGTTTTAAACCTATTCCTATATAACAAATCACCAATCCCTTTGCTAAAATTAGTTTTATATAATACATGTATGTAAAATAGCTTGCATCCTGAGAACACTGAAGAAAATGCCACTGCGGGTGATTAACACTCAGTAGTTGCAAATGTTCCAAACACTAACCACAAAATTTGTGGAGGGAGCAGAATTTATAAAACCAAACATTAAACTCTGGCAGCAGTTCCAGAAGATAAAACCAATGACAAAACTAAACTTTTTTTTTATATAAACAGCAGAAAGGCTTTTAAGATCACATCGGGACAATGTCAAATTATGTTCTGATCTTTGCACTGATTGTTTTTTTTATGAAAAATATTTTGTTTTATAAAGTTATTCCTGATATGTGCCACCTCATCGAGTTTCGACTGTATTATAAGCTGGTTCGTTGTAGGCCCGTCCTGTCAACGCAATCTCAGACTTCAAATGGATTTCCAATCTGCTGGAGGAACAAATCTGATCATCATTTGAACTCCCAGATCGGGGATCTGGCTTGTACTATACATTATACCAGTTGGTATTCGATTTCCTTCCACAGCACTGGTGCAACTCCGCTCATTGCATTATGTCCATGAAGTTGGTTTGCATATGTCTTAGGATCATAGGAACGGGAGTAAACAAAGAAAGACTCCCATTTCTGTCGCGCCTTTCACGACCTCATGATGTCCCAGGGCGCTTTACAGCCAATGAAGCACTTTTTGAACTGTGGTCACTGTTGTAATGTAGGAAACACGGCAGCCAATTTACGCACAGCAAGCTCCCACAAACAGCAATGTGGTAATCACCAGATAATCTGTTTTGGATGTCGGTTGAGGGATAAACATTGGGCAGGACACCGGGGAGAACACCCTGCTCTCCTTCCAATAGCGGCGTCGGATCTTTTACGTCCAGCTGAGCTGAAAGAGTAGCCCATTCAGCTCCTCGAGCCTGTTCTGCCATTCATTTAGATCATGGCTGAACTGTATCTTAACTCCATCTACCCACCTTGGTTTCGTAACCCTTACCTAACAAAACTCTATCAATCTCAGTTTTGAAATTTTCAATTGACCCCCCCAGCCTCAATAGTTTTTTGGCAGAGAGTGTTCCAGATTTCCCCTACCCTTTAGTGAGGACGTGCTTCCTGACAATCATCCTTGAACTGCCTAGCTCTAATTTTAAGGTTATGATCCCGTGTTCTGGACTCCCCCACCAGAGAAATAATTTCTTGAAAATGTATTATTTGAATGTTCCTCTTTTGGTGTTCGTTACAGCATTTTAATATTTTCTGGTCATCAGTTGATGGCAAATTTGCATCCTGAGTAACAGATATCACAATTAACAGGACTGCTGTTGCTTTTTTGATTTATAAAAATCTACAATTTTTCAGACCAATAACTTCTGCAGTGCTGCACCAAGAGATTCAAAAGTAACTGATGTAATTATGAGAATGCAGCAAGGTTATATATTCTGATGACATGTCCTTTAAACCTTACCACAACAGAGACCATTAACAGTCCCTTTCGAGTAAAGGCAGAGAAGTTCCATAAGACAGTCAAGAATTTAGGGAAAATGCACCGTCAAACATGTGTACCCAAGATACTTTAAGCCAATTTGTTTTGTAAGTGCTGTCAGGATGAAAATGAAACCAGTGGGGCCCACCTTTTTATTATATACAAATGTGGTCTAAAACAACACAGAAAATCAAAATAGAGCATTATAACACTGTCCTCAATGAAACAGTCTGTCTCATGACTAGCTTCTGGAAAGGATGTGCCTTTTTAAGAGGCCAGCGTGGGCCATTGATAAAAGTCTATTTCCAGATGCATAATGGCTGTGTCTGGCTAGAATTACACCAGAACACCAAAGTGTTGGAACCCGTAGAGACCATACAGATGCAACCCACTGCAATAGACACGACTAACTAGTTAGCGTAAATATTTTAGATATAGTATATGTGTCTCCTGCAGGGGATAGCCTTCATAAATACAAAACAGCAGGTACCGTAGATAAGCTGCTAACAATACTAGGGTTATTTGAAGTTCAAAAGTATGGCTTTTTGTAGTAGTCACATCTTAAAAGCCATGGTTCACAGAAACTGCTATAAGTTATTGGCAACAATACTTTCTCAAAGCCATTATTAGGGCCTTCGCCTCTGGCTTCCCCAAAAGGCTGGAACACAAATGTTTTTGTCGCACAATGCACTAGCCTGTACCATGATTCTCATTATAGCTATCGGTGGCGGTGGGGGGGGGGGGGTGCGGGGGCATGGGTGAAAGGTGCAAAGTGGAGGACAGAGAAAGAAGGTCACATCTAAAGGTAAGTCATTCCAGGCTACTGTTGTACACATCAGTTCCCATTTACCAGCTGAAAGTAAAATTGACTGAGGTCAAGGAGTAACACACTTACTCACTTCCTCGGCTGGGGAATAGTACATGTCTTGGGAGACCTAAGGGGGGGGGGGGGGGGGTGGGGGAAGTGAAAATATCTACAAACTCTCAGCAGAAAGCCACATGGAAAAAATAATCCAGAAGAGAACAACTCTCAGTCTCTTATTTTGTCCTTGATGACTTGCGACTTCTGTTGAATGTTATACCGTCCACAACTTTATATTTGTTTAAATCTATTGCTAGAAATAGTTTGAAGTAAAAAGTAGAAAATTGTAAATCTGCACACATAATTTTTTTCTATTGAGTGACAATTCTCATGAGAAGCAGCTTTTGCTAATGCAGTTGCAAAGCCTGGATGATGCATTTTCACTTATGCAATTCAGATAAATGGAAAATGCTGCAACTAAACAAGTTATTACAGAATATAACATTAATTTAATATCAGTTAATAATTGTACTTTCATTTAAATT
Organism: Squalus acanthias; assembly: GCA_030390025.1. Lineage (NCBI taxonomy): Eukaryota > Metazoa > Chordata > Chondrichthyes > Squaliformes > Squalidae > Squalus > Squalus acanthias. The sequence goes on along the minus strand of CM059432.1, from coordinate 7,025,634 downwards.
TGAAAAAAATATTTCATCGACGAAGTGATAAAATTGCCCCAACGCAAAGTCAGAGGACAAGAATTGAAAAGCATAGCTGACTTTTTCATTTGGTGAATATAGAAGTGTTCAATATCGTGTTACTCGCACTCAACATACCCTGTATGGTTTCCAGCTTCACAGAAAATTATGACTTCATTTAGCATTCTAACCTTTTAATTCACATATCCGATGAATAACTCAATTCCATTTCATTTCAGTCTGGCTTGCTGTCCCGGAGAAATGGCTTTGCTGAAACATTAAAGTTCCTATTAGGAACATGGGAGCTTGCTAAGGATAGGACGGTGTATTCTCAGGAGTGCAGGGATAATAGTGGTACTGGCTTAGCTCTCTGTGATTGAAAGCTCCCAAAGTCCGCAACCTAACGCAGCCCCCACAAACAATGCGGAGTCGCAAATGTACTCGGGTGTGTTCGGTCCTTCTTCTATCAGCAGTGACCACGGATTAGACCTTCCCTTGTGCAGGTACCTGTGATGGAGACTCAGAAGTCTGTCTTTCTTCCATTGTTGGGGGTCCACAGATGGATTGAGCAGATGAAGGTAGGAGGCTGTGCTTACTGCTCACAATCTCTTAATCTGTTGCTTGCTCACTGCGCAGCAGGCTGGACGGAGTGGACGCCTATGTTGCAGGATTAGGCAGATGAACAGTCGAAAGGAAGTTCTGGGGCTGACTCTTTCCACAAAAGACTTGCAACTGGCCCTTCCTGGCGGTGATGTTGCCAAGGTGCCGTGTTTAAACCACATTCCATTGGTAGGTTCTGCTCTTGGTTTTGTCAGTTCAATTCTCATATCATGTTTCTTGTGCTCGCTTCTTTAGGAGAATAGCACACATTGTGATTTTTTTTGGGGGGGGGGGGGGTGATCAGTAGAATTGCTCGATGGCAAAGTTGTTCCTCTGCATTATCCAGGCACCTCTGGAGGTTTTTTGACGCAATTTGAGCACATGGAGGATACTGAAATGGCAGCGTTGTCAGCAAAGTGTGGGAAAATCCTAATCCTTTGTTCAGATGTTGAAATGTCATTGGCTTCAATAAGGAACAGGCAGGGGTAGAGAACTGAGCAACTCCTCCCATTGGGCAAAACCTGGTGGAAATTGCCGAGTGCACTCCAACAAGGAAATTCAATATCCATCATATCAGCTCATTTGGGATGTCAAGCTGGCATATGGTATTTTGTTGCCCAATGTGCCAAACATGGTCAATAGTCTTTCTCCACATCCAGGAACACCATCAACGTACACATTTTCTTGTTGAAGGCATAGGCAGTGTGCTCGGATAGCGGTAGCAGCGTTGTCACTGGTGTTTCTTCCTCTCCTAAAATGCAGCATCCGAGGAAGTAAATCCAGCACTCCTGACTCGGCGAAGACTTGGACTGACATGGGCACCATTGGGTGCCCCAATGCGCTTTTGGTGATGCCATTCTCTCCCACGGCTTTCTCTCCCACGGCCCCTTAGCCTCAGCTGGAGTTCAGCAGCAGTAATTTCAGGGCCAGCGCAGTTGCCAGGGCTGGATTGTGTGCTTCCTCCACTTTGCAATGGAAGAAGTAAAGAGTGAAGCCACTTTCAATCAGTTTCTGGGCCTGCTCAGATTTCTTAATGTTACTCTGATGAGTCCCATGGGCAGGCTTGTTTTGCGGCTCACTACTCTGTGTTGCGGTTGAACCCTGTACTTTAGAGCCTCCAGGGCAGTATTCACCTCCTCCACTCGTGTTTCAATGTGGATACCCTTAATGAGCATATGTCGCATGTTCCTTGGCTGTACATCCTGCTGCTGGTAACATTTTGGCAGGCTGCAATGTACTTGCCCACCAAATACATCTTCTGGCCAGGGTTTTAAAAGAGCATTCATGTCTTTGATGGTAACACATTTGTATCAGGGTGCTCCCGCAGGGTACATCCTTACAACGTGTATACTAGGTTTACACTGCTGGACCTCCTTGTGTAAGATACCCTATTCTTATAGACGTAGAATTAGTATTTGGTTTAATCTCATATGATTAAGGTTTTTGCTTTCTTTTGACTTATAAATAGCTTGTAGACTTGTTCTGTTGCTACAAATAATAAAATAGTTAAGTTGCTCATTCCCAGAATTCTTCAGGGTAAGGATGACATTTAGCAAGAAAAAGCTTTGGTAGCATGGAGAGGTCTTTTGTTAGCAAGGAATTCTTAATAAGGGCACAGTGGTCTCCCAGATAAGAGGGTAGCCCATATCACAAACAAACAAGATAATGATCAACAGATCAGTTGGGAAAAACAACTGAAAAACAACTCCTTTTAAGGGATGGGTGCACGTGACTAAAGCCCTATAAAGATCTCAAGCTTTCCTTTACAATTCGTAGAGAACAGGTTATCAGTTGATAACACTTGGGAAATAGCTTTCTCGGTGGTGTGAATCAATGATTCAGCTCTCAATAAAAAATAAAGACTTGCTTTTATATCGTGTTTTTCACCACCTCAGGGCGTCCCAAAGTGCTTTACAACCAATGAATTATTTTTGAAATGTAGTCATTGTCGTATTATAGTAATGACAGGGATTATAGCCTCAGCTGGTGTGTTGGTCCTGTTCTTGGTCTGGATAGGTGGTTGCTGGTTTTCTGCCACTGTCTCACTCCTTCTCACCTTGTTTGTTCCTGGTCTAACCTCCAGCTTACGCTTGGCACGTATACAACTTAATTCCATTTCAGGTGCTTGGCATTCGGCAAATTCTCCTTTTCCTTTCTTGCTCTCCCATCCTGGGCTCTCGACTGCAGCTTCAGACTTTGCCTGTGCATTGTTCTCCACCATCAGTCAGTCAAACCAAACCGGGCAAACTCATTGAATCTCTTGCGATCGAGAAACACGTCTCGATCAGAATCAGTTATCTTTTTTTCCCATATTAGCCCATCATCTCATATCACAAGCAGGTAAAGTACATTACAAAGTCAAAAGAAATTGTTTCATGAGCCTCTAGAACCAATTAGTGTCAGCTGTGGCTCAGTGGGCAGCACACTCGCCTCTGAGTCAGAAGGTTGTGGGTTCAAGTCCCACTCCAGGGACTTGAGCACGTAAATCCAGGCTGACACTCCAGTGCAGTGCTGAGGGAGCGCTGCACTGTCGGAGGTGCTGTCTTTCGGATAAGACGTTAAACCGAGGCCCCGTCTGCGCTCTCAGGTGGATGTAAAAACAGATTACCTGGTCAATATCACATTGCTCTACGTGGGACCTTGCTGTGCGCAAATTGGCTGCCACGTTACCACATTATAACAGTGACTGCACTTCAAAAGTACTTCATTGGCTGTAAAGTGTTTTCTACGTCTTGAGGTCGTGAAAAATGCTATAGAAATGCAAGTCTTTCTATTTAAAAGAGGTATTAGGGTGCTGCTGGTTCTCATAAAATCATACCCTGTTATGCGGTCATGGTGATGAAATTTTGTGACTGAAAAATACCCACGCGACCAGATTATTAGCGAGATTGTTTAGAGCAGGTTCACTAAAAAGCAACTTGGAGAAAATTGTATTTCTTTGATCATACAATCTAAAGAAAGAAAGACTTGCATTTCTATCGCGCCTTTCACAACCACCGGACGTCTCAAAGCGCTTTACAGCCAATGAAGTACTTTTTGACGTGTAGTCACTGTTGTAATGTGGGAAACGCGGCAGCCAATTTGCACACAGCAAGCTCCCACAAACAGCAATGTGATAATGACCAGATAACCTGTTTTTTGTTATGATAGCAAAATACTGCGGATGCTGGATTTTTGTTATGTTGGTCGAGGGATAAATATTGGCCAGGAGACCGAGGATAACTCCCCTGCTCTTCTTCAAAATAGTGCCATGGGATCTTTTACGTCCACCTTACGAGGGCAGACGGGGCCTCGGTTTATCGTCTCATTCAATAGACGGCACCTGTGACAGTGAAGTGCTCCCTCAGTTGTGCACTGAATTTCAGCCTGGATTATGTGCTCAAGTCTCTGACTCAGAGGCGAGAGTGCTACAGATTGTGCTGCAAACTGATAGCCATTCTTCAGTGCTGAGCCCAGACAGTTGAACCTGATCCTGTCCTCACTGGAAATCCATACACATGCGTGCTGCCTCTCCGGCGCCGCGTTCGACCTCTGAACCCCTTCCTTCAGGGGAACGGAAGTTCTGGTTTCCAGCGCATGCGCAGTGCATGCACGAAACCGGTTCTTTCGTTGGGTCTACGGCGAGTACCCAGCGCGTACCCCCGAATTTCTGGCCCAATGCACGCAGCGAACTTCGTTTTTTTTTCAGGTTTCTCCGTGAATGTAAGTACGGAGAAGCTGCGCGGGAAAAAAGGAGGCGCAAGGCCTGCTTTTAACAAGGTAAGTGGTGAATTAAGTACAATTTAAACATTTTTTCAACAGGTTTATCTTTTTTACATACTTTAAAGAAAGGTAAGTTTATTTTTAGCACCGTTAAAAAGTGTAATTAATTTTTTCAAAAATTTAAATTTTTGTTTAAAGTAGTTAATTTATGTAATTTATAGTTATTTTAAAAATGTGATTTTTTAAAAAATTTATTTGAAGTTTTAGTGAGGTTTTGGGGCCGATCTCTATTCATAGATTTGACAGGTCTTCCTGTCAAAATCTATGAATGAAGATTCCCTGCTCCGATTGGCTCTCCATGGCCCACGTGATCCCAGGGGACGCTTCGAACTAACTGCGCCCCTGGGATACGCAAGCACTGCGCGCCGGCAGCTGCAGGAGGCCCAGGAGCCGAATTCCACGCGGGCCCGAAGCACAACGGCAGGCCCGGTATGTAAGTACGCGCGCGATTCTTACACCCGCGGGAAGCCGGAGCACCGAATTTCTGGCCCAATAACTTTTCTAGCAGCAATCACTGGACTGCGCGGATTTTCTTGCTACTCTCAACCCCAGGGTGACTAGGTCACTTTCAGCACCTCGGCAATTGCCCTGATCAACAATTAAACTCTGGACCTTCCTGCTCTGCATTGCTCAGAACCAGAAACAGGCAGTGGACTTAGCCATCCCTACACTGGAGGCGTTTGCTCATTTAATCCTTACTTGTGTGTTCTGTTCAACATTTGTCCCTCAGCCATCGGCAGAAACAGATTACTAGGTCACACAGCTGCTTGCAGTGCTCAAAAGAGCTGCCGCGTTTCTCGCTGCTCTTTGAACTCCATAAACTTAAGCTCATCCAAAACTCAGCTGCCCGTGTGTCGCACCAAGTCCCGTTCACCCATCACCCCCGTGCTGGCTGACCTATATTGGCTCCCGGTTGAGCAACACCTCAATTTTAACATTCTCATCCTTGTTTACAAATCCCTCCATGGCCTCACCCCTCCCTATCTCTGTAATCTCCTCCAGCCCTACAACCCTTTGAGATATCTGCGCTCCTCCATTTCTGGCCTCTTGCGCATCCCCGATTTTAATCGCTCCACCACTGGCGGCCGTGCCTTCAGCTGCTGAGGCCCTAAGCTCTGGAATTCCCTCCCTAAACCTCTTCTTCCTCCTTTAAGATGCTCCTTAAAACCTACCTCTTTGACCAAGCTTTTGGTCACCTGCCCTAATATCTCCTTATGTGGCTCGGTGTCAAATTTTATTTGATAACGCTCCTGTGAAGTGCCTTGGGATGGTTTACTATGTTAAAGGTGCTATACAAATGTAAGTGGTTGTTGTTGTTGATGTAATTCACAGCATGTAAGATGCTTTGAGATGTTTCTGATGGCATCAATTAAAACCTGGCTTTCCTTCAGCTTATTCTGACTAATATTAAAGGTCTAACAATGACACAGATGAGACAAACAAAACATTTCCTCACACCTGGCCTGAGAGACGGTTATAAGGATGGTACTATGGCAGCCATAAAGTGGAGAAAAAAACACTCTTTCTTTTTTAGGATCAAACTGATGTACAACAAAGTTGACCTAAAAAGAACAAAGCAGAAAATTTAGAGTGCGTGTTTTCACTGCTATTAATCTATCTTTATTCATTTAGATGACAGGAATATGCTGGCCATGTCTAGTAAGTCTGTTGTCTGCCATATCTGTTCAGCTCCTCACTATTGTGTTGGTTTTACTTTGTGATTAAAAAATTGTGAGCGAAGAAAGAGATCTGTTTTTTTGGAGAATATATGTTTAATTTTTTGCACCCAGTGACAGTGGCAGCTCCAAGGTTGGGGATCACATGGGGCCCAAGTCCAGAGCAAAGATTGCTTTGTACTGCCGTGTACACATTCTAACTCCACCCTCAGGGGAAAAAAAACACCACAATTCTCTGCTGCAATGTAGCTTTGTTTCCATACCAGCAATTCTTGCGGTTTCTGTGAGTGAGAATGCCAATTCAGCGCCAAATTATGTACAACTCTGTCCTGTAGACTTGCGCCCACAGAATCTGGGTTTGGAACGGCCAACACGAACTTCACTGGGATCTTGTAGCCCGCAGAAAGGGAAGCTTTCCTCCCCGTCAGTCTGGCTGTATTAAAACTCAGATCACAGAGGTGAAGGAACAAAGAAAATCCACTGCGCTGCCTTATTTGGCTTGTTTTAAAAATTAACAGCAAGCTGCCTTCATCTGTTTTAATTAACACAACTGAAATGAAGCATTGCTCTGCCCTTTGGACAGCATGCACCATATTACAGAGGGCTACAGGAATTTGCAAAAAGTGAACAAAATAATCAGGAACATTTTTGGTGGATCACTTACTCACATCGTAGTCACACAAGCAGTTGAGCCTTTGCATGAACGAATGAATGAATGAATTAATTAAATTGCATTCAAAGAGAGGCAACTGGAAAGGAAAGTTCAGTAGCAGTCGACGAGTTAGCAAACGTTTTACTTACAAAATATTCTCATTGCTCAGGCTAAAGTAACTGGCCCATTTTTTTTTTTTTAGGTAAAGTAGTTTGCTTCTGCTAATTTCTTGATACCTTAAAATGTAGAAAAAATAAAATTCTTTGTGATCAAATTCTAGTGGAAACAATACTTGTTTCCGCAGACATTATCTACTTTAGAGTTTGGGAAAGAGAATGCGACGGATCAAACGAGTGACTGTATGGCCCCTCTAGGGTGCGCCAATACACTGGGAATTACAGGGATAGGGAAGAGTATGTTGTCCCGGCAGACGAGGGAATTTTATGGCCACAGTCTTTTAAAAGTAGAAGTGTCAAGTTTAATGTACTTCAAGATAACTGTTACTACGCAAAAACTGCACAGATTAATGAACACCAGCAGCTGTCACAAGCACCATGAACTACAGCTACACCGTTAACACGGTTTCAGGAATTATAATGCAAAGATAAGTCCCCTTTTCTTGATAAGAGTAGCACTTGACTCAGACGAAAAAAAGCTATTAAGCAGAAGGCTGCTTTTAAACAAAGGAGTGGCAAAAAGGCCATTACCGCAAGAACAATGCACTTTACCATCTTTCATGATGTTGAATATGAACGGTAACGGATAAACGGTGGCTAAGTATGGTTCACCACAAAAAAAAAGTCATTTTTGAGTGACATCAACAGAACATAACTTGCGAGTCTGAAGGTCTTGGGGCGGTGGGGGCGGTACAGTGTAAGCAGCTTACATCAGACTGGTTTGTTGACGTGCGTTTTGTCCGTCAGCAGGCAAACGTATCCCTCAAGGCACAGTTAACATAAAAACCTGAAAAGCGCTGAGATGTGTTGTGGTATATATGCTGCAATGTGGCTGCATACCCCAGCTAAAGTTTAAGTGGTTTCACCCTCCCAGTGCTAATTAATGTGACTGAAGTGCGGCACACTCGGTCAGCTGAGCAGGAGCGCGACAGAGCCGAGCTGTAGCACCTTCTGATGTCACAGGTGGCTAATTCTGCAGTAGGCCATGACTCACAATTCACATACTGGTGGAATAAACACTCCCAGCAGCGCCCTCCTAAGAGAAATAAGCTGCTTCTCACATGTGTATGAAACTGAAGAAATATTTTCAAGATCTGATTTCTGAATCAATCTGGACTCAGTGAAACAGAAGATTTAACTTCAACATATGCAACTAAAGATATGCTATTCATAACATTCATTGAACTGTAACAATACGAAATTCTGCAATTAATCAGTCAGAATTACACACATCCATTCCCATGTATCTCAAATGTCTGTTTTGCAACGAGGAACAATCAATCTTTCAGCAGTTAATTGCTGTGCTTTTTTCCCCTGTAGTAGTTCTAAGGTTTGATATACTTGATTTAGAACCTGATGCCAACCAGATACACTGTTGATCCTTCTCTGGGCAAGGCCACAGTAAATAAGGATGCTGTCAGGGACTCTGGCCTGAAACGCAAAGCCGAGTGAAAAGCCAAGATCACATTCGATTTTGTAGATAAATGTCCCAAGGTGCCTCACAGAGATGTTAGAGGGAAAAAAATAGGACACCAAGATAAAGGAGGAGCTATTAAGAGGGATGAAGAAGAAAGATTTGCATTTACATAGCGCATTTCACGACCTCAGGACGTTCCACATGCGCTTTACAGCCAATTAAATATTTTTCAAAGTGTAGTTACTGTTGTTGTGTAAGAAACTTCGAGTAGAGTAGAAAATCATAGAATCATAGAAATTTACGGCACAGAAGGAAGCTATTCGGCCCATTGTGTCTGTGCCGGCTGAAAAAGAGCTATCCAGCCTAATCCCACCTTCCAGCTCTTGGTCCGTAGCCCAGTAGGTTACGGCACTTCAGGGGCATATCCAAGTACTTTTTAAATGCGATGAGGGTCTCTGCCTCTACCACCCTTTCAAGCAGTGCTTTCCAGACCCACCACCACCCTCTGGGTGAAAAAAGTTCTCCTCAACTCCCCTCGAATCCTTCTACCAGTTACTTTAAATCTCTGCCCCCTGGTTATTGACCTCTCTGCTAAGGGAAATAGGTTCTTCCTATCCACTCTATCTAGGCCCCTCATAATTTTATAGACCTCGATTAAGTCTCCTCTCAGCCTCCTCTGTTCCAAAGAAAACAACCCCAGCCTATCCAATCTTTCCTCATAGCTAAAATTCTCCAGTCCTGGCAACATCCTCGTAAATCTCCTCTCTACCCTCTCCAGTGCAATCACATCCTTCCTTTAACGAGGCAACCAGAACTCGACGCAGAATTCGAGCAGAGATACAAGACAGGAACGAACTAATGGTTATGCTAGAAGCTCTTATTCTAAATTATGTTTCATTCTTTCAATAATAGTATGTTGTGAAAATCAAAGCTTGGTGACCATAGTGTCAACTCTCGTCTTCCTCGTTGTGTCTTTTTCTCCATTATTATCGGTTATTTTGAACTATCCGTATTCACTAACCATATTACACAAAAGCTTCCCCCCCCTCCCCCGGGTTCTTTCCACCAACATAAACATCGACCCAATCACATTGCATTCAATCCAAGGTACAGCCAACACAACAGGACACTCCCAAACACAGGCTCAGAGTGGCAACACAGCCCTCAATAATAAGCGTTGCTTTGATTGTTATGAATTCTGAGGTGACTAGATTATCATTTGCTCCGAGGAATAATAAAATGGCAGAGTAATTCCCTGAATAAACCTTAACTCCATTTACAGCAGCAAAGACTCGGGGCCTCTGTCAGCCTCAAACTTGATTGAGGGAGCTCACGCCATTTTCCTCACTTACCTCCGCCTGTATTTGCCTTCCAGACTTATAGCTCCTTTTCACATGTTCTTCCTTTTGTAAAACAAACCCCTGCCCCAACACCGAATCCCACTACCTGCCAACCCCAAACTCAACCCAGCAGCCCACCCTAACCCTAAACCTTTGGCGCTAACCTCCACCATCCAAGTGTGGGCCCACGTCACTTAGAGCTTGCAGACAATCGGCTCAAAATCCTCCTCAGCCCCAGAAAATGTTGGGGGGAAGCATCTATTTATTTTTAAAATTCTTGAAAACATTTGCCATGCAATACCTCATTTTAATTAAATACCGCCCAATGTAACTAATTAGTGCATTAAATTAAGTAGATTAAGGGCAGCTAAATGTTACATGCTATTTCCATTACATCTACGAATTCACATTTTGTAGAGACGCAGGAGCCTTGGCACATCTATTCCAATGAATGGAATTTCAGATGTACATCAGCGTACAAGAAGTGTTACTTTAAGCATTTCCTAAAGCCAGCACTTAAAAAAAAAAAAAAATCCATTTATTACATGGACTATTTTTTGGTTAGCTGGGTGTTTGACACACGTAGAAACCCATCGCCATGTTTAAGAGTCTCCATTTTAAACTAGTGAGAAATCAACCCCCACCTGTCTCTGTTTGACAAATATTGAGCACACAAACCCTTCCTGGAGGGACATATTTTACTTAATTCAGTCCAGAGAGCTTAGGAAGCAGCTTGGCAGAGTCAAGGTTGAGAGTCCATCTAAAGAATTGCACAGTGTGGTATTGCTGGAGTTCAAACAAGTTCAAACCACTTAGCTTACCAGAGCAAATTATAAGTAAGCTTCCTGATACTTGCCCAGCAAGGGCCACCCCACTCATTAGGGCGTTGGCCTGCAGGTTTATTTGGAGCCATGTAGGTAGAATCTCAGCACCTGTGACAGATCTACACCGCCTGGCTCCACTATTAAGCCAAGGTGGCTGGTCATTCATCAGCAGTGCCCTAGGCCTGCCTGGCTCAAGTATCAGAATATCAGAATACTTTGTACAGTTTTGGTCTGCTTACCTAAGAAAGGATATACTTGCCATAGAGGGAGTGCAACGAAGGTTCACCAGACTGATTCATGGGATGCGGGGATTGTCCTATCAGGAGAGATTGAGTAGACTAGGCCTATATTCTCTGGAGTTTAGAAGAAGGAGGTGATCTCATTGAAACATACAAAATTCTTACAGGGCTTGACAGGGTAGATACAGGGAGGATATTTCCACCACCCTTTCAGGCAGAGCATTCCAGCTCATAACCACTCGCTGCGTAAAAAAGTTTTTCCTCATGTCGCCTTTGGTTCTTCTACCAATCACCTTAAATCTGTGTCCTCTGGTTCTCGACCCTTCCGCCAATGGGAAGAGTTTCTCTCTATCTACTCTGTCGAGACTCCTCATGATTTTGAACACCTCTATCAAATCTCCTCTCAACCTTCTTTGCTCTAAGGAGAACAACCCCAGCTTCTCCAGTCTATCCATGTAACTGAAGTTCCTCATCCCTGGAATCATTCTTGTAAATCTTTTTTGCACCCTCTCTAAGGCCTTCACATCCTGCCTAAAGTGCGGTGCCCGGAATTGGACACGATACTCCAGTTGTGGCTGAACCAGTGTTTTATAAAGGTTCATCATAACTTCCTTGCTTTTGTACTCTATGCCTCTATTTATGCAGCCCAGGATCCCGTTTCCCTTTTTAACAGCCTTCTCAACCTGCCCTGCCACCTTTAACGATTTGTGCGCACATACCCCCAGGTCTCTCTGTTCATGCACCACCTTTAGGATTGTACCCTTTAGTTTATATTGCCTCTCCTCGTTCTTCCTACCAAATATCACTTCGCACTTCTCTGTTAAATTTCATCTGCCACGTGTCTGCCCATTCCACCAGCCTGTCCATGTCCTCTTGAAGTCTGTCACTGTCCTCCTCACTGTTCACTATACTTCCAAGTTTAGCATCATCCGCAGATTTTGAAATTGTGCCCTGTACACCCATACCCAAGTCATTAATATATATCAAGAAAAGTGGTGGTCCTAGTACCGACCCCCTGGGGAACACCACTGTGTACCATCCTCCAGTCTGGAAAACAACCGTTTTAAAAATTGAAAATACGGTTTGGTTCTAGTAAAAGACCTGTCACTAATGACAAACTTTAAAAAGCTACATTTTACAAATGATAATCAGGTCAGAGAATCACAAAATAATAAAATATATACATTTATACAACAATATTTTAAAAGTGTCTTATAAACAAGAGACATTTACAAAAAGATATTGTCGAATGGCAAAAAAGGAAACTGTTCACTGTCCTATATTTCAGATTACTTCTCCCTTCCAATTAAAGTTCAACATCACAATCTGTGAACCAGATTGGTGCGAACAGTCCGATTTGAATCCCCAGTCACTTCCTGGCTTCCAAAACAAAACCATGCACATCGCCTGGGATAGTAATGTGATATCCTGCAAGGCATAATCTGTGTTATTCTTCTTTTTTTCGAATGTCAGTTACAGTTTAAGAGACCATTGTTTACCTCCCAACCCCATACATCAGTTGTCCCTAATGAGATTGCATTTCCATTCGAACATTCAGCAGGGATCCTCTTCGTTGCCTGGTTTTTTTTTTGCATGGGCTTTTGAAATGCTAGCAACCAGCATTCACGGGACTCCAGGCCTTCAAGAAACGGGCAAATAACACGTGGTTGAAGTTTTTTTCATAACTCTCAGGGCTCGCGTGGAGCATAAACACCGGCACAAACCAGTTGGGCCGGACGGCCCGTTCCTGAGCTGCAAATTCTACGTAACTTTGTGGTCCACGCCTGCTTGGGTTTGCTGTTGATGCAACACTGTTAACCTGCTGCATGCATACTGTACACGTTAGGGACATATTTTACTTTTGTTGTGCTAGAGTTTTGTTTTTAAACCCCTTCACATGTTGTCATTATTTCTCTGTAATTCAAAAATTGCAAAAAAAATGAAAAAAACATATTGAAATCAGGTGCGAGATTACCTCTGCTGTTTTGTCGGGCAGCTCCAATCCAAGCATATTGACTTGTACTAACTGCTGTAAGAGCTGTACTTGAGCGACACTGAGGAAGAAGTCCAGGCTTGTCGTAACATTGACTTCTAGTGAATGGCCACACACTATAATTTCCTACAGAGACAAAAAACAGTATTGTACATGTATTACAAACAACTTGACTTCCTGTGTAGTGCAGTCACGAGAGCATCTCAAGAACACCAAAATTAATTTGCAGTTACAAATTTCTATATTGATTGTATGTGACACACAATGCAATGAAATATTAAACCCAATTCAACATCAGTCCTGCAGCTGGCTAATTCATAGCAAGTCTCATCAGACTTTAACAATACGTTTACGTAGGAACAGGAGCTCGTTCATTTAGATCACGGCTGTTCTGTATCTTAACTCCATCTACCCGCCTTGGCTCCGTAACCCTTGCCTAACAAAAATCTATCAATCTCAGTCTTGATATTTTCAACTGACCCCCGGCCTCAACAGAGAGTTCCAGGTTTCCACTACTCTGTGTGGTTAAGTTTCCACCATTCCAAGAGCAAAACAGATTCTTTGCAAATTGAGTTGAATGTGATTTAGGAACTAATCTAACAGCTAAAACACGGCATTGGCAATAATGCGCCCTACTTGAAGTGGAAACAAAATAGAAAAAGGAAAGATTTAACCAACTTGTGGCACGCTTCAAATCCAGATCACTTCAGATGGCAAATACACTGTTTTATCACTACTGAAATCGTACGTTTATTAAAACTCTTATTACTGACCTCGGTCTGTGCATTCTCTGGCGAGAGCTGTTTCGTGAAAAGGATCGCAGGGGCAGCTGTTATTCGTACACTGAAATCTGTCAAAACTGGAGTTAAAATTGCCCTTCGCTCTTGGTGGTGTCTAATACTGGGGGGAAAAAAAGACAAATAAAAATGGCACACTATGTATAAATATTACAGTTATAGTCCAGCTACCCAGCTGGGAAAATCACAGTGCCTCAGTTCATTTCCAAATAATGAAATCACAGGCAGGTGACTCACCCTTCCATACACATCATATAAGCACATCACAACTGGGTAACTTAGTCTTTTTATACTCAAACAGCACTTAAACATTAAAAATAAATTTCGCCCCCTAGTTTATATTATTAAGAAAAGCAGATGTCCAATTTTCTCAATCAAGGAACAGAAATGAGGCACGAAGAAAGCCCCATAGAATGTGGATGATAATGATTCAAAGAATAGGGATATTCTACACAAGGTAAGCAATCTATCTGTTAAATCGCCCCTCAAGGTGGAAACATTTACTGTGATAATAAAAGGGAATGTTTTTTCTTGCAGAATAAACAGAAGCTTATCCTATCTACCCGTCATTACCCTTGATTTGTCTAGTAGTTGTCGCTGTTGAGAATAAGTAACTGTTCATTATTTCAACTACAGCAGTCTAGTTTTTTTTTGGGAACAAAGAACACTGAATTTGCACTTAGGAAGCTTGCATCTTGGAAAATGCATATTTTTTTTTAAATAAAAAGGCTCCTATAGTAAATGACATCAATATGGTTAAAAGTGATCTAAAGTGCAGAGACAGAGAGGTGTTCCATCCTACTGAAAGCTCACTGCTATTTTTTTTTATTCTTGAAAGTCTTCTTCTATCATCTTATAGCAGTTAGGTCAATTAGTATCCTTCAACATCCTATCTCAAGCAGCATTTCACAAACAGCTTCCTAAATAACTTGTTTAAACTGTGCCTTTCTGTAGCCCTGGATTTGGTAGCGCCACTAAACTTCGTGCCGGCAGTCCGCCAGATGGTACCAGTAAAGTAAGTACTGCACAACTTAAGTTTGCTAATCCCAGCTTCATGGCAGGATTTCCAAGGGTCCTTGCCCCATAAGATTTGAATTAGTTCTCTTGAATTTCATATGAATTAAGCTGCTGATGTAAAAACAGATCTTTCCTTACATCCGCAAAGTGGAATCTAAGATCCACTTCTGAAGCATGCGGAGCCTGATAAAAGGAGGGAATTGCAAATCCTGTGAAACAGGAGAATTCCGAGACCCCCTTGGGGAGGAACTTAGAAAGAGGTCTGAGTTCAGCCCTAGCCTCATGCCAAGTCAAATAAGGTTGGTCCACAACAAGCACATGAAGCTTACTAACTCTCCTTGCTGAAACTGGATCAACTGAAATGTCTGTTTTAAATAATAGGAAATTTAGGTCACGAGCATCGATAGACTCAAAGGATGGTTCTGCGTTTACGGAGCACCAGGTAAGATTGAGCGTCAGTTTGGGGCTGGTGGGGGAGGGGGGGTGGGGGGTTGTGGTGAAGAAAAGAGAAATAGGGAAAAAAAAAAATTGCATTTATATAGCACCTCCCGCAACCTCAGGATGTCCCAAAGCGTTTCACAGCCAATGGAGTACCTTTTTGGCAGTGTAGTCACTGCTGTAATGTCGGGGAACGCGGCAGTTAATTAGCTCCCACAAACAGCAATCGGATAAATAACCAGATAATCTGTTTTTTTGACAGTGTTGGTTGAGGGATAAATGCTGGCCAGAACACCAGGACAACTCGCCTACTTTTCTTAGAATCTCGGATCTTTCACATCCACCGGAGAGGGCGGATGGGGCCTCGGATTAGCATCTTATTCAAAAGACGGCAGGTCCGACAGAAAGAAAGAACTTGCATTTCTGTAGCGCCTTTCACGACCACCGGACGCCCCAAAGCGCTTTACAGCCAATGAAGTAATTTTGAAGTGTAGTCACTGTTGTAATGTAGGAGTGCCGAAAGAGAGAGAAAAAAAAAGAAAAATGACTACCCCATGTTGTTCCTTTCTGAATCTAAGGATCAGGGTATCCCAGTTCTGACCCTCCCTGATGGGTGAAAGAATGATTCAGTAAATACAGGAGGAACTCCAGTATAACTGTTTGAGTAAGTTTTTCACTTTCCAAGGACAAAAACGCTCCCACTTACAATTTTAAATCTGGTGCAACACTGTTCATTTTTCATAGTTCAACCTTCAGGCATCTCTGCACATAGTATGACTAAAGTCATTACGATGATGGCAATCAAGTAGAATTGACCGAACTGAAACTCTAACCAAGCAGGCTTTGATCCAAGTCTGATCGTAAGTCAAAATGTATTCACAGGGGATGTGTAGCTCACTATGATCATGTGAACTGGGCACCTTACCCCAACTTATCATCAGTATGTCAGAGAGGGAGGTAGAGACTGCAACTCAAACCCTGAGATAGCATCTGCTACGTTGGTCAACCGCATCAAAGCCGCATAGAGGCTTAATCTTTCTCTGCAGTTCCAACGTGGATTGTTGGTTACAGAAGCCACCAGAAGAAGCTGGTATCACGAACGGCTATTACCATCACAACCAGACTGCTTAAATAGGACAACTCAGAAGTTGACATGCAAGACTTTTGTAAAAGTTGAGGCTCATGGATTAAATTAGCTAACTGGATTGAAAACTGGCTCAACATGTTGAGGCAGAAGATGGTGATAAATTCGAAAAACTGCGACTGGAAGGCAGTGACTAATGGAGTACTGCAGTGCTGGTTTTGGCCCCACACTGTTCATAAAAGACTTGGAAAGGAACAGTTCTTGTCACATTATAAAATTTGCAATGTCACAAAACTACGGAACCAAGTGATAAAAACTGTTCGCGATCAAGGACAAAGTGGTACAAAATTGGTGGATTTGTTCACAGGGACTACAAGGATGGCTGGAGAAGAAAATGAGAAACAGAATTACGCTAATGCAATAGAGTGTGTACTTTTGAGGTTAAGACATATTTTTATGGTGCACAGTAGAAAACACTTTGCTTAAGCGTTGATATTGGATGTCAAAAGTACATTTCATTCATAGCAGTGAAATGCCTCACTGTGATAACAGAAAAGTACTTAAAATATAAATTACAAAAAAGAATTCCCTGGAATGAACACACGAGGAATAAATTGGCATTCGACAATTAGCATTCTACCCGGGGACAGAGCGAAACAATAGCTCGGCCAGTCATTCATAGAATCTTACAGCACCGGAGGAGGTCATTCGGCCCATCATGTTTGTTTCCTCTTCAAGTATTTATCCAATTCCCTTTTGAAAGTTACGACTGAATCTGCTTCCACCGCCCTTTCAGGCAGCGCATTTCAGATCACAATAACTCGCTGCGTAAAAATAAAAATTCTCCTCATCTCTCCCTCATTCAAACCTAGGACTATCTTAAATACCATGTAATTCAGTTGACACCTTTAAGCTGCGCGGTGCTCTGCAGCTCCAGCGCAGCCGGCTCACCGGCTTTTAAATAGGAGAAACTGCGCATGAGCGGTATTTTGAATGGGACGCGCACCCAAAAAAAATAAAGGGAACATTGGTTGATACATAGTGGCAATAGTCATATTTTTAATAACACGCAAAATTTCCTAAGTATAGAACAAAAAGTTGCCTTTCATACAGAACCGTCTCAGCGAGATACCCAACCCCCATCGTGAGCCAACGGATGCCGAATACTGTTCAGAACCTCACTCTTCTTTAACTGATATGCTCTCTCATTATCCTCAACCTTTTGCTACCCATCTCTCTCTCTCGCTTCACTCCCGGGACTCGAGCACATAAAGCTAGGCTGACACTCCCAGTGCAGTGCTGAGGGAGTGTTGCACTGTCGGTGGTGCCGTCTTTTGGATGAGATGTTAAACTGAGGCTCTCTCAGGTGGACATAAAAGATCCCATGGCACTATTTCGAAGAAGAGCAGGGAAGTTCTCCCCAGTGTCCTGGCCAATATTTATCCCTCAATCAACAGATTATCTGGTCATTATCACATTGCTGTTTGTGGGAGCTTGCTGTGCGCAAATTGGCTGCCGCGTGTCCCACATTACAACAGTGACTCCACTTCAAAAGTACTTCATTGACTGTAAAGCGCTTTGAGATGTCCTGTGGTCGTGAAAGGCTCTATATAAATGCAAGTCTTTCTTTTTCTCTCTGTCTCTGTTATGAATCCAGTAAAACAATAAAAGGAAGTAAAAAAGCTAAAAGAAAATCAACAACAACAACTTGCATTTATACAGCGCCTTTAACATGAAAAGTCCCAAGGCGCTTCACAAGAGCGTTATCAAACAAAATTTGACATCGAACCACGTAATGAGATATTAGGCCACGGAGGGATTTGAAAACAAGGATGAGAATTTTAAAATTGAGGCGTTGCCGGACCAGCAGCCAATGTAGGTCAGCGAGCACAGGGGTGATGATATCATTATAATCATGAAGAAAATGAGAGAGAAAAAAGGGGGAAAGAAAGTAAAGAAAGGGCATGCAGCATATTTCGCAGCTAGAGGTCCCGCTGCACATTATTTTATGTCTGGTGATGTAACAATTTGCATCCAAAATTAATCTCTACGTTAGGGAAGCAGCTTATATGCTGTTGCAACCTGCAATTTTTAGTTTCTGCTATAATATTAGAGCATTTTATTATTTGTCCATATATTGGTTTAAATTAAGAGTGGCGTGGATGAAAATGCCTTAGTTTGAAAGGCCAGTTAGGTTGTTACAGATATCATTTGTAACGAATTACAACATTTGAAGGGCAGTACTATGCCCACTTGATTCACATTCAGTCAAGAAGTGTTTAAGCTCTGCTTATGCATATGTGCCACAATTTTAAAGATAAAGATGCACTTCTATTTGCGGGAAAAAAAGGTTAATATTGACATACCTCAAAGGCCATTAGTATCATTTCAAGAATAATTTCTCACGATAATATCGCTATGATGGTCCCAACTCTAGTTTCTGATATTACAGCATATATACTTCTAGAACTGTACACATAGTTCTAAAACTGATGAATATAAGACACGAGTGTGAGCAATTAGACTTGTGTCAGAATATTCTACTTATAAACGTACGCTTTATCAGGTCATTTTCTAGAAATACTGGCATTAATACCAACCACTGTACTTAAATCACAGCAATGGTCTGTTCTAATGTAGTCCTGGGAAGAATTTATTCAGCAGGAAAATTGTGTAAACTTTCAGTCATTCTTGGTGAACTCACGTTATTACATCAATTTACAAGTTGTGCCGGTCAGCCTTCGCGGCTTCCTATTATTAACGTTCTAGTGAAGCTAATTTACATTCAGTTTTATCTGGTGGTACATTTCCTCTGCAGAAATGACTGAACCAGCATTGCAATCCATCCTTTAATCTCTTCTAAAAGTTAAACAGTGGGTGATGAGTGGAAAGCACCTTCTAACCCCACTGTTTGATCGTCTCCCCTTCAGACCAGACCACCTGCGGTTTGTTTTTTTCAAACGACATATCCTGGATTATATACAATTACAGAATGCTTACAGCTTGCTTCTAAATAACGTTCACGGATAAACTTCAATTTGATGGCACTTGGGAAGCGATGCTTATGAACACTGAACTTAACTGAAAACATGGCTCAAAAGCTAAACCTTTTCCAAGTGTACTCATCTTATTTTGTTGCCCATTCCTGGGCTTGCCCCAGACTAATAGAAACAGTTGTGTGCAGTAAAAATAAATATACATAATTCACTTGACAATGCGGCCACATCTGCTGCAATTTAAAACAACGAGAGTAATAGGGCTTCTAGTATTTGCAGTCTGTGTCAAGGAAACGTTAAGTTCAGATAACAGGCAGGTCTGTGGGTTCGGAGCTTGTTACTGATGTCGATCCCCAAACAGGGGTTAAAGTTCAAGCTTGTCCCCCCAAAACCTGTGCCGCAATCCCGCAAAAGATGACGTTGGGGGGTTATGAACGTTGCGTCCACGATTAAACGACTTTTTCGAAGTCTGTGTGGAATTCAGAAAAAAAAGGGAATCTGCCAGCTTGGATGAGATTTCAGAGGTTTGAACATTCAGATTTAATCGAAGTGTTCAAAATTATCAGGGGGTTTGAGAGAGTAGATAGGGAGAAACTGTTTCCATTAGCGAGAGGGTCGGTAACCAGAGGACACAGATTTAAGATAATTGGCAAAATAGGGGGAGATGAGGAGAATTTTTCTTTATGCATTGAACTGTTGTGATCCGGAACGCGTTGCCTGAAAGGGCGGTGGAAGCAGATTCAATAGTAACTTTCAAAAGGGAATTGGATAATTACTTGGAAAGGAAAAATATGCAGTGCTATGGAGAAAAAGCAGGGGAGTGGGACGAATAGAACTGGCACAGGCACAATGGGTCGAATGGCCTCCTTCTGTGCTGTAAAAGTTAAGAAAACCTCAAAATTGACAGAAGACAACAGGATTCACTTAATTCCTAAAATACTGCCAAGAGCAGCTTAGGACTAACCTTGACCGGTGTACACATTGAATGTAGAAATAATTCCTTTGAATTTATAAAAGTAAGTGTGAATCTGGTATACACATCAACTTAACTTGAACATAGAATTCTCTTATTGCACCATACTGCAAACTACTTATTGCGTTTAGATTTTTGCTTTGATAAACACCTGCAGCCATTTAAGAAGGCAGCTCACCACCACCGTCTCAAGGGCCATTAGGGATGGGCAATAAATGCTGGCCTTGCCAGCAACGCCCACATCCCCGAAACGAATAAACAAAAAAGAAAACCATCACACTAAATGGTGCAATTCAAATTTAACACACAATGGGCTAACATTGCAAAAGGAATGACTTTTCCTTCTCCAACAACTATTGCAAATCTGATAACTACTGATCAACAACTATAGCATGATTGAATTTCAAATTCAGTTTGAGGGTGAGAAACTTGGGTCTGAAACTAGTGTCCTAAACTTAAATAAAGGCAGTTACAAAGGTATGAAGACAGAGTTGGCTCAAGTGGAATGGGAAAATAGATTAAAGGGTAAGACGGTAGATAACCAGTGGCAGACATTTAAGGAGATATTTCACAACTCTCAGCAAAGGTTTATTCCAGTGAGAAAGAAAGACTCTACGAGAAGGATGAACCATCCATGGCTAACGAAGGAAGTTAAGGATGGTATCAAATTGAAAGAAAAGGCATACAATGTTGCGAAGATTAGTGGTAGGCCAGAGGATTGGGAAATTTTTAGAAACCAGGAAAGGATGATCAAAAAAATAATAGAGGGAGAAGATAGATTATCAAAGTAAACTAGCAAAAAATATAAAAACAGACAGTAAGAGCTTCTACAGGTATATAAGAGCAAAAGAACATAAGAAATAAGAGCAGGAGTCGGCCATACGGACCCTTGAGCCTGCTCCGCCAATTAATAAGATCATGGCTGATCATGGACCTCAACTCCACTTTCCCGCCCGATCTCCATATCCCTTGATGAGTCCAAAAATCTATCTATCTCAGCCTTGAATATACTCAAAGACTCAGCATTCACAGCCTTCTGGGTCAGAAAATTCCAAAGATTCACAACCCTCCGAGTGAAGAAATTCCTCCTCATCTCCGTCTTAAATGGCCGGCCCCTTATCATGAGACTATGCCCCCTAGTTCTAGACACTCCAGCCAGGGAAAACAACCTCTCAGCATCTACCCTGTCAATCCATGTCAGAATCTTGTATGTTTCAATGAGATCACATCTCATTCTGCTAAACTCCAGAGAGTGTAGGCCCATTCTACACAATCTCTCATCATAGGACAGCCCTCTCATCCCAGGAATCAATCTAGTGAACCTTCGTTGCACCGCCTCCAAGGCAAGTATATTCTTCCTTAGATAAGGAGACCAAAACTGTGCACAGTACTCCAGGTGCGGTCTCACCAAGGCCCTGTACAATTGTAGCAAGACTTCCTTACTCTTATACTCCAACCCCCTTGCAATAAAGGCCAACATGCCATTTGCCTTCCTTATTGCTTACTGTAACTGCATGTTAGCTTTCTGTGTTTCTTGCACAAGGACACCCAAATCTCTCTGAACACCAACATTTGAAAGTTTCTCGCCATTTAAAAAAATTTCTGTTTTTCTATTCTTCCTACTAAAGTGAATAACCTCACATTTCCCTACATTATACTCCATCTGCCACCTTACTGCCCACTCACTTAGTCTATCTATATCCCTTTGCAGACTCTTTGGGCAGAATTTTCATTGAGCCGTGGAGGCAGGTCTGGATTGAAAATAGCAGATTCGGGGGTCCCGACCCCATCCCGCCCCCATGCCAGTTTCGCTGAAGGCGGGTACCCGACCTGTGCTGGGATCCGCCTCCCCGAGGCGGGAAGGGGATTAGTGGATCTGAAAAAGATCCGTTTATCCCTACTCTCTGTTTTCTGTCCGTTAACCAATCCTCTATCCATGCATTATATTACCCCCAACCCCATGAGCCCTTATCTTGTGTAATAACCTTTTATGTGGCACCTCATCGAATGCCTTTTGGAAATCCAAATATACTACATCCCCTTTATCTACCCTGCTAGTTACATCCTCAAAAAACTCTAATAAATTTGTCAAACACGATTTCCCTTTCATTAAACCATGTTGTCTCTGCCTAATCAAGTTATGATTTTCTAAGTGCCCTGATACCACTTCCTTAACAATGGATTCCAGCATTTTCCCGATGACTGATGTCAGGCTAACTGGCCTGTAGTTCCCTGTTTTCTCTCTCCCTCCTTTCTTGAAAAGGGAAGAGAGTAGCTAAAGTAAACGTTGGTCCCTTAGAGGATGAGACTGGGGAATTAATAATGGGAAACAGGGAAATGGCAGAGACTTTGAACAAATATTTTGTATCAGTCTTCACGGCAGAAGACACTAAAAGCATCCCAATAATAATTGATAATCAAGGGGCTATAGGGAAGCAGGAACTTAAAACAATGACTATCACTAGAGAAAAAGTACTAGGCAAACTAATGGGACTAAAGGCTGACAAGTCCCCTGGACCTGATGGTCTGCATCCTAGGGTCTTAAAAGAAGTGGCTGCAGAGATAGTGGATGTGTTGGTTGTAATCTACCAAAATTCCCTGGATTCTGGAGAGGTCCCAGCGGATTGGAAAACCGCAAATGTAACGCCACTATTCAAGAAAGGGGGCGGAGGCAGAAAGCAGGAAACTACAGGCCAATTAGCCTAACATCTTTCATTGGAAAATGCTGGAATCCATTATTAAGGAAGTAATAGCAGGACATTTAGAAAATCATAATACAATCAAGCAGAGTCAACATGGTTTTATGAAATTGAAATCGTGTTTGCCAAATTTACTAGAGGTTTTTGAGAATGTAACGAGCAGGGTGGATAAAGGGGAACCAGTAGATGTAGTGTATTTGGATTTCCAGAAGGCATTCGATAAGGTGCCACATAAAAGGTTACTACACAAGATAAGAGCTCACGGGGTTGGGGGTAATATATTAGCATGGATAGAGGATTGGCTAACGAACAGAAAACAAAGGGCTGGATTTTGCCAGCCCTGGGGAGGCGGGACTGCCGGGAAAATGGCAGAATTTGGGGGCGGGTGCCCAACCCGCCCCCATGCCATCTTCCCAGGAGGCAGGTAAGCGTCCCGCGCCGGGTCCCGTCTCCTTGGAGGCGGGAAGGGGATTAGTGCCACTTATCTGCCTGTTAGATAAGAGGATTATCCCCATTTTACCCTCAAAAGTGCGGGCTTCCCGAAGGCTCCGAACCCCGCCAGGGTCACTGAGGCGAGTAGTGGGGCTGTAGGGGTCGGAGGGGTCCAAAAGTGTGCTGTGGAGGTGAGTGATGGGTGCAAGTGTGGAGAGGTGAGTATGTGAGGTAAGTGGAAAGTGTTAGAAAAAGTGTACTTACCTTTGTTTCTTCCTGCAGGCTTCAATCGGTGGGTATGCGGAGAGTCTCGCACCTCCGCGGCAGAGATGACAGATGGCCGTTGCATTCTCCAATGCAACAACCATCTAATTTCTGCAAAAGAAAGAGGTTTGATGAGTCTTGAATTCAAGAATTCATCAAACTACAGAGAATGTCAGTGTTTGACAGCTTCACAGAGCTGTCAAACGATGACAATCCATCTGTCAAAAATTTTTGACAGATGAAACGTCATACGTTGACGTTCTCTGTAACCGGCTTTCCCTTAATTGGCCTGCTAAGCCTGCTGGGCGGGCTTAACAAGGTCAATCAAGGGAAAATAGCTTGGGTTGGCCAGAAGTTGATGGAAGCGGGACTGAAACCCAACAAGTGGGAGTCCCGCCTCCAAAAGCTCCCCATTGGCAAAATCCAGCCCAAAGAGTCGGGATAAATGGGTCATTTTCAGGTTGGCAAACTGTAACTAGTGGGGTGCCACAGGGGTCAGTGCTGGGGCCTCAACTATTTACAATCTATATTAATGACTTGGATGAAGGGACCGAGTGTACTGTAGCCAAATTTGCTGATGATACAAAGATAGGTGGGAAAGCAAGTTGTGAGGAGGACACAAAGGGGACGATTTTATGACGCTGGAGGAGGCGGGTTTGGAGTCGGGAAAGGCGGGAAAATTCGAATTACTGAGGTCGGGTCAGAAACCCGACTCCAACCCGCCTCCGTGGGATTTCGCCGGTGCCGGTTTTGGCGGTCGGGAAACGCTCCTGCCTCCTGCTGGCAATAGCGTTAATTAACTACCTGCAAATGCTTGTTAAGGGCCTCTCTAATCCTATTTTGAGAGGCCCTCTTGAATTTACCATCATTTCGGCGTGCTTCACGCAACTTCTGAACCACGCCAGGTAAACCTGGCGGGTTGACTCGTGGGTGACCTCCTCACTGCTGCAGGTCTAACAAGACCTCGTTCACTGCAGCAAGGCTTACTTGCAGGTGCCAGACCTTGGCTTTAAAAGGTCTCTGAGCACTTTTAGAAGGCCTTCCAAAGTCGGAGGTGCTGCAGCTTGACTCAATCAACTGTGGGACCTCCTGGGAAGAACCTCGCCCCGCTTACAATGAGCGCTTCCTCAGAGGAGGCATCTGCAAGCAGAATGGGAAACATTCATTTCCTTTCACCTTGGACCTCAGATGAGGATGAGGATGAGGATGAAGATGAGAAGGAGGATCATCTGGAGGAGGAGGAGGAGCAGGAGGAGATCAGAGCGCTGGTGTTTCGACCAGCGGCAGTGGCAGCACGCGAGCACATGGCTGCCAGGGATGCAAGGGATTAACTTATTATGGCCAGATTTGTATAGGTTGGCCAAGTTGGCACATGTCCTTGGCTCCATGCCAGGACTTCATTGACAATGGACATGACTCTCTGGCCTCCTTTCAGTCAGGCCACCAACCTGACAACGCAAGTGTGGCGGTGCCTGCAATGTGGAGCTGCCTAAGGCTAATTAACAGATGGCATAACGCCAGCATTTTGGCATCAAATCATGTTAATGCTTTCCAACAGGGATGGCATTTCATCAATACACAGAAACAGTCTCCCTATCTGCACACAGACCTGGAGGTTATATCCCTTGCCAGCTGCACCCACACAGCCTTGGTTTCTTTGGCAGGCCTCTTCCTCCGAGATGAGTGGAAGAGGACCTCCATGCTAGTTCTCACCCCCTCAAACAACATTTGCAGCGCCTCATCTGAGAGCCTCGGGTAGGCCCTTGCCTTGGAATTGGATATTCGAATCTCAAAAGATGTTGGAGGTGGTGCAGGAGACGCAGAAATGCTGTGGAATGAGCCAAGGGAGCAAGAAGCCATAAAATCAGACTGGAAAAGTGCTGTCAACAGAGGCGAGTCTCAGTCCCAAAACACTAATTGAGCAAGGGCATCCCGCACCTCTGAAATCAAGTGGCCAATCATGGGAAAATCTCAATTTTTTGAAAACTATCAGTGGAGGAGAGTTTCTGACACACCCAAGCTGAAACCTGCCTCCATCTCGCCTCCAGTGAGAAAATCGCCCCCAAAGAGTCTGCAAAGGGATATAGATAGGTTAAGTGAGTGGGCAAAAATTTGGCAGATGGAGTATAATGTCGTAAAATGTGAGGTTATCCACTTTGGTAGGAAGAATAAAAAAGCAAATTATTATTTAAATGGAGAGAGATTACAGAATGCTGCGGTACAGAGGGATCTGGGGGTCCTCATATATGAAACACAAAAAGTTAGCATGCAGGTACAGCAAGTAATTAGGAAGGCAAATGGAATGTTAGCCTTTATTGCAAGGGGGATGGAGTGTAAAAGTAGGGAAGTCTTGCTACAACTGTACAGGGTGTTGGTGAAACCACACCTGGAGTACTGCGTGCAGTTTTGGTCTCCTTATTTAAGGAGGGATATACTTACATTGGAGACAGTTCAGAGAAGGTTCACTAGGTTAATTCCCGAGATGAAGGGGTTGTCTTATGAAGAAAGGTTGAGCAGGTTGGGCCTATACTCATTGGAGTACGTTAAAGGCGCTATATAAATACAAGTTGTTGTTGTTGTTTAGAAGAATGAGAGGTGATCTTATTGAAATATATAAGATTCTGAGGGGGCTTGACAGGGTAGATGCAGGGAGGATGTTTCCCCTCGTGGGGAATCTAGAACTAGGGGGCACAGTTTCAGGATAAGAGGTCGCCCATTTAAAACGGAGATGAGGAGGATTTTCTTCTCTCAGAGGGTCGTGAATCTTTGGAAATCTCTACCTCAGAGAGCTGTGGAGGCAGAGTCATTGAATATATTCAAGGCGGAGATAGACAGATATTGAGCTACGGGGAAGTCGAGGCCAAGATCAGATCAGCCATGATCTTATTGAATGGCAGAGCAGGCTCGAGGGGCCAAACGGCTTACTCCTGCTCCTATTTCTTATGTTCTTATGATATATTCACGGGCTTTATGCGCATACCACTTTTTGTCTAATGTATGGAATTGAAGTGGCAAGTGTATAATTGTTTGCACAGCTACTGATGGTGAGGTTAGCTACAACCAAATCTTTCATTCTTTTCAGGTATCTCAGTATCCATTATATGGCCACTCACTCAAGATAACATGTAGTAATATGGAGCTGAAATAGCCTCGCAAAAAATCAGTACCGAGAAACAATCTCTATGTAAAAATCGATATGTTTTCAGATATAGACAGAATTACGTTGTGTCTGTCCAGCATGCTCTGGTTTTAGTTCGGATTTCTTACAATCGTTTTTTTCGCTTTTTATTTAATGTACAGCCAAATTAACACTTTCTCCCAGCCATGGGGAACGTCAAAATGGCAGATAGTCACCTTAATGGCAAATTGTTCACAGGGTACAATGAGGAAATTCCTGCTTGTAATTATCCCAATTCAAATATTTATTAAACCGTATATTAAAACAAATTAAATACTTAGGAGAAAGATTTGCAGGAAGATGGGGAAAGAGCGGGGGGAGTGGGAGTAACTGGATTGCTCTTTGAAAGAGCCGGTGCAGACTCGATGGGCCGAATGGCCCCCTTCTGTGCTGTAATATTCTATGATTCTATGTATCTTAGTTTCTCCATCTGTTGGAAAGACTGAATGGAACGGTGAAATATCCAGTTTATTTCACTCACTAGTTGTGAGATCTTCCTCGTTTGTGAAACAAACTATACTCTGCTGTTGTTAGTAGTTGCATTTTGTTATTATATAGAGTAGCAAATGGGATTAAAAGGGAAGATTTCACACAGAGTTTATTGCACTAATAGGCTGCTGAAATGAATGCATTCACTAATAGCAGTTGCATTTGCCTCCAGGTTTGCTTGAGGCAGCAGCTGTAGCCAATATCTTGCGTTGCTCGAGACTCACTCACCTGCTGGCCATGTTCCATTCGAGGGCAGGATTCTGGTAATTCCTTTCATTTTCTGAACAGAGCCCTCCTTTGCCAACTTCCTTTTCAGGTTTCAGCTGATCCCACAGTGCGGTTCCAATGGTGATGGACTGCAGGTCAATCTGGTATTGTCTGTCTTCAACTTCTGATCCTGGGTCTCGCAGTATTCCCAAATTCAGAGCTCTCCTGTGAGGGCACAAACCAGTGAGCATTGTGTGTCTGGTCAACCATTTGTCATAGTGGTTAAAAAAAAGGATCCTGCGCGATGCTACATCAAAAAGACAATCATATTTAATATCTAGATGAATTTGATGTGGGTAGTTAAGAAAGTTATTGAAAAAGCGGTTTAAAATGCGTACTCTACATACCTAATACTATTGCTCTTTGGAAGAGCGGGCGCAGACTCGATGGGCCGAATGGCCTCCTTCTGTGCTGTACTATTCTATTCTACGATTCTGTGCATTTTATACCACGAGGATTTGCTGTTTAATAGCACCAGTGGTCCCAATTCGCAAAGTACACGAAAAGCATTTTGTTTATAAAATACAAGTCCATAAATATTTCAAGATGTGTTTAACATTCGAGAAACGAAGAAGAATGTTTCACTCGTTTCCTCAGGTCATCCCATTACAAGGATGATGTCATTTATTTTCCAACAAGACTATATTATGTTTCGACATTAAGACATGGTAAACAGAAGAACTGATATATGTGTCAGTTATACAACCCATGTTGTTTTATAAATCAAGTTAATCTTGGCTAGATTAAAGAGAAGTATAACTGAAAAAAGATTCGTCTCAATTAACATAAGCTGCATTACCAATTTTTTTTTGGTTGGCGGTTTTGATGATTAGTTTGCAATCAAGTCTAAACCCTGGGTCAGGACAAAGCAATAAAATACTCTTGGACTTTCTCTTTGATAGCCAAAATGCTGGTTAAATATTTGTGTTTTACCAAAGTGGGACTCAACTCCTGTATATTAGAATATCCCATAAGGCAAATGTGGATGAATGTTCTCATCCAAACTTGCTGCGCCTCCTAAAATAACGTGTGTCACTGCATAAAAATGACCCGAATTAAGGCTACTTAATAAGAAAGCGTAACTCTGGATAAGCAGGCAGATTTTGTGTTGGTTAAGGAATTGGTTGCTTTCTCGTAGGCGGAGGTTGTTACTAATGGCAGTGGTTTTGCGGGAAACAGTCACTAGCAGAGTCCCGCAGGGATTGGTTTCAGAGGCCAGTGTCGGGAGCGGAGAGAGCAGCAGCACAGAGAGTAGTTAAACTCACTTTCGTGGGCTTTTTACAGAGGCCAGTGTCGGGAAAGGGCCCTTGTGTATATCATTTAATTGAAGTGAAATTGGTGGGATTCATTTAATTTAATTTTAATTAATTAATTAATTAATTAAAGGGTAAGTCATGGCAGGAGAGCTCCGCCCCATGATATGTTCCTCCTGCTATATGTGGGAAATCAGGGATGCTTCCTGTGTCCCTGACGACCATGTGTGTGGGAAGTGTATCCAGCTGCAGCTACTGATAGACCGCACTGCGGCGCTGGAGCTGCGGATGGATGCATATTGGAGCATTCGCGACGCTGAGAACGTCGTGGATAGCACGTTTAGCGAGTTGGTCACACCGCAGGTAAAGGGTGTACAGGCAGGAAGTGAATGGGTGACCACCAGGCGGAGTAAGAGGTGCAGGCAGGTAGTGCAAGGGTCCCCTGTGGCCATCCCCCTCTCAAACAGATATACCACTTTGGATACTGTTGGGGGGGGTGACTTATCAGGGGAAGGCAGCAGCAGCCAACTTCCTGGCACCATGGGTGGCTCTGCTGCACAGGCTGGGAAGAAAAAGTGTGGAAGAGCTATAGTGAAAGGGGACTCAATTGTAAGGGGAATAGATAGGCATTTCTGCGACCGCAAACGAGACTCCAGGATGGTGTGTTGCCTCCCTGGTGTAAGGGTCAAGGATGTCTCGGAGCGGCTACAGAACATTTTGGAGGGGGAGGGCGAACAGCCAGTTGTCGTGGTGCACATAGGCATCAACGATATAGGTAAAAAACGGGATGAGGTCCTAAAAGCAGAATATAGGGAGTTAGGAGGTAAATTAAAAAATAGGACCTCAAAAGGTAGTAATCTCAGGATTGCGACCAGTGCTACGTGCTAGTCAGAGTAGAAATAGGAGGATATTTCGAATGAATACGTGGCTAGAGGAATGGTGCAAGGGGGAGGGATTCAAATTCCTTGGACATTGGAACCGGTTCTGGGGGAGGTGGGACCAGTACAAACGGGACGGTCTGCACCTGGGCAGGGCAGGGCCGGGACCGATGTCCTAGGGGGAGTGTTTGCTAGTGCTGTTGGGGAGGGTTTAAACTAAAGTGGCAGAGGGTTGGGAACCTGAGCAGGGAGACAGAGGAAAGGGAAACAAGGATAAAAGCAAAAGACAGGAAGGAGAAAAACAAAAGTAGAAGGCAAAGAACTCAATGGTTTAAATCAAACATGGTCACAGTAAATAATAATTCATATAGGTCTGAGAGCGTTAAAAAAACAAGCCTGAAGGCTTTGTGTCTTAATGAAAGGAGCATTCGGAACAAGGTGGATGAATTAGCTGCGCAAATAGAGGTAAATGAATATGATTTGATTGGGATTACAGAAACATGGCTCCAGGGTGGCCAAGGCTGGGAACTCAACATCCAGGGGTATTCAATATTTAGGAAAGATAGGCAAAAAAGAAAGGGAGGTGGGGTAGCATTGCTGGTTAAAGAGGGGATAAACACAATTGAAAGGAAGGATATTAGCTCTGATGATGCGGAATCTGTATGGGTAGAACTGAGAAATAACAAGGGGCAGAAAACGTTAGTGGGAGTGGTATATAGACCTCCAAACAGTAATATGGAGGTTGGGGACGGCATTAAAAGGGAAATTAGAGAAGCATGCAGTAAGGGCACAGCAGTCATCATGGGTGACTTTAATTTACATATAGATTGGGCTAACCAAATTAGTAAAAATACTGTGGAGGAGGAATTCCGAGAATGTTTACGGGATGGTTTTCTGGAACAATATGTCGAGGAATCAACCAGAGATCAGGCCATCTTAGACTGGTTATTATGTAACGAGAAAGGATTAATTAGCAATCTTGTTGTACGAGGCCCCTTGGGTCAGAGTGATCATAATATGATAGAATTCTTCATTAGGATGGAGAGTGAAGTAGTTGAATCAGAGACTAGGGTCCTGAATTTAAATAAAGGAAACTACGATGGTATGAGGCGCGAATTAGGTAGGATTGATTGGGGAATGTCACTCAAAGGGTTGACGGTGGATAGGCAATGGCAAACATTCAAAGACTGCATGGATGAACTACAGAATTTGTACATCCCAGTGTGGCATAAGAATAAAACAAAAAGGGTGACTCAACCGTGGCTAACAAGGGAAATTAGGGATAGCATAAGATCCAAGGAGAGGGCATATAAATTGGCCAGAAAAAGCAGTAACCCTGAGGATTGGGAGCAGTTTAGGATTCAACAAAGGAGGACAAAGGGATTAATTAAGAAGGGGAAAATAGAATATGAAAGTAAGCTTGCAGGGAACATAAAAACTGACTGTAAGAGCTTTTATAGATATGTGAAGAGAAAAAGATTAGTGAAATCAAGTGTAGGTCCCTTGCAGTCAGAAGCGGGGGAAGTTATAATGGGGAACAAAGAAATGGCAGCTCAATTAAATGCATATTTTGGTTCTGTCTTCACAAAGGAGGACACAAATAACCTCCCAGAGATGTTGGAGAACATAGGGTCTGATGAAAGGGAGGAACTGAAAGAAATCAGTATTTGCAGGGAAATGGTGTTAGGGAAATTGACGGTATTGAAGGCCGATAAATCCCGAGGGCCTGATAATCTACATCCTAGGGTTCTTAAGGAAGTGGCCCTAGAAATAGTAGATGCATTGCTGATCATCTTCCAACATTCGATGGAATCTGGAACTGTACCCATGGATTGGAGGGTAGCTAATGTTACCCCACTATTCAAAAAGGGTGGTAGAGAGAAAGCGGGGAATTACAGACCGGTAAGCCTGACATCGGTAGTGGGGAAAATGCTAGAGTCCATTATAAAGGATGTAATAGCTGAGCACTTGAAAAACAGTGACAGGATCGGATAAAGTCAACATGGATTTACAAAAGGTAAATCGTGCTTGACTAATCTACTGGAATTTTTTGAGGATGTAACTGGTAAAATAGGTAAGGGAGAACCAGTAGATGTGGTGTATTTGGACTTTCAAAAGGCTTTCGATAAGGTCCCGCATAAGAGATTAGCGTGTAAAGTTAAGGCACATGGGATTGGGGGCAAGGTATTGACTTGGATAGAGAACTGGTTGGCGGACAGAAAGCAGAGAGTAGGAATTAATGGGTCTTTTTCCGAGTGGCAGGCAGTGACTAGTGGGGTACCGCAGGGATCGGTCCTTGGACCCCAGCTATTCACAATATACATTAATGATCTAGATAAGGGAACTAAATTTAATATCTCCAAGTTTGCAGATGACACAAAGCTGGGTGGGCGTGTGTGCTGCGAGGAGGATACTGAGAAACTCCAGGATGATTTGGACAGGTTGGGTGAGTGGGCAGAAGCGTGGCAGATGCAATATAACGTGGATAAATGCGAGGTTATCCACTTTGGTGTCAAAAACAGAAAGGCAGACTATTATCTGAATGGCAATAGATTGGGAGAAGGGGAAGTGCAACGAGACCTGGGTGTCCTTGTGCACCAGTCGCTGAAGGTAAGCATGCAGGTGCAGCAGGCGGTGAAGAAGGCAAATGGTATGCTGGCCTTCATAGCGAAAGGGTTTGAGTATAGGAACAGGGATGTCCTGCTGCAGTTGTACAGGGCCTTGGTGAGACCACACCTTGAGTACTGTGTGCAGTTTTGGTCACCTTATCTGAGGAAGGATGTTCTTGCCATGGAAGGAGTTCAGCGAAGATTCACAAGGCTGATACCTGGGATGGCAGGAATGACATATGAGGAGAGATTGGGCTTATACTCGCTGGAGTATGGAAGAATGACAGGGGATCTCATCGAAACATATAAAATTCTGACAGGTCTGGACAAACTAGATGCAGGAAGAATGTTCCCAATGGTTGGAGAGTCCAGAACCAGGGGTCATAATCTAAGGATAAGGGGGAAGCCATTTAGGACAGAAATGAGGAAGAATTTCTTCACCCAGAGAGTGGTGAACCTGTGGAATTCTCTACCACAGAAGGTAGTTGAGGCCAAGTCATTAAATAGATTCAAGAATGAGTTAGATATATTTCTTAAAGCTAAAGGTATCAAGGGATATGGGGAGAAGGCAGGTACAGGGTACTGAGTTTGGATGATCAGCCATGATCTCATCGAATGGCGGAGCAGGCTCGAGGGGCCGAATGGCCTACTCCTGCTCCTATCTTCTATTCTTGCTTTTCATCATTTTTATCTATCATTTGGACGAAGGATTCGGGGGAATTGTCCACAAGTTTGCGGATAATACTAAGATTTGTGTGGATGTTCAGATCCATGTTGAGGAAACTAGACTACAAGCAGATCTAGATGCGATGGGGCAGGCAGGTGTCATTCAATAAAAATAAATCCAGTATAGGCACTTGGGTAGGGTTTGCACCAAGTATGGGTTCACCGTGCAGGGCCGTGAGCTCAGGGCTGTTGAGCAGAGAAAGACTAAAGACTTAGGAGTTATAGTACGTGAATCTCTTAAGGTCCATGACCAGTGTTGCAAAAGTAAATAGAGTGCCAGAACAATTAAATACAAAAAAATACTATGCTGTCCTTATGCAAAATCTTGGTTAGGCCTCATTTAGAATACTGTGTCCAGTTTTGCTCCCTTAAATGGTGGGTTGAAATTGAAGCCCTAGAAAAAGTTCAGAGGTTGATACTCAGTTTAAAGGTCCTTAAGCGCAGTAGGCTTAGAATCTGAAGCCCCAGTGTTATACTGCCTTTTTATCTAGTTATCCGTAAAGGAATTCTCTGTGTATAGTCGTTTGGACAAATGCGCAGTGGTCCACCCTTGCGTCTTTAACTTTTAATATCTCCCTCCTAGTATCAAAAAAAAGTTGAAAAATAAGTTTCAGAAGACCCTAATAGAATATCTGGGCACTAAATGCGTGACGTTTCACTAGGCTGGAGTTATACTGGAGTTAGGGAGTGGTAGCATCGTGGTTATGTTATTGGACCAGTAATCCAAAGGCCTGGACTGAGGTCAAATCCCACCACAGCAGTTGGGTAATTTGAATTCAGATAATTAAATAAATCTGGATTAAAAAGCTAGTATCAGTAACGGTGACCGTGTAGCTATCGGATTGTCGTAAAAAACTATCTGGTTCACTAATGTCCTTTAGGGAAGGAAATCTGTTGCCCTTACCCGGTCTGGCCTATATGTGACTCCAGACCCACAGCAATGTGGTTGACCACTTAACTGCCCTCTGAAATGGCCTAGCAAGCCACTCAGTTGTACCAAACCGCTACGACACACCACACGGACTGCTGTGGTTCAAGAAGGCGGCTCGCCACCACCATCTCAAGGGTACTTAGGGATGGGCAATAAATGCTGGCCTTAACGGCGACGCCCACATCCCATGAATACATTTAAAAAAATACCGTAGCTCGCGCAAAATCCAAGCGGCATGAGGCTGTCTGTTAGCATTGTCTCATAGCGTTTGCTTTACTACAGCTGGGAATCAGATAATCAACCTGGCACCTTCACACTGATGTGCGCACAAAATTGCTTTGCATCGATGGGAAAGTGACGACGTAATGCCCTTGAAGATAAAAACATTTGAAAATGATGGACAAGAAAAGACCAGCTGGTCCATCAAGCCTGTTTTGGTCTCCTTATTTAAGGAAGGATATACTTGCATTGGAGGCAGTTCAGAGACAATTCAAACGGTTGATTCCTGAGATGAGGGGGTTGACTTATGAAGAAAGGTTGAGCAGGTTAGGCCTATACTCATTGGAATTTAGAAGAATGAGAGGTGATCTTATTGAAACATATAAGATACTGAGGGGTCTCGACAAGGTAGATGCAGAGAGGATGTTTCCCCTCATAGGGAAATCTGGAACTCGGGGGCATAGTTTCAGAATAAAGGGTCGCCCTTTTAGAACTGAGATGAGGAGGAATGTCTTCTCTCAGAGAGTCGTAAATCTGTGGAATTCTCTGCCACAGAGAGCCGTGGAGGCTGGGTCATTAAATACATTTAAGGTGGAGATAGACAAATTTTTGCAAGATAAGGGAGTGAAGGGTTATGGGGAGCGGGCAGGGAAGTGGCTTTGAGCCCAAGATCAGCCATGATCTTATTGAATGGCGGAGCAGGCTCGAGGGGCCAAGTGGCCTATTCCTGCTCCTATTTCTTATGTTCTTATGGTGCAAATTAGGCACACCATCAAGTAGTGCAAAAGATCACCAAATTTTAAGCACAAGTGAGTTGAGCCCACAACTACTTTACGCCCAGGTATGCGCGGTCTTTTACAGTTCAAAAGTCCCTTCATCCGAAGCAGTCCCCGCCCACAAAACTGGCCACAACCCCAGGTCGGAAAGGCAAGCTTCTGCCGATTGCGCTCGTTTGATGTCCATCACATTGCGCCCAGATTCTCAGGCGCACAAGCACCGGTGAACACATGAATCCAGCATTAATCACCTGACCAGCAGTTATTTGAAGCCGTAGGTCTGCCCTACTGCTGCAGAAATCATCAATTAGTTAAGAAATTTGAAGATTGGCTCATTACCTTGCAATCCCACTCCTCATTACTCTACTAGACTTGCTCTGATTCACTTTCAATCTTATGCCAATGAGTTTGCACGGAAAATTGGCCATTACTTCACCTCAGCAAAACTGGCGTACGGTCTGGTGCATTCTGCCGATTGCACCCCCAGCGGAAACTCCAGGCTCTTATGTTCTGGGTAAACAGCCACAAAGAGCAGGCAGAATTGAGGACCCGTATTTTCCGATCAGAGGCTTCCTGCGTGCGGATGCCTCCGATCTGGAAAAAATCTATGGCCCTTACCTGAGGGCTCCGGAGGTCCGGTCATTTCCGTTCCTGGGCCTCTCCACGACGAAATGCGCAGGGCCCACGTATCCCAGGGGCACAAGTGTCCCTGGGATCACGTGGGTCAGGCGGAACCAATGGAAGAAGGGAATCCCCCTTCACACTTTTGACAGGTCTCTCAGCTTAGATCCGTCAAATGTCTGAATGGGGATCACTCAAAAAAAACCACTAAAACATTAAATACACTTTTTTTTAAATCACATTTTTAAAATTAGTCAAAATTACATTAAATTAAATATTTTAAACAAAAATTAAATTTTTTGAAAAAAATTAAAAAAATTTACGGGGCTAAAAATAAACTTACCTTTTTTAAAACTAATTTTAAATGATAAATGAGTGAATTTTTTAATTTTTTTTTACTTTTTTTAAACTCTTTTGCTGGTAAAAGCAGGCCTTACGCAGCCTTTTACCAGGCGTAAGATTTTGAAAGATTTTCAGCGGGCGGAGGTTGTGCAGAAAGCGGAACTCTCCCCCCGCAGAGGCCCTTCTCCAGGGCAGGCGGAGGATCTGTCAAGAGGATTCTTGACAGATCGAAGTGCCGGTTTTCAACGCATGTGCTTCACATGCCTGAAACCGACACTTGAGAGGCCCCTACGGGTGTGTACACAGCCCGTACACACCCGTAGGCATCGGAAAATACAGGCCGACGTCTATGGCAGCCAACAAGCCTCTTGAATAAGATTCCTAATGTAACCATCATTAGCTTCTTTTTCAGGATCTTGATTAACTGCCTCCTTTTCAGGATGAAGTGCAATTCCACTATTCCTTTAGAAATCAAAAAGTAACCAGACTTTTTTTTTTGCCTGGTGTGAAGGAACCTCTTCATTCTGCATAAGGACAAGGGCAACTATAGCTGCACACACACACAAACAGTACATTTGGAAAGCACACGAAAAAATGGCAGGGTGTTTTCACCATCAGTAATGCTGCCCGAAACTTAAGCTGGAATGCTGCTAAAAAACGCCTTGTACGGCACAATTTGTCAGCTGTGAGGAAAATTAAACTTGGCAACATTCCTAAGTGCAACAAATTTCTCCTTCACTTGCGCACAGGTTTAAGACACAAGTCAGATATTGTCGACTCTTTCCATCACCTCCATACAGGCTGCTGTCGCACGGCTATTTTGACATTTATTTTAATGCCTTGATTTTAAAATTCTCATCCTTGTTTTCAAATTTCTCCATGGCTTCGCCCCCCTCATCCCTATCTCTGTAACCTTCTCCAGCCCAACAACCCTCTGCTCTGCGCTCCTCCAATTCTGGCCTCTTGCGCATCCCCGATTTTCATCGTTCCACCACTGGCGGCCGTCCCTTCCTAAGCCCCTCCGCCTCGCTACCTCTCTCTCTCTCTCTCTCTCTCTCCTATAAATCGCTCCTTCAAAC
Source organism: Squalus acanthias (assembly GCA_030390025.1). Classification (NCBI taxonomy): domain Eukaryota; kingdom Metazoa; phylum Chordata; class Chondrichthyes; order Squaliformes; family Squalidae; genus Squalus; species Squalus acanthias. The sequence continues at coordinate 6,988,887 of CM059432.1, read as the reverse complement.
CTACCTCTTTGACCAAGCTTTTGGTCACCTGTCCTAAAATCTCCTTGTGTGGCTCAGTGTTAAAATTTTCGTCCGCTAACGCCCCTGCGAAGCGCCTCGGGACACTTAACTGCGTTAAAGGCGCTGTACAAGTGCAAGTTGCTGTTGCTGCTCTTCACTGGAGGGTGGCCCCTCCGCTCTTCCTTGGAGGATCTCCCCCAGCAGCAGCTCCAAAGCTGCTTCATTAAATTGCGCTGTTCTACCAAGGGCACTTGCTACATTCATTTCTGCTCTCCCTTCAGCTGCACGACAACTTTAGTGGTGACCCCAGTGCGCCGTGGGCTTGCGCATGAGCTTATAGTTTCATGCATAAGAGCACTTGAAGAGCCAGTGCACTGCAACTATGGAGACAACTTGCAGTTATGTAATGCCTTTAATGTAAAAAAAAAACCCTCCCAAGGTGCTTCACAGACAGGCATATGGAAAACAGACGCTGAACCATAAAGGAAGAGGGGTGGGCAGAAAGCTTGGTCAAAGAGATGTATTTTAACAAGGCTTTTAAAGGAGAACGGTGAAGCGAGAAATGTAGGGAGGAAATTCCAGAAAAGTCAGACCCAAGTGGCTGAAGACTTTGCCACCAGTGGTGAGGCAGAGTTCAGGGAGAAAGCACAACATAAAAGCACAGAGAAAAAAAAGAGGAGGCTGGGGATTCATTGGGTTAGGAGACGAGGAACCAATTTAGGTTTAGTGAGGACAGGGGTGGCAGGTGAATGGGACTTAGTGCAGGACAGGATGCGTGCAGCAAGGTTCTGGACAAGTTATATTTATGGGGCTGGTCTTGCCTCACCCTATCAATGCAATCTCCTCCAGCTCTATATTACCTCCTCCCAGAAAAATCTGTGACTGGCCTTTTGTGCCTCCTCACTGAACTTCGCCCCACCACTTCAGCCTTCTTCGAGGAGAGTGATAAAAGCAGCTTTGAAGGTAAACCGGATGGTGCCTGATGAGAAGGAACCATTGACAATATCAACCAACATGGATGCCAGGAAGAGGAGCTGGATAGTCAGATAAGTTGAGTCTAGTTGAGCGGGAGGAGGAATGACGGAACAGGAGATGAGACTTGTGGACAAGCTGAACTTGGAGAGAGCAGGGAGAAGTTGGGGGATAAACTATAAGGAATGGGAGTTCAGCGATAGATTAGGTGGGAGCTGGGGTCAAGAGGAAGGGGAGAATGCAGCGGAGGCAGCTGCACAGATGGTCTTGATAACATAAAAATTCACAAGCTTCTTGCTCTTGATCCCTAAGATGTGTGTGAAGGGGGCAGCAAAGAAGATTTTAGGGAGGCGGTTGTTTGTAGAGAAAAAATCCTGGAACAGTGGACGGTTTTGGCTGAGGAGTGGCACATATTTGAGGTGGTCAAGCCAGGTCTGGCAATAGTTAGCTAGGAGGTGCACCATTTACACTCTAGTTTGTGGGCCTCAGACTTGAGAGTGCAGAAATGGGGGAAATATAAGGGTGGAAGACAGTTATAGTTTTAATGCAAACAAGGACATTCCAGTTCGACGTGAGGTAGTAGTTAAGCAAATCAACAGCAATGGAGGTCTCGTAATAAGTGGAGAGTCAAAGGCTTGGGATCTGGGAACTTGAGAGGCTGTACCTACAGTATACAATAAAGGTTTGTACCTACAGTATAACACCACCAAAGATTTGTGGACTTCTAGGAGGCCAATTTAAGCAATACAAAAATTAATACATATAATTAAAGCTTTCAACATTCTGACCTATAATTGGCTAAGCGCTAGTAAAACTGTAAAGAAGTTAATGTTCTCTCTAATTGCACTAGATCTACCTTGTTAGCTATGTACACTCTGTTACCAAGAAAAAAATTGTAATTATCAAACATAACAACTATTGACAATGTTAAATGTTATTCATTTTAACCGCTCCAAATCAGAATTCAACAATATCTTGCAAATATTTTCTTCAGATATATCAAAGTCCATCAGTCACCACATTATATTCAGACACCAATAGAGAGTGAGAGAGTTTGGTAGTTTTGAAGTGCACATCACTAAAATCCTTTACTGTCAGTTCAAAACAAAGGTATTCAACTGTGGCTCAGTTGGTCGCACCCTCGCCTCTGAATCAGAAGGTTGTGGCTTCAAGTCCCACTCCAGACACTTCAGCGCAAGACCTAGGCTGACACTCCAGTGCGGTACTGAAGGAGTGCTGCACTGTCAGAGCAGCCGTCTTTCGGATGAGGCATCTGCCTTCTCAGGGTGTGTGTAAATGATCCCATTTCGAAGAAGAACAGGAGTGTGCTCCCCGTGTCCCGGCCAACAGTGATCCCTCAACCACCATCACTAAGACAGATGATCTGGTCATTTAATTAATTATTGTTTGCGGGAGCTTGCTGTGCACAAATTGGCTGCCGCGTTTCCTGCATTACAACAGTGACTACGCTTCAAAAATTCTTCATTGGCTGTAAAGCTCTTTGGGACGTCCTGAGGTCATGAAAGGCGTGATAAAAATGCAAGACTTTCTTATTTTTTTTTTATTCACAACACCTACCCTCTTCATAATTTTGCTCAAGTTTTAGATGCTGCAACTAACCAAATCTTTCAGACCAAAACCAACTTTGAAAGGACAGAAGCTCGTCATCCACATATTTAACTGGTGAAGATTGGTGTAGTCATTCTTGGAGAACTTGACTTCCATAGTGTCAGCTGTGGCTCAGTTGGTAGCACTCCCTCGCCTCCGAATCAGAAGGTTGTGGGTTCATGTCCCACTCCAGAGACTCGAGCACAAAAATATAGGTTGACACTCCAGTGCAGGGCTGAGGGAGTGCTGCAGTGTCGGAGGTGCCTTTTTTCAGATGAGATGTTAAACCGAGGCCCCGTTTACCCTCTCTGGTGGACGTAAAAGATCCCATGACACTATTTCGAAGAAGAGGAGGGGAGTTATCCCCGGTGTCCTGGGGCCAATATTTATCCCTCAACCAACATCACCAAAAACAGATTTTCTGGTCATTATCACATTGCTGTTTGTGGGAGCTTGCTGTGCGCAAATTAGCTGCCGCATTTACTGCATTACAACAGTGGCTACACTTCAAAAAGTATTTCATTGGCTGTGCAGTGGTTTGGGACGTTCGGTGGTTGTGAAAGGCGCTATATAAATGCAAATCTTTCTCTTTTTTTCCATTATTTTAGAAACGGGTACGAGAGGAAATAAAAAGTAAAAGCACTTCTGAATGGTAGGACCTCAAGCGCAAAAGGAACACTGGCCTGCCTCGACAGGAAGGTGTTAAGATGTGATTTTTTATTTTGTAAGATCTGGTTATACATCTTTTCTTAGTTATTGCTCTGTCTTATGTCTGAAGCATTTTCTACCTTGTTCCTGCGTACACAGTAATGCTTAACCTGTGCTGTGAAGAAATAATTAGACACTACCAGTGTTAACAGGATCCACTTGAATTAATCTCATAGGAAATGAGAAAGCCATTAATAATTCTAAAGAAGAAATTAAAGTGTTATTCTATTTCCCATCTAATATTCTACAGGTGTATTTATATAACAGATGGCTCTATTTACATACAAGCACATAGCTTGGGTTTCACACTCACATATGGGTTTTGCAGCTTAGACACAGCCCATAGATCAAAATCTTTAGGGAATAATTATGGTTAATTCAACCTTGTGCATATCTGTAGCCGGCTGATCATTGGGTACTGCACAGTAACTGACTAGACCAGGGGTCCTGTAATCAACCGTTCACTGTGGAGCCTGAACAAAGGTGGCCTTATTCTAAATTGCTTAAATAACGGTTAGTTTTTAAAATGTGACCCTAAGCAACAACATTCGCAAGATTTATTAGTTCTGTCTAGTGCAATTATCCAGTATAAGTATTTAACAAAACAGTTATATATTTTAATTGCTCTTTAACTATGCTTCTAGGTAATGCAGGAACAGCAACATCATTTTATCATTTATCATGTACCATTATATTATTGTAACACCATTAATCTGTAAACTATGTTCCAATAAATGTACAGTAGATTTGAACTTTAAAAAGGGCAGCATACTCGGGGAAAGCTATTTAAAACTATAACGGACTACAATGGCGCTGTACAGGAAGGCAAGTTCATCCTGGCCTCTCAATCTTGGATAACATGGACATTAGGTGCTAATAATAGGAACATGAAAAACAGGCGTGATTTCCCTTCTCCAACCCCATTAAAAGTATGCAGAAAGTAATAGTTGACTGATTTAAGAAAATACAATCTATGTAGATTACAAGAGTTACATATGTGGTTTGAACTACAGTGTCAGATGATTAATTTTATTTTTACCTTAAAAGCGATTCTGCTGTTCTGTGACCTACGGCTGTGACTGCCACCAGCATTATTACAAAATTATGTATTTTATTATTTTAAACTACATGTACACGTTATAAATAGAGTTAACCATGATGGATGCAGGAAAATAATTCTAATATCAGGAAGCACTTAAACTACGCGTCCTTCAGACTCGTGAGTTACATTTTCCTGATGTCACTTGGTGAACGAGTTACATTTTCCTGATGTCACTCGGTGAATGACTTTCCATATTCCACTGCTACTGGCAGCAATTCCGTGTGGATTCTTAAAAAATAACTTTTTTTTTGGTTTACTTCTCAAAAAAAAAAGTACTGGGCCAGGTTTTGCTGGAGCGGGGCCTCTCGGGGGCATGCCCTGTTAGTTGGAATTGCTCATGCACTGTTAGGTTTTTAAAAAAATGTTGCACACAAAGTTGCTGGAAGTGCGATCTGATAACGAGGGCAACGGGACCATCTGGGAACGTGACAGTCCCAGAGAATGGAGAATGACGGGACCAACAGTCTATCTCCTGAACCAATGAGATTTCAGGATTGAGAAAGAAACAGAGGAAGGAGGCTGAATTAGAGTGGGTGAATTCAATGTCAAATCAGATACAGAAAGAGAGGGAAAGAAAGATTGGATTGAGAGAGAGAAAAAAAAGAGACAGAAAGAGGGAAAGAGAAGGAAAGAAAGATTGGATTGAGAGAGAGAAAGAAAAAGAGACAGAAAGGAAAAGACAAAATTTTTTAAAATTTGACATTTTTTAAATCTCCTAAAACAATTCACAATCTGAAGGAATGAGAAGCGACACTTGTTCACTTTCTGGGCGGGAGGTTCATTGATAGTCATTAACAATTATCACGTCGTTAAAAGGGTACTTACGCTGTTAATTACTAGATTTAAATTTCTTTAATGGGCAATTAATGTGCAAATGCAGCAACTTCGTGAAAATCACGGGGAGGTTAAGTGCGAGATGTTGTTTTTGCGAAGCTAACAGCGGGGCGGCGCAAATCGTCCAGCAACTTGTGGCGATTCACCATTCACGGGGTATCTCTTCCTCGATACAAGTTGTTGGCCGATTTGCACATTAATAATGGCGTTTAGATGCTATTACATGTTCAGCAAAATCTGGCCCCTTAAATCTGTGTAATTCGGTGGCAATATTTCCTTTAAACTCTTAACCGCACTTAAAAATAAACAGTTATACAATCATTCGGAGTTATCTGAAAGTAATTTCTTTTTCTCCAACAAAGTGTAACGTCAAAACAAAATATTGCAAGTCGCCTCCTCTCCTCTCCTGAAGCCACTAAATTTTGCTGGAGAGTGGTTCCGATGCAGGAAAAAAATCCTGCGGTACCTGAAATAAGTAAGCTTTTCTTGTCCCGGATAAGGAAATTCCACCATGGAGGGTATCATGCATTTCCAACATGGGTCACTTTATAGCAATCAAGAGCTGGGTCGCTGGCCCATTTCTCCCCTCCCTAGGCAAGGAGAAATGAAACGAATAGTAGCTTCCCAGTGCTGCCCTGGATGAGCTTTTCTGGGTCAACACAGATTGCGGCTGTTTGGCTCATTCTTAGACTGAGCAGTGCGTTTACTCACTAAAGCCATTGGGAATTGAAGTCAATTTGACGAAAGGTCAGTTAGCACAGGAATCTGACTTCAATCTCCTGGATTTGGGTGTAAGAAACTGAGTCATCATCGTTCACATTTTAAGCCCTATAAAAACTGGTTTAACATCAAGAAAACCCAAGAGCTGTAGGTTCCATTGGCAAATGGCAAAAATAAAGAAGAAACAATTTGACAAGACTCTTCATCAGTGCACTTTTGGTAAACTTTAAATCAATTGTACTTTTTTTCCAAACCGAATTATGTTATGGTCGTTGTTTCCACATTTAATTTCCTAGAACTAGTTCTAATAATTGAAATGCTCGAGTGACAAATATTCCTGATCCAACTTTTAATGCGTAAAATTAAAATAAGTTTTAAAAAAACACATGGAAGAGAAATGCTAGTCAGGTCAGATCGCTCACCTGTATAACTGTTAGCTTCGATGGATACCATTTTCATCAAGGTGAGAAATGAAAATCCTAGGGACTGCTTTGCAGTCAGTGAGTTTTATAAACTTCCAACCAGATTCAACTCGGTAGATGGGATCTGCAGCTCACTTCTACACTCTCCCAGCTGAGTTCTTTAGCCCTCAATTTCAGAACGGCTTTTTGCCACTCCTATCTGCCTCCTCAGACATCGCTTCCCGTTCTACCGTAATCTTTAACCTTACCTCGGACTCAAAGTGTGAGGAACGTCACTGACAACTTTGTGTCCAAAATAGAGGATGTTTGCACTGCAACACATGACTGTCCTGAGCACCTCCCACTGCCCCAAACTCCAGTTCCCTATCTGCCCTCCATCTAACTGTGCCCTTACCATTTCTCTTCTTTGCAGTCTCTCCCCGCTTAGCTCACTTGCCTCATTCATAAAATCCACCACCAGCTCTGTCGAACTGCTGACCATCCAGCTTCTCTTGCTTACTCCCATGCTTGCCAACATCATCAATCTGTCCACTCCTGTCCGGTGCTAACCCCACTTGTTTCAAAAGCCACTAATGCGTCACGCTTCAAGAAACCACCCTAAATGCCCTCCATTCTCTAACTACCGTGCTCTCTCAAATCTCCGAAGTCTTGAAACAGGTCGTTGTCTTGCAACTATGCTCCTACCACTCACATCACCGTTCCTCCAAGCTGGATTCTGCCCTGCCCACAGCACCGACAGCACACTTCGACCTCTCTACTGCCTTTAATACAACGGAAGACCCGATCATTTTCCAACGTTTTTCCTCTGCAGTCCACCGCTGTTTCCTGGTTCTGTTCTTACTAGACTTAACGCAAGCAGTGCTTCGTGGCTTAATAGCTTCTCCTCCTCTGCTCGCCCGAGTTGGAACCCAGGGGTCCATCCTTGGCCCACTTGTCCTCTTCACTATCGACATGCTGCATTTCACCGACATTATCTGGAAGCTTTTACCTGTAAGCTGATAGCACACACCTTTATCTGTTCCACTGACCGAAAAGTTGATGCCACACTCTCAAATTACCCGTCTGAGATCAAAGATCTGGAAGAGATGAGCTAAAACTTACTCCAGCTGAATGTCGGCAAAACTGAGCTGGACCTCTTTGGCACCTGTCACCACGTCCGTGCCTCTAGCCCTCTCTGTTCCTTTCTTTATCCCCTTCAACACCAAAACCCCAGTCCACACCTTCATCATCTCAGGCTTACCTTCTCCAATGCCCTTCTACCTGGCCAATCCGCATCAACTCTTCACATGCTTCAACTCATCCAGACCACTGCAGCCTGCATCCTCCCCAATACAAGCTCCCACATTCCCATCACCCCAAATCCTCTCCTACCCAAGCAGCACTGGCTCCCCATGCCCCAATTTGTTGACTTCAAAATATCTCCATGGCCTTTCATCACTCAGTTTAGCTATTCCCTCCTACTTTATGTCGCAGCATGTACCCTCGGCTCCACCAACACTTGTCTTCTTGCCCTGCACTGCTTCTGTTCCACTCTTGGTGGCTGCTCATTCAACCTCTTTCCTCTTACTCTTAGGAATTATCTATGTTTGCCTACATTGCAACACTTCAAAAGTACTTCATTGTCTGTGAAGTACTTTGGGACGTCCTGAGGACATGAACATAAGAACATAAGAAATAGGAGCAGGAGTAGGCCAATCGGCCCCTCGAGCCTGCTCCGCCATTCAATAAGATCATGGCACTATATAAATGCATGTTCTTCCTTTCTTTGCCCAATTCCTTCTGCTTTGTCACTTCTCTTCCTGCTTTCAAAACCCTTCTTAGTACTTACCTATTCGACTGTGCCCTCAGTTCCCCCATCATAGCTTCTCCATTGCCCTTCTCTTTCTTCATACTCAGAGTCCACAGTATCTGTTAAACCCTTAGTGTAAAGCACTCAAAGTTCTTCCTGGATGTGAGGAGCACTATATAAGTGCAAGTTGCTGCCCTTGCATTGGTAACAGCTACATTGTCATTGCCTTTGAATGAGAACAATCAATTACTGCTAAAAACATGGGCATTTTATGCCGTTGATGTCCACTGAACCAAGTTGAGTAGTGCTACTTTTAACATTTTTATGCTTATCACCATGATGAAGAGAGAGGATTATGTTTCATGCCTGATATTGATATGGATTACTTTGAGAAGCACTGTAAATGCACAATATTGAGACATTTCAACTATACTTTTTGAAGACAACAGCCATTTCAGTTGTAAGATTTCCTGAATAATTTAACTCGAAGTGGAGCTAAACAGGAAACTTCAATGACTTACTCACAAAAAAAATGTTCCTTTGCAAAAACATGCTAATTGTGCTTAATTTAAGATGAAAGCCAGTCTGAAGTATTACAATCTCACCAATTCTTCATGCTGCAGGGCATTCGAAGTAGGATTATTTTATCGAGACTGACTTATTGTTACTGTACTCACTTTTACTTACAAGCCAAACGTTTGTGGAAAAGTTAACCGTGTCAGCCTTGGCTTCAGTTGGTAACACACTCGCCTGAGTCAGAAGGTTGTGGGTTCAAGTCCCACTCCAGGGACTTGAGCACATAAATCTAGGCTGACACTCCAGTGCAGTACTGAGGGAGTGCTGCACTGTCGGAGGTGCCGTCTTTCAGATGAGACATTAAACCGAGGCCCCGTCTGCTCTCTCAGGTGGATGTAAAAGATCCCATGGCACTTTTTCGAAGAGGAGCAGGGGAGTTATCCCCGGTGTCCTGGCCAATATTTATCCCTCAATCAATATCACAAAAACAGATTATCTTGTCATTATCACATTGCTGTTTGTGGGATCTTGCTGTGTGCAAATTGGCTGCCGCGTTTACCTACATTACAACAGTGACTACACTCCAAAGGTACTTCATTGTCTGTAAAGCGCTTCGAGTTGTCCGGTGGTCGTGAAAGGTGCTATAGAAATGCAAGTCTTTCTTTTTAAGTCTTTCTTTTAACGTCTCATCCGAAAGACGACATCTCCGACAGTGCAGCACTCCCTCAGCACTACAGTGGGAGTGTCAGCCTAGATTTCTGTGCTCAAGTCTCTGGAGTGGGACTTAAACCCACAACCTTCTGACTCAGAGGTGAGGGTGCTGCCCACTGAGCCACGGCTGACACTGTATATTGTACATAAATCCCTGCATTATAACTATATCTTGATCAGATTTTCTTCCGATACTTCCTTGTAGTCTCTTCACAGTTGACAACCCCCCCCGCCCCCACGGTTAAAAATACCCACTATTTCTTCAAAATGATTTTTGCAGTTCAAAAATTGCTTAACAGACAGGGCTTAACCCGACACTCGCAAAAACCACATCCTTCCTCCAGCAGCCAGTAGCAGATTCCCAGCTCAGTTTCAGTAAATGAATACAGTTCACATTACGGCTATTGTTACATCTGCAAAATATTACCTACGCTGTAATTTTACCGCAAAGCATTTGAAACTGCAAACAAGATCAGAGTTCAAATAAAAAATGAAAGAAATGTGAGACTAGGAGGTACAGATAGGTCTTCCATAATGATTTTTTTTAATTTCTGGCATCAATAACATTTTACAGCTGTCGGGTTCACATTTGTTAATTAAAAAAAAATCAAACAACCAGTCTTAAATCAGAAATTCGGAAATTGTTATTTTTTTTTTTAAAACATTGCGGCATATTACACGTCTGACATTTTGTCGCTTGTATTTCCTTCCTTCAGTCATACAAGTAGGAAATGCTATATACATAATCTGCAAGGTGACCAGTCGATCCGCAGAAGTAGTCATCTCTTGAAAAGAGGACTTCATTATTTCTGGTGCAAAAAAACTGCTACACAAGTTCTGCGGCTGACTCGAAGTTACAAAGCACCGAAGACAGCTGCCATCACTTATTTTTTTTTCCGTTTCTCTCTTGTGTATATCAGGTATTTTTTTTAAAAATTATGTTGAAATTTCAGTGGCATTCTCTCCACGATATTTTTCTATTTAATCTAACGCACAGCAGATTTTCAGATACAGTTTTGCCCAGCTTATAATGTACAAAGGCAAGATGTGGCGATGCTATTTGTCTTTTGTGGTTATACATAATTAGACTACATTTATTTTTAGAAATAGGTTTGGAAAAAAATAGAGCTAAAGGATCATTAGGCAAAAAAAAAAATCAACAGGGGTTAGTTAATTTAAGCTGTGCAGCAGCTTGAGGCACTGTAACTGGTATCAGTGCCTTGGCTAGGGAGGAAAATATTCAACCAACATCGTCTTTCTTAACAGCACACCAGTGACCCCCTGGTAGAGAACAATTGTGGGCGGATAGCGCGCAAGAGTGGCAACTCCGCTCGCCTGTACTGTGTCGCCCATGGTGAACGAGCTTGCCAACGCAAGACGTGACAGCAAAATGAGCAAGCTGCTGGCACACACGAAGCCAAAGCAAGAGTCAGCACATTTAGAGAAGGAGTAAAAAAAAAGGGAGAAATTGGAAGTTATTTTCTAAAAAAAAAAATCCGTAAGATTATGTGAGCATAACATTTTTACATTTCAAAAAGTGATCAACTATTAGTCCGTGTTTGTAAAATGTATCACTGAAGCAGCAATTTACGATTGGTGAGCAGACATCTGTACATGTGTTTTAAGTACACGTCTTAATTTTCTAGAGTAAGTGCTGCCAGTTCACGCTATTGACAAGGCAGGTACTGAGGTGGAACTGGTATTTGTAGTAGAGCGGTAGCACAAGAGTCAGCAAAGGGTGTGGTCCGATTACTTAGCCTCGAGACTCTGCAGGTGGGCTATCTGTCAATGAATTCAGAAAGTGTCTTTCCTTGCATTTGATATCCTTATCAGGAGGAAATGGAAGCCTTTGCAGTTCATGTGTACCGTTGGACTAACTGTTAGCTTCTCTTCCTGTCCCCTGGACTGTTACCTCTGGAGTCCCCCAAGGAACTTTGCTTGGCCCCCTCCGCTTCCTTATCTACATGCTGCCCCTTGGCGACATCATCCAAAAGGCCCGGCGTTAGGTTCCACATGTTGGCTGAGGACACCCAGCTCAACCTCTTCACCACCTCTCTTGGTCCCCGCCAGAACTTCTGTGTTGTCAGTCTGCTTGTCCACTCCTGGATCAGCCACAATTTCTTCCAGTTAAAAATGGGGAAGGCCAATACCATCGTCTTTGCTCCCTGCATTTTGGGAGGACTAACAAGGCAAGGGAATACACAATGAATGATAGGACCCTAGGAAGGACAGAGGATCAGAGGGACCTTGGTGTGCATGTACATAGATCCCTGAAGGCAGCAGGACAGGTGGATAAGGTGGTTAAGAAGGCATATGGGATACTTGCCTTCATTAGCCGAGGCATAAAATATAAGAGCTGGGAGGTTATGATGGAGCTGTACAAAACACTAGTTAGGCCACAGCTGGAATACTGTGTGCAGTTCTGGTCGCCACACTATAGGAAGGATGTGATTGCATTGGAGAGGGTGCAGAGGAGATTCACCAGGATGTTACCTGGGCTGGAGCGTTTCAGCTATGAAGAGACACTGGACAGGCTGGGGTTGTTTTCCTTGGAGCAGAGAAGGCTGAGGGGGGACCTGATTGAGGTGTACAAAATTATGAGGGGCATAGATAGGGTAGATAGAAAGGAACTTTTCCCCTTAGTAGAGGGGTCAATAACCAGGGGGCATAGTTTCAAGGTAAGGGGCAGGAGGTTTAGAGGGGATTTGAGGAAAAACTTTTTCACCCAGAGGGTGGTTGGAATCTGGAACTCACTGCCTGAAAGGATAGTAGAGGCAGGAACCCTCACAACATTCAAGAAGCATTTAGATGAGCACTTGAAACGCGATAGCATACAAGGCTACGGACCAAGTGCTGGAAAATGGGATTAGAATAGATAGGGCTTGATGGCCGGCGCAGACATGATGGGCCAAAGGGCCTCTTTCTGTGCTGTATAACTCTATGCTACAAACACTGTACCCTTGCCACCGATTCCATCACTTACCCCGCAATGGTCTCAGGTTGACCGACTGTTCACAACCTCAACGTCCGATTTGCTCGAGATGAGTTTCCAACCCCAATTCCTCTCCATCACAAAGACTGCCTACCCACCTCTGCCTCGGCCCATCCGCTGCCGAAACCCTCATTTGCGTCTTTGACACCTCAGACCTGACTATGCCAATGCTCTCCTGGCCGGTCTCCCATTCTCCATAAACTTCAGCTCACCCAAATTATCTGCACCCAAATTAACCTGCATTAAGTCAGACTCACCCATCATCCCTGAGCTCGATGACTTACTCTGGCTTCCAGTCCCCCATCACCTCCAATTTAAAAGTCTCATCCCAGCCCTACAACCCTTTAAGAATGCTGTGTTCCTCCAACTTTGGCCTTTTGTGCATCTCTTACTTACTTCATTCTAATATTGGCGGATGTCTCTTCAGCCGTCTGGGCCCGAAGCTCTGATATCCCCTCCCTGAATCTGTCCGCCTCTTCACCTCTCTCCTCCTTTACGATCTCTTTGACCAGGCTTTTAGTCACCCTACCTAGGCTCAGTGCCAATTTTTGTCTGATTATGCTTCTGTGAAGCGTCTGGAGGCAGTTTTCTACATTAAAGGCGTTACAGAAATGCAAGTTGTAGTTGCTGGTGTCTTTATCCGCTTGTGAGTGCAGTCAATCAACGACAACAACTTGTATTTATATAGCACCTTTAACATAGTAAAACATCCCAAGGCACTTCATAGGAACGTTATAAAACAAAATTTGACACCGAGTCACATAAGAAGAAATTAGGGCAGATGACCAGAAGCTTTGTCAAAGAGGGAGGTTTTAAGGAGCATCTTAAAGGAGGAGAGAGAGGTAGAGAGGCGGAGAGGTTTAGGGAGAGAATTCCAGAGTTCAGGGCCTCGGCAGCTGAAGGCACGGCCGTCCATGTTGGAGCGATTAAAATCAGGGATGTTCAAGAGGGCAGAATTAGAGGAGCGCAGGTATCTCGTGGGGGGGGGGCGGGGTTGAGGGGCTGGAGAGATAGGGAGGGGCGAGGCCATGGAGGGATTTGAAAACAAAGATGAGAATTTTAAAACCGAGGCCTTGCTTAACCGGAAGCCAATGTAGGACAGCGAGCACAGGGGTGATGGGTGAACGGGACTTGGTGCGAGTTAGGACACGGGCAGCAGAGTTTTGGATGAAATAAAAATAAATTGAATACTGGGTTTTATGGCAAGAGATATTGAAGATAAAAGTCAAGATGTAATGGTGAATCTATATAATACCTGAGTACTCTGTGCAGTTTTAAGATGAAGACTATTGGAAGGATATGGAGGGAAGCGAGAGAGTTCAGCACAGATGCACTATGATGTTGGCTGGTATGAAGAAATACAAATACCAAGAAAGACTTGAAAAATTGGAGCTGCTATCATTAGACCAAAGGAGATTACGGGGTGATTTGCTGGAGATGTGATAGGTTAGAGAGGTGCCTGAAGGAAAGGGCAGTAAAGGGATATAGGAAAAGGGTGGGCTCAAGGGATTAGGACTATTGCTCGTTTGGAGGATTAACAGCAACATGGATTGGTTCGGCTGAACAGGGGGTTTCTGCGTCGTTTGTTCGATGTAATTCTTGAAATGTTAAGTACCTGAATAAGCCACCAGTGGGATAGGCGTTGCCATCTCTCTAACTGCTTACCCTCACATGCATGGATAAGAATGAGCCCGCGATCTTCCTCAGGATCACTCGTCTCAGGTGGATGTCGCGTTTTCGGTGGTGCTTAAGGAACCGCTCCCCTCAAGTGATTGGAATGACCATATTTTAAAAAAAAGAGTCTCTGACTTTCATATCTATGTTTGTCGTCTGAATCACAACAAATTTTGTTGAGTACTTTTCTGGAAGACCTTAACCTCATTATACATGGCTCGCGAATTAGGCCTAGGTCGGACACTGTGACTATCTCTCTCCGACATGGGCCTTTTCCTGATAGCTGTGTGTGTGTTGGAACCTACTAATCATCCTGTTCTTACAAAACAGAGCAATGGTGAATGCAGGAACAAACTCCATTTGTAGTGGCAAGCATCCCACATAGTCCTACTCGCAGTGCTATTGATACTTCCATGTGGGCGCAGCCTGCAACTATTTGGATAGTGAAGCATGGTTACAATCAATTCAATAATGAACTACAATTGCTGTTTTCAATACAACACCAGTTAAACCCATATTGGAAAACAACAACTAACAGCCTCACTAACCGAGACTTTGTCTAATGCTACATTTTCTGCACTGCAGGAGGTAAGTGACAACACTTAGACAGAAAGTCTCCCCCAGTATGTTAAAATATATATTAATTGGATTAGCTATGGAAAGAAAAAAACATCCACAGCATCTGATTCATTTTCAACATTGATTTGTCATCAGTTCGATACAATGCAGACTCTGCACTTGCTGTTAGGTGACGCTATACCTCAGTCTTGTCAAGCGTTTTTATTCAAGCACGCTTGTAAATACCGAGGTGCAGCTTCACTGGACTGTTCATCAGCTTAGAAGATGCCTCATCATGAATGTCTCGGACACAAGTATTGAACAAGCTACAATGTTCACAGTAAGTTTGATGAGAGTTAACTTTGCCACTATTGTCAGATTATCAAACACGTATTTGAACACCATACCTCAAAAGGACGCTATGAAACTTGCTAACTTGCTATCAGCCAATGACAAAACCGTTAAGCACTTTGTCTCTGTTCCCTATAAAAGAAAACATGGGAGCCGAGGTTTTTCTCTCTCTCTCACTTGGCAGCTGCTGAGGATTCTGCCATTGTCATTTACACCTCATCTAGACTCATCTTTAGTTTCTTAACTTGTCCCATTACCATCTCCTTTCGCCTCCCACTATCATCCCGTTTGTCTTTTACTCTCTCCTGCCTCCCAGCCTATCACAGACCTTTCTTTTGTTCTTTCCTCCCCTCCCCCCTTTCCCTGCCCCACACTTGCTTAAATATCTGTTACTTCTCCAACTTTTTCCAATTCTGACGAAGGGTCGCCGACCTGAGACATTGGGCAGAATTTTTATTGACCCGTGGAGGCGGGTTTGGAGGCATGTGGGGTAGGAAAATAGCAGATTCAGGGGTCCCGAACCCATCCTGCCTCCATGCCAGTTTCCGAGGAGGCGGGTACCCGACCTGTGCTGGGACCCGCCTCCCCGAGGCGGGAAGGGGATTAGTGCCCATAAACTGCCTGTTAACAGGTCGCTAACAGGCAGGTTTTTGCCTAATCCCTATTTTTGGCCCTGAAGTGTGGGCTTCCCGACAGGTCCGAACCACGCCGATTTAGCGAGGCGGACCGTCGATCTGGAGGGCTTGGAGGGGTCGAGATGTCCGGTGTGCAGGTGAGTGATGGGTGCATGAGTGCAGAGGTAAGTGTGTTTGGTGTGTGTAAAGCGTTTTAAGAACTTGTACTTACCTTAACTTTGTCTTGCAGGCTAAGGTGTCGGGAGTCCCTCACATCCACGGCACAGAAAGCAGAATGGCCGCGGAGCTGTCAAAAGCTGCAGTCTCTGCTTTCTGTGCTGGATTGATTTCTAACTGAGTCTAAGTACAGGGACTCATGTTAGAAATCATATTGTCAGTGTTTGACAGCTTCACAGAGCTGTCAAACGCTGAAATTTCATCTGTCAAAAGCTCTTGACAGATGAAATTTCAATGGCTGACGTTACCTGTATCCAAGGGACCCTTGATTGGCCTGCTAAGCCCGCTGGGCGGGCTTAACAAGGTCAATCAAGGGAAAATACAGTGGGTTGGCCACAAGTCGATGGAGGCGGGACTACAACCCAAAAAGTGGGAGTCCCGCCTCCATCATGTCCCCATTGACAAAATCCAGCCCATTGACTCTGTTTCTCTCTCCACAGATCACAGAATCCCCACAGTGCAGATAGAGGCCATTTCGGCCCATCGAGCCTGCACCGACACATATCCCACCCTATCCCCACGTATTTAATCCCCCTAACACTAAGGGTCAATTTATCATAGCCAAATCAACCTAACCCGCACATCTTTGGACTGTGGGAGGAAACCGGAGCACCCGGAGGAAACCCACGCAGACACGGGGAGAATGTGCAAACTCCACACAGACAGTCACCCGTGGCCGGATTCGAACCCGTGGCCAGATTCGAACCCGGGTCCCTGGCGCTGTGAGGCAACAGTGCTAACCACTATGCCACCATGTTGCCCGCCTGACAGATGCTGCCTGACCTGCTGAGTGTTTCCAGCATTTTCTGTTGTTGTTTCAGATTTCCAGCATCCGCAGTATTTTGCTATTGTAATTTTATTTATAGATCACCTTTAAATGAAAACTGTCTCAAGGTGCATCACAGTAGCGTAAGCCGACAAAAATCAGGACAGCTGCGAGAGCTGGGGCTTTTCATGTTAGAAAAGCGCAGACTTCAAGGAGATGTGATCGAGGTCTTTAAAATTATGAAGGGATTGGATTCTGTTACTTGCGCTAGATAGAGAGGGGAGAATTAGGGGACACCAGTACAAGTTACAAAAGCATGTAGTTAGGTTACATAATCAGAAAGTTCTTTTCCACAGAGAGTTGACGACCTCTGGAATAAGTCGCCAGTACGAGAGGCGAGTGTGGATTCGCTGCGAGTATTCAAAAGGGAGATAGGTGGATTCCTGCAAGCGGAAGACATTTTGAATTAAAGATGGTGGGTGGGTTAATGGGGAATAATGGTACTGGTCACAATAGTTTTCTGGAGCTTACTGGATCACTTGTGGAGGTCCGAGAGAAATTTCCCAGAGTTTTTCCGAAATTGGCCGGAGTGTTTTTTTAAACCTTTTTTTCCCCCTCTCCCTGCCAGGAGATTACGTGACTGTGTAGAGGGTAGGTGGACGGGATAGGTTTGATAGTGTGTGCAGGTTGCAACGTGTAGGATAGGCCAGGATTGATGGACCAGCAGGTCTTTTCTTGCCCCATTTCATATGTTTGTATGACTAATATATAAATGTCAAGCAGAGGTGGCAGCATCTCCTATTTTGGAAGGGGGAGGGGGAAAAAAAGGAGGACTTGGGCAGCTACTTCAGGGAGCACTAATGATAATCTGTGAGCAGGTTACGTATCCCTCTTCTCAGCAGCAGAAGTGGAAAGGTTAGGTGGATGTGAAGAAACCATGAATAACTTGCTATGAAGATTCACAAAAAATAAACTGTAAAAGTAGCTCAGCAGATGCTCCGAGTAGGTTTACAACCAATTTATAGTACAGCAGCTTTGCACATTTGCTTTTATCTTTCTGCTGGCAAAACCGCACCGATTATAGTACAAAAGGTTAGAAGGAGTAACCAAAAAAAAATCAGAACTGTCATCCAGATGAAAAGCCAACACCCTACTGCTGCTACACCCCAGTTTGTGCCTCTTAATGTGTGGAATTTTAAGGGATGATTAAAAACAATTAATTGCATGTGCAAGCTCCTGTAGATTTATTGCTGCAAACTACTTTTCCCCCCCACCCCCGCCACACCCCTCAACTTTCCAACCACTGATTGCACTCCAGGCTGGGAGGAAGTTGAGGGAACACAAGTCAGTCAGGCATCTGGAAGCCATCTTTTCACTGCTACTGTTTCCAATGCTGGCTATACCAAAAACCATGGGTGCAATTAACTTAAGGTCTAGCTATGCCCGATGCCGACTCTCGGAACCCTACGTCAGCCATGTGAAAATCTCACCATTTAAAGTAACAAGCAAGAGCTGAATAGCATGCTCATAGGGTATTATAGCTTTTACATTCTTATAGTGGTTTATAAGTTTCCCTTTTCAACATCCTACGTACTATTCCATGGGCACAGACAGTCCTCTGGTACCTCAGGCAAGTATTCATTCTTCATGTGAGCCTGGACAGAGCTTGTCTGTGGCTCATTGACTGTGAATAGGGAAGGGGTGGGCATCATCCCAACCATGCCGAAAGGCAGTCTCACCGAATGGCCAAGTACTTACACGGACACTGGTTAGTGATTTCCAGTCCTTGATTTTAAAATTCTCATCTTCCTATTCAAATTCCTCCATGGCCTCGCCCCTCCCTATCTCTGTAACCTTCTCCAGCCCTACATTTCCCACATTGCAACAGTGACTCCACTTCAAAAGTACTTCATTGGCTGTAAAGTGCTTTGAGACGTCCGGTGGTCGTGAAAGGCGCTATATAAATGCAAGTCTGTCTTTCTTTCTTTACAACCCTCTGAGATCGCTGCACTCCTCCAATTCTGGCCTCTTACGCATCCCCGATTTTCTTCGCTCCACCATTGGCGGCCACGCCTTCAGCTGCCTGAGCCCTAAATTCTGGAATTCCCTCACTAAACCTCTCCGCCTCTCTACCCTCTTTTAAGACGCACCTTAAAACCTATCTCTTTGACGAAGCTTTTGGTCACCTGTCCTAATAGGTTAAGAGGAGATTTGACAGAGGTGTTCAAAATCATGAAGGGTTTAGATAGTTTCGCCTTATTTACTCTGTTGCCAGTGGCAGAATGGTCAGTAACCAGGGGACACAAATTTAAGATGATTGGAAAAGAACCGGAGGCGACATGAGGAGAAATTTTACGCAGCGAATTGTTATGTCTGGAATGCACTGCCTGAAAGGGTGGTGGAAGCAGATTCAATAGTAACTTCAAAAAGGGAATCGGATAAATAATTGAAGGGAAAATTTTGCACAGCTCTGGGGGAAGAGCAGGGGAGTGGAACTAATTGGATAGCTCGACCAAAGAGCCGGCACAGGTATGTTGGGCAGAATGGCTTCCTTCTGTGCTGTATCATTCTATGATACTACGAAGTAACCTTTTATCCTACAACGGTTTTTGATATAACCAAGTACTGCAACAGATTAGAGAATTTTAGATTTATCATAATAAGGGTAAAGTAACTGGAAGATTTGCCTCTAATGACTGGAAAATAATGAGCTATACAGTCCTGTTCACTGTACTGACCAACTGTTCCTCAGGTACATCGGGCCTGGTGTGAGTGTAATTTTCTAGATACATTCATGATGATTTTACATTTACCATTATGAGAAATGTTTTATCAGATCAGATTTTATTCATTCCAGGGATGTGGGCATCGCTGGCAAGGCCGGCATTTATTGCCCATCCCTAGTTGCCCTTGAGAAGTTGGTGGTGAGCCGCTTTCTTGAACCGCTGCAGTCCGTGTGGTGAAGGTGCTCCCACAGTGCTGTTAGGGAGGGAGTTCCAGGATTTTGACCCAGCGACGATGAAGGAACGGCCGATATATTTCCAAGCCGGGATGGTGTGCGACTTGCAGGTGGTGGTATTCCCACGTTACAAGCCTGGGTTTACTCCATCGTAAACATAAGAACATAAGAAACAGGAGCAGGAGTAGGCCATTCGGCCCTTCGAGCCTGCTCCATCTTTCAATAAGGTCATGGCTGATCTTCTACCTCAACTCCACTTTCCTGCACTATCCCCATATCACTTCCAATGCGCCTGCTGCCCTTGTCCTTCTAGGTGGGAGAGGTCGCGGGTTTGGGAGGTGTTGTCGAAGAAGCCTTGGCAAGTTGCTGCAGTGCATCTTGTAGATGGTGCACACTGCAGCCACGGTGCGCCGGTGGTGGAGGGAGTGAATATTTAAGGTGGTGTTTGGGGTGCCATCCACCAGGACAGTTTTACTGAGCAGGGTCAGCCTAATGATCCAAATATTCGTGCAGGACCATCACTGTTGACGCAAGTACCTGATAAAACGGACGCTGTTTTCAACAAAAGGTTTGAGCAGATGCAACCTGAACAAAGCTGAAACTACCAACAAATTGGAGCATCTTAAAAATAGATTTTACAACGCAAGTGATGTTATTATAAGCATTGTTGGTACTAATAGATCCCAAGGGAATATGCAGTTTCTCAGTGAAACCGTTCACTAAACATATCATTCCCCCGCCCCCCCACCGCAACCCCTTTTCTAATAACTGCCTAGTCTCAGAGCCTTTGACATGGCTAATAGTCTCCTTGGGAGTACCAGCAACAGCTGGCAAACTCAGGCTCGCAAATGTTCTCCAGAATTCAGAAGCCAAGAACTTAAATAGTCCTCTTAATGATGAGTGATAGCGTTCCACAGACCAATTAATTGGTCTCATTTACAGATGTGGTGCAATTTAATTGTCAACGCTTATTTTGTCATTTTAACGCAATAAGCAGGAATAAAAGAACTGAGAGTTCTGCACATATTTGCCATCAACAGAGGCTTTGTAGATTATTTCAACTTATTTACGTCCCTTTGTTTCATCTGAATGTTAAAAAGAACAGCTGGTTGTCCAGATGAATGCGTGGTTTAATTACCCTAGACTTGTAACTAGTGAAACACTGTGAATTTACCACAAATAAATTTATTGTGCCTTTGGCCCTTTAGGAAGTTTTGCAGCTTGGCGATGCTTTATGTTATAGACAGATTTATTGGGTGGAACACCTAATAAATTTACACTACTAAAAATTCCTTTTCAGCATGCACAATACCTCCTCTAAAAGAAAGAAATATATCCCACATACCTGTTTAATAAGAATAAAATAAACTCTTGCACCTATAAGGTTGATCGTGCAGTTTTAATGGCAATAAGAAAGGTAATCCCTTCTGCTGGTCAGACGTAACGGCCGAGAAATTCGTCTCGAGCAGTGGCGCAAAACGGGGGCGGTATCGGGTCGGCCACCTGTTGTACGCAGCGCCCTAATGGACGGTCGATCCAATACCGTCCATTTTACGCCACCGCCCAAGATGAATTTCTAGCCCAACATTTCCAATACAAAGAAATGATGGGTAAACTGGCCAGTGAAACACAAATATACAAACAAGGTTACACAGAGCTACAAACAGTAAAGATACCACTTTTCTCTCATGATAGTATTACCAGCAACACCTTTCTGGGATTATTTTGATTTGGACACAACTTTCATCCTGCAAAGATTTTTTTCGAGCAAAATGGCTTCATAAATATTCAATGGAAAACTGAAAAGCGAGTGCAGTAAGCAGCATCCCAGAAAGGCCACCACACAGATGTTACAGGAAAATGGAGCATTAGGATTGTGTTCTGGGAAGAACGAATCCGCCCTGGGTGAGTGAGATTGAGACATGTTTGATTTCAAAACAGACTAGTTTAGCTAAATATAGTCAAAATATTTTCTTCTTCACTCAAGCCTCTGCTCCCATAAATGCTAGAATTCCAATCTGTTTATATATAAAAAATATAATAAGTGAAATCGTTTTCACATCACACTTAATGACACACAAATTCCAAGGCAAGTATCGCATTAATTGGCTCGTATGCAAATGTCTTCCACTTGATCGGCTCATATGCAAATTGTACGTGTTAATTTTTAAATGCAGCAATAACAACTGGCATTTACACAGTGCCTTTAATGTAGAAGAATGTCCCACGGCGCTTCACAGAGGTCTCATCAGACCAAAATGGATGCCGCGCCAAAAATGGAAATTTTAGGAGAGGTGACCAAAAGCTTGGTCGAAGAGGTGGGTTTTGAGGAGGGTCTTAAAAGAGGAAAGGGAGATGGAGAGCTTTCGGGAGGGAGCTCCAGAACGTGGGCACAGACAGCTAAAGGCACGGTAGGGCAAAATGCACAAAAAGCCAGACAGAGAGTGGCGAACTTGTGGAATTTTCTACCAAGAAGGCAGTTGAGGCCAATTCATTAAATATATTCAAGAAGGAGATAGATATATTTCTTCAGGCTAAAGGGATCAAGGGATATGGGGAGAAAGCAGGGACAGGGTACTGAATTTGGATGATCAGCCATGATCTCATTAAATGGCAGAGCAGGCTTGAGGGGCCGAATGGCCTACTCCTGCTCCTATCTTCTATGTTTCTATGAGAAGTCGCACAACACCAGGTTATAGTCCAACAGTTTTATTTGAAATCACAAGCTTTCGGAGCGCTGCTCCTTCGTCAGGTGAATACTTCACCTGATGAAGGAGCAGCGCTCCGAAAGCTTGTGATTTCAAATAAAATTGTTGGACTATAACCTGGTGTTGTGCGACTTCTCACATTTGTCCACCCCCGTCCAACACCGGCATCTCCACATCATGTTTCTATGAGAGGAACAGAGAGTTCGTGGTGGGGTGGGGTGGGGGGAGGGGTTGTATATGTTGGTTGAGGCAGGATTATTGGTCAAGACACCAGGAGAACCTCCTGCTCTTCTTGACGTAGGATCTTTTACGTTCAGTTGAACAGACAGACAGGGTCTCAGTTTAGCAACTAATCTGATAAATGACACCTCAAAGAATGCAGTGCTGGACTGATGTGTTTTCTAGATGATGCGCTGAAGCCTTGGCGTGAACCCATGACCTTCTTAGTCAGGAGGACAACTAGTGAGCAAAGTTGGCACTAACAACGACTGGCTCAGTGACTGGAAGTAAAGGGTGGTGGTGGATTGATGTTTTTCAGACTGGGAGGTAGTTTGCAGTGGTGTTCCCCAAGGGTCAATTTTGGGTCCATTACTCTCTTCAATTTTTATAAACAACCTAGGCTCGGGCGTAGGGAGCAGCATTATAAAGTTTGCAGATTATACAAAACTTGGCAAAGTTATTTGGGTTTATAAATAGAAGAATAGAATATAAAAGCAAAGAGATCACGCTACAACTTTACAAATCACTGGTTAGGCTTCAGCTGGAGTATTATGGACAATTCTGGACACCACACTTCAGCTAAGATGTCAAGGCATTAGAAAGGGTGCAGAGGAGGTTTACCAGGATGTTACTGGGGATGAGGGACTTCAGTTATGAGGAGGGGTTGGAAAAGTTAGGACTGTTCTCCTTGGAACAAAGAAGGTTACGAGGTGACCTAATAGAGGTTTTCAAGATGATGAGAGGTTTTGACAGAGTAGATAGAGAGAAATTATTCCCTCTGGCGAGCGGGTCAATAACCAGAGGTCATAGATTCAAAATCATTGGCAAAAGATCTGGAGGAGAGATGAGGAGAAATTTTTTTCACTCAGAGTTGTCGGGATCTGGAATGCTCGACCGGAAAAGGTGGTAAAAGCCGATTCCATAAACAGAAATAAATAACAAGGAAGTAATGAAAAAGCGCGAGGTTTGTTTAACTGCTGACTGAAAAAAAATCACAGTTCCCACCTCCTGGACTGGAGGCTAATCTGCTTTCGGGCTAGAGTCCGTGAGCCTGAAGCACAAAAAGTGACCGTTACAGCATAAACATTGTACGTTGCTTTGAAAAAAACTCTTTTTAATCCTGGGCTGTTATATCTGAACCCAGCCTTCTCAGTCTGCTGCTGCTCCTCCCACACCCGCTGTGTTTACTCTGCCTGGACCCAAAGCTCTGGAAACCCCTCCCGAAACCTCTTTGCCTCTCCAACTCTCCCTCCTCCTTCAAGACGCTCCTTAAAACCTCTCTCTCCTGCCCTAACATCTCCTTACGTGGCTCGGTGTCAAATTTTGCTTGAGAAGGCAGCTGTGAAGCGCCTCAGGTCGTTTTATTACGTGAAAGCCGCTATATAAATGCAAGTTGTTGTTGTTAACATTTATTGGCGAGACCAGACTCTCCGTTCCACCCTCCCTCCTCCATAGCCCCACTTTGTTTCCATCCAAGGCGCTATAAATCCACACGTAACCACTCTGGGCGCCCAAATCACCTCTTCAGGTCCACTGAGGCCCACCATACCAGCACCTTCCATTTTAGAACTGCATTACTCAATATGTTGCTGAGTCATACTGAAGTCATTCGTCCCACCTTAAAATTAAGCTACTTCCAAAAAGCATTCGGTTTTTAAAGTTACTGTTGTTACTTGCCATCTCAAATTTGAAGTCCAACTTGTAATTAATAAACTTGAAACTCAATGTTATAATTCACAAGGTTGCTCATTACACAACACAGAAACAGGCCACTGAGCCCAATTACTCTCTGTTTATGCGCCACTCGAGCCTCCTTCCACCACATCATTTCAATTCACTTACTTCATTTCACAATTAATTGCTCACATTTTAAAATTAATTATTTGCTGCAATCAATAATTATTTTTTATTTCCAGTATTTAATAAGTCAATTTACTCAGAAAATGTTAAACCGTCCGTATAAAGAATACATTTTTAGAATTCATCGAACTCTTCACTTATAAAACTTATAAAATTCTAACAGGGCTAGACAGACTAGATGCAGGAAGGATGTTCCCGATGGCGGGGGAGTCCAGAACCAGGGGTCACAGTTTAAAGATAAGGGGTAAGCCATTTAGGACTGAGATGAGGAGGAATTTCTTCACCCAGAGAGTGGTGAACCTGTGGAATTCTCTACCACAGAAGGCAGTTGAGGCCAATTCATTAAATATATTCAAGAAGGAGTTAGAAATATTTCTTGAGGCTAAAGGGCTCAAGGGATATGGGGAGAAAGCAGGGACAGGGTACTGAATTTGGATGATCAGCCATGATCTCATTAAATGGCGGAACAGGCTCGAGGGGCCGAATGGCCTACTCCTGCTCCTATCTCCTATGTTTCTATGTTTCACTACAATAAAAAAAAATCACATTTCCTAATTTATAACTTCACCCCTTTTATTATTACCCATCATTTCATCAAGGAGCAATACCACAAGAGATCAAATTACAAAATAATATAATGGTAAGAATGCACATGTTGCCTATCACACTCTAACTCATGCAAATTTCCTGTCATACTTGCACTTCATTGGTTGAAATTTTGTATTCATAAAACAGCAACCAATCAAAGCTGAACAGGTACGCAGCAATAAAAGAAACAAGACTTGCATTTATATAGCGCCTTTCACGACCACAGGACGTCCCAAAGTGCTTTACAGCCAAAGAAGAGTAGTCACTGTTATAATGTAGGAAAAGGGGCAGCCAATTTGCACACAGCAAGCTCCCACAAACAGCAATGTGATAATGTGTTTTAGTGATGTTGATTGAGGGATAAATATTGGCCAGGACACCGGGGATAACATAAGAAATAGAAGCAGGAGTAGGCCATTTGGTCCTTCGAGACTGCTCCGCCATTCAATGAGATCATGGCTGATCTTCTGCCTCAACTCCATTCACCGGACCTATCGCCATATCCCTTGATGCCCTTACTAGTCAGAAATCTATCGACTTCTGTTTTGAATATACCCAATGACTGAGCCTCCACAGCCCTCTGGGGTAGAGAATTCCAAAGATTCACCACCCTCTGTGTGAAGAAATTTCTTCTCATCTCAGTCCTGAATGGCCTACCCTTTATCCTGGGGCTGTGGCCCCTGGTTCTAGACTCCCCCGTTCTTCTTCGAAATAGTGCCATGGGATCTTTTACATCCACCCGAGAGAGCAGACGGGGCCTTGGTTTAACGCCTCATCTGAAAGACGGCACCTCCCTGATATATGCAGGAATTTCAAAAGCAGAATCAGCAATTTAAATAAAATACTGGTCAAAGATTGCCACTCAACAACAGCGTGGAAGAGAAACATAGAAGATAGGAGCAGGAGCAGGCCATTCGGCCCCTCGAGCCTGTTCCGCCATTTAATGAGACCATGGCTGATCATCCAAATTCAGTACCCTGTCCCTGCTTTCTCCCCATATCCCTTGATCCCTTTAGCCTTAAGAAATATATCTAACTCCTTCTTAAATATATTTAATGAGTTGGCCTCAACTGCCTTGTGTAGTAGAGAATTCCACCGGTTCACCACTCTCTGGGTGAAGAAATTCCTCCTCATCTCAGTCAGAAATGGCTTACCCCTTATCCTTAGACTGTGACCCCTGGTTCTGGACTCCCCCGCCATCTGGAACATCCTTCCTGCATCTAGTCTGTCTAGTCCTGTTAGAATTTTATAAGTTTCAATGAGATCCCCTCTCATTCTTCTAAACTCTAGCGAATATAAGCCTAATTGACCCAAAATCTCTTCATACGTCATTCCTGCCATCCCAGGTATCAGTCTGGTGAATCTTCGCTGCACTCCCTCCATGGCAAGAACATCCTTCCTCAGATAAGGCGACCAAAACTGCACACAATACTCAAGGTGTGGTCTCACCAAGGCCCTGTACAACTGCAGCAAGACATCCTTGCTCCTGTACGCAAATCCTCTCGCTATGAAGGCCAACATACCAATTGTATAGAAGCATAGAAGATAGGAGCAGGAGTAGGCCATTCAGCCCCTCGAGCCTGCTCCGCCATGTAATGAGATCATGGCTGATCATCCAAATTCAGTACCCTGTCCCTGCCTTTTCCCCATATCCCTTGATCCCCTTAGCCTTAAGAAATATATCTAACACCTTCTTGAATATATTTAATGAATTGGCCTCAACTGCCTTCTGTGGTAGAGAATTCCACAGGTTCACCACTCTCTGGGTGAAGAAATTCCTCCTCATCTCAGTCCTAAATGGCTTACCCCTTATCCTTAGACTGTGTCCTCTGGTTCTGGACTCCCCCGCCATCGGGAACATCCTTCCTGCATCTAGTCTGTCTAGTCCTGTCAGAATTTTGTAAGTTTCAATGAGATCCCCTCTCATTCTTCTAAACTCTAGCGAATATAAGCCTAATCGACCCAATCTCTCTTCATACGTCATTCCTGCCATCCAAGGTATCAGTCTGGTAAATCTTCGCTGCACTCCCTCCATGGCAAGAACATCCTTCCTCAGATAAGGCGACCAAAACTGCACACAATACTCAAGGTGTGGTCTCACCAAGGCCTTGTACAACAGCAGCAAGACATCCTTGTTCCTGTACTCGAATCCTCTCGCTATGAAGGCCAACATACCATTTGCCTTCTTAACCGCCTACTGCACCTGCATGCTTACCTTCAGCGACTGGTGCACAAGGACACCCAGGTCTCGTTGCACTTCCCCTTTTCCCAATCTATTGCTGTTCAGATAATAATCTGTCTTCCTGTTTTTGCCACCAAAGTGGATAACCTCGCATTTATCCACATTATACTGCATCTGCCCAATCACCCAACCTGTCCAAATCATACTGGAGTTTCTCTGCATCCTCCTCACAGCACACACGCCCACCCAGCTTTGTATCATCTGCAAACTTGGAGATATTACATCTAGTTCCCTCGTCTAGATCATATATATATATATATATATATATATATATATATTGTGAATAGCTGGGGTCCTAGGACCGATCCCTGCGGTACCCCTCTAGTCACTGCCTGCCACTCGGAAAAAGACCCGTTTATTCCAACTCTTTGCTTCCTGTCTGCCAACCAGTTCTCTATCCAAGTCAGTACCTTACCCCCAATCCCATGTGCTTTAACTTTGCACGCTAATCTCTGATGCGGGACCTTATTGAAAGCCTTCTGAAAGTCCAAATACACCACATCCACTGGTTCTCCCTTATCTATTCTACCAGTTACATCCTCAAAAAATTCCAGTAGATTAGTCAAGCATGATTTACCTTTTGCAAATCCATGCTGACTTTGTCCGATCCTGTCACTGTTTTCCAAGTGCTCTGCTATTACATCTTTTATAATGGACTCTAGCATTTTCCCCAGTACCGATGTCAGGCTTACCGGTCTATAATTCCCCATTTTCTCTCTACCACCTTTTTTAAATAGTGGAGTTACATTAGCTACCCTCCAATCCATGGGAACTGTTCCAGAGTCTATAGAATTTTGGAAGATGACCAGCAATGCATCTACTATTTCTAGGGCCACTTCCTTAAGTACCCTAGGATGTAGATTATCAGGCCCTCGGGATTTATCGGCCTTCAATCCCATCAATTTCCCTAACACCATTTCCCTACAAATACTGATTTCATTCAATTCCTCCCTCTCATTAGACCCTATGTTCCCCGACATCTCTGGGAGGTTATTTGTGTCCTCCTTTGTGAAGACAGAACCAAAGTATGTATTTAATTGGTCTGCCATTTCTTTGTTCCCCATTATAAATTCCCCTGATTCTGACTGCAAGGGACCTACGCTTGACTTCACTAATCTTTTTCTCTTCACATATCTATAGAAGCTTTTACAGTCAGTTTTTATGTTCCCTGCAAACTTACTCTCATATTCTATTTTTCCCCCTCTTAATTAATCCCCAATCAAATTGCTCCTAATCTTTTAAGGTTCTTTTTACCAGCGAGCTTGCTTTTTCACCAAGCCTAAGGAGTTACAACTGAGAAAAGGTTTGATATAAGAGAGATAATAAGTTTACAAGAAAATAATTATTTATCTGTACAATAGCTTCTGGGTATGAAATGCCATAACAATGCTTCCTGTCAGAGATTATGCAGGTATGGGATGTCTGAGCTTTGAGATGCTGCAAGTTTGCAGACCATCAGCATTAGCAGAAGAGACTGGGACGTTACAGCTCACAACATGCACATGTGTAGAAGACTTCTCGAAACCTTTTTGACTGACAAGACTTGGCAGTCAGAGCTTGAATTTAAAAAAAAACCTCAAAGGCAAGTCAAGGCATGAACTTCAACTTTTTCTGAGGTCATTTTGGTAGAATTCATTTTTTAGTTCATCATGATGCTTCCTACTTTCCTGTCACCCTCCTCTATCGCACTTTGTTGACTCACTCAAAGTAAAAAGACAGAAGATCAAAACTGACGAGGTAAGGAACGTACAAATCAAAAAAAAGCAGTTAGAAAACTGCCAATGAGTAACTACTAGTGGCTTATGAAAACATTCGTCCTGCATGATCAGTAAAGGAAGCCTACCACGAGAAGACAGAACGGCAAACCAATCAAATCACTCAAGGCAACTTTTGAAAACATTTTAGCTGACTATTTTTTCTTCAGTAACTAAAATTTATAATGTGCAAAATATGATTTGTTAAAATGCACATACTTCACAATAAAATGATTAAACGTAATTCTAAAGTTGGCGCATCTTAATTCATGTTTTTACTGAGGGTGTATTTATGTGACACCAAGTGAACGGGGAACAAATCACTCCTGAGTTCACTTTGAGTTTGGGTAGCTGGTTTAACACGGGCTTTTCCAAAATCTAAATCGTACTTCCCTGGTTTCAAGTTGGTCTAAACCCTGTTGATGCTCCATTATGTATACAGGATGACGTGAAGTGCCTGTGCGGATGATAACGTGTAAGGTTTAATCATAATGGAAAAAAAATTGACGTTAATATCGAGTGGGTATGAACTTGGGATCATCATGAAGAACAAAGGGGCGAGTTGGGAGAAATGTTTTCATACAGAGGGGTATTAGAACATGAATGCTATGAATGGCTATGAGGCAAAGACTATAAGATAATTTAAAAGGGAACTGGCTAAGTATTTGAAAAAGAAAAACCTTTTGGGCTGTAATTTCTACAATCTGATAAAACATAGCTCACTTTTATCCAAAAACCCCAATTTGAAACACTTGTCTGCGGTAAATATTTTTTGAAGTTGTTTCTGGCAGTATTTGTGATTGTCAACAACACTGGCTGGTTGAAAGAGTCTGGTACCAATATGAGCAGCATTATTAGGCAAGGTTTTCCTCACTGCAACATTCTTTGGAAAATGTCGCAGTTCCGCGGACGATGCTAATTGAAACCGCTACCTACCCCCGCCACCGACTTAACAAAAGCTGCACAAAGTGCCGACTGAATTTTGCTGATTGAAAATAAAAATACGTTTTAGTGTGTTTATTTATTGTTCCAGCGAATCAAGGACATGGAGAGTGGAATCTTCATTCCACCATGCTATTCATCTATTTAAGGAAAACAGTATTTACTTCCTATGCTCGGGACAAATAACGAAACACTTTTTCTGTGGAAATGTCTTGCGAAACAGTGCTGCCAGCTCCCCAATGTTGTCCGACCATACCCTTTCTCCACCCCCGCCCCCTCCCCAATACTGATGGATCCCAGGAGTCCGCTAGTTAAGTCAAACTCCACATTACACCTCCAATTCTGCTGAACTAGAGAGTCTCTTATCCCAGTGCTGCCAAACCCCAACACCGTCATCTCAGCGCTGCCTAACTCCAGTTATGGCAAAATGAGAAATCCCACCCCCGCCCAGTGCTCCCAAAACTGCTGCTGTGCCCCATCACTCCCAGTGTTGCTAAACACCAGGCACCTAGCCTGGATCAGTTACATGTTTGGGACCACCTTCCTCTCTACTGGGCTTTTAAACAAGGGAAGAGATAAAATCAAAATACAAAGTTAAACAAGTATGACTATATAACCAAGACCTTTCATTTACAGTTTACAAAGAACAACAGTCATGGAATTTGATTTCCAAAACACAATGAAATTCACAGAATCCCGTGCAACAAAATAGAATCTCACTTGTGTCGTCACCATAAAATCAGTGGCTCGGATAGTAAATTGAGCATTATACGACATAACACCCCCGTTGGTCTAAAACAGTACGCTCTGACCATGGCAACCAAAGATCAGGAGATCCACTAATAATTTATATATTTTTAATTATAATTTTTTACATTGACACGGGAGTCTGAATGCCTGTGCCCTTTAATTGACCTTAGCAATTACAGTTAAAAAAAAAGAAGAGAATGGCAGTCACTTAAATGCTTCGGGCCAACAGTTTTGTATTTACGAGCACTTTCACTTCATGCAACATTCCCTCACTAAACAAACTTTGAGCCAATTTTGACTTAATAATCAGGCATTGTGGCCTTAAAGGAATACAGAGCCCACTTTACCAGCAGAATGATACGTCCCTGTCCTTATAAAAAGCATACCTCCTGACTTAATGCGAGCAATGCCAAGAAAGATCTGCTAGTATTTTATGATGCATGGAACTCTCTCAAAGGCTATTGGGTGGGAGGCACAGATTTACAGTAAAAAACCAGGAGACAGCTCTGCTGATTGTTTAACTGCTGTGAAAATGTGAGGAAAAATGCAGTGAAAAACTTGTTAAGTTGCACTTGCTAGAAATTATACAGCACATCTGCAGATTGTATCGTCTAATGATATCATAAGAGACTTACTTTGGCATAAACACTACCCTTGATTTTTTTTTTTACTTGAAAATGTGGAAAGATAAATACATTAAATGCAAATCGTTTCACACAAGTGACTATCTCCAACAAGTGAGCGTCTAACCATCGCCACTTGACATTCAACGGCGTTACCATCGCCGAATCCCCAACCATCAACATCCTGGGGGGTCACCATTGACAAGAAACTTAACTGGACCAGCCACATAAATACTGTGGCAACAAGAGCAGGTCAGAGGCTGGGTATTCTGCAGCGAGTGTCTCACCTCCTGACTCCCCAATGCCTTTCCACCATCTACAAGGCACAAGTCAGGAGTGTGGTGGAATACTCTCCACTTGTCTGGATGAGTGCAGCTCCAACAACACTCAAGAAGCTCGACACCATCCAAGACAAAGCAGCCCACTTGATTGTCACCCCATCCACCACCTTAAACATTCACTCCCTCTACCACCAGAGTACCGTGGCTGCAGTGTGCACCATCTACAAAATGCACTGCAGCAACTCGCCAAGGCACCTCCCAAACCCGTGACCTCTTCCACCTAGAAGGACAAGGGCAGCGGCCGCATGGGAACACTACCACCTCCAAGTTCCCCTCCAAGTCACACACCATCCTGACTTGGAAATATATAGTTGTTCCTTCATCGTCGCTGGGTCAAAATCCTGGAATTCCCTCCCTAACAGCACTGTGGGAGTATCTTCACCACACAGACTGCAGCGGCTCACCACCACCTTCTCAAGGGCAACTAGGGATGGGCAATAAAGGCTGGCCTTGCCAGCGACGCCCACATCCCATGAAAGAATTTTTAAAAATGTTGTTTTAAATAGCTGGTGGGGAGGGGTCGGGGGCAGTTTCGACATCATCCGATTTCAAGTCAAATTGAAAAGAAACCAGCAACGAACACAGGTTTCCTCTGTAATACCTGGTTCTCATCCCTACATTACAACAGTGAGTGCACTTTAGAAAAAGTACTTAATTGGCTATATAGCCCTTTGGGACGTCCTGAGGTCGTGGAAGGCGCTACATGAATGCAAGTTCTTTCTTTCCTTTCACGTTGCAAAGTAACAATCCAACCCAAGTATAATGTACGCTGGCAGTGCAGCAGATTTGGCAAGAAATGTAAATCAGAGTGGTTTATAGATACAATATTAGATTTATCGAGACTTGTGAAAAATGTAGTCACTGCTGTAATATAGGAAACGTGGCAGCTAATTTGTGCACAGCAAGCTCTCACAATGTGGTAATGAACAGATAATCTGGTTTTCAGCGATGTTGATTGAGGGATAAATATTGTCCAGGACACCGGGGAGATCTCCCCTGCTCTTCTTCAAAGTAGTGTCATAGGATCTTTTACGTCCACCTGAGAGAGCAGACGGGGCCTCAGTTTAACGTCTCATCTGAAAGACGGCACCTCTGACAGTGCAGCACTCCCTTAGTATTGCACTGGAGTGTCAGCCTAGATTTTTGTGCTCATTGACTCCTTGCTGGGCTACAGTTCCATTGAGCTGGTTCCAGTTGATGCCCTGCCCTGGTGCTCATTATTTGTGAATGAGCCTTGACTATTGGACCATAGGTGGCCAGGCCAATCATGTCCTACCCCACATCCAAACACGGGTACTTCCACCAGTCACATGGTAACGATCCGGCTCATTTTCCCCTGAACAACAACAGCTTGCATTTATATAGCGCCTTTAAGGTAGTAAAACGTCCCAGGGCGCTTCACAGGAGTGTATTCAGACAAAAATTGACACCGAGCCAAAGAAGGAGACATTAGGACAGGTGATCAAACACTTGGTCAAAGAGGTAGGTTTCAAGAAGCGTCTTAAAGGAGGAAAGAGAGGTCGAGAGGCAGGGGGGTTTAAGGAGGGAATTCCAGAGCTTAGGGCCTAGACTGCCGAGGTCATGGCCGCCAATGGTGGGGGGAATCAAGTGAGGGTTTTACAAGAAGCCAGAGTAGGAGAAATGCAGAGTTCGCAGAAGGCTGTGTGGCTGGACGAGGTGACAGAAATAGGGAGGGGCAATGCCATGGAGGGATTTGAACACCAGGATAAGAATTTTAAAATTGAGGTGTTGGTACTGAGGCGAATTATCGTGTTCCAACTACTGCTCTGGCTGCGACAGCCTAACTTCGCACTGAAACTAATACTGCAGTATTTACAAACAATCGTATTTAAAAAGTATTACTCCTGATGACATACATAAACCGGCAGTTTTTGTGCGCGGCCAGTTGACTGGGTTGTGATTGCAGTTTGCCTCCTATCTCCACCTGATAAAACTGACAGGCTCACAATTTGGGTCTGTTGCTGCCTGATCGAGAGACAAGGTACAAGAAGCTGGTACAACTTCTCTAATGCTTAAAAAATGGAGGTATAACATACTCTGTGACAGACTGAGAAGAAATGGGGTTCATGGCTGTGATACTTTAATTGTAATCGTACCATTGCGGGAGGGACAGGCTAGAGACTTGAAGAGGAGAAAATAGCTTAAAACATTTGTGAGAAATATTTTTTTTTCCAAGAAACATCTTTGTATCACCACACAGCAGCCTGTGAATAGAGTCCCTACAAGGTCATGGCCTAGAAATTCGCGTGGCCGGCTTGCCGCGGGGGTAAGGATCGCGCGCGCTCTTACCCACCGCGCCTGCCGTTGTGTTTTCGGCCCACAGGAACTTCGGGTCCTGGGCCTCTCCCTAGTGCCGGCGCGCAGTGCTTGCGTGTTCCAGGGGCGCAGTTAGTGCGATGCGACCCCTGGGATCACGTGGGCCATGGAGAGCCAATGGCAGCAGACCATCTTTCATTCATAGATTTGACAGGAGACCTGTCAATTCTGTGAATTGAAATCGGCCCCAAAAGAACAGCTAAACCTCAAATAATTTTTTTTTTTAAACCATCACATTTATAAAATAACTATAGTTAAATAAATTAACTACTTTAAACAAAAATTTAAATTTTTGAAAAAATTAAAATACTTTTTAAAAGTTATAAAAATAAACCTACCTTTCTTTAAAGTCTCTAAAAAAGATAAACCTGTTGAAAAATGTTTTAAATTATACTTAATTAACTACTTACCTTGTTCAAAAGGGGTCTTACGCCTCCTTTTTACTAGCGTAGAATCTTCCATACTTACCCTCGCGTTGAAACCTGAAAAAAATCTAAGTGTGCTGCGTGCGCGCAGCCTCTAGCGCGCACGCGGTTCACCTAGGAACCGCCCCCTTCACCATACCGGAAGTGCCGGTTTCCCGCGCATGCGCAGTGCATGCAGGAAACCGGCACTTCGGGAATGAATACGGGTGAGTACGCACTGAGTACTCACCCGAGAATGGCCGAATTTTTGGGCCAATATTTGTTACAATAATAACAGTTATAACAGTGTAGAACTATAACATCAATTAGTATGAGGGACAATAAATAATGTAAACTTACCCCTAATTAAATAATTTTTTATATTTCAGTTCTTTGCGGGGGGGGGGGGGGGGGGGGGGATGGGACTATGAATTAGCTCTGAATATTTGGCCATCTTTAACTCATTTGATTTATATTTAAGGAGGCCAGCTTTGAAGTAACAGATGCATCTCTATTCAGAAGCCAAAAGAATGAATTAACAAGGTCATAAATCAAATGTTACATCTTTGTTATTTCCAGGAGAATTTTTCCAGGACAAAAGTTCACCTCCATATGCATTTTTCAGCTTAACTTGTAAAAGAAAGAAGTGTTGGGTTTTTAAAATGTAATTTGAATTGTTTACTATTTTATTATCTGCTAATTATCACAAATGTTTTAAACTTGCTGACTGAAGCACTTAATTAGGTATTCACATGCTTTCTTTGCATTGCTGTTTTTAGAATCATAGAATGGTTACAGCACAGGAGGCGGCCATTCGGCCCGTTGAGCCCGTGCCGGCTCTCTGCAAGAGCGCATCAGCTAGTCCCACTCCCCCGCCCTTTCCCCGTAGCCCTGCAAATTTTTTCCTTCAGGCACTTATCCAATTCCCTTTTGAAAGCCACGATTGAATCTGCCTCCACCACCCTCTCAGGCAGCGCATTCCAGATCCTAACCACTCGCTGCGTAAAAAAGTTTTTCCTCATGTCGCCTTTGGTTCTTCTGCCAATCACTTTAAATCTGTGTCCTCTGGTTCTTGACCCTTCTGCCAATGGGAATAGTTTCTCTCTATCTACTCTGTCCAGACCCCTCATGATTTTGAACACCTCTATCAAATCTCCTCTCAACCTTCTCTGCTCCAAGGAGAACAACCCCAGCTTCTCCAGTCTATCCACGTAACTAAAGTCCCTCATCCCTGGAACCATTCTCGTAAATCTTTTGATCACTGTACTCCCTATTGTACCTGACCAATTAATTGCAATAATATTTATTGGTTTATCAGTCACAAGTATTCAGTTTTCCATTTTCAATCCACTGATTCTTTAACTTGACCATTAATTCCAGTTGAGTAAAGCAGCCATTCGTGAAACCAAGTTGCTTCTCCCCACTCAGTTCCACTTCGTTTTCTTAAGATTCTTTACACTGGCAGCTTACCAAGAGGTCTTTGTCATTAATTCAGCCATACATAAATTCAGACAATTTGGCAATACGTTTACGGATCATAAAAATCTCAGAAGAACGAAATACCGCAAATTCCAATGCACCGGTCAAAAAGGTATAAAACATCACAAAGATAAGTTCAGATGAAAGAGGCCGTTTCGTCCATTGAACTCATCCCTTCTCCACCCAATTACAGCATCTAATTGGCTCACCCGACTCCAGAATTCTTGCTGCACTACGCTACCTAATTACCATTCCAGGTACTGATTGCATAAAGGGGCAAAGTACACACCAGATCTTATTATACTAGCCATTAGCTCAGTTGTGTACAAAGGTGATACAATTCACATACAGCAAGCCCCATTATCATAGGACATTGGGACAGGAGTAGGCCATTCAGCCCCTTGAGCCTGTTCCACCAAAATGAGATCATGGCTGATCTGTATCCTAACTCCATTTACCCGCCTTGGCTCCATATCCCTTAATACCCTTGGCCAGCGAAAATCCATCAATCTCAGATTTAAAATTATCAATTGAGCTAGCATCTACTGCTTTCTGTGAGAGAGAGATCCACACTTCCACCACCCTTTGCGTGAAGAAGTGCTTCCTAACTTCTCTCCTGAATGGCCTGGATCTGATTTTAAGGTTATGTCCCCTTGTCCTAGATTCCCCCACCAGTGGAAAAAGTTTCTCTCTATCCTCCCTATCAATTCCTTTCAAAATCATAAAAATCTCAATTAAATCACCCCTTAACCTTCTATACAAGCCTAGTTTATGTAATCTCTCCCCATAATCTAACCCTTGGAGCCCTGGTATCATTCTGGTGAACCTGTGCTCCACTCCTTCCAAGGCCAATATATCCTTTCTAAGTTGCGGTGCCTGGAACTGTACACAGTACTCCAGATGTGGTCTAACCAGGGCTTTGTATAGTTGTAGCAAAACTTCCTCCCTTTTATATTCTAGCCCTCCAGATATAAAGGCTAACATTCCATTAGGCTTTTTGATTATTTTTTGTACCTGACCACTATATTTTAGTGATCTGTGTACATGGACCCCTAAATCTCTTTGGACCTCCACTGTTCCTAGCCTTTCACCATTTAAAAAAATACTCGCATCTAACCTGTTTTTAGTCCATAACCTCACACTTACCTGTGTTGAAATCCATCTGCCACAGTTTTGCCCACTCACTTAATCTATCAATGTCTCTTTGTAATTTTATGCTCCCATCTACACTACTTACTATGCCACCTATTTTTATCAACCATAACTTCTATACTTTTACATAGAATCATACAGCACAGGAGGCCATTTGGCCCATCGTGCCTGTGCCAGATCTTCACAAGAACGATCCAATTAGTCATATTCGCTTGCTCTTTCCCCATAGCCCTGCAAGTTTTTCCCCTTCATATGTTTTTCTATGTTAAAGTGGCTGTATCAATGGAAGTTACTGCTGTTGCTCTAAACATGTGTCCTAACTCTGAATAAAGCTGCAAGTTAATAAACGAATTGTGCCACCAACTATAAAATCTAGTGCATAATTCACATCTTTGTGCAATATTTTTTTAGATCCAAAACTGGTGAGATTTATCATTTGCAAGCCAGTGTAAAAGTCACAGATGCAACTCATAAACTGAATTTAACAGCAATGTACTATATATGGTATTTCCAAAGTGATGCAATGCATGTGTCATTTTCCCACTGACTTAAATGTTGAATACAGAAACATACAGCACAGAAGGAGACCATTTGGCCTTTCGTGCCTGTGCCGGCTCTTTGAAAGAGCTCTCCAATTAGTCCCATTCCCCTGCTCTTTCCTCACAGCCCTACAGGTTTTTCCCCCTACTTGAAAGTTACAAACCTACCCCACGGATGAGTTTGCTTGTCTGGTGACAGGGCTGTCAGGTTTCACACATCAGAGATTAGGGACATGCCCCGGTCAATCTTTAGACTTCTGGTTTTTAATTGGCCAAGGAGAAAAACAGCCATTTTTTGGAACACGCTTCCACCTCCAAAATGAATAACGGAAGCCGGGGGAAAGAGGGAAGCATGTCATTAAATGCTTTAACTTACAACACTTGTTCTTTTTAAAAAAAAGTAGGAGTTAGAATAGGTAGATTAGGCTGGACTGAATTAGGAAAAAGGGTAAACTAAACTGCAAATGAAAATAATAGGGAATAAAGGAGAAGGCAGAGTGAGCAGAAACAGTGAACGTTTTTTATTTTTATTTAAAATTGTGCTTTTAGTCTTTATTTTTGTGGTGTATGGCTAATACTACTGCAATAAATCTTTCCAGTAGCTTTACAGCTGTAATATTAATGTTTTGCTACCAGAATGTATGATCTGAAAACATTTAAAAATAACTTGTTTTGCCGAGAGACAGTGTCATTTTTGGGCCTTGATAGCTTATAACCAGGATCCCGAGGGAAGCCAGAGAAGACATGACTATAATTTTCCAAAATTCTGTGGAAAGAAAAACTAGAGTACTGGAGGATGACAAATGTGACTTCGTCCTTCAAAAAAGGAAAGAGATAAGCCATGAAGTTATAGGCCAGTTAGCTGAAGTGCTCTTGCAGAGAGCCGGCACGGGCTTAACGGGCCGAATGGCCTCCTTCTGTGCTGTAACCATTCAATGATTAACCTTACTTCAGTTAGTAAACTACACTAAAAGTTATAATACAGAATAAAATTACTGAGTACTTATAAAAACATGAGCTAATCAGCGTCAGCCAGCAAGAATTTCTAATAGGCAGGTCATGTTTTTGGCAAACTTACAGAAATAGATAGTTACAGAAATGATCACATCTCTCTCTCTCTCTCTCTCTCTCCGAGTGTGGAGTTGGGATTTGTGTTGTCTTCACTCTGTGGAGTGAAGGGACCATTTTAGGCACTGAGCTGGAAGAGACTAGGTGGGCTAGAGTGTGGGGGATCTGGGTCTGGATCCTGCAGTTTGGGCTGAGAGGGAGTTGGAATGATGAGGTTGTGATGGGAAGAACAAGGAGGCAGGGGCCCAGATCATAGGGACTGGAATTAATTAATTATAAGTGGTTACCTAAAACACCCAACAGACTATTGTTTACATACGTAAAACCAATAGGTGCATTATGCATCATTCATCTATTGGTATATGTAACCATTTTTGAATAGTTTTATTAAAATAGATGTGTACATATCAATTATATAATTTATAAAATTGAAATGCATAATTCTATATAAACATCAGAAGGTTAGTAATTATAAAATTATACAAATACGAATATACATCGTGATTCCATTATAAATTGTTACGTTAAGTCATTGGATGAATGGTTTTAATATATACTGTTATATAAACACTCAACAGATGAATAAATATTTAACATTACTGCACCAAGAGATGAATAATTCCAATACTATAAATGCAAATTGTCAGAGAGAATGGAAAGAAAAGAGCAAAGCAGAGCAGAGGCAAAGTCCAGGAAATTATTTTGAGTCTGAGAAAATAGGAAATGAGCTGGGATGGGTTGGGATGAATCACAAGATGGACTGAAATTCAAGGATCTTCGACAGACCTGAGGTTGCATCGGGTCGTTCAGGGGAAAGCTGTTAAAGCAAGTGTAAGACGGAATAGGGAAGTTTACTGGTGAGCTCGAGATTTTTTTGGCTGAATTAATTTTTTACGTCATCTTATGAACAAACAATTGACATATAGTTTGACACGCTGGCTTTGGCGGAAATCTGGCTCATGGGTGGTGACATCTTGCCCCTTCCTGAAGCTTGCTTTTTCTTTTACGAACAAAATCGCAATTAGCTACATCTGGACTCACAATTAGCCACACGTGCCGAGTGGCTAATGTCATAGAGTCAAAACGGCACAGAAGGAGGCCATTCGGCCCATCGAGTCCGTGCTGGCTCTCTGTAGAGCGATCCAGTCCGTCCCATTCCCCCGCTCTATCCCCGTAGCCCTGCAAGTTTATTTCCCTCAAGTGCCTATCCAGTCTCTCCCCTTGAAAACATTTGAGTGTCTCCGCTTCCACCACTTCCGTTGGCAGCGAATGTATTGGACAACACTGAATTAGACCCGTCTCCTTTACTCTTGTGCTATTATTTTTCTACAAGACATAAAGGGTGTGCTAGCCCCATGCAATATGCATTGAGTGATTAAAATAAAATCAGTTTCAAACACGTGTCATTAAAATGCCATATTTTGAGTAATCCATCACTATCCACTGTTACACCACCAAAATAATAGCTGAAAATGGAATATAATCATGATCCTTGAGATATAACTGTGTTTGAAATTATCAGATCAAGAGGGAGGAGCTTTACTAGGAATCCAAATTAAAGAATTATTAGCAAATAATTCATGAAACATCAAACTAAGACACTGATTCACTGAGTACATGGATTTCCAGTATAAAGCTACCATAATAATTAAGACATTTCTTCAACTGAAACAGGATTGTATTTGATACTCTAATACATGTTTTCTAATACAGTATTATCACACCTGAACCCACACACTTTTAAAATATTTAGAACCTGCTGTGAGGTTTGAGAGAGGAAGATGCGTAATGCCAGTAGGTACTAAATACGATATAATCATTGACACAAATATTCAATTTGAGGCAGTATCATGAAAAAATGCTTTGATGTCAGACATGTATTCTATAAAACCTCATGGCAAGTGCTACATCCTGCCACAGGAAGCCACAGAATACGCAGAGGCCCCTCAGTCAATTCCAAATACCAGGCCATCAAATTCAACAAGCTTCATTCGTACTCGATAGTATTTTGATTTAAGAAAAATTAAATTATATTGTACATAAATTGAATTAGACGTGACTGGCCTGTGTCAACAACAACTTGCATTTGTTTAGCCACAACATATTCAAGGACTTTGGAGAAGAAAGGGAGATTGGAGATGAGTCGGTCGTTAGGACAGAGGGGTGGAGGAATTTTCTTTTTGAGGAGTCGGGTGATGACGGCGGTTTTGAAAGGTCGGGGGGAGGGGGGGCGGGGGGTCAGTAGTCAACCTCAGTGACAAAGAACTCCACGAACTCCTCAAACGTGTTGGAGCCGAGGGTGGAGGGGGCCGGGTAGAGGGGTTGAAGGAGACAGCTGGTAGTGGATTAAAGAATCCAGGGGTTATCTTTGCTCTCCATGGAGATCCTGGAGTACCGGATGGTTTTGGCAGAGAAAAGAAAGAAAGACTTGCACTTCTTTAGCGCCTTTCATGACCACCGGACGTCTCAAAGCCCTTTACAGCCGATGAAGTACTTTTTTGAAGTGTAGTCACTGTTGTAATGTGGGAAACGTGGCAGCCAATTTGCGCACAGCAAGATCCCACAAACAGCAATGTGATAATGACCAGATAATCTGTTTTTTAGTTATGTTGATTGAGGGATAAATATTGGCCAGGACACCGGGGATAACTCCCCTGCTCTTCTTCGAAATAGTGCCATGAGATCTTTTAGGTCCACCTGAGAGAGCAGACGGGGCCTCGGTTTAACGTCTCATCCAAAGGACGGCACCTCCGACAGTGCAGCACTCCCTCAGCACTGCAGTGTCAGCCTAGATTTATGTGCTCAAGTCCCTGGAGTGGAACCCACAACCTTCTGACTCAGAGGCGAGTGTGCTACCAACTGAGCCACAGTTGACACTGTCGAGGAGAGTGAGGTCCAATAGAGCTTGATGTAATCCAGCAAAAAACGGTGATGGAAGGCTAAACCAGTTATGCACCAGATATGCTCAAGTCTGCACCCCTTGGACTTGAGGGAGCGAAGACGGCGCCATACCAGGGGAATGGCCAGGATTACATTCTTCCGAGGCGAGGTTGTGGTTGAGTGGAAGGTCAAAGGCTTGGCTGCTGAGAGTTTGAAAATGCAGTTGTAAATGACAAGAGATGAGATTCTGTTTGAGGTAGAGAGGCGGAAGGAAAGTGGGGGATGTGGGTAGTGCGATGTACAAGTATAAGGAAGTGGTGGGAGATGGCCTCGTCAGTGACTTTTCTTAGTTTCGCTGTACATGGTCTTAAAATCGTCTGAGAAACAGTAACTGCTACTTACTTTAACATCTACATTTTTTAAAGAGACCTTATGTCGATACATACAAAGTGTTTCCAGTCAGCCATGACATTTGTTATGACACTGAGAGGTTTAGTTTTATTCATTTTGTATTTTATAAGAACCTGGGCATTCCATTATATTGCATCGACCAGTTTGACATTATAATGGAGTTTGGGATATTTAAAGTTTCTGTTTCAACAGTTGTCATCTGATCACAAGATAAATAAAGATGAGGAAGCCTAGTTGGTGCACCTTTGCACATCCAGCAAGAAAAATCCTATAGCCTTTCCTCACAGCATCCAACTATTCTTCAATTGCTTTCTTATTCTTTCTCAGGATGTGAGCGACACTGGCAAGACCGGTATTTTTCGCTGACTCCTCGCTGCACCGAGACTTGACACAATTGAGCAGCTCGCTGGGCCACTTCAGAGGGCACTTAAGAGTCAACCACGTTGATGTGGGACTGGAGTCACATACAGGCCAGACCGGGTAAGGACGGCAGATTTCCTTCCCTAATGAACCAGTTGGGTTTTTACAACAATCTGATAGTTTGATGGTCACTTTTACTGATATTAGCTTGTTAATAATGCAATTGTTTTTAAACTGAATTCAAATTCTCAAACTGCCATGATTGGATTTGATCTCACGTTCTCTGGATAATTAGTTCAGGACTCCAGATTCTAGTCCAGTAACATAACCACTGCACTATTACCCTTAACACATAAAATCCAATAAGAAAGACTTGCATTTATATAGTGCCTTTCATGAC
This sequence comes from Squalus acanthias, assembly GCA_030390025.1. Classification (NCBI taxonomy): domain Eukaryota; kingdom Metazoa; phylum Chordata; class Chondrichthyes; order Squaliformes; family Squalidae; genus Squalus; species Squalus acanthias. The sequence continues at coordinate 6,946,297 of CM059432.1, read as the reverse complement.
CTCAGGACGTCCCAAAGCGCTTTACAGCCAATAGAAACATAGAAGATATGAGCAGGAGTAGGCCATTCGGCCCCTCGAGCCTGCTCCGCCATTCGATGAGATCATGGCTGATCATCCACATTCAGTACCCTGTCCCTGCCTTCTCCCCATATCCTTTGATACCTTTAGCCTTAAGAAATATATCTAACTCATTCTTGAATATATTTAATGACTTGGCCTCAACTACGTTCTGTGGTAGAGAATTCCACAGGTTCACCACCCTCTGGGTGAAGAAATTCTTCCTCACTTCTGTCCTAAATGGCTTACCCCTTATCCTTAGATTATGACCCCTGGTTCTGGACTCTCCGACCATCGGGAACATTCTTCCTGCATCTAGTTTGCCCAGACCTGTCAGAATTTTATATGTTTCGATGAGATCCCCTCTCATTCTTCTATACTCCAGTGAGTATAAGCCCAATCGACCCAATCTCTCCTCATATGTCATTCCTGCCATCCCAGGTATCAGCCTTGTGAATCTTCGCTGAACTCCTTCCATGGCAAGAGCATCCTTCCTCAGATAAGGCGACCAAAACTGCACACAGTACTCAAGGTGTGGTCTCACCAAGGCCCTGTACAACTGCAGCAGGACATCACTGTTCCTATACTCAAACCCTTTCGCTATGAAGGCCAACATACCATTTGCCTTCTTCACCGCCTGCTGCACCTGCATGCTTACCTTCAGCGACTGGTGCACAAGGACACCCAGGTCTCGTTGCACTTCCCCTTCTCCCAATTTATTGCCATTCAGATAATAGTCTGCCTTTCTGTTTTTTGACACCAAAGTGGATAACCTCGCATCTGCCACGCTTCTGCCCACTCACCCAACCTGTCCAAATCATCCTGGAGTTTCTCAGTATCCTCCTCGGAGCACACACGCCCACCCAGCTTTGTGTCATCTGCAAACTTGGAGATATAACATTTAGTTCCCTTATCCAGATCATTAATGTATATTGTGAATAGCTGGGGTCCAAGGACCGAACCCTGCGGTACCCCACTAATCACTGCCTGCCACTTGGAAAAAGACCCATTAATTCCTACTCTCTGCTTTCTGTCCGCCAACCAGTTCTCTATCCAAGTCAATACCTTGCCCCCAATCCCATGTGCCTTAACTTTACACGCTAATCTCTTATGAAATACTTTTGAAGTGTAGTCACTGCTGTAACGTAGGAAACATGGTGGCCAATTTACGCACAGCAAGGTCCCACAAACAGCAATGAGTTAATGACCAGATAATCTGTTTGAATGATGTTGGTTGAGGGATAAATATTGGCCAGGACAATGGGGAGATCTCCCCTGGTCATCTTCGAAATAGCGCTATGGAATCTTTTATGTCCACCTGAGAGGGCAGACGGAGCCTCGGTTTAACATCTCATCCGAAATACGGCACCTCCGACAGTGCAGCGCTCCCTCAGTACTGTTCATCTCTGGAGTGGGACTTGGACTTACCACCTTCTGACTCTGAGGCGAGAGTGCTACCAACTGACCCATGGTGACACAAGAACCTCCAAACTAGTTTTGGTTCTGCGAGATCTTCCTTCAAAAGATATTAGTACTAGAGGCTTTTGTACGTACACACATAGTTATATAGCATACAGAAGCTTACCCAGACAATAATTCTATTTTCTTTTGCACAAGTGATGGCATTTGGAGTTTTGTTGCGAGTGGACAGTGCAGAGTGACAGTGGCAGCTCACACCACCCGTTTAGCACAGAAAGCAAAGTTCTGTGCGTGCATACTTAGACAAACACGCAGATTTCGCCAAGGCTTCTTCGATAGGACCTCCCAAACCCGTGACCCCTACCGCCTAGAAGGACAAGGACAGCAAGCGCATGGGAACACCACCACCTCCAAGTTCCCCTCCAAGTCACACACCATCCCGACTTGGAAATATATCGGCCGTTCCTTCATCGTTGCTGGGTCAAAATCCTGGAACTCCCTCCCTAACAGCACTGTGGGAGCACCTTCACCACACGGACTGCAGCGGTTCAAGAAGGCAGCTTACCAAGGGCAATCAGAGATGGGCAATAAATGCTGGCATTGCCAGCGACGCCCACATCCCGTGAATGAATAATTTAAAAAAATTGCAGCTCACTGGCCTCTGAATGCCGGTGAAGTTCTTAAAGCTTAGAAGAAACACATTTCATAAATTTGAATTTTTATAAAATATATCAAACTGTTAAGGTTCAGTAGACTGACTAAAAAGTTCCAAAATTAGGCACAGCACAGGGGTTGCAGTTATTATAACTGAGGCCGTAGTTCCTTAAACTGGAGATATACTGCACTTCTTGTGCGCATTACCATCTTCCATTGATGGGGTACGCACTGTGCAATTGCAGTTACATTTAAGGAACTGAACATAATTCTGAATCTCAACAACAGTTGCACAGTATTGCGCAATGATTGCAATCAATGTGAAGCGGAGTTTGGAAATCTTTCTTCACAACTCTAAGATGAATTGGAGCCGAGTTAAGTCCATTCATACTGAATAGTTGTGCCTCGTGATAATCAGATTCAGCAACTTTGCTTATAAACAAACCATCATTGCTCTATTCCTGCATGCTTGTATGTCAGACCATTTGGAAACATCTGCTCCCTGAAATATTCTGTCAACCAATATGCTAGCAATATGGGAAGGAGTGGGAAATGGCTGAATTTATTTTAAACAGGAGACATACTATTTTTATTCATGACTACTGGGAGGTCAACTGTTTACTAGTCATTCTTTTCAATCGAGCTTTGCACAAAATAAGCTCAAAGTCACAAGGGGCTGGGTAAACAGATTTACAAGCATCTTGTTTCGAGGAATAATGTGCATCGCTATGCGGGTCATCCAATTTTACTTGTACAAACCACAAACTGTGCTGTCTGCGTTCACCAATTCAGCAGGTAAATTTTCACGTTATGACTTAAAGGCACGATCTGATTATAGTTCTAAACAGGTAACAATTTGTTTTGCTAAGGGTAGAGAACAAAGCTGACAGTACTGCCCCTTTAATTGCTAAGTTTGCACAAAAGTACCACAAGGCCGGAGCAAACCCATGTTGTGGTGTAAATTGTCACAGAAAAAGCTTGTGCCTTTCATCTCCAGTCCCACTGGTATTTATGGAACGAACCACAAGCTGCAGAAAGAAGTCACTAAACTGTGTGGCCTCTTAGCTGCAGCTATGCTTCTCAGTTTCCCTCCCTATCTCTGTAACGGGGAACTATAGGCCAGTTAGCCTGACATCAGTAGTAGGCAAAATGCTAGAATCTATTATTAGGGATGTGGTAACAGGGCACTTAGAAAATCATAATGGCCCAGAAATTGATCTCGCTCTGTTCCCACGGGGGTAAGGCTTTCCCGCGATCTCTCACCTCGCTTGTGCTTTTTCAGATCCAGCTCGCACGAACTTCATGTTCTAGAGATCAGCTGGGCAGTGCTTGCGTATCCCAGCGGCGTAGTGAATTCGTGCGAGCTGTGGGATCACGTGACTCAGTTAGAGCCAATGGCAGCACACCATCTTCCATTCATAAGTTTCACAGCACGGCTGTGAAATCTATGAATCTTACACCCCCCCAAAATAACAGCTAAACCTCAATTAAATTTTTAAAAAAAACATCACATTAATAAAATAAGTATAGTTAATTAAATTAACCATTTTAAATAAAAAATTAAATTTTTGAAAAAATTTAAAATCTTTTAAAAAGTTATAAAAATAAACTTACCTGTCTTTAAAGTCTCTAAAAAAGATATACCTGTTAAAAAAAATTCAAAAAAATACTTAATTCACTACTTACCTTCTTAAAAGTGGGTCTTACTCCTCCTTTTTACATTTCCAAAATCTTCCGTACTTACCTGCGCGTCCAAAGCATGAAGTGCACAGCATGCGCGCAGCCTGTAGCGCGCACGCGATGCACCGAGGACCCGCCCCCTTTTCAGAAGAGCAATTGCCGGTTTTCAGCGCATGCGCAGGGCATGCAGAAAACCGGCAATTGGAGTGGGAATACGCGAGAGTACGCAGTGCGTACTCTCGCGTCCCGGGATCAATTTTCGGCCCAATATGATTAGGCAGAGTCAACATGGTTTTATAAAAGGGAAATAGTGTTTGACAAATCTGTTAGAATTTTTTGAAGATGTAACTAGTAGGATGGATAAGGGGGAACCAGTGGATGTCGTGTATTTGGATTTTCAAAAAGCATTCGATAAGGTGCTATACAAGAGGTTATTACACAAAATTAGGACTAATAGGATTGGGGGTAATATATTAGCATGGATTGAGGATTGGTTAATGGACAGAAAAGAGTAGGAATAAACGGGACTTTTTCGGGTTGGCAGGCTGTAACTAGCGGGGTACCGCAAGGATCAGTGCTTGGGCCTCCGCTATTTACAATCTATATTAATGACTTAGGTGAAGGGACTGAGTGTAACGTATCCAAGTTTGTTGATGATACAAAGTTAGGTGGGAAAGTAAGCTGTGAGGAGGACGTAAAGAGGCTACAGAGAGATATAGACAGGTTGACTGAGTGGGCAAGAACATGGCAAATGGAATACAATGTGGGGAAGTGTGAAGTTATCCACTTTGGTAGGAAAAACAAAAAAGCAGAATATTTTTTGAATGGTGAGAGACTGGGAAATGTTTGCATTCCGAGTGACCTGGGTGTCCTTGTACACGAATCGCAGAAAGTTAACGTGCAGGTACAGCAAGCAATTAGGAAAGCAAATGGTATGTTAGCTTTTGTTACAAAGGGATTAGAGTGTAAGAGTAAAGAAGTCTTACTACAATTATACAGGACATTGGTGAGGTCACATCTGGGGTACTGTGTATAGTTCTAGTCTCCTTACCTAAGGAAAGACATACTTGCCTTATATGGAGTGCAATGAAGGTTCACCAGACTGGTTCCTGGGACGAGGGGATTGCCCTATAAGGAGAGATTGAGTAGACCAGGCCTATATTCCCTCAAGTTTAGAAGAATGAGAGGTGATCTAACTAAAACATATAAAATTCTTAAGGGGCTTGACAGAGTTAATGCTGAGAAAATGTTTCCACTGGCTGGGGAATCTAGAACACGGGGTCACAGTCTCAGAATAAGGGGTCGGCCATTTAGGACTGAGATGAAGAGAAATTTCTTTAGTCAAAGGGTTTTGAATCTTTGGAATTATCTACCCCAGAGAGCTGTGGATGCTCAGTCGTTGAGTATGTTCAAGACAGATGTCGATAAATTTTTGGGAACTAAGGGAATTAAGGGATATGGGGATCGGGCGGGAAGGTGGAATTGAGGTAAAAGATCACCCATGATCTTATTGAATGGCGGAGCAGGCTCGAGGGGCCGAATGGCCTACTCCAGTTCCTATTTCTTATGTTCTGACCTCCTCCAAACCTACAACCCGCCGAGATCTCTGCGCTCCTCCAATTCAGGCCTCTTGCACATCCCCGATTTTCATCGAGCCGGCACAGACACGATGGGCCAAAGGGCCTCCTTTTGGGCTGTATGATTCTAGAGATGGGCAATAAGCCTGGCCCTGTGGCCTGGCAAGCATTGTTCATCTCCTGAGAACAAATAAATAAATTCTGTCCGCCTCATGTTATGGGCAACACCTAAAGTAGGTGGAGGCCAGGTGGGCTCGTCATAGAAATATAAAAGTATGGGTGGGATATGGATGTCTCGCACATCATTTTATAACATCCAGGCATGCAGGACATGCATTCACAATTACAGCTACGTGAAATGGATGCTCAGGGTTGCTAGTTAAATGTTTGGGAGTGAACTGGTCAGTGCCGGTGTTTATGCTCCACACGAGCCTCCTTCCACCCTTCTTCATCTCACCCTATCAGCATATCCTTCTATTCCTTTCTCCCTCATCTACTTATCTAGCTTCTCCTTAAGGGCATCTAAGCTGTTCCCCTCATCTACTCCCCGTGGTAGCGAGTTCCGCATTCTAGCCACTCTCTGGATAAAGAAGTTTCTCCTGACTTGGAATGCTGCCAGGTAAATGTTAATTTCTATACTTTAAACGAGAAAAAAATATACCGGTGTACGATACACAAATGAAAAACTAAAACAACCAAATGGACGGTGTTCATGAGCTTCTGTTTCTACTCAATTTACAAAAGGACAGCCTCAGGGGTGCAGATCTAAAATATTGCTGCAAATTGCCCCACTTCAATGGCATTTCACCGATCTACGTGCTTCGCATGCACTTCATACATTATTTTTCTTGTGCAAGCACATGAGTCAAGGGAACAGCTACTTCCTCTGATGGGAACAGAAGAATCCGTGTCACAGGAGCCTGCAGGTTTCCAAGCTCGAGCTCTTAAAGGAGATAAAGGTGGCTTTTTTTTTTTATTATGAAGGATATATTGACTTTGGAAGGGGAGTTACAGTGCAGATTTCACCAGCGTCATACCAGGGTTTAGAGGGTTAAATTATAAGCACAAGTTGGTTTTGGAAACTTGGTTTGCATTCCCGTGAGTTTAGAAAGCTGAGGGGCAGGCTAATTAGGCATTTAAAATGGTAAAGAGATTCCATAGGGTAGATATAGTGAAACTCTTTCCTCCAAGAGGCGAGATGAGGATAATTTTTTTAACGCAGCAAGTTATGATGATCTGGAATACGCTGCCTGAAAGGGTGGTGGACACAGATTCAATGGAAACTTTCAAAAGGAAATTGGATAAACACTTGAAGAGGAAACATTTGCAGGGCTATGGGGAAAGGGCGGGTGAGTGGAACTAATTGGATAGCTCTTTCAAAGAGCCGGCACAGGCATGATGGGCCGAATTAGGAAGGCTAATGGAATGTTGGCCTTTATTGCAAGGGGTATGGAGTATAAAAGATGGGAAAGTTTTGATGCAACTTTACAGGGCGCTGGTGAGACCGCACCTGGAGTACTGCATATTTAAGGAAGGATATACTTGCATTGGAGGCAGTACAGAGAAGGTTCACTAGGTTGATTCCTGGGACGAAGGGGTGGATGTATGACAAAAGGTTGAGCAGGTTGGGCCTATACTCATTGGAGTTTAGAAGAATGAGAGGTGATCTTATTGAAACATATAAGATTCTGAGGGGGATTGACAGGGTGGATGCTGAGAGGATGTTTCCCCTAGTGGGGGAATCTAGAACTAGGGGGCATAGTTTCAGAATAAGGGGTCGCCCATTTAAGACGGAGATGAGAAGGAATTTCTTCTCTCAGAGGGTCGTGAATCTTTGGAATTCTCTACCCCAGAGAGCTGTGGAGGCGGAGTCATTGAATATATTCAAGGCGGAGATTGACAGACATTTGAACTACAAGGAAGTCAAGGGTTATGGGGAGAGAGCGGGAAAGTGGTGTTGAGGACAAGATTGGATCAGCCATGATCTTATTGAATGGCGGAGCAGGCTCGAGGGGCTGATTGGCCTACTCCTGCTCCTGTTTCTTATGTTCTTCTTCTGCGCTGTATCATTCAATGATTCTCTGATAGAGGAATCCAGAATAAGGGGACACAATATTAAAATTAGAGCCAGGCCATTTGGGATAGTGGAAATCTGGAATTCTCAACCCCAAAAGGCTGTGTCAATTAAAAATTTCAAGACTGAGATCAATGGATTTAGGTCAGGGTATCAAGGGATATGGAGCAAAGGTGGGTAGATGGAAGTGAGGTACTTGTCAGCCATGATCTGATTGAATGGTAGAACAGGCACGAGGCACTGAATGGCCCATTCCTGTTCCTATGTTCTCCTAATAAGGCTTGGTGTCAAATATTGTTGGATAATTCTCCTGTGAAGCACCTTGGGACATTTTCCGATGTTAAAGGTGCTATATTAATGCAAATTGTTGTTGTTCGCAATAGAGCTGGGGAGTAAATTTAGCAACTTGCATTTATATAGTCCATTTAACATATTAATGTCCCAAAATACTTCACAGCAGTAGGAGATTTAGGAGAGATGATCTCAGCAGATCACGAAACGTTACTGCAAAGCCACACTCAACCTCATCCTCCTGTGATACTCATCACATCCCCATCACTCTGCCTTCCCTACCCTACTCCTGCACATCCTTACTCACACCAACTTACCTTGCACCTCCACCCATCCCTCTCTGTCTATATTATCACTTCCCCATCTCACTAGCCACCCCTCACACTCACCCTCATCCTAGTCCATTCATATCAACTAACAACACAGAAGGGTAGGCACTTGGATGTTTTAGCCAATGTTCATGTAAACTTTCTGTTAATGTGTTGTCAAGCATTGAAATCCTTATTGTCACCACTTTGCGTTCTTGGACAGATTTGTGTGCACCTTTGAAAGTGTCTTCGTGAGTTCCAGTGAATGGTGAGACATAACATCCCCCCACCACCTCCCCTGCCAATGGTGATGAGTGTGAAAGGAATGGCTTGGGCATTGTAGGGATGCTTTATGGTGCTGGTTTGGGGTAGTGCCAACCTGGTGCATAATCTGGCAGCCAGGGTGTACAGCGTTAAGTGAAGCAAATCTTGACATGGTGAGGCCATCGCTGGCCTCCCGGGCAGCAATGTGCACGGGTGCTGATGCCCTGTGTCCGGTGCAGCATCAGTTGATTGGGGAGAAATCTGGTGCAGATGTTGATGCTGCTGGTGTGCCCAGTGATGCTGGTGTTGGGGCTGATTGTGGTGGGATTCTGAGGACCAAGGTGAGATTTTTTTCAAGGGTACCGATGCTGACGGAAGTTGAGGTTGAGAGGACAGAAGTAATCTGTCAATGGTGAGATAGGTTGTTCCAAGGAGGTGACAGTGGATAGAGAGATTACTCCAAACACATCAAAAGTGCATAAAGCTCAAAAGTGGGTTCCAAATCATTAATGCTCCAGCTTCTAAGATTGGGAAGTGAACAGCTGTGAAATGGTAGGTTTTAGACCACTTTTGCAGCTTTCACCTATTCACAGCCATTGAGAACCTGACACACTTGCCTGACGTGATAGCCGCTCTCCGGGAACCTCGTTGAAAACCTGGTAAAATGGTAAGTACATGGGAAAATGGTTCTTAACTACCTTTTAATAAGCTTTTAACTATCTAGATTGGCTGACCCGCCGCTTGGTGTGGGGTCTGTTCAGGGATGACAGACCCGACACTTGGGAAACTAACAAGGAGACGGATTTGTAGCGGGATACCGACCCACTGTCAGTCTTTGTGATTTTGATAGCGGACCCGTCTCCAATCCCGCACTCTGAGCGCCGGAAAAATTCAACCTTGAGATTCTAACGTCTCTAACCAAGAACTAGAAAAGCATGGCCTCGCCCCACCCTATATCTGTAACCTGTTCCAGCCCTACAACCCTCCGAGATATCTGCGTTCCTCCAAATCTCGCCTCTTGCGCATCCCCAATTTTAATCGCTCCACCATCGGCGGCAGTGCCTTCAGCTGCCTTGGCCCTAAGCTCCCTAACAGCACTGTGGGAGCACCTTCACCACAAGGACCGCAGCAGTTCAAGACGGCGGCTCACCACCACCTTCTCAAGGGCAACTAGGGATGGGCAATAAATGCAGGCCTTGCCAGCGACACCCACATCCCAGGAACGAATAAAAAAACATTCACTCGCTAAGCCTCTCTCTCCTCATTTTAGATGCTCCTTAAAATCCACCTCTTTGACCAAGCTTTTGGTCACCTGTCCCAATATCTCCTTATGTGCCTTGGTGACAAATTTTGATTGATAACACTCCTGTGAAGCGCCTTGGGACATCTTACTATGTTAAAGGCGCTATATAAATGTAAGTTTTTGTTGTAATCAAACTCTTGTTTTGACGACCTATCAGAACTGCTAAGGATTGAATTGATAGCTATGAAGACCCTCGTCATACTGTAGACTGAAAAGTTGCTTCATGGAATGAATGACAGGGAATTTGATCTCCAGTGACCACAAAACTACATCTGAATGGAAGACATTGAATGACAGTACGTGGGATATGGAAATTAATGCATCAGTGACCTGACCAGTGAGTGTGTGTGTGGGAGACCAAATTCAGTTAACGAGGTATCACTTCCATATCCTGCAAAGAACATGTGGTATGCTATTTGAGCAATCCAAATAGTGGGCATGTTAAGCCATTACATTACATTCTTGGAAACTTTTTGAATGAGAGGTTACACATTGCTACGTCGTAAAATGCTTTGACTGCTGCCGTATTCAATAAATGGCACTCAACAGTTCCCAGAGGCTACAATGACAGCATAGAATTTAGCTCAACCAATTATATTTGAAGTAGGATTTGATATTATGCTATTGATGTTACACCATCATATGATGTTACACCACCACCATGGCCTCGCCCCTTCCTATCTCTGTAATCTCCTTCAGCCCCACAACCGCCCCGAGATATCTGCGCTCCTCTAATTCTGCCCTCTTCAGCATCCCTGATTATAATCGCTCAACCTTTGGTTGCCGTGCCTTCTGTTGCCTGGGCCCTAAGCTCTGGAATTCCCTGCCTAAACCTCTCCACCTTGCTACCTCTCTCTCCTCCTTTAAGACGCTCCTTAAAACCAACCTCTTTGGCCAAGCTTTTGGTCTCCTGCCCTAATTTACCCTTATGTGGCTCAGTGTCAAATTTTTTGTCTTAAAATACTCCTGTGCAGCGCCTTGGGACATTTTACTATGTTAAAAGCGCTGTATAAATACAAATTGTTGTTGTTGTTACACTACAGAGAATGTTTTTTTTAAAATAATATGGAAAAGTTTTTCTGTTAAAGAGGATTTTATTTCATTACCGTTCATACTATCCAGGCTCAACTTTACCCTGAGGTGGCTGCTGTGCTTTACTTATAGTTACGCAAATAACAACATAATATGGTATATTTATTGGTTTAATATTTCAAATGCATCTTACATTACTAAATCATTACCATTTAACATACAAAGTATTAACTTTATTGAAGCTTTCAAGTGGTTTTTGAAGACATTCCCTCTGCAGTACTGAATTACCCGTGGCCAATGTTCATATCTAACATATTGGTACCATCTGACCCACATAATAATTAGATACTTGAGACACTTGTAGAAGCTCAAAGCTGTCAGTTCATTTTCCCCCCAACTGAATAGCTCTTAAATTGATGGGTTTTTTTTTGTGTAGTGATGCCAGCCCCGCAGAGAATTAAGAACGACTTTCATCTTTCACATTACCAACATCTGCCTCTTTCTGCCATCTACATGCGATTAGTGCGGTTTACAAAACGCAACATAGGCCAGAGCAGGGAATGCCTACAGAAAATATGTTTTAGTCGAGCGCTTCGGTCGGGAGGCTCGCTCTTTTTTTCCGCAGTTTTAGCCCACATGGCTTCAAGATATACTTGTCCCTTACCTGTCCTCGGCTAATGAATGAAATGCCATCTTTCTTTGTGTATAAATAGCATGATCATGGTAAAATGATATTTCTGTCTGTGACTACAATTTCAATTTGAGTGAAAACAAAGCAACCGGAAAAGGATTTGCGGCAAAGTTGGCGGCGACATGAAACCTGTGCATTCACTCCCTTTTTGGTGTATATTTTTACTGCATGGAGCTCTCTGCAGAATTACACTGATTTATGCTTTATTTCACTTGTTTATTTTATCAGGCGTTGCAGATCTGAAACGAGCTTTAAGCAAAACTGACTGTGTACACATGTGCTGGACTGTGCGAATTTAGAAATTTAAGCAAATAAATATGCAACGTTTTAAAAAGTGTTTATGTTGCACACCTGTATCATCTCAAGATGCACACCTTTAATCACACTTCAGTTTTACTCCTCACCTTAAATAACTTTCCATTGTTCAAATCCTTTGCAACTGGGATCTTTATTGTAAACATTAAAAGAACATACTACAGAGTCCCTTCGATGCCTCAGTACGGTCAATCAGTAAGCAGCTCAGCATGCAGGCCAGGAACATCCCAGCTTCAATTCCCAGTTCATAGAATCATAGAAGGATACGGCACAGAAGGAGGCCGTTCGGCCCATCGTGCCTGTGCCGGCTCTTTGGTAGAGCGATCCAATTAATCCCACTCTCCCCCTGCTCTTTCCCCATAGCCCTGTAATTTTGTTGTCGTCAAGTATTGGTCCATTTCTCTTTTGAAAGTTATTATTTGAATCTGCTTCCCCCACCCTTTCAGGCAGCGCATTCCAGATCACAACAACTCGCTGTGATTTGCCGATCACCTTAAATCTGCATCCTCTGGTTACTGACCCTCCTGCCACCGGAAACAATTTCTTATTATTCACTCTATAAAAACCATTCATGATTTTGAACGCCTCTATCAAATTATGTTGGCTCTGCTAAGTTACCTGATGTCAATTTAGTCAGTAGTACAAATGCTACACACGAATAATGGGTCATGGCCACTTGGTCAAGGTACCTTAGGGGGAACCAGAACCCAAGAAACAGTACCCTAACAAGGAGACAATGGGGTATAAATTTGTCGGTGCCCGAGGCCAGCCTAAACATAAGCCTCATTAATATTAACTGAGCTGCCCGCCGCGCCTCCACTGGCAGCTCGCTTATTTGAAGAAATCAATTTTGGGCCGCTTGCCTCGGCCTCAGTGGCCCAAAGGTAAGTCCCGCAATGGGGATGTGTCAATGGGCGGGGAGGGGTCGAGGGAGCAATCGGGATACTGCGGTGTCAGGGGAGCACTCCTGCTCCACAACAACAATTAAAAACATTTTCTTTTTATATAAACGTAGCATTTGACGCCTAATGCCCACTTAAGAATCCCGAGCGGAGCAAACCCGTTATCAAATTTCAGCGATGGGGCCTAAATCAGATGGTAGGTCCCTCATTTACTCACATAAGGGATCTAATGGCTGCTTTAGGTGACCACCTGTAAAAATCGGCAGACCCAATATCGGGTCAGACAACTTCGTGGCGCAGGATGTCAGTCCCTGAAATTGGCCCTCGTTGCGCCAGTTTTATGCCAGTAAAGCGGGTGAAACGAGTTCCAATTTCTACCTCAATGTCTTCCTAAAGGAGGAAAAGGGAGGTGAGAAGATTTGTTGAAATCAGCAGACCCAACTTTGTGGCATCCTTTGGGTGCAGGATGTCAGTCCATTTTGTTGAACATGGTACTGAGCACATATATACGATGGTACCTAAAGATTCAGACTTCACTCAGAAAACTTTCAAGGAATGGTTCCTCTCAGATTTACTTACTGGTAAATGTCCTTCCTCAGAACTGTTCTTCCAAGGGGGTTATCAGCCTGCGGAGCCATGCATACTGAGCCAATTTTAAGAACCAAAGTATCCTCTTTTGTCTGTGGACTTCCTGCATTTCAAATGGGGAAATGTACATAACAAGGTTGTAAATTCCAATTTACCATAAATATACAGAAGCAATGGACATGCTGTTATGGCTTCAATGCTACACACAAAGGAATACAATTTAACTTTCTCAATCAAGACATTCCATTACTATTAATGAACACATTAGCACACAATTAAAGAAATGTCCTAATTTTGGGAAAGACAAAAACAAGTCTAAAAGCATTTGGCTAATTTTAGAAAATATAGAACAGTCCTGCTTCTTCGGAGAACACGTTATCCAGAATGATACCCGGACTCCAAGGGTTAAATTACGAGGAGAGATTACACAAATTCGGGTTGTATTCCCTAGAATTTAGAAGATTAAGGGGTGATCTGATCGAAGTTTTCAAGATATTAAGGAGACAGATAGAGGCAGATAAAGAGAAGCTATTTCCGCTGGTTGGTGATTCTAGGACCAGGGGGCATAGTCTAAAAATTAGAGCCAGACCTTTCAGGAGTGAAATTAGGAAACACTTCTACACACAAAGGGTGGTAGAAGTTTGGAACTCCCTTCCGCAAACAGCAACTGATGCTAGATCAATTGTTAATTTTAAATTGGAGATTGATAAATTTGTTAGCCAAAGGTATTAAGGGATATGGGCCTAAGGCGGGTATCTGGAGTTAGGTCGCAGATCAGCCATTATCTCATTGAATGGCGGAACAGGCTCGAGGGGCTAAATAGCCTATTCCTATGTTTCTATGTTTAATTAGGAAATATTTTATGTTGCTCAGCTTTTATCCACTTCCCTTTTATTATGAGCAACATTTAAGTATTTGAATTATTGGAGACGTAGCAATCTAAGGTGTGAATTGAGTGTACAATTGCAGGTGATGCAGAGAGTGAAACATATTCATCGGACACTCGTATCAAAATCTAATCACAACAAACCCCTACTCCAAAACAACACTCTACTCATTTTTAGATAACTTAACACAGGATTACACAGGATATACAGCACAGAAACAGGCCATTCGGCCCAACTGGTCCGTGTCAGTGTTTATGCTCCACACGAGCCTCCTCCCACCCTACTTCAACTAACCCTATCAGCATATCCCTCTATTCCTTTCTCATTCATGTTTTTTTTTACAGAAAGCTGCTTCTTCAATACACCTACGCTACTCCATGTGGTAATCAGCAAGTTCCACATTACCACTCTCTGGGTAAAGATGTTTCTCCTGAATTCTTAAATACCTTCCCAGACACATTCTAAATGAGATGCTATCCATAGCTGCCGGAATACGCCAGCATGTTAATATCATCAATTAATTAATCTCTTCACCCTCTGCTGCCTGTTTTGCAATGTTTCCGTTACCCATATTCTGATATTTATTTGCTTAAAACACACTGCACCTCTTTATTTTATTGTATTTCCATTATTTGGCTGCATCCCTTTGTTATTTGTTTCATAAGCTTTCTTAGAATATAGGTCAGGTTTAGAACAGAAATTAATTGGCCTTTCTAAACTCATTCTTAGCAGTCATTTTTTTTTTAGCATTTAATGTCTTCTTTCCTTCTTCACTTTTATTACAAATGGAAAGGTTCTATCTCATCGTATGTTCAACTGGTTCATTATGATGTTTCTCTGGGAGGAGCTTCATTTTGTATCTGACTATGGTTAACCTGTGGCTGTAATGGTTTGTCGATTGTGAACGCAACATTTTCAAGTGCGGTAATAACGCAATAATCTGCAAAATCTTTCATAATTGTAGATTTCAAATAGCACGTAAGTCTACTACTGACGTTGATAAAGGAACATAGGATCATAGGAACAGGAGAAGTCCATTCAGCCCCTCGATCCTGCACCGCCATTCAGTTAGATCATGGCTGATCTGTACCTCAGCTCCGTTTACCTGCCTTAGCTCCATATCCTCTTGATACCCTTAACTAACAGAGCTCTATCAATCTCAGTCTCGAAGGTTCTAATTGACCCAGCATCCACAGTCTTTTGGGGGAGAGAATTCCAGATTTTTACTACCTCTTGTGTGCATGCAAAAGTGCCGACTGATTTCCATCCGAAATGGCCTAGCTCTAATTTTAAGATTATGTCCCCTCATTCTTGATTCTCCACCAGAGGAAATAGTTTCTAGGACAGCACATCATCAGCATTACTCATTAATGGCATGTTTCGTAAGTATAAAAAAGCACCGCTATGTCCAATCTTCCTCACTTATTGGATCAAATGGTATTGCAGCATTTAACAGCGGGTACGGTAGCATAGTGGGTTTGTTACTGGGTTAGTAATCCAGAGGCCTGGACTAATGATCTGGAAACGTGAGTTCAAATCCCACCACGGCAGCTGGGGGAATTTAAATTCAGTTAAAAAAACAAATCTGGAATTAAAAAGCTAGTATGGTGACCATGAAACTACCGGATTGTCGTGGAAAAACCAATCTGGTTCACTAAAGTCTTTTAGGGAAGGAAATCTGCCGTCCTTACCCGGTCTAGCCAGGCCTCCAGACCCACAACGGTTGACTCTTAACTGCCCCTCTGAAATGGTCCTTCACTTGACAGTGATGCCCACATCCCATGAATGAATTAAAAAAAAACTCAGCTACCGCATAGTGAGAGATTTGAATCTAGTGAAGTCTAATGCCTAATTTCCTTCTAAGCCAAGGAGCCTATGACAAGGCGATACACACAAGTGAAAGGAATGAGGGAGCCAAATTCAACACACAGAGTTAGCAATTGTTACCATTTTAGAGATGCCGTTCAATGCATTACCTCCTTCACGCTGCTCGTCCTCTCCTTTGGGGAAAAATACTCGGACAACACTCGCGTTGATATACATGAGTGGCAAGTCCCGCGATGTCAGGGCATATGCCCTCATCGGCTGGCCAGTTGATTTCCTCTTTGCCTTTGGTTTCTTCGGCAATTTTGCTTGGAATATGTTTGCCACTTTGTGAATCAGCGGGAAAGAGAGCACGACGTCGAATGGCTGGGCACTGAGGAGGATCTCGTGGAGGTACTGGGGAGAACCGTCTACGACGCCTTCCGCCAGCCGGTGCAAGCTACGCGAAACCCGCTCGGGCCGCGATGTTAATTTGTGCCGGACGTTGCGCGTTACGGCTTTGGTGTAAGTAAGAGAAAGGAATCCGTGCTGTTGGTGGGAGCCTTCTAAAAGTTTGGCTGCCATCTGCATGATCACAAAGCATACACCACAAATCAATAATAGGGCAACGGACATACATGCCAAATAAAACGGAAGAAACTTTTACTTGATAGTAACCATGCTTATTAGTGATAAGACAGTTTTTAAAGTTGTTCATTTTAAGCAGCAAGCGTAAGCATCTGCAATAAATATATAAAAATGAAAGTACCTTTTTTCCCAAAGTCTCATACAAGCAAATTACTTCCTTGTGGAGCACCTGGTGGGCTCTACTTTTAAATGAAAACACAACACTATTGTAATTGAAGCTCTGGTTACTTTGAGTAAAAACCTATTTTAATGGGTTTCATTACTCGTTTCCAAATACCATTTGCTGACAAAGATTCTTTGTTTTAAAATTACTTCGACACCTGTTCCAAGTGCTTTTTTTTTTGGTTGGGGGGGGGGGGGGGGTGGTGGTAATATACAGCTCCACATATATACCTGTTCCATTAAATTGACTAAGTACACCTTGTGATCACTTGCTCCCTTGCTTCACCAAACACAATAGTGAAGCAGCGACCCTGCTGGTAAGGGCCAATTGTTAAAGGAGTTTATTCATCTCTGACAGATTTGAATAGTACTGTTGTGATTTCCTTCATTTTTGTCAGCATCAAAACTATTTTGTGACAGTTGCTCCTTAAACGTGAAAAATTGTGTTTTTTTTAAAAAAAAACAACAGGCTGTGGTCCTACTCAAGGAAGTAATTAAGCTATTGATCATTGTTACTTATTGAAGATATTTCACGCATATCTATATATATATATATATATGCAGTAAATACATACAGATTAAAAGTTATTAAAAGATTAAATCAGTAATAGTAATTTAACTTAGTTCTTACACGAGGAAAGAAGCCAGAGAAATGATTGAAAGGATCTTGCTTGCTGAGGGGTCGAACCAACAAGGTGCGTCTGTTCAGCTTGTCAGTACAAGAAAGTACAACACCTCCGAAATGCCCCAGAGACCATGGGCCTTCCCCAAGGCTTGAGGTGATGGACAAGAGGAATAAGACAGACAGTGGGTTGGGGTGGGGTTGGGGGGGGGGAAGCAATAAAAAGGGCATAAGCAAAAAAATTTAAGAATTTGTCGATTATACTGAAGGTTTTAACAGCTGAAAGCAGCTGCAAGGTGCAGCCATCCGAGTGATCTCATGTTATGTGTTCCCTATAACAAGTACGATGATCAGCCTCGTTGTCCACAAGTCACACCAAAGAGCTGTGGAGGTCAGCAGGTGAATCTTTTACTAATCAAGTCATAATTAAACTTCCAAAGTATTACATTATCACAGTAACAAAATTACTATGAAATTCTAACGTAGGATTACTTATTTACAAAAATTTTACCAAAATGACATTTGAAGCGTGTTTTGATTTTGAATTTGTAATTACTACGGTTCAATAAGGAACACATAACTATGGGCAAAACGTGAAGAGACTTACAGATTTCCTGTTGGTCTAACGTACAAAATTAAATTCAACAGGAAGTAGAAAGTAAAACCTATTTGATTTGGAATATAAGCAGTAAGCACCACTAGAAATGAGAAAACAAAGTTACAAGAACTGAACCTTTGGGAACCACTGCCTTTTCAAATTGTAGACTTTTACAAGTTAAACATTGTAACCGACTAAGAAAACAAAATGCTACAGTTCAAATTAAAATTATGAAGTAAAATTTTTTTTAATAGTGTCATATATTTTATATAATTTCAATTAAGATTGTATAACCAGGATTTTTAGAATAAGGTCACATTAATTCTGACCTGAACTATTTTGGAATCCACTTCAGCAATCATTTCAACTTTTGGTTTTCTTTCACTTTGGGATATACCAATACGTATGTCTTAAGCAACTGTATGAAAATTATCTATTTATTTCCTTAAGTTATTTTAAACGTAAACTTTTAGTTATGAGAGGGAAGTCTTGCAGATCAGAGTGGCAGCCAACTGTTTAGAATCGTGTGTGCTATTTTCTCTTTTTGCAAGTAATTCTGTTATTTTAAAGAGGTGTTTAATTTTTCATCGCTAATAACGAGTTTTAAAAGGACATCATTGCAGGCATTACAGTTTGAAATTCTAATTGAGATTCTGAGGATAGGTCTAGGCTGAGATGATCAAACAATCTTCAGGAAATGATGGAGAAGGGGGCAGTGGAAGAAAGATCTTGTCTGATGGGGGCCAGGAGACCACAGTAAATAATAATAATAATGATGGGCAAATATTCTAGAGCTTTGCTTGATTACATCTGACGATCAGGGGATAGTAAGACAGAACTTTCTCTTAGAAGACGAGCAGGATCTGCGTTAAGGGTAGATTGTACATAGACCGCAGGAGAAATGGGATTAATGAGCTGAAGAGCTTTTTCCTGTATTCTTTCACATGTTCTTCAAAAAAAAAAGAGGTTGATTGAAGCATACAAAAAGTGTCACATCTAACTGCAAAAATCCTGTCAAATAGTTCAGCACTTGTAACCATTGTCTTCACATTCTGCCTCAGAATTTGCAAGAAATTTATCATCCAGCTTGAAGGATTGAGAAATCTGCAGTGGCTTATTCACTATGAGAGTCTCACCCCAGGTTTTTCTTTGCATTGTAGAAGCAGTCCATCAAACTGTCCTGTGTGCCAGCCTTCACCTGGCCTGGAAAACATAATACCTGCCTTGTCTAGTCTAAATAATCTTGCGACTTTATTGACTTATACAAAATATAAACTGCACTGAATATACACTCCCCAATAATTAAATAACTACAACTCCTTACCATATCAAAAGGAGGAATAATCACGGCTCTGCCCAATAGTCAAATTTGACTTTCCCCACAAGTAATTCTTATTTTTACTTCTGAAATGGCATCACTCTCATGGATTTATAATGTTTAAAAACATTTATCATTTTATCAATATAACTGGAAATGCAGGTTGTTCACTCTGTAAAGAAGGTCATGATATTCCAGTATAAAATTTAACTGTCTCAAAACTATACTTGCTTAGAAAAATGAGTCATCATTCCACCCACATGTAAAATATTATATATGTTATATTTGACAAGTTTTGTGGCATTGAGGAGTCAAAACCAAGTGAATCAAACGGGGTTAGAGGGTGGTGGATAATTGGACACGTAGACATAATTCAGCACCCATTCAAAAGTCATACTTTCTGTCCTTATTTCTCCATTTTCATGAAAATATTTCTTTGTCCACAATTATAATGTAAACTACCAATGCAAACTTGTCATTATGTGATTACCCGCTCCAGTCAATGGGCACGGGGCGAGGGGGGGGGGAGACGGGGCGAGGGGGGAGACGGGGCGAGGGGGGGGGGAGACGGGGCGAGGGGGGGGGGGGGGAAGACGGGGCGAGGGGGGGGGGGGGGAAGACGGGGCGAGGGGGGGGGGGGGGAGACGGGGCGAGGGGGGGGGGAAGACGGGGCGAGGGGGGGGGGGGAAGACGGGCGAGGGGGGGGGGGAAGACCGGGCGAGGGGGGGGGGGGGAAGACGGGGCGAGGGGGGGAAAGACGGGGCGAGGGGGGGAAAGACGGGGCGAGGGGGGGAAAGACGGGGCGAGGGGGGAAAGACGGGGCGAGGGGGGGAAAGACGGGGCGAGGGGGGGAAAGACGGGGCGAGGGGGGGAAAGACGGGGCGAGGGGGGAAAGACGGGGCGAGGGGGGGAAAGACGGGGCGAGGGGGGGAAGACGGGGCGAGGGGGGGAAAGACGGGGCGAGGGGGGGGAAAGACGGGGCGAGGGGGGGAAGACGGGGCGAGGGGGGGAAAGACGGGGCGAGGGGGGGAAAGACGGGGCGAGGGGGGGGAAAGACGGGGCGAGGGGGGGAAAGACGGGGCGAGGGGGGGGAAAGACGGGCGAGGGGGGGAAAGACGGGGCGAGGGGGGGAAAGACGGGGCGAGGGGGGGAAAGACGGGGCGAGGGGGGGAAAGACGGGGCGAGGGGGGGAAAGACGGGGCGAGGGGGGGGAAAGACGGGGCGAGGGGGGGAAAGACGGGGCGAGGGGGGGGAAAGACGGGGCGAGGGGGGGGAAGACGGGGCGAGGGGGGGGGAAGACGGGGCGAGGGGGGGGAAGACGGGGCGAGGGGGGGGAAGACGGGGCGAGGGGGGGGAAGACGGGGCGAGGGGGGGGGAAGACGGGGCGAGGGGGGGGGAAGACGGGGCGAGGGGGGGGAAGACGGGGCGAGGGGGGGAAAGACGGGGCGAGGGGGGGGAAGACGGGGCGAGGGGGGGGAAGACGGGGCGAGGGGGGGGGAGAAGACGGGGCGAGAGGGCGGGGGGGAAGACGGGGCGAGGGGGGGGAAGACGGGGCGAGGGGGGGGAAGACGGGGCGAGGGGGGGGAAGACGGGGCGAGGGGGGGGGGAAGACGGGGCGAGGGGGGGAAGACGGGGCGAGGGGAAGACGGGGCGAGGGGAAGACGGGGCGAGGGGAAGACGGGGCGAGGGGGGGAAGACGGGGCGAGGGGGGGAAGACGGGGCGAGGGGGGGGAAGACGGGGCGAGGGGGGGGAAGACGGGGCGAGGGGGGGGGAAGACGGGGCGAGGGGGGGGAAGACGGGGCCGAGGGGGGGGAAGACGGGGCGAGGGGGGGAAGACGGGGCGAGGGGGGGGAAGACGGGGCGAGGGGGGGGAAGACGGGGCGAGGGGGGGGAAGACGGGGCGAGGGGGGGGGAAGACGGGGCGAGGGGGGGAAGACGGGGCGAGAGGGGGGAAGACGGGGCGAGGGGGGGGAAGACGGGGCGAGGGGGGGGGAAGACGGGGCGAGGGGGGGGAAGACGGGGCGAGGGGGGGGAAGACGGGGCGAGGGGGGGGAAGACGGGGCGAGGGGGGGGAAGACGGGGCGAGGGGGGGGAAGACGGGGCGAGGGGGGGGGAAGACGGGGCGAGGGGGGGAGGGGGAAGATGGGGCGGGGGGGGGAAGACGGGGCGAGGGGGGGAGGGGGAAGATGGGGCGGGGGGGGGGAAGACACGTGTGATAGAAACAAATATCCAATTCAGATCACAAGGGTATTGGTCCACCCCTGGGTTGTATTACTGTGCTGCTAGATATTGGGTCGTTAGGGAACAGCCTTAAACACAGGAAGCGCAGATCGCTTAGCCGAGCGCATATCCAAGGCAAGGACTATATTTGTAACAGGGCACAAAGTCACCCAACAGCCAGATTGTGGAATTACTGCATGACAAGTTTACAGACAAAACAAAGGATAAATGTGGACCCAGAAATTCATAATGGAAAAAGTTGACATTAGAAGTGCAATAAGAACATGATGAGAAGAAGTCAAGTGGTGCAGACAGCAAGTAAGCGCAGACACTATCTTGTGTATTGTAGTCAAAAGGCCACATAACCAAACTGAATAACACTAAAAAATTAAAATGTGTCTCTCAGACCGGACATTTTCTTCTTGAAGGTCAAAACCTTCAACAAATGTCACTATCAAGGGCATTGGATCCGTGCTTTAATCAGTTTGCAGCTTCTAAATAGAGCACTCCGATTGAGATTCGTAGTGTGTGCTGATACCAGGAACCCAATGTTGCTGAGCTCTTCCAAAATATCCAAAAGATCCAACTGCCTTAATGGGATAAAATCTTGGCCCAATGTGGCTGAACAGATTTCCCACCCCGAAAAAGGGAATTATTATTTAACTATTAAAAAACATTTATTTAATAAATAAAATAAAAACAGAAAATGCTGGAAATACTCAGCAGGTCAGGCAGCATCTGTGGGGAGAGAAACAGGGTTAACGTTTCAGGTCGATGATCCTTCGTCAGAACTGGAAAAGGCTGGAGATGGAACAGGTTTTTAAGCAAGTGCAGGGGCAGGGAAAGGGGGGAGGGGAGGAAAGAACAAATGGGAAGGTCTCTGATAGGGTGGAAGGCCGGAGAGATTAAGAGACAAAAGAAATTATGGTGCAAGGCAAAAGGAGATGGTAATGGGACAAGTTAAGAAACAAAAGATGGCTCTGGATGAAGTGTAAATGGCACTGGCAGAATGAAAGACCGCTGCTAGTGGGAGAGAGAAAAAATAAATAAATGGAAAAAAAGATAGGGGCAGAGGTTATGGTCTGAAATTGTTGAACTCGGTGTTGAGTCCAGAAGGCTGTAAAGTGCCTAATCGAAAGATGAGGTGCTGTTCCTCGAGCTTACGTTGAGCTTCATTGGAACAGTGCAAGAGGCCGAGGACAGAGAGGTCTGAGTGGGAGTGTTAAAGTGACAGGTGACCATTTATTTATTTTCTCTCTCTCCCACATGGCAGCTGTCTTTCATTCTGCCAGTGCCATTTACACTTCATCCAGAGCCATCTTTTGTTTCTTAACTTGTCCCATTACTATCTCCTTTTGCCTTGCACCATCATTTCTTTTGTCTCTTAATCTCTCCTGCCTTCCACCCTGTCACAGACCTTCCCTTTTGTTCTTTCCTACCCTCCCCCATTTCCCAGCTCCTACACTTGCTTAAAAATCTGTTCCATTTCCTGCTTTTTTCCAGTTCTGACGAAGGGTCATCGACCTGAAACGTTAACTCTGTTTCTCTCTCCACAGATGCTGCCTGACCTGCTGAGTATTTCCAGAATTTTC
Organism: Squalus acanthias; assembly: GCA_030390025.1. Taxonomy (NCBI): domain Eukaryota; kingdom Metazoa; phylum Chordata; class Chondrichthyes; order Squaliformes; family Squalidae; genus Squalus; species Squalus acanthias. The sequence goes on along the minus strand of CM059432.1, from coordinate 6,923,291 downwards.
TGTTTTTATTTCAGATTTCCAGCATCCGCAGTATTTTGCTTTTATTTAATAAATGTTTTATAGTCCAAGACCGGAAACTATTTCAATTGTTATCAATGGTTCTCTCTCACTTTTCTGTCTTGAGGCTCGTTTTCTCATCCCCTCTTTTTACGAGGAGAATGGGACAGTCTCTGAGCTCTGTCGACCAACCAGCTGGAGACGTTAATCACAAGCACGGTAGGGTAATTGCTGCGTCAGGCTGCTCAGAAAGGCAACTCTCAGTTACCTGGTTGTGAACTATGATAAAACAACTGGTCTAACCTGGTGACTCGGTTTTCTTTTAAATTCTTTTAAAATTCCAACATGTTTCCGTGAATTTTACGAGTGTGAAAAACAAAAGTCAAAAAGATTGCAGCGGGCGCAAGTTACAATGCAGCCAATGTTCGCTGTCGGCTGCGCTTTGTTCTGCGCAGCCCCATTACATTATTTTGGAATATTCATCCTTTTGATGCGCTGATTTGAAAATAAAGGTAATAACCAGGGCCATCAGAAATCTGTATAAATCCGTACCAAAAGAAATTGATGTTAAAATCTGCAGGAATGCTCAAAGCTGCAGAGATGCTGTGGTCCAAGAAAACGCACATAGTTTTACTGCAAGCAATGCAGGGAATTCTGTGCTCGCTGACCTACATTGGTCCCTGTTAAGAAGCGCCTCGATTTCAAAATTCTCATCCTTATTTTCAAATTGCTCTATGGCCCTCGCCCCTCCCTATCTCTGCAATCTCCTTCAGCCCCACAACCGCCCCCCCACCCCCATGATATCTGCGCTCCTCTAATTCTGCCCTCTTGAACATCCCTGATAATAATCGCTCAACCATTGGTGGCCGTTCCTTCTGTTGCCTAGGCCCCAAGCTCTGGAATTCCCTCCCTAAACCTGTCCGCCTCTCTACACCTCTCTCCTCCTTTAAGACGCTCCTTAAAACCTACCTCTTTGACCAAGCTTTTGGTCACTTGCCCTAATTTATCCTTCTGTGGATCGGTGTCAAATTTGTTGTCTTAAAATACTCCTGTGCAGCGCCTTGGGACGTTTTACCATGTTAAAGGCGCTATATAAATACAAATTGTTGTTGTTGTTGTAGTATCACTTTTCTTCTCTCCCACATGGCAGCTGTCTTTCATTCTGCCAGCACAATTTACACTTCATCTAGAGCCATCCTTTGTTTCTTAACCTGTCCCATTACCATTTCCATTTGCCTTGCACATCTGTTAATGTCTCAGCACCAGGGGCAACCTCGCATTATCCTTGGTTAGAGTCTGGCGGGTATCGCAGAGCAGCTCTGAACAATTAATGGTAACCAGACTGGAGCAGAGAGAGAAGGGTAAGCTCAGTGGCCGGGCCAGCACGCTTTTTTTTTTGTAGTCTGCGAAACATGCCAAGCCGCTTACCCTAGTTTCCACTTGGTGCGTGCAATATGGTGATGCATTCGGAATGAGTTGCGGATGCTCAAGGGTTTTAGCAAGAGTATGAAAACTATGCATGAGTCCTGACGAAAAGTCATCGACCTGAAACGTTGACTCTCTCTCTCTCTCTCTCTCTCCCCACAGATGCTGCCTGGCCTGCTGAGTATTCCCAGCATTTTCTGTTTTTATTTCAGATTTCCAGCACCCGCAGTATTTTGCTTTTTGTGAAAAATATACAGTTTGGTACCTGGGCCATAAATATTAAATTTGCATTCGGGTTTATATAAATCCTTGGAAAGGCATGGGGACTTTTTTTTTTAAATGCACGTTTTCCAAAGAAAATGAGTGCTCGCAGTTTTCTGATGGCCCTGGCAATAACTCAAACTGCACTTAGCACATTCAAGCTACAACCGACAGATCTACAAAAGTTACTTCCAAGGAGACACTGCACTCCAAGATCCATCTGGGGACATCCCTTCTTTGAGCACTGCTGGCTGTGAGCCGGGTGGTGGAGCACAGGCTTGTTTCGCTGCACAGGCAATTTGCCATTCGACAGCAAAAAAGGTTCTCGCAATCCTTTGGATTGACATGGGGACCAAGGCCTTGCAGTCCCTCAGGCTAGAAAGCCAAGGTTCTCAGTTCATTGCCGCTGGGACACTGCCACGCAGCTGTCGGCAAATTCTGCCAAACACAACACGTGTGTGTGGGGACTGGATGTTAAACCTGGCCTCCACCGCAATTGGAAACTGGAACCAACACAGCATTGTGGATGAAACATTTTTATCGCAGCATCAGACAGCAGCATAATATGGACTTCTTCAATTTACTGATTTCCCATAAAATGAATGGTACGCCTGCCACAACTGACAAACCATTACCTGTTCTTGTAGTGATCAATATTGAAGCTGCCGACTTTGCACTTCAGTTTTGTGTACACATCTTGAATATCTACTGAAGCGCTCAGGTCTTCGAGTTCGCCAACGACACAGATCTCTGAAAGCATAATCGGAGAATTTTATCAATCTAAAAAAAAAATGATGCTTCTAACAATGCCTTAGAAGTCACCCATCAAAAGAAAGAGCAGATTTGTTCGATGTTAACGAGCTGGGCATCTATCATGGGTTTGAAGAATCAATGCACTATTTCAATGTGACGTTCCAAAACTAATGAACTGCACACCTATTATTCATCACCACAGCAGATTTTTTTTTAAAGTGGTGATTCCGCTCTCCAAAGTTGGTCTTTATGATTCCCTACACTTTACAACAGCAGTTCAGCTGAAAAGTGCTTAACGGTTTTGAAAGTTTATCAACATATTCAGATTTTTACCAACTTTAACTCATTCCTGAAATATGTAATTGCCAGAGTAACTCAATAGCACAGAGTTGCCTGGAACCTTATAGTTAACACTTGGTCTATGTGATCTCCTGGGCTGGTTTCGATCAACTGAGGGGGGTCGGGGAGCAATTTTCCAAAGTATTTTTTCCCTTATTTTTTCCATCTGTCTGAGGCTGAACCAGACTGCTCGCAACCTTGGTGTCATATTTGACTCTGAAATGAGCTTCCGACCACATATCCGTGGCATAACTAAGACCGCCTATTTCCACCTCTGTAACATCTCCCGTCTCCGCCCCTGCCTCAGCTCATCTGCTGCTGAAACCCTCATCCATGCCTTTGTTACCTCGAGATTTGACTATTCCAACGCACCCTGGCTGGCCTCCCACATTCTACCCTACGTAAACTTGAGGTGATCCAAAACTCGGCTGCCCGTGTCCTAACTCGCACCAAGTCCCGTTCACCCATCACCCCTGTGCTCGCTGACCTACATTGGCTCCCGGTTAAGCAATGCCTTGACTTCAAAATTCTCATCCTTGTTTTCAAATCCCTCCTTAGCCTCGCCCCTCCCTTTCTCTGTAATCTCCTCCAGCCTCCGCCCCCCGGCAAAGATATCTGCGCTCCTCAAATTCTGCCCTCGTGAGCATCCCTGATTATAATCGCTCAACCATTGGTGGCCATGCCTTCTGTTGCCTAGGCCCTAAGCACTGGAACTCCCTCCCTAAACCTCTCCGCCTCTCTACCTCTTTTTCCTCCTTTAAGATGCTCCTTAAAACCTACCTCTTTGACCAAGCTTTTGGTCACCTGCCCTAATTTCTTATGTGGCTCAGTGTCAATTTTTTGTCTTATAACACTCCTGTGAAGCGCCTGGGGATGTTTTACTATGTTAAAGGCGCTATATAAATACAAGTTGTTGTTGTTGTTATTGATCTTGGGTTTTTTCTCTGTTTTTTGCCTCTCCCAGGATTACATGGCTGGGGTGAGCGGGGAGGAGGGAGGAAGGAAGTGTTTAGTCATGATGCTCTGGCCATCATGAGTGTGGAGCAGGCTTGATGGACCAGTTGACCTTTTCCTGCCCATCGATTTTGTATGTTCGCAGCCTTAACCCGAAGCAGTATTATTAGGAGCCCATCTACACACAGCAAATTCCTTCTCGCTTTCACCCTCCCCAATTAAAGGAAAAAAATCTACAAATGCATCATTCCCTGAATGGGAGGGCGGGAGGATAATCAGTTCCTGCAGGTTTTCCAATACTGCTATAGGACAAAAACTAAAGGTGTTCAGAAGCAGCCTTGGTCAACTCCAGTATTACTTTTACTTCCCCCTCTGTGGATAGGCACTTAATCTCCACGGTGAAGCTCCTCTTGAAAATAAGATAGAGGTTACCATATGGAGAATCCAGGCAAAGATCAAGTCCTATCACTACAAGGCACAAGTGTGGGGGCAATCTGAAGTGAATGGAAAAGGATAGCGTCTGAGGGGTAAAACAAGCTGCCGATTCGCTATCACACATTTTCCAGAATTCATCTTTAAGGGTACTGGCTACAGGTTTGCAATTTAAATACTTACATTTCTGTGAGGAAACGGAAATGATCTGAACACTAAAGGGTTGTATTTAACGCTCGGAGAAGGAAGTGGGGAGCGGGGGATCGTTTATTCCTTACTCAGAGATGCAGAAAAAATATTTCTCACCTGTGCCCTTACTGCTAGGTTCGTGTGCAAACAATTTGACAGTCACTTTGGGCAACATCCACTGCATCCATAAACTGATACATCCAGTGGTTCCACCAATATTGCTAGTTTTCTGCTCCAAGGTGGAAGAGTCAGAGAAAGGACTTTCATCCACCATTTGGACTGAATCGCCCTGTGGGGAAACATTCAAACGCAAGAATTTGTACAACAGCTGCAGAGTGAAATAATTATACCTGACACTTCCTTATATTAGCCACAATTAAATCAAAAGTTCCCAAGACTCAAGAGATACCCACAGATGGAACCTGAAAGAGAAATACAATTGCATTAAATCGGAATAAATTAAAATGGTGCATCGTGAGGTGGGAAGAATATAGATACAAATCTGACAACTTCAGCTCCCATTAAATCTGATCGGAACAGAAGAAAAAAGACTTGCATTTAGATTAACACCTTTCACAACCTCAGGACGTCCCAAAGCGCTTTACAGCCAATTAAGTACTTTTGAAATGTCGTCACTGTTGTAATGTTGGAAACACAGCAGCCAATTTGCGCACAGCAAGCTCCCACAAACAGCATTGTCATAATGACCACATAATCTGTTTTAGTGATGTTGATTGAGGAATAAATATTGGCCAGGACACCGGGGAGAACTCCCTTACTCTTCTTCAAAATAGCGCCATGGAATCTTTTACGTCCACCTGAGAGAGCAGACGGGGGCTCGGTTTAACGTCTCGCCCGAAAATTGGCACCTCCGACTGTGCAGCTCTCCCTCAGCACTGCACTGGAGTGCCAGCCTAGATTTATGTTGTTGGTTGAGGGATAAATATTGGTCAGGACACCAGGGTTAAGCTTCCCTGCTCTACTCCGAAATAGTGCCTTCTAACGTCTCATCTGAAAATGTCAGCCGAGATTTTGTTTTCAAGTCTCTGGAGCTGGACTTGAACCCACAACCTTCTCAGGCGAGTGCGCTACCAATTGAGCCATGGCCGACACTGTAAATATGATAGTAAAGATACCATAACGTGGCATGTGTAAATCCCCTCATTTGGTCTCATTTTTATCAACATATATATTCCACCATACACTCCCCAATTTAGCAACTGAAACCATGTCATAGAATCATAGAAACTTACAGCACAGAAGGAGGCCATTCGGCCCATCATGCCTGTGCTGGCTCTTTGAAAGAGCTCTCCGATTAGTCCCACATCCCCGCTTTTTGTCCGTAACCCTGTAAGTTCTTTATCCTCCCAAACCTGTGACCTCTACCACCTAGGGTAGCAGGCGCATGGGAACAACATCACCTGCAACTTCCCCTCCAAGTTACACACCACCCTGACTTGGAAATATATCACCATTCCTTCGTCGTCGCTGGGTCAAAATCCTGGAAATCCCACCCTAACAGCACTGTGGGAGTACCTTCACCACACGGACTGCAGCGGTTCAAGGCAGCGGCTCACCACCACCTTCTCAAGGGCAAATAGAGATGGGCAATAAATACTGGCCTTGCCAGCGACGCCCACATCCATCCCATGAACGAATATAAAAAAAAATCCTCAAGTACCTGTCCGACTCCCTTTTCAAATTATTTATGGAATCAGCTTCCGCCACCTTTTCAGGTAGAGCGTTCCAGATCCCGACAACTCAGTGAAAACATTTCTCCTCATCTCCCCTCTAGATCTTTTGCCAATGATTTTGAATCTATGACCTCTGGTTATTGACCCACTCGCCAGAGGGAATAGTTTTTCTCTATCTACCCTGTCAAAACCTCTCAGAGGTCGCCTCTTCACCTTATCTGTTCCAAGGAGAATAGTCCTAACTTTTCCAACCTCTCCTCATAACTGAAGTCCCTCATCCCTGGTAATATCCTGGTAAACCTTCTCTGCACCCTTTCTAAGGCCTTTACATCTTTCCTGAAGTGTGGTGCCCAGAATTGTCCACAATACCTCAGCTGTGGCCTAACCAGTGATTTCTAAAGGTCTAGCATCATTTCTTTGCTTTTATATTCTATTCCTCCATTTATAAGCCCAAGTAACCCATATGCTTTTTTAACCACATTATCAACTTGCCCTGCCAACTTTAAGGATTTGTGTATATGGACACCAAGGTCTCTCTGCTATCTGCACTTTTCAAAATCGTGCCATTTATAGCATACTGTCTTTCCATATTAGTCCTCCCAAAGTGCATCACTTCACACTTCTCCGCACTGAACTCCATCTGCCGTGCTGCCACTGCAAACCATCTCCCAGTCTGAAAAACATCCACCCACCACCACCCTTTGCTTCCTGTCACTGAGCCAATTTCGTATCCATACCGCCACTTTCCCCTTAATTCCATGGGTTTCCATCTTATTACCAAGCCTCCTGTGTATCACTTTGTCAAATGCCTTCTGAAAGTCCATATCACAACATCTACTGCACTACCTTGATTAACCTTCTCTGTTACCTCATCAAAGAATTCAATCAAGTTAGTATACACAATTTGCCTTTAACAAATCCATGCTGGCTTTCTATGATTAACCCATACCTTTCCAAATGAAAGTTTATTTTGTGCCCGATAATGATTTCCAATAACTTCCGCACCACCGATGTTAGGCTGGCTGGCCTGTGGTTTCCTGGTTCATCCCTCTCCCCTTTCTTGAATAGTGGTATAACATTAACAACCCTCCAGTCCTCCGACACAACTCCTGTATCCAATTGAAAGATTGTGACCAATGCCTCTGCTATTTTTACCTTTGCTTCTTTCAGCAACCGAGGATGCATTCCATCTGGACTTATTTCTACCCAGAAAGTATTACTTTATAAAAACAACTTACATTAAGTTATGAAACACTTCTGTTCAATTAGATTTGCTCCTTAATCCTCGGCTCAGTAATATTCGCTGGTTAGTAATGGTCTGCTACAGCAATGGCAAGGTTATGGATATTTATCTTTTAGTGTGGTTCGACCACACCTGGAGTACTGTGAGCAGTTCTGGGCACCATACCTTAGGAAGGATATACTGGCCTTGGAGAGAGTGCAGCGTAGGTTTACCAGAATGATACCCGGACTTCAAGGGTTAAGTTACGAGGAGAAATTACACAAATTAGGGTTGTATTCCCTAGAATTTAGAAGGTTAAGGGGTGATCTTAGCGAAGTTTTCAGGATATTAAGGGTAGATAGAGAGAAACTATTTCTGCTGGTTGGGGATTCTAGGACGAGGGGGCAGAGTCTAAAAATTAGAGCCAGACCTTTCAGGAGTGAAATTAGGAAACACTTCTACACACAAAGGGTGGTAGAAGTTTGGAACTCTCTTCCACAAACAGCAACTGATGCTAAATCAATTGTTAATTTTAAATCTGAGATTGATAGCTTTTTGTTAACCAAAGGTATTAATGGATATGGGCCAAAGGCGGGTAAATGGAGTTAGGTCGCAGATCAGCCATGATCTCATTGAATGGCGGAACAGGCTCGAGGGGCTGAATGGCCTCCTCCTGTTCCTATGTTACACAGTGACTAACAGTGGTTTAACCAATTTTCAGAAACATGTTAATGTGCTCATGAAAGCAGAGGCTGATTTTCCAAGATTTGTCATGCTACTGCAAGAAAACAGCTACTTACTTGACCACATTTCCATGACTGTATACAGAAAATATAATGAGCCACTCCGAACCGTCTTATTGCAAGAAACGATCAACCAGTCTTTTAGAAAATGTATTTTCTTTAGCCAAATCAAAACATCCAATCAAAATTTCATGAATTGGTGTTGTTGGGTTTTTCCATAATCTGCATCAAGGAACAAGGAGCTGAAGCCAAAACTAGAATGTCTGTTTCCAAAATGAATTATTACAGTTCGTAATCATGAAGGATCTCTTTCCACACACCTACTGTTTCAATGCCATTAACATTCACACACTGAGGAAAAGCATGCATCTCTTATGACAAGATTCATACACTGCTTACGATATAAAAGCTTGTCACAACAGTTCAGCCGTAACAGAGGAATAAAGAAATGTCTACCAGCCTATAAATGTCAACTTCCGGGCTAGACAGATAGATTCCAAGGGGGAGGGAGGGAGAAAGAAAGAGAGAGTTGACTTTGTAAGAATAGCTAATGTGTTGAAAAACCTCCCCGGAGGAAATCCTCCACAAACACAAAATAATCTCCTCATCCTGTAGTGGGAACTAATTAAGGCAGCGGGATCCAATGGTTTCACACTTGTCGTGTGATTGCTTTGCAAAGGCCTTGAAGGGATGCAGTGTTCAAATGATTTTCCTTAGATTTAGATTAATCAGGCAATAAGCATACAGACTGAACTGAACGGTTATTGGGGGTTTAATGGAGTTTAAATTGAGGAAACTTTAGTCAAGCTCGGTTTGGTTTGTGGTAACTGCTGTCATAAGTCCTCCACTATTTTAACAGTGGCATTAACCCATGTAGTTTCCATGGATTAATGGTTTCATTAAAATAGCAAAGACATTTTGTACAGCTGCATTTGTTACTAATATCGTACAGAGCAATCGAAGACCATTGCTTCTTCCTTTGCTGTCTACTCCCCAGCTGTTGTGCTCAGGAGATTCAGACAGATAAATTGAGGGAGAAAGGAACAGAAGGTTATGCTGATGGGGGTCAGATGAAGAGAGGTGTGAGGAGGGTGGTGTTGAGCATAAACACCGACATGGACTAGTTGGGCCGAAAGGCCTGTTTCTGTGCTGTACATTCTATATAATACTTGAACAATGCATTAAACTGGGGTGGGGGGGAGGGGGTGCTTATTCATGCTCTAATAGAATTGTTGCTAGATGAAGTAGATAGTTGGAAAATCTATCTTTAGGCCATTGGGTGTGTCCAGGTTGACGGAGAGCAGTCACAAGGGGAAGTCACATGGAAGGGTGGGAGCTTGCTGTGCGCAAATTGGCTGCCACGTTTGCCTACATTACAACAGTGACTACACTTTCAAAGTACTTAATTGGCGATGAAGAAAAGAAAGACAGACAGAAAGACTTGCATTTATATAGCGCCTTTCACGACCACTGGACGTCTCAAAGCGCTTTACAGCCAATAAAGTACTTTTGAAGTGCAGTCACTGTTGTGATGTAGGCAAACGCAGCAGCCAATTGGCGCACAGCAAGCTCCCACAAACAGCAATGTGATAATGACCAGAAGGATAAATATTGGCCAGGACACTGGGGATATCTCCCACATTCTGCAACACTGTCTCGCAGCCAATAGTGCAGTAGCGTGTGAAAATGATCTTTTAACACCTTCCTAAGTATTAACAGATCAACGTTAAGCCAGGAGTTGCCACCAAGAGTGCAATCATTATCCTGTGAACAGCAAAATTCATCCCTACATCCAAATGAAGTTTCCCTTTCAACTAACTACCTGGCATGATTTACTGTGTCAGCCGTGGCTCAGTCGGTAGCACCCTCGCCTCTGAGGTCAGAAGGTTGTGGGTTCAAGTCCCACTCCAGAGACTTGAGCACAAAAATCTAGGCTGACACTCCCAGTGCAGTACTGAGGGAGTGCTGCAGCAGCCATCTTTCGGATGAGATGTTAAACCGAGGCCCCGTCTGCTCTCTCAGATCCCAAAAGATCCCATGGCCACTATTTCGAAGAAGAGCAGAGGAGTTATTCCCATTGTCCTGGCCAATATTTATCCCTCAATCAACATCATTATCACATTGCTGTTTGTGGGAGCATGCTGTGCGCAAATTGGTTGCCGCGTTCCCTACATTTCAACAGTGACTACACTTCAAAAAGAACTTCATTGGCTGTAAAGCGCTTTGGGACGTCCGGTGGTCATTAAAGGCGCTACATAAATGCACGGCGTTCTTTCTTTCTTTCTGCATAGACTTGAACTTCAATTTTCCACGGGCCACCAACTACAATCTACACGCTCATCCCTGCTGTTCCCATAAGAGAAAACACATTGTAGAACTTAGGAATGCTGGCCTGAAGTACAAAAGCCAATATATCCTTCGAATCTTCATGAACCGACTGGCTGAAGGAGGGGAAACTTATACCATTTCCATTGATTTTAGAACTTGATATTAAAATCTACATTGATGGGATTTTTTTTGTACAATTTACAAGACAATCTACACGGTGAGCCTGGATTCATTAACAGCAAGTACCCAGATTCCCTCAATAGGAAGGGCAACATTTCATCTCACAATTCCAATATCTACTGCTGTCATGCTAACAGCAGCGGAATAAGAGCTGGAATTCCTGCATTTCCTAGAGATATACATTCTTTAGAGTAGATTTGCGATTCGTACTCTTCCTTATTTCCTCATTCATTCTATTGAATGCCGTACAATCTATCCTAAAGATTTTCAAGGGATAACTGAGGGATCCTAAATACTCTCCAAGCAGAAATCACCCATCACTCTTTAAAACCTTTCTACCGCCCGACAAGAGATTTAGGGGGAAAAATTCGGTTGCTTTGCGCCTCCAGTTAGCGCCCTAAAAGGGTGCTAATGGGGTGCAAAGCAACTAGCACCTGGGCGCGGCGCCGCCAACACCTCCCGCGAAATTCAGCGGGAGGTTAGAAGCAGCGGTAACCGTTAGCGCCCTGCGGCGCTGCGCCACCGGCGATGACTTCATTGCCGTGCGCAGCGCCCCGCTCGCGCCCTTCGGTAGCGCCCCGACTTACCACCGGATGCTATGTCCGACGGAGTCGGGGGGGGCCTACCTGCAGCCGGGGCGGCGCTAATTAAAGGCGAGGTGCCGGGCGGCCATTTTTGTTGCTGGCCACCTGCCAACACCTGCCTGCTTTGCCGTCCCCGGCCTTCTGTGAAGCCCCCCCCGCGGAGTGCCGGCTGTGCTCTGTGAGCCCGGCACTTCTCGAGTGCCGGGCTCTTTCGCTGGCACTCTGATCCCCGGTGGCCCAGCTGGGCCCCGGGTCGCGCTGCGCAAGGCCCCTCCCTCTTTAAGAAGGGGAGGAAGGCCTGCAGTACCGTGGTGCTGCGGCACATAGCGCCGCGATATTCCCTCGCAGCGCCCCAAGAGGGAGGCAGGGCGCTTCCAGTAGCGCCCCGCTTCCCTCTTGGGGCGCTACCATTCAATTTTGGCCGTGGGGGCGCTAATATTTTCAGGCCGTTAAAAGTAGCAGACTCAATTTTTCTCCGTTAAAATTGTGTCAGTCACAAAGTAAATACGCTATTTTGAATATGACAAACTGTTTCTCTGTTCTCTGACAACTATCAGTATCTTTAACTCTAGGTCAACACAATAGCAATATTTTAATATATGTACAAATCAACCTCTATTAAAATAGCAGGAAGAGGTTGTAGACAAGTGTTGTACCACTTGACATTGCAGATTTTAAACAGTGCCCTCTAGTGGATAACTAATCAGATAAACTTACTTAGAGATAAAAAAATGGTATTTTTAAAACATGAATCAGAATCCGATATTGATATCTATAATTTGCCTTTGAACGTATCACTTGGAAATGTTTAGACAACAATATATAGTTCTATCAACAGTAGTTTCCCATCGTAAAAACTACTTTGAGGAGGTTGGCCCGGAATCTGCAGTCCTGGTGACAGCGAACTGGCAGCGTCGCCGTCATTTCGCCTTTGAAACTGACCGCAACTGCAGGGTTTGGCGCATGCACCGCCTAACGCGGAAATCATGAAGTTGCGGTTTGTCATTCACTGCTCCTCCGCAGGCTGTGCTGTGCCCCCCACCCCACCACAGTGAAATCTCTCAAATCATTGAAACTGACGAAAACTTCGGCTCTTCCACAGTAATTACGCATGTAAATTCCCCACTAAAAGTCAGACCCCAAAGGGGATTAGGTGTAACTAGGGTTTTAACAGCATATTGACTGCTAAACAAAGGTTACGGCCCTGAAAAACTAATTTTAATTTTGTGTAGTGTCAAATTTATCCATTTTAATAAAAATTTAAATTTTTAGGAAACTTTTTAAAAAACAAGCATTTTAAAAAAATGTTAAAGTTTGTTCATCTTCATTTCAGGTTTGCCTTTTCCGCATGTGAGAGCCCCAATCTTTGTTTAGCTCTCTCTAACATTTTAATAAAGTTAGAATTTTACGGGCTTACTCACTTCCTTGTTCGCGGTCTGTGAGAATTCTGCGTTTTGACTGACTGCTTAGACAGCTTGTTGATGTCACAGCAGTTCGCACGAAGGGATTCCCACTATACTCCGTTGATTTGAATTACATGTGGGAAACGCCGAACTTCTCAACACAGAGATCGCGAGATCTTTGTGCGAAGCTTACTTTGGGACCAGCGGCGAACGGATTTGCTTCGTCGCTGACCGCTATTTCTGTACCCTGATTTTTAGTTCTCGTCTAATTGGATCAAACTGTCATAAAATTTAAGACAGTTTCAGTGAAAAATCAATCAGAACTGACAATGGATAAATACTGTGCAGCTGTGGACAAAGTTCTATTAAAGTCAATGACATAACTTCATCAACGTGTACTTAATCTCGAGGCTTAAATCACGTCAATAACTTTTCTAATTACAATATGTCACGATTGTAAGTGTGTTTTTTCTCCTCAAAAAGCTTGTTGAGTGAATCTGAACTACCATGGGCCATATGGAATATACAATTGACCAGATATATTTGGCTATTTTAGATCATTCAAAATTTGTTGCATATGATTTAAAATAAAACTATTTGCCACATCTTTGCGTCAGATGTGTTCAATGTTTTAATACTAACTCAAGTCTCGGGATGTTGCTGAAATCATTAATCAACATAATGCCATTCATTTTACATTTTAACTGTAATATATTTCCTGGATGGATTTTGTTCTGTCTCTTTGCAAACAGTAAGTGAATACTCTCCAGTGAAGCGTACAATTTTACACAGCACCGACACCACATAATTAAGGAGAACGGGCTAATTGAAACCATTCAAAATCAAAATGAACTCAATACAGATAAACCCTTTCAGATTTGCAGCAATATTTAGGATTAAAAACACACACACTCACGGTGGCACTCAAAAATAAATCTCTTTGGCTGCCTTCATGGTTCTTCTTTCACTAGGTTTGTGTGGGATTTTGCACTCATCCTGAACAATTCCCTTTTTTTGGCAGTTTAGCCAGTTAATAATATGAAAGTCATTAATATGAAAATTTATAGAATAGTGCAGCACAGAAGGAGGCCATTCGGACAATCGAGTCTGCGCCGGCTCTTTCGAAGAGCAATCCAGTTAGTCCCACTCCATCGCTCTTTCCCCATATCACTGCAATTTTGTCTCCTTCAAGTATTTATCCAATTCCCTTTTGAAGGCTACTATAGAGTCTGTATCCACCGCCCTATCAGGCAATGCATTCCAAATCCTAACCACTCTTTGCGTAAAAAGGTTTTCCCTCATGTCGCCTCTGGTTCTTTTGTTGCACATTTTTTTTTAAGTTTTAAATTCCTCTGCTCCTCAAGGTTAGAAAGCTCAAAATTGAGGAGTAGAAACTATTTCCACCCACTTGGAGAGGCATGGATTAATCAAGGATAGTCAGCATGGCTTTGTCAGGGGGAGATCATGTCTAACCAATTTGATTGAATTTTGAGAGGCGGTGACTAGGTGTGTGGATGAGGGTAGTGCAGTTGATGTAGTCTGCATGGACTTCAGTAAGGCTTTTGACAAAGTCCCGCATGGGAGACTGGTCAAGAAGGTAAGAGCCCATGGGATCCAGGGCAATTTGGCACATTGGATCCAAAATTGGCTTAGTGGCAGGAGGCAGAGGGTGATGGTCGAAAGTTGTTTTTGTGACTGGAAGCCTGTGTCCAGTGGTGTACCGCAGGGATCGGTGCTGGGTCCCTTGCTGTTTGTAGTGTACATTCATGATTTAGATATGAATGTAGGAGGTATGATCAGTAAGTTCGCAGATGACACGAAAATTGGTAGAGTGGTAAATAGCGAGGAGAGAAGCCTCAGGCTACAGGACGATATAGACGGGTTGGTCAGATGGGCAGAATAGTGGCAAATGGAATTTAACCCTGAAAAGTGTGAGGTGATGCATTTTGGGAGGACTAACAAGGCAAGGGAATACACAATGAATGGTAGGCCCCAAGGAAGGACAGAGGATCAGAGGGACCTTGGCGTGCATGTACATAGATCCCTGAAGGCAGCAGGACAGGTAGATAAGGTGGTTAAGAAGGCATATGGGATACTTGCTTTCATTAGCCGAGGCATAGAATATAAGAGCAGGGAGGTTATGATGGAGCTGTACAAAACGCTAGTTAGGCCACAGCTGGAATACTGTGTGCAGTTCTGGTCGCCACACTATAGGAAGGATGTGATTGCATTAGAGAGGGTGCAGAGGAGATTCACCAGGATGTTACCTGGGCTGGAGCGTTTCAGCTATGAAGAGAGACTGGACAGGCTGGAGTTGTTTTCCTTGGAGCAGAGAAGGCTGAGGGGGGACCTGATTGAGGTGTACAAAATTATGAGGGGCATAGATAGGGTAGACAGAAAGGAACTTTTCCCCTTAGTAGAGGGGTCAATAACCAGGGGGCATAGTTTCAAGCTAAGGGGCAGGAGGTTTAGAGGGGATTTGAGGAAAAACTTTTTCACCCAGAGGGTGGTTGGAATCTGGAACTCACTGCCTGAAAGGGTGGTAGAGCCAGGAACTCTCAACATTCAAGAAGCATTTAGATGAGCACTTGAAACGCCATAGCATACAAGGCTACGGACCAAGTGCTGGAAAATGGGATTAGAATAGATAGGGCTTGATGGTCGGCGCAGACATGATGGGCCAAAGGGCCTCTTTCTGTGCTGTATAACTATGACTCACATCAAGCACTCCCCCACTACAGGTATATCACAGACGAGGGTAAAAGACCCAAATATTAAGCGTCAATTTCCGCCCTTATTGCACCAATGGGATATTTCTATTGAATTCTATTTCTATTCTTCAAGCAATCCTGATGGACTCTCAAAGCAACTACAAATTGGTGCTGTACCAGACACCAGCTTTCTAGTCATGTACTGGGTTGACACTGTACACTCATTCCACTTAGATCTCCTTACAGCAATTGAAAGTCTGGGCTGAATTCAACCCCAGGTCCCAAAGGTGAAAGGGCAATGCACCAACCAAATACATAACTTAGTCCCTAGTTATTTGCTTCTGCAGATTTATCAGAATCTAGTTTATCTTAACTATTGCATAAATTTGCAGCAAATTATTTCTGTGGATATTAAATACAGCGTCAATGTATAGTTTGAAAACTGCAAGGACATAAGAAATAAAAACAGAAAATGCTGGAAATACCCAGCAAGTCAGGCAGCATCTGTGGAGAGAGAAACAGAGTTAACGTTTCAGGTCAACGACCTTTCGTCAGAAGGACATAAGAAAGATTGGAATGAGAAATAGTCATGCCACCTATTAAGCCCACTCCTTCCACACAGGTCCTATACAATCTATCCTATCATGGATTCTAAATCAGGCATTTAAATCTTGCAGGAAGTTCTGCACAAATACTCCCTGTTTCCCAAAGGTATGGAAATATATCCAGAATATTCATCTATTTTGCCCGCTCCACTACTCTAACTGACCTGCCAGTCCCACAAACACAATACTCTGTCTGCAGGCCCAATGATACAGGAATCATAGTGTCCCCTGGAGTATTTGATCATCTCAGTCGACAACTGATGATCCGATGATCTTCCCAAGCAGATAACTAATCAACTCCCTTTTAAAGGAGTTCATCAGCAGCGTGGTTCAAGAAGGCGGCTCACCACCACTTTCCCGAGGGCAATTAGGGATGGGCAATAAATGTTGGCCTTGCCATCGACGCCCACATCCCGTGAATGAATAAATAAAAAAATAAAAAATAAATAACCAGCCCTCAGCTCTCCCAGGAGGCAAACAGAGCCATAAACTAGGGCAGGGGTATCCAAGGTATAGTCCTCAGACCAGATACTACATAACCTGTGTAGTCCCAGTGACTCACCAACCCGTGTCCATTCCTCAAATGGAGCAGCAAATTCAAACAGCAGCCCTGCCTCCCCACTACCTCCAAGCAGGAATCTCCAAACTCTTGCTTTCTCATTTGCATGTTTTCCACACCACTTGGACAGCATTTGCTTGCCTGATTCTGGTTTCTATCTCCACCTGAACATCTTATCCACCATTTTACGGTGTATTCTGAGCCTTAAAAAAGATCAAATAAAAATTGACTTTCTGGACAAGATTATGGACATGAGATATATTATTCAAGGCGACTGATTATGTTGTTTTTCCACGGCAAAATGGAAAAATCACAGAATTCAATCTCAAAACAGTAAAGATCCTACAATATCATGCCATAAAAATACAATAGTCCTGAAATTCCGTGGTGCTTTTCCTGATCTCCTGCTGTAACATCAGCAGGATATCGGCAAAACCCAAGAGAAATCGTGTAAATGGCTGAAACTGAAACCCAGCTGTGGTTCAGTGGGTACGGTAGCATAGTGGTTATGTTACTGGACTAGTAATCCAGAGGCCTGGACTAATGATCGGAAGACGCAAGTTCAAATCCCACCATGGCAGCTGGGGAATTTAAATTCAGTTAATTAAATAAAGCTAGTATCATCTGGTCCCTTAGGGAAGGAAATCTGCCATCCTTACCTGGTCTGGCCTACATGTGACTCCAGACCCAAAACAATGTAGTTGACTCTTAATTGCCCTCTGAAATGGCCTGGCAAGCCACTCAGTTGTACCAAACCACTACAAAGAAGTATATTGCAGCGGTTCAAGAAGGTGACTCACCACCATCATCTCAAGGGCAATAAATGCTGGCATTGCCAGCGATGCCCACATCCCATGAACGAATAAAAAAACAGCACTCTCGCCTCTGAGTCAGAAGGTTGTGGGTTCAAGTCCCACTCGAAAGACTTGAGCTCAAAATCCAGGCTGACACTCCAGTGCAGTGCTGAGGGAGTGCTGCACTGTCGGAGGTTCCTTCTTCGGAGGAGACGTTAACCCAGGCCACATCTGTCCTCCCAGGTTAATGTAAAAGATCCCATGGCACTATTTTGAATTTGTGGCCAATATATGGCCCTCAACAAACATCACTAAAACAGATTATCTGGTCATTATCACATTGCTACATTTGAGTGACTACATTTTAAAAGTACTTCACTGGCTCTAAAGCGCTTTGGGACATCCTGAAAGGCGCGATATAAATACTTTTTTAGTCCTTTCTTCTTTCTGGGGGTTCCACCAATCTCCCATTGAAGTTATGGCAGCAGATCGGGACAACCCCCTCAGCAATTCAGGGCTAATTTGGTTTATTCAACCAATGTCAACCTGATAACACATTGTGCATTACGTTACGTAACACTCCTAATTGTTGTAAAAATGCATAGGCTCCGATTCAACGTGAGCAATGTCAAAGGACATGCATGTATTGTTGGAACAAAGGTTCCACAAGTCCCGTTCTGCTTAAAAGTATTCCCTAAGTCTCATGCTGACGAAAATATTTTTCTCCTTCACTCGCATAATCACGTACAGTTTCAGAGAGTTCTTGATGCACTAGAAACAATCTTCTCAGTGCTACAGGTTTGTGCAAAGGTAGGAGGCCACAACGACAACTTGCACTTATATAGTGCCTTTAACGTAGTAAAACGTCCCAAGACGAAACAAGGGAACGGTAAGAGTCAAAATTCGACACCGTGACACATAAGGAGGTATTAGGACAGCTTGGTCACAGAGGTAGGCTTTAAGGAGCGCCTTCAAGGAGGAGAGAGAACTAGAGAGGCGGAGTGGTTTAGGGAGGGAATTCCAGAGCTTACAGGATGTATACTCCAAGCGGCTTGGCTGCCCAGCTGATATATTGAAGAAGCACATATTCAAATTTAAAATATTGCGAATTATAAAAAAAAGCTAGCTTAAAAGGTGGAGCGGTATATTGAAAATAAGTTAAATATTCCAGTTACTACTTCAGTTCAAAAAGCATCACTTTGTCGATCTGTATTGGACACAGCTTTATTAATAGGATGTTGGCCCGGGGAATTTGCGGTCGGGATGATGGCGAAATGGCAGCGTTCGCCGTCATTCCACCACTGCAACTGACTGCAACTTCGGGATTTGGTGCAGGAATCAGATGTTTGCCCGCCTGGGACCCGGCCACAAGCACGCTGTCGCTGGAATTCTGTGTTGCCGTGTACGACTAAAAGTTTCTGCTGAAATTTGGGTCGTTTTTGGGAGTTAGAACAAGCGGTCCCCAGGAGTGTTGGCGTGTGCAAGAGGTCACACATAAAAAAAGGTTTGAAAACCCACTGCACGATGTGTTTAGAACTATAACATCCTGACAGTTGGCAGTAAGAAAGCAGTTAGTTGCAGGGTTCAGATGATGTAATAAGCAAAACTTGAATAGTGTCTGAATATCATTTGAGCCCCTTGATTAAATTTCAGCCTATAGCGTTCGAATATGGTCTTAATAAAATTAAAACAATGACACTTTAAAAGTAGTTTTGAAACTTCGTGGATTGAAAACAGAGACTATGATGATGACTTAATCGCTACAGAAGATGGCTCGTTCCCCAGAAGGTATAAAGAGGGATTTATTTTGCAAGTTTTAAAGTGGAATTATAGGGGAATTAAGATCCAAACAAAATCACGTAAGAGATAACCTAAAGATTGGCTGGGAGTGTGCTACAAGACTTCAGAATTCTCAAGAGTTTTAGATGATTTGATATACTGCAACAAAGAGTTCACAGCATCATCTGGACCCCAGATTGTCAACCTTGAATACAGGCCCAAACTTTCTTCAGGACTTTCCAAGAGCGTGGATCGCTGGAGTTCTTAACCTTCTGCTGGTGTCACAAGCCATCACCATGAACATCAAGGCGGTCAAGTTTTCTCCATGCAACTCTGACTCGAGTAGGAAGCAGAAGAACAGCAGTCAAGAAATAGGTACATTCAGCCCATCGAGCACATGTTTGTTTCACAGACCAAGTAAAATATGCTCTAATTTTTTTTTACATATACCCAGACGGCTGGAGGCACCGTCGCCAATGGTGGGGTGAAGGAGTGTGGGATGCGCAAGAGGCCAGAGTTGGTGGGACACAGCGTTCCCAGAGGGTTGTGGAGCTGGAGGATGTGACTGAGATAGGGAGGGGCGAAACCGCGAATGGATTTGGACACGAGGATGAGTCTTTTAAATTTTGCTGGACTGGGTACCAATGTAGGTCAGTGAGCACAGGGGTGATGGGTGAGCGGACTTGGTGCGAGTTAGAATATGGGTACCAGAGTTTTGGATGAGCGCAGGTTTAAGGAGTGTGGAAGATGGGTGGCCGGCCAGGAGAGCAATGGAATAGTCGCGTGTGGAAATGACAAAAGCACGGATGAGGGTTTCAGCAGAAGATGGGGCTGAGGCAGTGGTGGAGACAGGTAATGTTACGGAGATGGAAGTAGGCAGTCTTTGTGATGGACAGGATATAAGAGTCCTAAATTCAGCTGTCAAACAGGACACCAAGATTGCAACTAGTCTGGTTCAGCTTGACACAGTGGCCAAGGAGAGGGATGGAATCGGCAGCAGAGTTTGTGGCGGGGGCCGAAGACAATGGCTTCAGTCTTCCTAATGTTTAATTGCAGGAAATTACAGCTCATCCAGGACTGAATGTCAGACAAGCAGAACAACACAGATACAGCGGATAAGTCGAGAGAGGTGTTAGTGAGGCAGAGCTGAGTGTCATCAGCGTACATGTGGAGCCTGACGTCAAATCTTCGTGTCTTTGGATCATGCCTCATCTACATGCTGCCCGCCCCATGGTGCCATCACCTGAAGACATGGGGTCAGCTTCCACATGTACACTGATGACACCCAGCTTTACTTCTCCAGCAACTCTGCCGACCCCTGCAATTAAACATTGGGAAGACCAAAGACACCGTCAATGATTCCATTCCCTTCACCAACCAGACGGATCGCAACCTCGGCATCCAATTTGACCCCGAGCTGAGCTAATCCCATATCCTCTTTACCAGACCGTTCACAAACTTGGTGTCATATTTGACCCGGAGATGAGCTTCAGACCACATATTCACTCCATCACCAAGACCGTCTACTTCCACTTCCGTAACATCGTCCGACTCCGCCCCTGCCTCAGCTCATCTGCTGCCGAAACCCTCATCCATGCCTTTGTTACCTCTAGACTTGATTATTCCAATGCTCTCATGGCCAGCCTCCCATTTTACACCCTACGTAAACTTGGGCTCATCCAAGACTCTGCTGCCCATTGTCCTAACTTGCACCAACTCCCGTTCACCCATCACCCGTGTTCGCTGGTCTACATCGGCTCCCGGTCCGGCAATGGTGCAATGATTAAAATCGGGGATGTGCAAGAGGCCAGAATTGGAGGAGTGCAGAGATCTCGGTTGGATGTGGGACTGGAGGCAGTTACAGAGATAGGAGGCATTTAAAAAGTACACACAATAATTCTGGCCTCGTTAACTGTGAGATATTATTTTTTTTTAAGAACTATATTTGACTGGCGCAATGTGTACCATGTGACAACTACTGTCATCGCTCTCCTCCATTCAAAGTTTCCAACAGTAAATAACTCCTCAAAAACAGAACCATAGCAATACAATTATGTAAAAATGAACATATGGAAAAACTTAAAATGCTCGCCCAGGTTTTAGTCCCAACTTCCTTTTCAGCTTCTCCAATATCCTCAACCACATTAGAGTTGCTCTTGACTGCCAGCACAGCAACCAAATCACAAGCGCAATTGGTGATTCCTGCATAATATACATCCATACAAGATAGCTTTTTTTTTAATGAGACAAAACATTAGTTGGTGAAACAAGTGACATTTTGGCTCAATGGTAATTGTCCCCGAGTTAGAAGGTTGTGGGTGCAAGCTCCACTCTAGACTTGAACACATAATCTAAGCTGATACTTGAGTGCAATACGGAGGGAGTGCCGCATTGTGTGAAGAGGCCATGTGAATGTAAAAGAGCGCATGACACTATTTGAACAGGAGCAGAAGTGGCCCTCGCCAACAGTCATCTATCAGCCACCAAAAACGGATTCTCCGGTCATTCATTCATTTGCTGTCTGTGGTGAGAGAGCTCCCGCAATGGTGTTAGGGAATTTCAGGATTCTGACGTTAATGAAGGAATGGGCAGTATGTGTCCAAGTGAGGATGGAGAAAAACTTGGAAGTGATAGTTTTCCATGATCTTACTGCTTTTGTCAGTGGCAGTAGAGGTTGAGGGGTTGGAAGATGCTGTTGAAGTAAGCTTGGTGAGTTGCTGCAGTGCATCCTGCAGATTGTACATGCTGCACACATACAGTGGTGGGGGGATGGATATCGAGTCCAGTGGCATGAGCGCCAATCGAGTAGATTGCTTTGTCCTGGATTGTGTCGAGCTTCTGAGTGTTGCTGCAGCTACACCTATCCAGGTAAATGCAGAGTATTCCATCACATTCCTGACTTGAGCCTTGTAGATGATGGAGAAGCTTTGAGGAATCTTAAGTTGAGCCACTCGTCGCAGAATACCCAATCTCTCCCCTGCTCTTGTAGCCATGGTGTTGATACGATTGCTCCTGTTAAGTTTCTGGCCAATGGTGAATCCCAGGATATTGGTTGTCAGGCGGACTGCCGATCGTGGTGCCATTGCAGTCGCGAGAAGCCTCTTCTTGTTGAATATGGTCATTGCCTGGCACCTGTGTGGTGCAAATGTTACCTGCCATTTGTCAGCCTAAGCCTGGATATTGTCCAGGTCCTGCTGGAGGTTGGCATGGGCTGCTTCATTATCAGAGCAGTTGTGGATAGAGAGAACGCTATAGAAATATCAGCAAACAGCCCCACTCCTGACCTTACCATGGAAGGGTCACTGATGAAGCAGCTGAAGGTGGTTGGGCTGAGGACACTACCCTGAGGAACTCCTACAGGGATGTCATGGGGCTGCAATGATTGTCCTCCAATAAGCACAACCACCTTCCTTTGTGTCAGATATGAATCCAGCTACTGGAGAGTTTACTCCTTGATCCATATTGACCTCAGTTTTACTGGGGCTCCTGGATGCCATATTCAGTTGAATGCTTTCTTGATGCCTCATTGGGGTACGATAGAGTGGTTACAGTACTGGTCATGAGTTTAAACTGCACCATGGTAAGTTGTGCAATTGGTTATCATCAAGAAAAATGATAGTCAAAGCTCCTGAATTGTCGAAAGAAAAAAATCTGATTTACTTCTGTCTTTCAGAGAAGGGAGCCTTCCACCGCATACCCAGTCTGGCCTGTACATAACTCCAGTCTCACTCACATGTGGATGCTTCTTAATGTCCTCTGAAGTGTCCTAATAAGACACTAAGTTGTAAAACAATTGCTAAAATTATTTACCACCTGCATCAACAGTGCAACAGTCTGATAATTTACTCCATTTAAAAATTCTCATCCTTGTTTTCAAATCCCTCCATGGCCTCGCCCCTCCCTATCTCTGTAACCTCCTCCAGCCCGACAACCCTCCAAGATATCTGGACTCCTCCAATTCTGGCCTCTTGTGCATCCACGATTTTCTTCGCTCCACCATTGGCAGCCGTGCCTTTAGCTGCCTCGGCCCTAAATTCTAGAATCAACCTCACTAAACCTCTCCACCTCTCTACCCTCCTTTACGACGTACCTTAAAACCTACCTCTGACTAAACTTTTGGCCATCTGCTCTAATATCTCCTTAAGTGGCTCGGCGTCCAATATTGTTTGATAACGCTCCTGTGAAGCGCCTTTGGACTTTTTACTACGTTAAAGGTGCGATATAAATGCAAGTTGTTGTTGTTGTTGTTAAGCAGCTCTTTAAACCGAACAGGAATGATATACAGGCAACTTTATTACTTGTACATGGTTTCAAGTTCATTTATCATCTCAATATGGTATCGCATCAACACACCTGTGGTATCCTCTACTTAACTGCTAGAATATGGAATTTATGGTTCAAGATATTGCAAGTTAAACAGTGAATCCTCAGCCCCTCGAAAGGCTACTTCTATCAATTTTGAACAATCTATTAAATCATTCGTTAGTGCAGTATATTTTTGAGTATCTCTCAACTGCTGAAAAATGTTCCGCAGTATAAATGGAGCAGCCTGCACTAATTTAATCCTGGGCATGGATGAGCGCAAAGCTAAAGATCACCTTAAATTGGGATATTAGTTTGCATTGAACATTTTGCTGGGTCACACTGTTTGCACGGAGCACTGCAATTCAAATCAGCCATCAACTCAATCTCAACCACAATTAAAACCTGCCAAGTCTCCCCTATCTCAGGAGAGTTTCCTGCAGTGTTCTTAGACCAACTAATAGGAACTAATGATTCCATCCCCGCTAATCATCTGCATGAGAATTTTAAACACTTGGCAATTCAAAGATCCCATAAATGAGGCTTCTAATTTGCTCATGATATCTAAAGCCAGAAACTTATCTCTCAGTAAATCTTCCATTTTTTAAAAACTTTTTCTCTGCCTCTCCAAACTGCAGGCAAAGTCAAAACGTCGCAGAATATTTTCCCACACCTCACTCTGCCAAACTATATACAAAGTTTACATATGTCATCAACTGTGCAATATTTTATGAATTTAATAAAAATGAGTTTATTTTCCTTGAAAGAAAGTTGTCTTCATTCATCAAAAGGCACAAACACATAAGGTCTGCATCCCTTGCGTTGCCTGGAGGCACAGGGATGATCACTTTTTCGGCACTCTGATACTTCCCCCTTAGCCAAACATTCTTGCATTCTTGTTCAATCACTTGGCCTCCCTGCAGACCAAACAGTTCGACTACTTCTCCCACTTGAGTAAACAGATAGAGTGGGCTGTCACAGCTTGCACAACATAATATTTCTAAACTCAGGGGTGGTAGAAATGATTAAACACTCCCTGTGTGCCACGACTCACATGGCTGCTTTGCCATTTTCATCATAATTCAAGAAGCTAAATACAATCTGTCTCTGCAATTGAGGCGTGCGTAAAGTCATCAGCTCGAAAAGAAATTCGCGTGGCAGCATTAAGAATTACTTTAAAAAATAGCTGTAAACACAACAACCTTTTTTTTAAAAAACAGAAAAGATTGCGATGAACGATTCCCACGTTCATTTTAATTCATGACAAAATCAAACTAGTCTGAAAACACAAAAATAACTACATTTGCCAGCACTACATAACTTAGTGGCGTGTCTGGAGTTCTGAAAATACTCAGATGAGAGAAGCATCATTTACAGTTCATTGAGCAACTATTAACACCATCCTAAGATATGCATTAGCTATGAACGTTTGGGCCACATATTCATGATCAGACACAAGACATGGTCTCTCAAATGCCTTTTCCAATATAAATTTTAAAATGCCAGCTGACCCGAGAGTTCAGAATTCTGCCAGTCAAAACCAGATTGATGCTTTCCAAAGTTTTAAAAACGAAAGTAGGTGATGAAAACGTGAAACATGAGCAAACTTAAAGGGATGCAAAACATCAAGTATAGCAATTGTCCATGTATTGCTTTTGTAGGAAGCACACACTGCTCCAATGATTTTAACTCGTGCACCAACCTTCCCTTTGCTTTGACTCCATAACCAAATTTGACCTCAGCAAAGCCTTTGATGGGCCCTGCAAAATACCATAGCCATTCATATCAATCCAGCCTAATTTGACAATACTCGTGACCACGGATCATTCTTTGTAATCGTTTAAGAATTCAGATTTCTGCTCTCACGTTTAACGGCATTTCTTACTTTTCTATCAGAGTCATGGTGAAAAACCTTCAACTTCAACGGGACATTAAATATGGTGACAGTGGATTGGCCGACTTTTCTGCACCCCGCCTGATTTACCTTTCCATTGAAGTCACTGGTAAGGAGAATCGGGCGCCGTGTGTAACATGCGGTCGATCCGTTACCACCAGTTTTACACCCCCTGCTGAAGTTGAAAGTTCTGCCCATTATTTTCATTACAATCCGGCACTAAACTAATGTGATGCAAATCCAGAACTAAAGCTCAACCTCACTGGTGTCACGTGGAGTAAGACTCACTCCCCCCTCCACTTCACAGTTTTGCTTTGTTCTGATGCTACAGGTGCAACATAAAGACAACCATACTGAGTCTTAGTATTGTGTGGGTAGACTACAAAGACAATCATCCAGCATCTATGTGTCAGCTGTGGCTCAGTGGGTAGCACCCTCGCCTGAGTCAGAAGGTTGTGGTTCAAGTCCCACTCCAGAGACTTGAGCACATAAAACTAGGCTGACACTCTAGTGCAGTACTGAGGGAGTTTAAAACGGTGACTTCAAAAGTACTTCATTGGCTGTAAAGTGCTCTGG
Organism: Squalus acanthias; assembly: GCA_030390025.1. Lineage (NCBI taxonomy): Eukaryota > Metazoa > Chordata > Chondrichthyes > Squaliformes > Squalidae > Squalus > Squalus acanthias. The sequence continues at coordinate 6,897,567 of CM059432.1, read as the reverse complement.
GACATCCTGAGGTCATTTAAGACGCTATGTAAGTGCAAGTCTTTCTTTTCTTTTATCTAAGCTGTAATTTCAGATCTGAGAATGCTCTACGACAATGACCACAGAAATTAGAAAATTTCCTTTGGACAGCACTAAGTAAACTGTTCTACAGTACTTACTCATTATATTGTGCCAATGACAAATTCCATGTCAATAATAAGCAAATAGTTCTTCATATCCTCGAATTTTAAATAATTATCAGCGTGACCAGCACAAAAATTTTAAGTAAACTTGTGTGATACATTTAAAGAATTCTGTCATGAATACCTCATCAACACTACTGATCCACTTTCAAGAAGAACTTTGAATATAGATGTCTTTACCCTCTTGATGATAAATTGCCCCATTTATGGTGCAGAGCAGTTTTGCCAGTGGGAAGATGAAAGCCGGAAGCAAAAGACATAAAGCCTTTGCCCAGCCTGACTAGCCAAGGCCACTCAGTCAGACCTTCACCAGTGATGAGGTGGTTACATTTGCGCTTATAGAACAGTGCAGGGGATAGTGGTGGGGGTGGGGGGGGGGGGGGGGGGTGTGCAGAGGGTGAGGGGAAATCTTCAACCAAAGTCCTCACATGCACATTTCCAGCAGTGGACACTAGATAAGAATCAGAACTGGGCACCCTGGCTGGTTTACCCCCGCATCGCTGCTCTGGCTGATATCAGCTAACTCAGTACAGATTGAACATGGGGCCTTCCTATTTTGCATTGATCAACTACTCACTGGATGAAGCTAGTTGAGCATTTGGAAGAGTCAGGATATTGACCACAAAACCTCACCACCTCAAGTATGCCTGACCTGTCCCCTGTTTCAGCTGTTAACACGTAGTTAATTGGTACCCAAATACTTTTTGACCTTCTGCTTAGCTTTTCAGGATCTCTCAAGTATGAATGCACTGTTCAAAATGGTATTGCTTTGTTAAGCAGTACAATAACTTCAGGAATTTCAACTTAGTTGAAATATATGATAACCAAATTCACAAAATAAAGATAAATTGCAATATTGCTTTTTTACTAGATGGATCCGATTAAATTGAAATTAAAAGAAATGAAAGAAACACCCTCGGGACCTCCTAAAGCACTTCACAGCCAATGAAGTACTTTTGAAATGTAGTCACTGTTGTAATGTAGGTAATGCGCAGAAAGAGCAATATACAAGGAAGGCCCTCAGCTATTGATAAACATTTAGACAGGATAGTAAATCATTCTACTTACTCACAGCATTTTGACAATGACAAGTTTAATGGCCCAGAAATTGATCTCGCTCTGTTCCCGCGGGGGTAAGGAGCAGCCGCGATCTCTCACTCCACGTTGGCTTTTTCAGATCCAGCTCGCACGAACTTGATGTTCTAGACATCAGCTGGACAGTGCTTGCATATCCCACCGGCGTAGTGAATTCGTGCGAGCTGTGGGATCACGTGACTCAGTTAGAGCCAATGGCAGCACACCATCTTCCATTCATAAGTTTCACATACGTGCTGTGAAAGCTATGAATCTTACACACCCCCAAAATAACAGCTAAACCTCAATTAAATTTTTTTTAAAAACCATCACATTAATAAAATAAGTATAGTTAAATAAATTAACCATTTTAAATAAAAAATTAAATTTTTGAAAAAATTTAAAATCTTTTAAAAAGTTATAAAAATAAACTTACCTGTCTTTAAAGTCTCTAAAAAAGATATACCTGTTAAAAAAAATTCAAAATAATACTTAATTCACTACTTACCTTGTTAAAAGTGGGTCTTACTCCTCCTTTTTTCGTTTCTAAAATCTTCCGTCCTTACCTGCGCGTCCAAAGCACTAAGTGCACAGCGTGCGCGCAGCCTGTAGCGCGCACGCGGTGCACCGAGGAACCGCCCCCTTTTCCAAAGACCAAGTGCCGGTTTTCAGCGCATGCGCAGTGCATGCAGAAAACCGGCAATTGGAGAGAGAATACGCGAGAGTACGCAGTGCGTACTCTCGCGCAGCGGGATCAATTTTTGGCCCAATGTAAATAACATGCAAATGACTCTCCACATCCTCGACTTTTAAATAATCAATTATTGCTATAGTATGCTGCACTCACAGCTGAAAGCACCTAAAAAGGATGGGGGAAAATATATGTGGATTCAAATGAAAACTGCAACAATTGTTTGGTTGATGAGAAGTCGATTTACCTCTGTGGGGGTGCCAATATCAGCAGATGGACTACAAGTGCTGGCATCTGGTGGTGCCGTACTGACACTACTTCTTACTGGCGACCCTGGCATCGGACCCAAGATAGACTCTGGATGGGTAGAGGACTGTCGCAATATGCCTTTCTTCTGTATTTTCTCCCAGGCATTGTTCATGCTGTGCGCCAGCTCATACAGTAATTGTACCTGTTAAAAGAGGGGGGGAAAAACCCACAAGATCGGTTTCAGAGAAGTATCCAGACATTTGCGACGACAGTTCTGCAGCTGGCTATCTGCTCAACCTTCAGCTTTGATTCTCCGCCCACCCCCACCCCCCCGCCCCGCTCGTCTTCTCTCCCTCAGAGCATCACTGGCTGGACCACCTCAAATGTTATCAGGCCTCACTCTCCTCTGCCAAAACCACCCAGAACTCCAAGGTCACCTGGAGAGAAAGGATAACCCAACAGATTTTTTTCCTCCAACATCAAATGTCTTCTTAATCCCCTTTCACCTGCCTACTCCACTCAACTCCAACAACGTGCAAGGAGATCAAGGACTTCTTTGTCACCAAGATTGAGACCATTCGTTCAGCTTATTGCCTGCTGCTTCTCCCTCCTCCCCCATGTCCACCAAGCCAAACTTCCCTCCTGTCCTCGCCCCTGAACCTGCATCTTTTGCCCAGCTTCTCTCCCATCTCCCCTCACGCCCACTCTGAGCTCACCTTGTCCACGAAACCCAGCTTCTGCTCCCTTGATCCCCATTCCCAATTGCTGACCAGCTAATTTTCCTTTCTGGCCCCCATATGCTAGCTGACATTGTTACGGTTCCCTCTCCTGAGGTACTGCCCCCCTCCCTTTCAAAACAGCCACCATCACCCTCCCACCTCCTCAAATAAAAAACCCTCAGCCTCTGTTCCTTGCAAACTACCACCCCATCTCCAATCCCCCTTTCCTCTCCAAAGTCCTTGAACTTGTTGTTGCCTCCCAAGTCCGTGACCGCCTTTCCCGCAACTCCATGCTTGAATCACCCCTGCCACATGACCAAAATGGCCCTGATCAAAGTCATAAATGAGGGTATTTACCCTCCTTGTCCTCCTTGACCACTCTGCAGCTTTTGACAGTCAACCACACCATCCTCCTCCAATGCCTCTGCTCTGTTTTTCATCACAGAGTCAGTTTCCACATGTACACTGACAATACCCAGCTCAACCTTTCCACCAATTCTCTTGACCCTCCACTGGCTGACTAACATCTAGCCTTGGATGAGCCAGAATTGTAACCAGCCTAGACATTGGGAAGATTGAGACATCGTCTTCAGCCTCGGCCACAAAACTTGAATTTATATAAATCGATTCCACTGCCCTTCCCAACCATAGTCTCAGGGTGAATCAAACTGTTTGCAGCCTTGGTATCCTATGCGACACCGAGCTGGAGCTCTGACGTCATATCTTCTCCATGACAATGACCGTCCACTTTCACTTCCATAACACCTCCTGCCTCCGCACCTACCTCAGCCCAGTTTCAGCTGAAACACTCGTCCATGTCTTTGTCACATCCAGGCTCAGCTAATCCGAATTTCCACGAGGGTTTCCCCAATCTTCCACAGTAACTTAAGCGGGAATCACGGGAATGACAGCGTAAAGGGCCACTTACGCCGCTTGTCAAGGGCTCCCGCTGAAAGCAGCCACAGTCACGGTGGGAAATCGGAAGAACCCGTGCAAAGTTTCACGGTTTAGACCAGACTCCCCTACCCTGCATGTCGGAGAATGATATGCAATGGTGACAATCCTGCCAAGGGAGAAAATAATCAACACCAAAATTAGAATTACTTTATTTTATTCATTCACGGGATCTGGGCATCGCTGGCAAGGCCAGCATTTATTGCCCATCCCTAATTGCCCTTGAGAAGGTGGTGGTGAGCCACCTTATACAACTGAGTGGCTTACTAGGCAGTTAAGAGGGCAGGTAAGAGTCATCCACATTGCTGTGGGTCTGGAGTCACATATAGGCCAGGCCAGGTAAGGCCAGCAGATTTCCTTCCCTAAAGGACATTAGATATTGTATACATTGTATGTATTGAATTCGTGGATCTAAAATTGTTCACATATACTTTCAGCAATGAATTAGATATTGTCAAATTCTGGCATCTACATAAGGTTCAGATGGTAACAAGAGTTACTTATGAAGAGATTTACACACAGTTGTGATGGTGAAGTCAAGAATAAACTGAGACTTCAACAATCAGCATATAACAGAGTTAAGATACAGATCAGCCATGATCTGATTGAATGGTGCACCAGGCTCGAGGAGCTACTTTCTTCCAGTTCTGCCGAAAGTTCATCGACCGGAAACGTTGGCCCATAATTTCCGATAGGAGGCTTCCTGCGTGCGATGCCTCCTCTCGGAAAAAAAATCTACGAACTTACCAGAGGGCTCCCGAAGTCCGGACACTTCCGATGCTGGGCCTCTCCACAGTCGAAATGCGCAGGGCCCACGTATCCCAGGGGCGCAGGCGGTTCACAAACGTCCCTGGGATCACGTGGGCCAGGCCAGCCAATAGGAGAAGGGAATCTCCCTTCATACTTTTGACAGATAGACCTGTCAAATATATGAATGGAGATCACCCCAAAAAGACACTACAACATTAAATCAATTTTTAAAAAACCATCACATTTTTTAAATGAGTTAAAATTACATTAAATTAAATATTTTAAACAAAAATTACATTTTTTGAAAAAAATAATGAAAGTTTTTTTACGGGGCTAAAAATAAACTTACCTTTTTTAAAAGTATTTTTACTTATAAATGAGTGAAAAAATATATTTTTTTAAAAAACTTTTTTTTTTTTTTTAACTCTTATGCTGGTAAAAGCAGACCTTACGCCTGCTTTTACCAGGTGTAAGATTTCTAAGGGTTTTCAGCGGGCGGAGTTTCTGCAGAAAGCGGGACCCTCCGCCCGCAGAGGCCCTTCTTTAGGGCAGGCGTCCGATCTGTCAGGAGCATTCTTGACAGATCGGAAATGCCGGTTTTCAGCGCATGCGCTTGGCATACCTGAAACCGGCATTTCCAATGTCCCTATGGGTGTGTACACAGCTCGTACCCACCCGTAGGCAACGGAAAATACGGGCCATTGACTCTGTTTCTCTCTCCACAGATGCTGCTTGACCTGCTGAGTATTTTCAGCATGTTCTGTTTTTATTTCGAGGAGCTACTCCTGTTCCTGCATTCCCAACACATAGAAACATAGAAGATAGGAGCAGGAGTAGGCCATTCGGCCCCTCGAGCCTGCTCCGCCATTTAATGAGATCATGGCTGATCATCCAAATTTAGTACCCTGTCCCTGCTTTCTCCCCATATCCCTTGATCCCTTTAGCCTTAAGAAATATATCTAACTCCTTCTTGAATATATTTAATGAATTGGCCTCAACTGCCTTGTGTGGTAGAGAATTCCACAGGTTCACCACTCTCTGGGTGAAGAAATTCCTCCTCATCTCAGTCCTAAATGGCTTACCCCTTATCCTTAGACTGTGACCCCTGGTTCTGGACTCCCCCGCCATCGGGAACAGCCTTCCTGCATCTAGTCTGTCTAGTCCTGTTAGAATTTTATAAGTTTCAATGAGATCCCCTCTCATTCTTCTAAACTCTAGCGAATATAAGCCTAATCGACCCAATCTCTCTTCATACGTCATTCCTGCCATCCCAGGTATCAGTCTGGTGAATCTTCGCTGCACTCCCTCCATGGCAAGAACATCCTTCCTCAGATAAGGCGACCAAAACTGCACACAATACTCAAGGTGTGGTCTCACCAAGGCCCTGTACAACTGCAGCAAGACATCCTTGTTCCTGTGCTCGAATCCTCTCGCTATGAAGGCCAACATACCATTTGCCTTCTTAACCGCCTGCTGCACCTGCATGCTTACCTTCAGCGACTGGTGCACAAGGACACCCAGGTCTCGTTGCACTTCCCTTTTTCCCAATCTATTGCCGTTCAGATAACAATCTGCCTTCCTGTTTTTGCCACCAAAGTGGATAACCTCGCATTTATCCACATTATACTGCATCTGCTATGCATCTGCCCACTCACCCAACCTGTCCAAATCATACTGGAGTTTCTCTGCATCCTCCTCACAGCACACACGCCCACCCAGCTTTGTGTCGTCTGCAAACTTGGAGATATTGCATCTAGTTCCCTCGTCTAGATCATTAATATATATTGTGAATAACTGGGGTCCTAGCACCGATCCCTTCGGTACCCCACTAGTATGAAGTGGATTTGCTTTTATTGCTAAAACCTGGTTGCAATGACAAAAAGTTTCAATATCACAAACTTAATCAATTCTCACTAATTGTGTGATGAAATAGGGAAACAGTGAGGCCAAGTACAGTAACTTGGTGCCCAACATGAAACTTCTGAACAACGATTAAAAAATATTGTTCTCCAATCCAAAAATTGTGGTTTCTCTGCTTCAGATGGTGAACCGAATTTTAAAAAAGGACGACACATTTTGCAACAAAAACAATTATCTTCAGACTACGTTCAGAAGCTGAACTGGAAGACGGTTTTAAAAAAAGAGTAAGAAAAAAATCAATTGGTGCAGAAAGATATTAAGCACTTTATGATTAGTGGTTAATTTGTAACATATTCTACGACTTCTTACAGGTGATAAAATGAACTGGAATAGTATGCTGGTTTGTTTTACACAAAGTGGATTATCATTTCATTATAACAGAATCATACAGCACAGGAGACCATTCGGCCCATCGTGCCTGTGCCAGCTCTTTGAAAGAATATTCAATTGTTCCCACTCCTCTGCTCTTTCCCCACAGTCCTGCAAATTTCTCCTTTTCAAGTATTTATCCGATTCCCTTTTGAAAGTTACGATTGAATCAGCTTCCACCGCCCTTTCAGGCAGCGCATTCCAGATCATAACTCGCTGCTCACTTTTTTTCCCTTCATCTGCCCTCTGGTTCTTTTGCCAATGACCTTAAATCTGTGTCCTCTGGCTACCGATCTCCTCGTGCTAGCGGAAACAGTTTCTCCTCATTTACTTTATCAGTACCCTTCATGATTTTGAACACCTCTATTAAATCTCCCCTTAACCTTCTCTGCTCTCAGGAGAACAATCCCAGCTTCTCTAGTCTCTCCACACAACTGAAGTCCCTCATCCCTGGTAGTATTCACAGAATTACCACAGAGGCATTACTCTATTAAGTTCCACGTAAATTAAAATCCAAAAGCCCATTCCACTTAGTCGCTTCAGCTGCCACTAAAAAATGTAAATTTCTCTGTATGTTTTATGGCAATTGAACGGTTACAGAAATAATTTAGAATCGTAGAATGTTAGGGCACAGAAATAAGCCATCTGGTCCCATCAACTCTGCGCCAACATTTTTCTCCATATGAGGCACCTAGTCTAATCCAACTCTCCTGCTCGGTCTGCATTTATATTGCTTAGCGCTGCTACTTCTTCGAACAAAACCAAAGGAATCCTAGATTCTACGGGATAAACGAGCTGCACTAGAAACGCACACACAGCTGCGCACCATACTAAACATTTTAATTTAAAAATAAAATCTGGTGCTTTTGAAAATGTTCAGCCTCTCGGGAGATCAAGACTGTGAAGTTTGCTTCTCATGTGGGTTACACAGATGCAGAATTCCATGTTGTCACTCCAGTTCTGAGGGTTAGCTAAACTCTGCTTTAGGAATTTCTAAACAATCTTGCATGATTTTATAAATAGAGAGTTATTAAAAGATGTTGCTGGGACTGTTGCTCTCCCAGACCAATGTGTCTTTCTACCTCTCTTTTCTTCTTCTTTAAAACTCATCTCTTCAGCGGTGCCTTCAGTTCTCATCTCCTCCTTCCAATGCCTTCCCATCTTTTACGGCTCATCCTACTCCCCCTTATTGTAAAGTGTCAGCTGTGGCTCAGTGGGCAGCACCCTCGTCTCTGAGTCAGAAGGTTGTGGGTTCAAGTCCCACTCCAGAGCACAAAAATCTAGGCCGACACTCCCAGTGCAGTGCTGAGGGAGTGCTGCACTGTCGGAGGTGCCGTCTTTCAGATGAGACGTTAAACCGAGGCCCGGTCTGCTCTCTCAGGTGAACGTAAAAGATCCTATGGCACTATTTCGAAGAAGAGCAGGGGAGTTATCCCTGGTGTCCTGGGCCAATATTTATCCCTCAATCAACATAACAAAAACAGATTATCAGGTCATTATCACAGTGGCTACACTTCAAAAAGTACTTTATTGGCGGTAAAGCACTTTAGGACGTCCAGTGGTCGTGAAAGGCGCTATATAAATGAAAAGTTCTTCCACATCAATGGTAGATGCAAGTCATTGTATGTTGAATTCAATATTAGATCGTAAACCAAAGCTGCAGTTTCTCTCAATAATTTGGGATGACTGACTCAAACTTCAATAAACCATTTCTTGCACATGGTCATACACAGTGAATTCTGCTTAGAGGTGTCTTTAAATGGACAATTTTGATTTCCTATGATTGATATTTTTTTCGTAACAGCAAAGACAGTTTTTTCCATTCTGATTATGTTTCCAGTTTAATTACAGGATTGCTGAAAGAAATGAGATACTGCACTGGAAAAAGCGCACACCAGAAGAACATATCAGTGATAAAGAACAATCTCGTCGGTCAAGTTGAAAGTAAAAAAAAATAATTAAATTGTGTTTTCAAATGAACAATAATTCTTACTACATTCTGAAAATAAATCTCCCAAACTGGCACAAATCTGTTGCCGATTAAAAAGATTTCAACTCCAAACCACTTCAAAACAAAAGCACTGACTTAATTACTGCCCCACATCATCTTACACAATTTCAAAATGTTCTTTCACAAACTTACTGCCTCAGATACTATTCTGAGCACTATTCATGAAATTTACAAATACTTCCTACCATGTCTGTTATACCACTTTCTCGCCATCCTGGATCATGGCAAACTCTGATGAAAGGTCATCGACCTGAAACGCTAATTTTGTCTGTCTCTCTCTCTCCCCACAGATGCTGCCTGACCTGCTGAGTATTTCTGTTTTTATTTAATACCAATGATGTTTCCCCAATATTCTTAAACCTGATCACAACCTTCTTATTCTATCCCTGGTCATTAAGCATCAGACCAGTGAAATGATTCAAGATCGACAATTCTGGCTGTAATGACTTCACTATACTCTGATCTGATAATAGTGGTTATCAACCTTTAAAAGTCCTTTAACCAGTGTGGTTTGTGGCCTATATATTTACGGTTAGAGGACTGGATTTTAAGTACGGTCAAACCTTAGGTTCCATTTTTAAATGAGCTGGAATTCCAAGTACTTGAATTTTTTTTTTTAAGAACTTCTCTGATCAAAACCAAATTTAAGTACAGGGCCTTGGTGAGACCATACCTGAAGTACTGTGCACAGTTTTGGTCTCCTTATCTAAGGAAGGATATACTTGCCTTGAAGGAGGTGCAACGAAGGTTCACTAGATTGATTCCTGGGATGAGAGGGCTGTCCGATGATGAGAGATTGTGTAGAATGGGCCTATACTCTCTGGAGTTTAGAAGAATGAGAGGTGATCTCATTGAAACCATACAAGATTCTGAAGGGGATTGACAGGGTAGATGCTGAGAGGTTGTTTCCCCTGGCTGGAGTGTCTAGAACTAGGGGGCATAGTCTCAGGATAAGGGGTCGGCCATTTAAGACTTGAATATAATCAAAGACTCAGCATTCACAGCCTTCTGGGGCAGAGAATTCCAAAGATTTACAACCCTCTGAGTGAAGAAATTCCTCCTCATCTCAGTCTTAAATGGCTGACCCCTTATCCTGAGACTATGACTCCTAGTTCTAGACTCTCCAGCCATGGGAAATAGCCTCTCAGCATCAGCCCTGTGAAGCCCACTAAGAATTTTATATGTTTCAATGAGATCACCTCTCATTCTTCTAAACTCCAGAGAATATAGGCCTTTTCTACGCAATCTCTCCTCATCGGACAACCCTCTCATCCCAGGAATCAATTAGTGAATCTTCGATGCACCATCTCTAAGGCAAGTATATCCTTCCTTAGGTAAGGCAAGTGTTATGATAGAAGTTGAAAACACAGCTCAAAGCCAACTAGGATGTTGAAGTTGCAAACAGTCTGATTTAGCCCAAGACAATTGCTGGGCAAGGTCCTTGCATCTGTGGCACATGTATGGAGCTTGTGGCGGGGACTGAAGACTAGGGTTTCAATATTCCCAATGTTTAGATCGATGAAAACGCGCCTCATCCAAGACTGGATGCCAGACACAGAGGTAGTGGAGGAATCGAGAGAGGTTGTGGAGAGATAGAGCTGGGTGTCACCAGCATGCAGGTGGAATCTGACCCAATGTCTGCAGGTGATGCCAAGGGGTAGTATGTAAATGAGGAAGAGGAGAGGGCCAAAGATCTCCTTGGGAGATTTCCCAGTTGATGGTCTGCTGTTGAGAAGAGAAGCCATTGGCAGAGTTGCTCTGGAGAGCCAAATATTGATTCAATTTTCTTTTAAATTCTTCAACTAAATTCTTTACCACATTAGACAGCAGTATATTTCATAAGCCTCTATTTCAAACGATCAAGTTAATCCTCAACTTTAACTCACATTTTCTTTTGCTTAATCCCTTGGTTCTCCTGTACCAGGTTTTGCAGGATCCACATTATTGACACACTTTACTATTAAAAAAAGACTTTGTTCATGTCTTCAATCCTTTTGCTTAACCTCTCCATATCTCAACAATCTAAAAATCATCATCGCTATTGTAACGGTTTAATGTTTTCCATTTCCGACACCAATTATCCTTGTGCCGTTTCGGAGGCACGCTGCCAACGTTATGCAGAATTGTTGGCAGTTTTGTGTTGTGGACCCACACCCATTTCCAGGAACTAGGTTGATGCCTGCCAAAATAGTTTCATTCTGGACACTCAAGAGCTGACAGGAAAAGGAGAGTTTTATCCTCAGGACAGTTCTAACTTATTGCATCACATGGTTTCACCCCCACCCCCGCCCCAACAGTTAAAGGTTCAAATAAATCTCAATTGCTTCGTTGTACGATGGTATCGAACCAATGTCCCTTGATCAGTCACAAAATATTACAGAACCATGCATCAGAATGATTTCTAAGCAGGTTGTCTATCAACTTCCATCAGAATTTAATAATCGTGAGTAACAAGTGGTTTGAAATGGGGAAGATTACTGATTACTTTAAACTGTAAATTGTAGCAAGTTACAATGCTGCAGATTTTACAACTCCACTGTAAAAGACTTGAACGACAGCAACCTGTCTACTTCGAGGGACTTTTGTAGGTTCTCAACAACCCAACAGTTCACCAAACTGCACTTTCCTTCAATTATTTCTGGATGTTCAAAAGATGGCAATGGTTTAAAAGCAAGCATTTAAGAAGATAAAGACAGAAACAAAAATTTACCAAAGTAATCTGCATTATCTTAGCTCTATGCAGAACATTATGGTACATGTTTGAACGAATAATTGGGTCTTCAAGGCTTTTGGACCACTGCCGTCTTTCTCGATCAGTTCTTAGCTATGTCATCAATGTACAGGTCACCATCCTGAAAAAACCATAAACCAGCAATTCTGATGTGTGATTTATTTAAAAACAAAACTGCACTGTTTTCTAATTCTTTTCAATGCATTATTTTAACAAGTACTCCTGAAATTAAGAAAAAAAACAGGCTCCAGTTTAATGTTTTAATAAAGCAAACAAGATAGTTGAAAATGTAGAGAGAATTGAGTTTGCTGTAACCACTCCTAGTAAAAAGAAAATTTAGAAGCTGAAAAGGAGAAGCACAACATGCAACCAGCCCTGTTTGAAAACATTTACATTATTATGCGCGCAAATTTTTTTACTGCTTTCAAAGAAGTGAGTGAAAAATGGGAAACACATACTGTGTGGTTTTTTTTTAAACTGTATTGAGTGCAAGCATTATAAAAACACTAATGGTCACAGTAAATCACTTACTACATGCTGTATAACCATTAATGTTGGACAAAGTTTTAGTCAATAGTTTGCTTGTTACCGAGCACTGAATTTGTAACGCTTTCTCCATAAATATTTCCTAATAGTACAAATTACACTCGTTTTATCACACTCCATAATTTATTTGAACAAACTATCTATTTTTGTGGACCTGCACAGCCTATATATAAAGCAATAAACTAACATGTACAGCACAGTGCCGTGTGAAGTTTCAGGAAATGCCATTATATTGAAAGGCCTTTATAGGGACTAGCTATTAACTGTTGTACTCTACTAAAAAAAATTAAGCCACCCATTAAGCCTCCCTTACATTCTCCCTCCCCTTAGTTTTCCTTTAAAAAGCATTACAGTAGTTATATTTAGCATTATATTCTATGTTGTTAGAATTGTAGTAGCTTATGGTTTGGGATTGTTTCTGATGTAGGGGGTCGGAACATAGGAACAGGAGTAGGCCACTTAGCCCCTCTTGCCTGTTCCGCCATTCAATCATGGCTGATCTGCGACCTAACTCCATATACCTGCCTTTGCCCATATCCCTTAATGCCTTTGGTTAACAGAAAGCTATCAATCTCAGCTTTAAAATTAACAATTGATCTAGCATTGATTGCCGTTTGCGGAAGAGAGTTCCAAACTTCTACCACCCTGTGTGTAGAAGTGTTTCCTAATTTCACTCCTGAAAGGTCTGGCTCTAATTTTCAGACTGTGCCCCCTAGTCCTAGAATCCCCAACCAGTGGAAATAGTTTCTCTCTATCCACCCTATCTGTTCCCTTTAATACCTTGAAAACTTCGATCAAATCACCCCTTAACCTTCTAAATTCTAGGGAGTACAACCCTAATTTGTGTAATCTCTTCTTGTAATTTAACCCTTGGAGTCCGGGTATCATTCCGGTAAATCTACGCTGCACTCCCTCCAAGGCCAATATAACCTTCCTAAGGTGTGATGCCCAGAACTGCTCACAGTGCTCCAGGTGTGGTCTAACCAGGGCTTTGTATAGCTGAAGCATGACTTCTACCCCCTTGTATTCTAGTCCTCTAGATATAAAAGGACACAATGGGTCAATTTTTTGATTATTCATTAAGCCGCAGGGTTAGCGCTGTGGGTGAGAAAATAAAATAACACTGGCAAAAAGATATAGTTTAGTTAGTTACCGTATCCAGGACTTCATTGCTCAGCATTTTCTGTGGTGCTTTTTCTTACTTCATAATTCCTTTCATTAACTTCTAAAGCTATAATCAAAGCAACTGCAACCAGAAATCCTTTGGCTCCTGTTACACAGTCTACTTCTGTCAATTCAAAGTTTTAAAGTTAAAATTATCTGTTAATTTAATTTATTTTGCAAAAAAAACTTAACTGGGGTGGATTTTGACTGCCTTCGCCTGGCGTCAACGACCTCAAAATGTGGTCAGTATCCTTACCGCCCGGTTAAGACTGGCGATGCACCCGGCTCCATTCTGAAAGTGTTCAAAGCACCCGCCCATTTCAGGCGATAGGCCCCTCGGACGATTGTCATTTTAGGTCAGAGCAGGTCGAAGCCTGAGCAGCGGCCACTTCCACGGGCGATGGAAGCAGAGAGACACGCTAAAGGTAAGTGTCAACTCATTTTTGTGGGCGCCCCGGAGGAGCAGGAGTGCAAACACAAACTGGGTTGCTGCCACTCGGACCCACCCCACCCACAGAGGGGAGATGAGGGGAATATTATTTTACGCAGCGAGTTGTTCTGATCTGGATCTCACTGCCTGAAAGGGTGATGGAAGCAGATTTAATATTAACTTTCAAAAGGGATAAACACATGAAGGGGGAAAACACTGCAGGGCTATGGGAAAGAGCAGGGGAGTGGGACTAATTGGATAGCTCTACCAAAGAGCCGGCACAGACATGATGGGCTGAAAAGCCTTCTTCTGTGCTGTGTCATTCTATGATTAAAGATAATTCTCATTAGCAGTTGAACATTTATGTATATAAAAAAAATCAGCTTCAAAAGTAAGGTATCTTAACTTCTGCGGCATTTGGAACAAATGCATACAGCCTACTTTTTCGCTGGTGGTAAGGACAGGGACACGACCAGGTTGGCTAATTGCCCGGGGCGTAGAGGAGGAAAAGAAGACAATGGTACACTTCTAAAAAGCTGCAAATGTTAAGAAAATATATATTTTTGCACCTTCTGTTAATGCAATTAGAGTAATGGCAAGAAGAGAGAGAGAAAGTGGGTAACTTCACAAGCTAAAGCATTATAAACAACTAAAAGTTAGTAAAGAATAAGTACAATAGATTACATTTCGAATCAAATAGTCTGAGCTGAACTGCAGCTTACGCATAGTACAACTGCGCAATATTGTGAATGCAATTTGATAACCCCAATCATCTAATTCCTGTTATTCATTATTTTAAACCCAACTATTAGCGAATATTTAGAAATAGGAAAACGATTTTTCTTTTCGACCACGCATTTAATTATTCAGGAAATGAGCTCAACGCCCGATGCCATCATCTAAAATCAGAGTCAGTTATGTGTCGCACATTGTTGTTCATGAAATCAGAGAGAAGCAATAAGTAAGGGAAATTCCTAACATACTCTGCAATTGCCTGAATAATTCCAGATATCTGTTACACTGCACCAAAACTGAATGTGTTAGGGACTACACTGTTTAACCATTTCACTGTGGAACACGTAAACTTTTCAGGGCTAGAAATTCGTTTCTGGGGCGGTGGCGCAAAGCGGGTGGTATCGGATCGGATCGGCCGCCCGTTATACGCAGTGCTGGACAGTCAGTCCATTGCAGTCAATGGAACGGAATGCCAGGCGCTGCGTAAAACGGGCGGCCGATCCGATCCGATACCGCCCGTTTTGCGACACCGCCCGAGATGAATTTCTGGGCCTTTAATGCTTTGTTAACAAGTGAGACGCATTAAAAATTGCCCAAGTTCTGTTGGTCCATTGGAGTGGCCGTACACAATTGGGCTGCTTCAGTTTAGCTCCAAAATTCTATAGCGCCACTACAAAGGTGCAGCTATGTACACGTCCAGAGGAAATGGAGTATACCAAGCTCATCTCTCGGACTAATAGAAGATGCGGCAGGACGTATAGAATATACAACACGGCATCAGGTCCAGCTGTTTTCTGCAATCAACAGAATGCTATCCCACAGACTTGGGTAGATCTCAGAGGCAATACAGTGAGAGCTGTTTCACAATAAACATACATTTGATACATTTTGGTAGGAAGAACGAGGAGAGGCAATATAAACTAAAGGGTACAATTCTAAAGTGAGTGCATGAACAGAGAGACCTGGCTGGGGGTGTATGTGCACAAATCGTTGAAGGTGGCAGGGCAGGTTGAGAAAGCGGTTAAAAAAGCATACGGGATCCTGGACTTCATAAATAGGTGCATAGAGTACAAAAGCAAGGAAGTTCTGATGAACCTTTATAAAACACTGGTTTGGCCTCAACTGGAGTACTGTGTCCAATTCTGGGCACCGCACTTTAGGAAGGATGTGAAGGCCTTAGCGAGGGTGCAGAAAAGATTTACAAGAATGATTCCAGGAATGAGGGATTTCAGTTACATGGCTAGACTGGAGAAGCTGGGGTTGTTCTCCTTGGAGCAGAGAAGGTTGAGAGGAGATTTGATCGAGGTGTTCAAAATCATGATGGGTCTAGACAGAGTAGATAGAGAAAAACTGTTCCCATTGGCGGAAGAGTCGAGAACCAGAGGACACAGATTTAAGGTGATTGGCAGAAGAACCAAAGGCGACATGAGGAAAAACTTTCTTTACGCAGCGAGTGGTTAGGATCTGGAATGCGCTGCCTGAGGGGGTGGTGGAGGCAGATTCAATCGTGGCTTTCAAAAGGGAATTGGATAAGTACCTGAAGGAAAAAGAATTTGCAGGGCTACGGGGAAAGGGTGGGGAGTGGGACTGGCTGAAGTGCTCTTGCAGAGAGCCGGCACGGGCTCGATGGGCTGAACGGCCTCCTTCTGTGCTGTAACCATTCCATGATTCGATGATTAAATGGTGCTACACAGGAATTATCATGCCTTGAACATACTATGATGTGACAAGGTGCTTATCATAATGTCTACAACATCCTAATTCAACTATCATGTAGATGAATGGAACACAACATTACGTTGTGTAAGTATTTTCCGGTTAATGAAAACTTAATCTTCCACTGTTCACAGCTCATACCCAATGTTGGCTCCAGCCACAAAGAAACAAGCAGCTGATCTCAAAGGTTTAACTGTCAGGCATCAATATTTATCAAGCAGACACCTTGGTATAATCTTGCATTTGGAGTGTTGCTTTAATTAACGATATTCACAAGGTATTTATATTTTTAGCTTTAATAGAAATATAGACAATAGAAAAATAGGAGCAGGAGTAGGCCATTCGGCCTTCGAGCCTGCTCCGCCATTCAATGCGATCATGGCTGATCATCCAAATTCAGTACCCTGTCCCTGCTTTCTCTCCATATCCCTTGATCCCCTTAGCCTTAAGAAATATATCTAACACCTTCTTGAATATATTTAATGAATTGGCCTCAACTGCCTTCTGTGGTAGAGAATTCCACAGGTTCACCACTCTCTGGGTGAAGAAATTCCTCCTCATCTCAGTCCTAAATGGCTTACCCCTTATCCTTAGACTGTGACCCCTGGTTCTGGACTCCCCCGCCATCGGGAACAGCCTTCCTGCATCTAGTCTGTCTAGTCCTGTTAGAATTTTATAAGTTTCAATGAGATCCCCTCTCATTCTTCTAAACTCTGGCGAATATAAGCCTAATCGACCCAATCTCTCTTCATAAGTCATTCCTGCCATCCCAGATAGCAGTCTGGTGAATCTTCGCTGCACTCCCTCCATGGCAAGAACATCCTTCCTCAGATAAGGCGACCAAAATTGCACACAATACTCAAGGTGTGGTCTCACCAAGGCCCTGTACAACTGCAGCAAGACATTCTTGTTCCTGTACTCGAATCCCCTCGCTATGAAGGCCAACATACCATTTGCCTTCTTAACCGCCTGCGGCACCTGCATGCTTACCTTCAGCGACTGGTGCACAAGGACACCCAGGTCTCGTTGCACTTCCCCTTTTCCCAATCTATTGCCGTTCAGATAATAATCTGCCTTCCTGTTTTTGCCACCAAAGTGGATAACCTCGCATTTATCCACATGAAACTGCATCTGCCATGCATCTGCCCAATCACCCAACCTGTCCAAATCATACTGGAGTTTCTCTGCATCCTCCTCACAGCACACACGCCCACCCAGCTTTGTGTCGTCTGCAAACTTGGAGATATTACATCTAGTTCCCTCGTCTAGATCATTAATATATATTGTGAATAGCTGGGGTCCTAGCACCGATCCCTGCGGTACCCCACTAGTCACTGCTTGCCACTCGGAAAAAGACCCGAAAGGTAAGTTTATTTTTAGCCCCGTTAAAAACTTTAATTATTTTTTTCAAAAATTAAAATTTTTGTTTAAAATAGTTAATTTATGTAATTTATAGTCATTTTAAAAATGTGATTTTTCTTTTTTTTTATTTATTTGAAGTTTTACTTATGTTTTGGGGCTCATCTCTATTCATAGATTTGACAGGTATTCCTGTCAAATCTATGAATGGAGATTCCTTGCTCTGATTGGCTCCCCATGGCCCACGTGATCCCAGGGACGCTGCCAACTACCTGCGCCCCTGGGACACGCGTGCCCTGCACACCGGCAGATTGAAGAGGCCCAGCAATGGAAGTGTGCGCGTTCCGGGAGCCCAAGCGGAGACTTTTCCGAATCGCAGCCCTCCGCCCGCAGGAATTTCTGGGCCAATGCTTTATAATTCTGACCGATTTAAAATTGGTGTTAAAAAAGTGGTATGTTTCCCACGTGAAAACAAGGGGAGGGTTGCACGGGTAGGGAAATCAATGTTACAAAGTCTCTGCAAAAGTGTTGCCACACTTATTCACATACTCCCTTTTGTTATACAGCTACTTAAATTACTGTCCCCCCATCTCCCAGAGTTTTATGACTTCTTCGGTTACACAAGTATTTTAAAACTGAGTTACGTGCCAGAGCCAAGAGGAGAAAATGCATTGGACGCTATCTCCAGTTCAGACAGTCTTGTTTCTTTGGCGAAGTTTTGTGCTCACTAAGGTAAGGGATTACAGTGCTGGGAAAATGGAATACTTCTTTTTTGGGCACTCCATGTTCATGCACAACATAGTCAGGTACAGAATGAAGTGCCCTGTATTGTGCCCTGACAATGTGCCTTAACCACAACAGCAGAAAAGCACCCCCTCAGTGGCTCAGTTCGTAGTACCCTTGCCTCTGAGCTAGAAGGTTGTGGGTTCAAGTCCCACTCCAGAGACTTGAGCGCAATAATCTAGGCTGACACTCCAGTGCAGTACCGAGGGAGTGCTGCACTGTCGGAGGTGCCGTCTTTCGGATGAGACGTTAAACTGACGCCCTGTCTGCTCTCTCATGGCACTATTTCGAAGAAGAGCAGGGAAGTTATCCCCAGTGTCCTGGCCAATATTTATCTCTCAATCAACATCACTAAAACAGATTATCTGGTCATTATCACATCGCTGTTTGTGGGAGCTTGCAAATTGGCTGCTGCGTTTCCTCTACTTCAAGAAGTACCTCATTGGCTGTAAAGCACTTTGTGACGTCTGGTGGTCGTGAAAGGCGCTGTAGAAATGCAAGTCTTTCTTTATTTTCTCTGCTACATGAGTGTGATTTCTTTTCTACTTTCTGTATAGTAGCCTGGTTGTCTCGCTGCGTTATTTCAAATATGAGTAAAAGATTTTCATTATCAGTCCAGGCTGGGTTCCAACGCAGCCTGGACAGGTGAAAGGTCAGTGTAGAATCTGGTAAATTCAACTGAAGAAACCAATGGAATGTTGATCCTTAGCACTTCCCATTAAATGTATCGAACTACTATAGGTATTAAAATAACAACAGAAAACACTGAAAAAACTCAGCAGGCGAGGCAGCATCCGTGGAGAGAGAAACAGAGTTAACGTTCCAGGTCTGTTTCTCTCTCCACGGATGCTGCCTCGCCTGCTGAGTTTTTCCAGCGTTTTCTGTTGTTATTTCGGATTGCCAGCATCTGCAGTATTTTGCTATCATACTATAAGTATTAGTTGTCTTCATTCTTTGAAGCAGCCCAACCTCCACAGTCGTCATTCAAAAATGGGTTGGGGTGGAGAGAGAGAGAGAGAGAGAGAGAGAGAGATGAAAAATACTAATATTTTCTCTAATTGGGTCTGTACTATTGATTGATCTTCACTGGAATGAGATTGTTCTGGATCATTTTACTTAAAACTGAAAAAAGCAAAGGGGGATTTCTATCGCTCCATCTGACAGCAAGGAGTGGTCCTGAATCACCCCTAAAGGTGAAATATAGGCCCAGAATTTCCTGGTGTAGTGCATTTCGCGACGTGCCCAGTTTGTTAAATTTTTTCCTCATCCTTCAGATTGAAACATTTTGGCGCCGGAAATCGCTGGATGTGCGAGGTCGATGGGACATCCCGGACCTCAGTGAACGACGGGACCAGCAGTCTATCTCCTTAACCAATGAGATTTAAGGATTGAGAAAGAAAGAGAGGAACAACGGAGAAGGAAATAGGGTGAATCAGAATCAAATCTGGTAGAGAAAGTGAAATAAAGAAAGAGAGGGAAAGAAAGCTTGGATTAAGAGAGAGAGAAAAAAAAGACAGAAAGGGAAAAGTAAAAAACATTTTTTTGTTTTAAATTTTAAAAATCTCTAAAAAACAATTTACTACCTGCAGGAATGAAGCTCCAATTTTCCCCCTTTCCAATTGTTCCATTTCTGGGCTGGAGAGGTTGAGTGGCATTGCAGGAACATAAATACCCGACTTAACTTTCTGTGGCGAGTTTAATTCGTAATTAATACGCAAATGCAGCAATTTCTTGACACTCACGTGGAGTCCGACAGCGAGATCCCGTTTTCGCGAGGCGAACGGTGGGCCGGCGCAAATCGGCCAGCAACTTGTGGCGATTCACAACTCACAGGGTATCTCTTCCTCACCACAAATTGCTAGGTTATTTACACACTAATAATGGCGTGCGCCATCAAACTCGCCGTTATTTTGCCAGCAAATTCAGGCACAATGTGTTCAATTACATTCCATTAGGCACCGTCCTGTTTCAGACACTAAGTCCAAAAGAAACATAGCTACTAAACTTGATTATCACCAGCTTTGAGGATTCCGATATACACAAATGGGAATTGGATAAGAGTAATTTGACTAGATATACTGAGCACAGCAGGAAAGCAAACTTTCAATATACTCAATTTTACCAAAGCTTCCGTAATATGAGAAGTTAAGTGAACCATTTAATGCTGAAACTGTGCAAATTCCCTTGATTTAGTAGCAAGCTTCAGGGACGGATGAAATCCAAAGTTATCTAAAGCTGGGTGACTTGGTGGAGTACGGTGATGCTTCATTCCAGCGCAGATAAATTTTCAATGACAAAATGAAAATTTAGAGGTTTGCCGAGTTTTTAAACTCGGCCAGGGACTCGGAGGAGAGAACTGTGCGAATTTAGGTGTGATGTAAGGTTGTTTTTCATATTACAAACAAAATCTGAAATGGTTTTTATCATATCAAATGCATGTAAAAAAAAAAGTAAGAAAGCAGCTTTAATTAATTACATTACCCGAGGATCTAATGGCAAAAGGTTAATAAAAAGACGTGTATTTCAGTTACGAAAATATAGCTTTGAGTTATGAAAATATAGCTGAGTACAATTAAAATCTCTTTTCCACGTGAATTTATTTTACACAGCAAATTTGCAACAAATGAAAGGAACGAAAGTGTTCAGAAATAATTTTCAAATATATTCAGCTAATCTAGGAAACAGTTTAAAACACTCTGCTATCAAGTGTGTTTTGTGGCAGTATACCGCCCTCAGATTTTTACAATTAAAATCAATGCAAAAAGTGATTTTTTTTTCCTGAGATAACAAGAAAAATGAAGAATTTCAGGTTTGGCAGAAGATTTCCACCACTGTATGGAATGCGCTCGATTAATGGGAACTTAAGTCCACATTATTTAAATCTGAAATCTCTTTAATGTTACAGCCCACATCTATAAACATATTGTGTGAAGTTATGATAAACTCTTGAACAAGCAGCTCCAATGGACACTTTCAAAGCTGTTGCACATTAATTCTGCTACATAATACTTTTTGAAACTGCACATCTGCAACTGATTTTACTCCACCAGTTTTAAGATGCACTTTAGACTGCAGTTACTAAATTTTTTTTTTTGGAAGAGTCTAAATTACAAAAAAACTTGAGAGCACTTCAAGGCAGTCAGCTAATCTTTCTCCCCGATCTTGGTCACCAAACTCAATAGAGAGAGCTAAGATGTTTAATGGAATAAGGATTCTCCTATAAAGTACAGGACAAATTAACTTAAAGCAAGTCATTTCTTATTTTCTCCCCACAATAAATCAATTAGCTGCACCAACACCAACCTGAGGGTTTGAGCATTTCATCTCCAGAGACTCCAGGTCCACGTGGAGACAGACGACAAACGAATGTCTGGTTTCGGGGCCGCAGGCTTGTAGCTTGTGTGAAGTGACGGCCAAAGTCGACGTACAGCCCAAGGGTTCCACGAGGTTACATGCCTTTAGCTGCCCGAGCAGAGTATACACACTGAACTGGCTGAGACTGATCGTCCAGGGGAAAGCATCACCTGAAAAATAAGAGGGGGGAAAAAATGTTGATCTATTAAGTAACCATTTCAAGAAATGTTCCCTTCGCCACACTTACCAGATTACTTGTACAATAATGCATAGCAGACAGATATAATCTTAGACCCAGCATTAATAGCACAGATCACAGATAAAATGCACAAGAAAAACATTTGCTATTCCGAATATTGCTAAATCTGTTGAATAGCTCTTTCAAAGAGCCGGCACAGGCACGATGGGCCAAATGGCCTCCTTCTTTGCTGTATGAATCTAAGATGCATGTGCTGCTTTCCTCTTAAATAAGTGGCACACTCTCATCTTTTAAGATTTCTGCATTTTTTCGTGTAACTTATTCTTGGCAATCCTGCGATAAGCAATGTTTCCAGCACTGTGACAATGGTGGTGTGAAGCCACCTGGTAGGAGGTCTGAGAGTGCACCCGGAGTCAACTCCCCCACATTCTCCTACCCGATTTTTTTTAGTTAAGCACCTGTGCTCCACTTGCTGCCTCTCCAAAGTGGGAGACCAGATATGAAAATTAGTATGTGGGGGAATCATAGGCCCCAAATCATGTTCTCATGCTTCATGGTGTAACAGCCTGCTCTTGCAATGCGCTGTGCCATGATACCATCCTCTGTAAGAAAGGAAGGAGAAGGAAGAGGAGGAGAGAAAGAAGGGAGGAGAGAGGGGGGGAGGAGAAGAGAGAGGGGGAGAAGAGAGAGTGGGAGAAGAGAGAGGGGGAGAAGAGAGAGGGGGAGAAGAGAGGAGAGAGGGGGAGAGAGAGGAGAGGGGGGGAGAGAGAGGAGAGGGGGGGGAGAGAGAGGAGAGGGGGGGGGAGAGAGAGGAGAGGGGGGGAGAGAGAGAGGGGGGGGAGAGAGAGAGGGGGGGGAGAGAGAGAGGGGGGAGAGAGAGGGGGGGAGAGAGGGGGGGGGGAAGAGAGGGGGGGAGAGAGGGGGGGGAGAGAGGGGGGGAGAGAGAGGGGGGGGGAGAGAGGGGGGGGAGAGAGAGGGGGGGGGAGAGAGAGGGGGGGGGAGAGAGGGGAGGGAGAGAGGGGGGGAGAGAGGGGGGGAGAGAGGGGGGGAGAGAGGGGGGGGAAGAGAGGGGGGGGGGAAGAGAGGGGGGGGGAAGAGAGGGGAGGGGAGAAGAGGGGGGGAAGAGAGGGGGGGGGAAGAGAGGGGGGGGGAAGAGAGGGGGGAGAGAGAGGGGGGGAGAGAGAGGGGGGGAGAGAGAGGGGGGGGAGAGAGAGGGGGGGAGAGAGAGGGGGGGAAGAGAGGGGGGGAAGAGAGGGGGGGGAAGAGAGGGGGGGGAAGAGAGGGGGGGAAGAGAGGGGGGGGGAAGAGAGGGGGGGGAGAGAGGGGGGGAAGAGAGGGGGGGGAAGAGAGGGGGGGAGAGAGAGGGGGGGGAAGAGAGGGGGGAAGAAGAGAGGGGGGGGGAAGAGAGGGGGGGGGGAAGAGAGGGGGGGGGGAAGAGGGGGGGGGGGAAGAGAGGGGGGGGGAAGAGAGGGGGGGGGGGAAAGAGAGGGGGGGGAGAGAGGGGGAGAGAGAGAGAGGGGGAGAGAGGGGGGGAGGGAGAGGGGGGGAGAGGGGGGGGAGAGAGAGGGGGGAGAGAGGGGGGGGAGAGAGAGGGGAAGAGAGGGGGGGGAGAGAGGGGGGGAGAGAGGGGGGGGGAGAGAGGGGGGGAGAGAGGGGCGGGGGAGAGAGGGGGGGGGAGAGAGGGGGGGGAGAGAGAGGGGGGGGGGAGAGAGAGGGGGGGGGGGAGAGAGAGGGGGGGGGAGAGAGAGGGGGGGGGAGAGAGAGGGGGGGGGAGAGAGAGGGGGGGAGAGAGAGGGGGGGGAGAGAGAGGGGGGGGAGAGAGAGAGGGGGGGGGAGAGAGAGAGGGGGGGGGAGAGAGGAGGGGGGGGGGAGAGAGAGAGGGGGGGGGAGAGAGAGAGGGGGGGGGAGGGGGGGGGAGAGAGAGGGGGGGGAAGAGAGGGGGGGGAAGAGAGGGGGGGAAGAGAGGGGGGGAGGAGAGGGAGGGAGAGAGGGGGGGGGAGAGAGGGGGGGGAGAGGGGGGGGGGGGAGAGAGGGGGGAGGGGGGGAGAGAGGGGGGGGAAGAGAGGGGGGAGAGAGACTTGCATTTATGTAGCATCTTTCATGACTTCAGGAAGTCCCAAAGCACTTCACACTTCAAAAAGTAATTCACTGGCTGTAGTCACAGTTGTAATGTTGGAAGATTTTTTAAATGTAGGTAATAATTCAATTAAAGAAGCAACTGTTATCTCTGAGCATGTCTGTGATTTCACCAAGTGCTTAAAAGTCCCACAATGTTCCTAATAAGGACAAAATGCACCACAACACATTTTTGTTTTACAAGTTAATGCACCAACTGGAAACAAAGCAGCCAAAGGATTGAATGGGTTTGACTACATCCAGTATGAAGTTTATGGAAATTTCACTAATTTAAGGTAAAAAAGAGTCGAACTGCAGTGATTATATTGAAAGCAATGAGAGAGGAACAACAACAACTTGTATTTATATAGAACCTTTAACATAGGGAAACATCCCAAGGTGCTTCACAGACTTTTAAGAAAAATATGGACAGCAAGCCAAAAAGAAACATTAGGAGGGGTGACCAAAACCTTTGTCGAAGAGATAGGGTTTGAAGAGGGTCAAACTAAAAAAGGGTGGAGAGAGGCGGAGGGGTGTCGGGAAGGAATTCCAGAGCATGGTTTTAGGCGACTGTAGGCACAGCTGCCAACAGTGGGGCAAAGGGAGGAGGGATGCCCAAGATGCCGGAGCCAAAGAAAGAGAGCTTTGGGGAGGGCTAAACACTGAAGAAATGCAAACGAAAGACTAGAATTTTAAATTGGAGTGAGATGGGACCGGAACCAATTTAGATCAGCAAGAATTGGGGGATGGTGGGCGAGCAGGATTTGGTGAGGGATATGTTACGGGCAGAAAAGCTTTGGATAAGCTGATGCTTTTGCAGTGTGAAGGATGGGAGACCAGCCAGAAGAGCATTTTTGTACTACAATACATTAAGGAGCATCAGGATACTCCATTCAGCTTGGATAAAGGGATTGTTAACAACATAAACATTGCTTGGAAGTTACAAAGCTCTATACTGTATTATAGGGAAGAATGAGTCCCCAACAGTTCAATGGATGAGGACTATGATAAATGGCGTCTCTATTGCCTATTTCAGGTGTCTCAGAGCACCTTGTAGGACAGTGGACAATAAATGGACATCGAGCAGAAAGGGAGATAAGGAAAAGGGGCAAAAGCACAAATCAAAGAGAAGGCTCTTTGGGAGGCTTTTAAACCGAGAGTAGGAGGTGACAAAGCAGAGAAGCTGAACCAGGGAGTTCTAAAAGGTGGAAGCACAGCAGCTCAAGGAACAGCCACCAATGGTGGAGAAATGAATGGCAAGAAGGCTGGTGATGGAGCAGTGCATGGTGTGCAAAGGGACTTACAGCTGGAAGAAATCAGAGAGATAGGGACAAGGCCATGAAGGAACAACAACTAGCATGAAAATAGCGTCTTTAATGTAACGCAACATTCTAAGGCACTTAAAAAAAAAATAGCTGCAAGGGAAATGGATACTGAGCCAGAAAGAGAGAAATTAGGAGGGGCAAGGAGAATCAGAATCTTAACCGTGCGGACCTAATGGGGTTTGGCAAAGACGGGAATGATGGAGATCGTGTGATAAATGCAACATGTGGTGTAGTACTTAACCACAGAGACCAGGAAAATCCCAGGCTTAATTCCTGGTCTCTGCTGAATCAACTCCCAGCTAGGGACTTAATGGACAAGTGCAATTGGTCTCGATGTATGCAGCTCTATGGATAAAGGGGGGGTGCAGTGATAAACAGCCAATGTTCCTCCTCCCGACTGCTGGTCAGCATGAGCAGCAATAGCCTCAGTAATGAGAGAAGGGGCGGGCAGGAAAAATCAACTAGACCTGATGCCTGACCGCTCTCGAGGGACCCTGCTAGAAAGTGCATGTATGTGAAAATCTGGAGCTCTCTTCCCCCAAAAAGCTGTTGAGGCTGAGAGTCAATTGAAAATATCAAGATTGAGACTGATAACACCCTTGCCTAATAAAAATCTTCGGAATTTGGAACCAAGGAGGGTAAATGGAGTTAAGATACGGATCAGCCATGATCTAACTGAATAGTAGAACAGGCTCGAGGGGCGAATATAAGAGCATAAGAAATAGGAGCAGGAGTAGACAATACAGTCCCTCGAGCTTGCGCCGCCACTCAATTAGATCATGGTTGATCTTCGACCTCCACTCCACTTTCCCGCCCGATCACCATATCTCTTGATTCTCCTAATGTCCAAAAATCTATCTGTCTCAGTCTTGAATATACTCAACAACTGAGCCTCCACAGCCCTCTGGGGTAGAGAATTCCAAAGATTCACAACCCTCAGTGAAGAAATGTCTCCTCATCTCAGTTTTAAATGGCCTACCCCTTATCCTGAGTCTATGCCACCTCGTTCTAGACACTCCAGCCAGGGGAAACAACCTCTCAGCATCTACCCTGTCAATCCCCCTCAGAATCTTAGATGTTCCTATATTAATGACAGGAAATTATTGTGCAATACAGAAGTAATACGTGGAGGCTTCGGACAATCACACAACCTTTAGAAGATGGAATAAAAGAGACAATGTAAAGCACGGTATTACACGTAATTAGCCTTGGTCCATGCGGCAGTCTTCAGTAACCGCAACCGCTGCACAAATTCCAGAGCATTACTTTTAATGGTGTGGTTAAGGTCGGACATTAGCACATTTGTTTTTATCCAGCATCTCTCGGGTATTATTTCACATTTCTTTGTTTCGGGGCCAATTAAATCTGTAATTAATTTCCAACATAGCAAAATAATTAAATCACAAAATTATTTGGGGGATAAAGCATGATATCTATCAATAATCTTGGACATGTTAATTAAATGGCATTTTGCCTGTCTTTAGTAATACCAGAAGGAAAGGCCTTTGGGAGCCCTTAAAGATTTTTTTTTCTCATAAGTTCAACATTTATATCACCTATTATACAAGCTAAATACACATTTCAAAATGCTTTGATTGAACTAAGAAAACACAGTTTTCAAAATATCATATTTAACAAATGAGATGGTCCGAATCTGGCTGGAGTGGGGTATCTCGCGGCGTACGCCATTAGTTAGACTTTATTCTGCACCCTTCAGCTCAAAAATCTTTTGTACCCTAACTTCCTGGTAGTTAGGGAAGCCAGGAAGTTGTGCTAAACCTGTGTAAAACATTAGTTCAGCCCCAGCTGTGTCCAATTCTGGGCATCTCACTTCAGGAAGGACGTGAAGGCTTTGGAGAGGGTGCAGAAGCGATTAACTAGAATGGTTCCAGGGATGAGGATTACAGTTACGTAAACTTGAGGTGATCCAAAACTCGGCTGCCCGTGTCCTAACTCGCATCAAGTCCCGTTCACGCATCATCACCCCTATGCTCGCTGACCTACATTGGCTCCCGGTTAAGCAACGCCTCGATTTCAAAATTCTCATCCTCGTTTTCAAATCCCTCTATGGCCTCGCCCCTCCCAATCTCTGTAATCTCCTTCAGCCACACAACCCTTCCCCGAGATATCTGCGCTCCTCTAATTCTGCCCTCTTGAGCAACCCTGATTATAATCGCTCAACCATTGGTGGCCGGCCCTAAGCTCTGGAATTCCCTGCCTAAACCTCTCCGCCTCTCTATCTCTCTCTTTCCTCCTTTAAGACACTCCTTAAATCCTACCTCTTCGCCTGCCCTAATTTCTCCTCATGTAGCTCGGTGTCAAATTTTTTGTCTTTTAATACTCCTGTTAAGCGACTTGGGACGTTTTACTACGTTAAAGGCACTATATAAATGCAAGTTGCAGAGAGACTGGAGAAGCTGGGGTTCTTCTCCTTAGAGCAGAGAAGGCAAAGAGGAGATTTGATAGAGGTGTTTAACGTCATAAAGGATTTAGATAGAGTAAATAAAGAGAAACTGTTTCCAATGGCAGACAAGTTGACAATGAGGGGACACAGATTTAGGGTGATTGGCAAAACAACCAGAGGCGACATGAGGAAAAACTTTTTTACACAAAGAGTGAATCGGATTTGGAAGGCGCTGCCTGATAGGGCAGTGGATACAGATTCAATAGTCGCCTTCAAAAGGAATTGGATAAATACTTGAAGGAGAAAAAATTGCAGGGATATGGGGAAAGAGCTGGAGAGTGGGACTAACTGGATTGCTCTTCGAAAGAGCCGGCGCAGACTCGATGGGCCGAATGGCCTCCTTCTGTGCAGTACTATTCTATGATTCTATTCTATGATTCTATTAAATGTGAGCTGATAACGGTGCGGCGAGGGCTATGGGACACCTGGAACCTCAGTGAATGGTGGGACCAACAGTCTATCTCCTTAACCAATGAAATTTAAGGATTAAGAAAGAAATAGAGGAACAGCGGAGAAGGAAATAGGGTGCATTAGAGACAAATCAGGTACAGAAAGAGAAGTAAAGAGAGAGAAAGAAAGACTGGATTAAGAGAGAGAGAAAGAGAGAAGAAAGGAAAATTGCCATTTTTAAAATCTCGAACAACAATGAATTAGATTGAACGGTACAAATTGCTCCCTTTCTGGGTCAGAGAGGTTGATTGGCATTGCATTAACAATTATCACATTGCTATAAAGGTGCGAAGGCTGTTCGGTTCCAGCCCTAACTTTGCGCAGTGAGCTTAATGGACAATTAATGTGCAAATCCAGCAAGTTCTTAAAAATAACGGGGAGGCTAAGGGAGAAATGCCGTTAGTGCGAAGCAAACAGCGCAGCGGTGTGGCGTAAATCAACCATGACGTTCTGGAGCTGTCCTTCATTCTGCCAGCGCAATTCACACTTCATTTAGAGCCATCCTTTGTTCCTTAACCTGTCCCATTTCCACCTCCTCTTGCCTTGAATATCTCTTAATGTCTCTCAATGTCTCTTAATCTCTCCTGCTTTCTATCCTATCACTGACCTTCCATAGAAACATAGAAACATAGAAACATAGACCTTTTGTTCTTTCATCCCCTCCCCCTTTTCCCAGCCCCTAAACGTGCTTTAAAAATCTATTCCATTTCCTGCTATTTTCCAGTTCTGATGAAAGGTCTTCGACCTGAAACGTTAACTGTTTCTCTCTCCACAGATGCTGCTTGGCCTGCTGAGTTTTTCCAGCGTTTTCTGTTGTTATTTCGGATTTCCAGCATCCGCAGTATTTTGATATCGCATGACGTTCTGGAGATTCGCAACACATGCCGTATCTCTTAAACCCCTGAACTTGCTGGCGGATTTGCGCATTAATAATGGCGGCGTCGTTAACGCGCCGCTGCTTTTCCACCAAGGTTTGTCCACCTTATTAGAATGTGATATTGCTTAATGTTATCAAGCTATCTTCAATGCATCGCTGTAAATGCTATAGTTCTCTTGAACCATGCGTGATTTTTTTTTCTCTTTAACTCTCTCTTTAATAGCAATAGCAAAGTACGTCGTGTGCTTCACGGAAATAATCTTTAATGAAAGTCTTACATGAGCCTCAACTCAAGCTGTCCAAAAATGTGCGGGTTAGGTTGATTTGGCTATGATAAATTGAACTTCGTGTTAGGGGGGGATTAAATATGTGGGGGGATGGGATATGTTAAGGGGAATTAAATACGTGGGGTTACGGGGATAGGGTGGGATAGGTGCAGGCTCGATGTGGGGATTCGGTGTGAGAAAGCAGGGACAGGGTACTGGATTTGGATGATCAGCCATGATCGTATTGAATGGTGGAGCAGGCTCGACGGGCCGAATGGCCTACTCCTGCTCCTAGTTTCTATGTTTCTATGTTTCTAACCATTCGCAATGTGAGACATAGAATCGTAGACATTTACAGCATGGGAGGCTGCCATTCGGCCCATCGTGCCTGTTCTGGCTCTTTGAAAAAGAGCTATCCAGCCTAATCCCACTTTCCAGCTCTTGGTCCGTAGCCCTGTAGGTTACAGCACTTCAAGTGCATATCCAAGTACTTTTTAAATGCGATGTGGGTTTCTGCCTCTACCACCCTTTCAGGCAGTGAGTTCCAGACCCCCACCACCCTCTGGGTGAAAAAAGTTCTCCTCAACTCCCCTCTAATCCTGCTACCAATTACTTTAAATCTGTGCCCCTGGTTATCGACCTCTCTGCTAAGGGAAATAGATCCTTCCTATTCACTCTATCTAGGCCCTTCATAATTTTATACACCTCAATTAAGTCTCCCATGTCATTAGACAGGTATCAGTGAGCCCTGGCTATACAGCGAGCCTTAGGCAAGAGCTCCTAATGCCAGCTCAGCTCCAGGAGCAGAGGGGACAATCGGTGGCCGTTTGATAAATCAAACAGTCACACACATTCAGTTATTCTTCTGCTCACAGCTGCTGTATCAAATCTTAAATACAAGATAGGAAAAGCAGAATACTCAGCTCATTCCAACAGTGAGAAAGATGCTGAAATAAAAACAGAAAATGCTAGAGATACTCAGCAGGTCAGGCAGCATCTGTGAAGAGAGAAACAGGGTTAACGTTTCAGGTCGATGACCTTTCGTCAGAACTGGAAAAAAGCAGGAAATGGAACAGATTTTTAAGCAAGTGTAGGAGCTGGGAAAGGGGGGAGGGGATGAAAGAACAAAAGGGAAGGTCTGTGATAGGGTAGAAGGCAGGAGAGGTTAAGAGACCTTAAGAGATATTCAAGGTAAAAGGAGATGGTAATGGGACAGGTTAAGAAACAAAGGATGACTCTAGATGAATTGCAAATTGCGCTGGCAGAATGAAAGACAGCTGCCATGTGGGAGAGAAGAAAACAAAACACATACAAAAAAAAAGTGTGGAAAAAAAATGATAAGGGCCGGGGTTATGATCTAAAATTGTTGAACTCTATGTTGAGTCCAGAAGGCTGTTGAGTCCAGAAGGCTGTAAAGTGCCAAATCGAAAGATGAGGTGCTGTTCCTCGAGCTTACGTTGAGCTTCAGTGGAACAATGTAAGAGGCCAAGTTCGGTGAGGTCTGAGTGGGAGTGGAGCGGAGAATTAAAGTGACAGGCGACCGGAAGCTCGGGGTCCCCCTTACGGACTGAATGGAGGTGTTCCACAAAGCGGTCACCCAATCTGTGTTTGGTCTCCCCAATGTGGAGGAGACCGCATCGTGAGCAGCTTGCACGGGAAGGTGCCGGGCGAAGGAGAAGGGGTGTTGGGGGTGATAGAGGAGTGGACCAGGGTGTCGCAGAGGGAGTGGTCCCTTCGGAATGCTGAAAGGGGAGGTGAGGGGAAGATGTGTTTGGTGGTGGGATCACGCTGGAGGTGGCGGAAATGGCGGAGGATGATCCGTTGAATGTGTAAGCAATGAAGGTGTTCCTTATGAGTGGCATAAAATGGGTCTTTCATTGTTCCCCATTAAGTATGCCCTAGTGACACAGTAAGTGTGGGGCTCATTTCCCGCAAAAAAAAACCTGTTAGCATAATCAGAACACCTTCCAGGTCCTGGGAGCTGTCCACCACCTCTCCTCAAAGGTGACCTACCATCATCTAGAAAAACCCTTTACCCGTATTACATTCACAGAATCATAGAATTATACAACACAGAAGGAGGCAATTCAGCCCATTGTGCCTGTGCCGGCTCTTTGGCAGAGCTATCCAATTAGTCCCACTCCCCTGCTCTTCCCAATAGCCTTGCAAATTTTTCCTTTTCAAGTATGTATCCGATTTCCTTTTGAAAGCTACTATTGACTCTGTTTCCAACGCCCTTTCAAGCAGGGCATTCCAAATCACAACAACTCACCGTCTAAAAAAATCTCATCTCCCCCGCTTGCGTTCTTTTGCCAATTATCTTAAATCTGTGTCCTCTGGTTACTAACTCTCCTGCCAGTAGAAACAGTTTCTCCTTTTCTACACTGCCAAAACCCCTCATGATGTTGAACACCTCCATTAAGGCTTCCCTTAACCTTCTCTGCTCTAAGAACGATCCCAGCTTCTTCAGTCTCTCCACATAACTGAAGTCCCTCATCCCTGGTACCATTCTAGTAAATCTCCTCTGCACCCGCTCCAAGGAAGGCAAAGGAGCGCTTACAGCCCAAACCAAATTCTTTCACCAGCCAGTTACAGGACCAGTATGAATTTTGAAGTCAGTATCAAGTCACTCGAAATGGAGAGCGAAGAAATTGACTCAGATACTAAGGTCCTGAATTTAAACAAGGGGAATTATGATGCCATTAGACGGGAACTGAGTAGGTCTGATTGGACAACGTTCCTGGGAGGACTGGAGGTAGATAAACAATGGCAAGCATTTAAAGATAGAATGACAAAATTGCAAAAATTGTTTATACCAATCTGGCATAAAAGGAAATCTAAAAAGGTGACTCAACCGTGGATAACAGGGGAAATTAGAGACAGCATAAAATCCAAAGATAGGGCGTATAAAATAGCCAAAAAAAGCGCCAGAGCGGAAGATTGGGAACAGTTTAAGATAGAGCAAAG
This sequence comes from Squalus acanthias, assembly GCA_030390025.1. Classification (NCBI taxonomy): domain Eukaryota; kingdom Metazoa; phylum Chordata; class Chondrichthyes; order Squaliformes; family Squalidae; genus Squalus; species Squalus acanthias. The sequence goes on along the minus strand of CM059432.1, from coordinate 6,865,167 downwards.
GAGGACAAAGGGCTTAATCAAGAGGGGCAAAATAGCTTACGAAAGCAAGCTGGCGGAAAATATAAAAACTAACTCCAAAAGCTTTTATAAGTATATCAAGAGGAAAAGACTGGTGAAAACCAAAGTTGGCCCATTGCAGTCAGATACGGGGGAATATATAACGGGAAATAAGGAAATGGCAGACCAACTAAATGCATACTTTGGGTCAGTCTTTACGAAGGAAGACACAAAAAACCTCCCTGGGATATCGGGAAAAATAGGGACATTTGCAAAGGAGGAACTGACGCAAGTCAATATCTCTAAGGATATGGTGTTAAGGAAGCTAAAGGGATTGAAGGCGGACAAATCCCCAGGGCCTGATAACATGCATCCTAGGGTGCTGAAGGAGGTGGCCCTAGAGATAGCGGATGCACTAAGTATGATTTTTCAGAATTCATTAGACTCGGGAACAGTGCCCATGGATTGGAGGGTAGCTAACGTTACCCCACTATTCAAAAAGGGGGGTAGGGAAAAAGCAGGTAATTACAGACCTGTAAGCCTTACATCAGTTGTGGGCAAAATGCTGGAGTCCATCATTAAGGATGAAATAGCGGAGCACTTAGCAAATGGGGACAGGATAGGACAGAGTCAACATGGATTTACAAAGGGTAAATCGTGCTTGACTAATCTATTGGAATTTTTTGAGGGAGTAACTGGTAAAATAGATGGGGGAGAGCCAGTAGATGTGGTGTACCTGGACTTCCAAAAGGCCTTCGATAAGGTCCCACATAAAAGATTAGCAGGGAAAATTGAAGCTCATGGGATAAAGGGGAAAGTATTGACGTGGATAGAGAACTGGCTGTCAGATAGAAAACAGAGAGTTGGAATAAACGGCTCATTTTCTGAATGGCAGGCAGTAACAAGTGGGGTACCACAGGGATCTGTCCTGGGTCCCCAGCTGTTCACAATTTACATTAATGACCTGGATCAGGGAGTCGGATGCAGCATTTCCAAATTTGCAGACGACACTAAACTAGGAGGGGGGGTGGGCTCAGAGGAGGAGACCAGGAAGCTCCAGAGCGATTTGGACAGACTGGGTGATTGGGCGGATAAATGGCAGATGCACTATAATGTGGACAAGTGCGAAGTTATCCACCTTGGGTGCAGGAACGGGAGGGCAAATTATTATTTAAATGGCAATAAATTGGGAGAGGGGGAAGTACAGAGAGACCTGGGTGTTCTTGTACACCAGTCACTGAAGGCGAGCATGCAGGTGCAACAGGCGATCAAGAAGGCAAACGGTATGCTGGCCTTCATAGCAAAAGGGTTGGAATACAGGAACAGGGATACCTTGCTGCAGCTGTACAGGGCACTGGTGAGACCACACCTCGAGTACTGTGTACAGTTTTGGTCGCCTCATCTGAGGAAAGATGTTCTTGCCATGGAGGGGGTGCAGCGGCGATTCACCAGGCTGATACCAGGAATGGCGGGATTGACCTATGAGGAGAGACTATGTAGTTTAGGGATGTACACACTGGAGTTTAGAAGATTGAGAGGGGACCTCATAGAAGTGTATAAAATTCTGACAGGTCTAGACAGACTAGATGCAGAAGGAATGTTTCCCTTGGCGGGTGAGAACAGAACTAGAGGACATAATTTAAGGATAAGGGCTAAACCATTTAGGACAGAAATGAGGGTGAATTTCTTCACTCAGAGGGTGGTGAACCTGTGGAACTCATTGCCACAGAGGGCAGTGTACGCCAGCTCATTAAATATATTTAAGAGGGAATTAGATGTATTTCTACAGGCAAAAGGGGTTAAGGGTTACGGAGAGAAGGCGGGGACGGGATACTGAATTGGAGGATCAGCCATGATCTCATTAAATGGCGGAGCAGGCTCGAAGGGCCGGATGGCCTACTCCTGCTCCTATCTTCTATGTATCTATGTATCTATGTATCTATGTATCTAGTATGTAGAGTGCACATTTTTCAACTGTCAGCTGCATAAAGCAGTCCATATTTATTATCACTTTGATAAAGTACCAGAGCACCCTTGCGGAATATAAAAATATCTGGTCTTTCCATCGAGTGAAAATTTCACACTTGTTCAGTAATAATTGATTGATGTTCAGTAATTAATAGATTGGTCCCTGGGATGAGAGGGTTGTCCTATGAGGAGAGATTGAGCCGATACTCTCTGGAGTTTAGAAGAATGAGAGGAGATCTCATTGAAACACAAGATTTTGAGGGGGATTGAGAGGGTAGATGCTGAGAGGCTGTTTCCTCCTGGCTGGAGAGTCTAGAACCAGGGGGCATAGTCTCAGGATAAGGGGTAGGCCATTTAAGACTGAGATGAGAAGGAATTTCTTCACTCAGAGGGTTGTGAATCTTTGGAATTCTGTGCCCCAGAGGGCTGTGGATGCTCAGTCGTTGAGTATATTCAAGGCTGAGATCGAGAGATTTTTGGCTCTAGGGTAATCAAGGGATATGGGATCGGGCAGGAAAGTGGAGTTGAGGTCGAAGATCAGCCATGATCTTATTGTTCTGCCCCACCACCAAAATGGACCCCATCGGTCTCGCGGCAGACACAGAGGAATTCATCAGGAGAATGAGGATCCGGGAATACTACCACAAATCCCAAGATGTCAGCAACAAACCCAATGAGACAATCAATGATCCGGAACAGCAGACAGAGGGAACCGCAGTGCAGCAACCGAAGAAGAAAGAGTCAAATTGGACCCCTCCGGAGGGTCGCTGCCCTAAGCTTGACATGTATGCTCAAGCTGTCAGGAAATGCATCAACGCCAGATTCATCAGCCGCACTCACAAGACAGTCCAGAATGTCACCCGAGCACAACGCAACGCCATCCACGCTCTCAAGACCAACCGGAACATCGTCATCAAACCAGCGGACAAAGGAGGAGCCATCGTCATACAGAACAGAATAGACTATTGCAAAGAAGCATACCGACAACTGGACAACCAGGAACACTACAGACAGCTACCCACAGATCCGACCAAAGAACACACCCGCCAACTCAATAAACTGATCAAGACCTTCGATCCAGACCTTCAAAACAACCTACGCGCTCTCATCCCACGTACTCCCCGCGTAGGAGACTTTTACTGCCTCCCAAAGATACACAAAGCCAACACACCCGGACGTCCTATCGTATCAGGCAACGGAACCCTGTGTGAGAACCTCTCTGGGTACGTCGAGGGCATCCTGAAACCCATCATACAGGGAACCCCCAGCTTCTGTCGCGACACTACAGACTTCTTGCAGAAACTCAGCACCCATGGACCAGTTGAACCAGGAACACTCCTCGCCACGATGGACGTATCGGCACTCTACACCAATATCCCCCACGATGACGGCATCGCTGCGACAGCCTCACTACTCAACACCAACAACAGCCAATCTCCAGACGCCATCCTACAACTCATCCACTTCATCCTTGACCACAATGTCTTCACCTTCAACAACCAGTTTTTTACCCAAACACACGGAACAGCCATGGGGACCAAATTCGCACCCCAATACGCCAACATCTTCATGCACAAGTTCGAGCAAGACTTCTTCGCTGCACAGGACCACGCTTCTTCCTTTGGACCCACGGCGAAGGATCACTGAAAGGACTACACGATAGCATCAACAGGTTCCATCCCACCATCAAACTCACCATGGACTACTCCTCAGAATCGGTTTCATTCTTGGACACACGAATCTCCATCAAAGACGGACGCCTCAGCACTTCACTCTACCGCAAGCCCACGGACAACCTCACGATGCTCCACTTCTCCGGCTTCCACCCTAACCATGTTAAAGAAGCCATCCCCTATGGACAAGCCCTGCGAATACACAGGATCTGCTCAGACGAGGAGGAACGCGATGGACACCTACGGACACTGAAAGACGCCCTCGTAAGAACGGGATATGACGCTCGACTCGTCGATCGACAGTTCCGACAGGCCACAGCGAAAAACCGCATAGACCTCCTCAGAAGGCGAACACGGGACACAACCAACAGAGTACCATACGTCGTCCAGTACTTCCCCGGAGCGGAGAAACTACGCCATGTTCTTCGCAGCCTTCAACATGTCATCGATGACGACGAACACCTTGCTAAGGCCATCCCCACGCCTCCACTACTCGCCTTCAAGCAGCCGCCTAACCTCAAAAGTACCATCGTTCGCAGCAAATTACCCAGCTGTCAGGAGAACAGCGACCACGACACCACACAACCCTGCCACGGCAACCTCTGCAAGACATGCCAGATCATGAACACAGATACCGTCATCACACGTGAGGACACTACCCACCAGGTACATGGTACATACTCATGTGACTCAGCCAACGTTGTCTACCTGATACGTTGCAGGAAAGGATGCCCCAGAGCATGGTACATCGGCGAGACCCTGCAGACACTGAGACAACGTATGAACGGACACCGCGCAACAATCGCCAGGCAGGATTGTTACCTCCCAGTCGGGGAACACTTCAGCAGTCAAGGGCATTCAGCCTCGGATCTGCGGGTTAGCGTTCTCCAAGGCGGCCTTCGAGACACACGACAACGCAAAATCATCGAGCAGAAACTGATAGCCAAGTTCCGCACCCATGAGGACGGCCTCAATAGGGATATCGGGTTCATGTCACGCTACAGAACGTGACTTGACATCGTTGTCTGTCTTTCCAGTTTAAAAAAAATAAAAAACAAACACAAACACAAAAAAAAAACACTGCAGACATCAGGATTTGACACGTTGGACCCCCTGGGACACATCTCATTGTCTTGGCTGTGCTCTTGGTGTGTCTTTGATGTAAGATGAAAGATTGTATCTCTACAGTTTCTGTGTTAATATTCTGTGAACTTTTGTAGATTCATTCATTGTAACTCTACCTGAGGAAGGGGCGATAGCTCCGAAAGCTTGTAATTTTAAATAAATCTGTTGGACTATAACCTGGTGTTGTGCGACTTCTCATTATGATCTTATTGAATGGCGAAGCAGGCTCAAGGAGCCATATGGCCTAATCCTGCTCCTATATCTTATGTTCTTATAATGCGTATACAACGAACGTGTTACTGATGGCAAGCAGCAGAAATCTTCCCCATATGTTTTCAGAGACCAAAATTGATTCTTGGGAGAAGAGGAAAACAGAGACAGGCCTAAATTACATTCTATAATCTTTCTCCTCTAAAGTATACCAATAAATTCTAGTACACTGTGTTCCCATAAGCAGTATTAATTTGAATGGATTAAATGCTCTCTCGATTGGATAATAGACTATATCGTTAACATACTTATTAAAAAATGTCTCCTCAGCTCCCCTCGCGTTCTTTTGCCAATTATCTTAAATCTGTTATTAAAATAACATTGTGGCTTGTAGAATATAATTAGCTGCTTAGGTATGTATCTTGCTAGATGTTGAGTAATGGCAGAAATTAATCTGCTCTCCGCTTTACTAGTATGACAAATGGTTCACAGTATGTTCTGCCTTCAGTATAACATATGACCTGCGTAATGTTTTAGCATACACACGCCTATCCCAACAGATTTTTCCAACTTTCGTGACTACCACCAGTTCAGGTACAGGCTATTTTAACTGAAGGTGAACTTGCAGCAGACCCGCTCGTACAGCCAACAACCGCTTTCCCCACCATCTCTGCACAGGTGCTGACTGGCCTATTGTACGTCTCCCAGCTGTAGTTTTTGTTCCGCAAGGTAAGGTGCTCTACCCGAAAGCTCAGCTGAAAACTGACATCCATCACCAAATTATTTTGGCACAGTTAAATGCTTGGAATTTATGGAACACAGACTGCCATAACAGGACTGTGCAAAGAAAGCACTTACAGTGATGATAAGACATTATGACAGCCAATCATAACTCATGACGTAATGTCAACTTGACTGAGTTGGTACCACTCTTGCATCTGGATCAGAAAGCCTGAGCCCAGACCAGAATTTACAATCCAGGCTGAAACTCCAGTGCAATTGAGAGAGACTGCTGAGACATTAAACTGAAGTCGTGCCCATTCTGGTGGCTCAGGTGGATGTTAAAGCTCCCAGGACACCATGCGGAGAGAGAGCATGGGGTTCTCTCAGCGCCCCAGCAAACACTCTTCTCTTCAAACAATACCAGCAAAATAGCACCTACATCTAACCAGAATTCTAAAATTAGTCCTCAACTACCTAAAATTAATGCACGTCATTTTGAGAGAGACTGCAAATTAAAATGTCACCAATCTATAATGGGGGGAAAAATTGGGTTGTTTTGCACCTCCCGTTAGCGCCCCGAGGAGGTGAAATTCAGCGGGGGCGGTAGCGCCCCGCCTCCGGCGATGGTGTCATTGCCCCGCTCGCACCCCCTGACCTACCACCGGACGCTATGTCCAACAGGGTCAGGGTGCTGTGTTTGCGGCTGCGGCGGCGCAAATTAAAGGGCAGGTGCCAGGCGGCCATATTTTTTTGGGGCTGCCTGCCAGCACCTGCCCCCTCTCACCTCCCCCTGCGGGGTGCCGGCCACGATCGGTCAGCCCGGCACTCCTGCACCCCGCTTGCTGGTAGTCCAGCAGGGCCCCGGTGCGCGTTGCGTTAGGCCCCACCCCTTTAATCAGGGGAGGGAGGCCCGTAGTACCGCGATATTCAATGGGAGCGCTACCAGTATTGCCCTTCCTCCTGCTTGGGGCGCTATCATTCAATTTCGGGCGTGGGGGTGTTAACTTTTTTGGGGCGCTAAAAGTAGCGCCCCGGCGAAGTTAGCGCCCCAAAGGGGGCGCGACCCAATTTTTCCCCCATTGACTTTTACCTTATACCAATGACTTTGAAAGAAATCTTCAGAGTTGTGTGGGAATTTTTCTCCTATTATAATTTTTCCACAAATCTAAGTGAAAACAACTACTGTGCAGTTAAAAAGTAGCTTGCTCTTTGTCCAAAATCTAAAATGTTTTTATAGCTTTTAGTCTTTGTTAATATAAACTGCTTTGCTTTCTGTCTGTGCTCAGTATATAAAAATTAATTCTGGATTTTGTTCAATGCCTACAAAGCTTACTTCCAAAAACAATATTTGAAATTCACTGGTACAGCACTCCTCCTGCTTATCTCCGCTCCGCAAAAATGGAATGGAGCCTTTAAATCCATAAAGTTAATCTCATCTACAGCTTCAATCTACTCTAACTCAAACAAGCAATCAGGTTGCAGCCTATTTAAAACATTCTCAGACAGAAAACTAAACAACTTACTTGCTTTTAAACTGTTGGTAAGGCATAGTAAAGATGTTTTACTGCAGATTTATAGTGCGCTGTTAATACATCTCAAAGGTCAGAAAATTCTAAAAATCTGATGAAAAATCTGAAGCAGAACGCTTCAAATAATGTTACATATTTGTCAAATACAAGCAAAAACCTGCGCTGTCCGAGATGACTTCTACGTTATTGCGGATTAGCAAGCTGGTACTCTTTAGCCAAAATTTTAAATATTACTCTAAAAGAATACGTTTTTTGTTTACACCGTGAATGACAAACTGAGATAAGCAAAATTACAATGTCAATTAAACTAATTTAAACACTTGCCACATTTCACATTTACAACAGTAAACCTAGAAACCAAGGTCCTCTAAATAAAACCATATTTATAGACAGGAACCTTGACTTAATTTTGCAGGCAACCTACAGCATGTAGCGTAAAAGTACATGAAGTGTTAGTGATTATATATGGGTTGCTTGACAAGCGTGGAATCATTCTTTAGTTTAGGTCTTGACAAACCACAAATGACAGGTAATTTGCAGCTATACTGCCTATTGACATTAGGAATTCTGTCCATGAGCACATTATTCCACTTGTCACAGAAAGTTGATTTGATCTTGCACGTACCCATGTATTATTGCGTTTCAAAGGATACATTTTCAACATTTCACAATTGTGAGAAAAATACTCCATGGAGCATTTAAAAAGAGAAAAAGCTTCCACTTTCATGCGCAAATCCCAAACAAAAGGGCTTGTAACAAGCTGGTGACTGTATTATATCATTATATTTGGACACAAATCAGAAATCGAGATTACAGTGATGTTAAGACATTATGACAGCCAATCATAACTCATGGCGTAATGTCAACTTGACTGAGTTGGTAGCACTCCTGCATCTGGATCATGAAGCCTGAGCCCAGAACAGAATTTATAATCTAGGCTGAAAACCCAGTGCAATCGTGAGAGACTGCTGAGACATAAAACCGAAGTCGTGCCCACCCATTCTGGTGGCTCAGGTAGATCCCAGGACACCATGTGAAGAGAGAGCATGGGGTTCTCGGAGTGCACGAGCAAACATTCTTCTCTTCAAGCAATACCAGCAAAAAAACAGATTATTCCTCTCATTGCCGTGCCAAAAAATGGCTGCTACATTTGTTCACATCACAGTGACTTCAAAAAACGTCATTACCGGTGGAAAATGGTTGATGTGTTGGCCGATGTAATAAAACCTGCTACCAGATTATCTGGTCATTATCTCATTGCTGTTTCTGGGAGCTTGCTGTGCGCAAATTGACGACCGCGTTTCCTACATTACAACAGTGACTACGCTTCAAAAGTACTTCATTGCGGTAAGCATGCAAATGGTTAATACGACCAATTTCAAGTCCCGCATCAAGTGTTTGAGAACTTGCAGGTAAGTGATCTGATTGCCAAAACTGAATTTGCAGTTCATATCTGAGATATCCATTCATAACTGAGGAGAAGCAGATGTTTTACCTTTCTGCCACAAATTTTGTTCAAAGGAATGTGCTCAAAGATGGCTGTGAGCGACCTATCTGATTGTGCTGGTCTGTTGGTCCAATATTACAAAAGACAAATAGTTCACATTTTGGTACACTGGAAAATGTTGCTGTGACACTGTGTTTCCTTGTTAAATGGTTTGTTGTACTTAAAGACTTTCGCCGTCACCCTTATTGCACACTGACCAAATGCTGGCTTCACAGTGCCAACTGATGGCAAATCTCTAAGAGGAGGAATGTCTTGATCAAATAAATAACAGTTTTTGTAGATGGGGATCTGAATCAGAAATAGCACATTAAACAGAAAGTCTATTTCAATAAAGACCCGAGCTACCTTTGCTCAGACTGCACTACTGCCCAGTAAGTGTCTATTTTTTATATTACGTATAGTTAAAAGTCAGGCTGCAGTGAGTCACGGCCTATAACGTCGTTTCAGGGTCTGATGAGTTTCATGAACCATTCAAATTCTGCTTTTGTGGTTTATGATATCACCTAGAGCTCCTCGATTGTGGCTAACAGTTTTGTTAGTTCGAATCAGTTAGTTGATCTCCCACAACATTGGTTGTGGACATCAAGTAAAAAAAAAAAAATTTGTCTGTCTCTCTTGCTGCTTGTTTCCCATTCTTTAATTGTTTATGTTACACTTCCTTTGCTTTTGACTTTTTTTTCGCTTTTTTGTTCATGTGCTCATTCTCTGCCTCTCATACTTTCTCTCATCATCTCAGTATCTCTCTGTATCACTCCTTTTCTCGTCCTTTCTTTCCTGAACAAAAATATGGAGTTGCTCCCTTTTAAATAAATCTGTGTGGAGACTGGGGGTACTCGGAGTGGGAAGGAAGCAGCAGGAGGAGTCTGGAAGAGGGATGTGAGTTTTGGGGAAGCTTGGTACAGACTTTATCTGAGAGCTGAGGTTATTTCCGGAGGCATCGCAGGAACTGGTGCAAACGTGTGTGTCAGCCTGTGGCTCAGCTGTTCACACCCTCGCCTCTGAGTCAGAAGGTTATGGCCCGTAATTTCCGATAGGAGGCTTCCTGCGTGCGGATGCCTCCTATCGGAAAAAAAATCTACGCACTTACCTGTGGGCTCCCGAGGTCCGGACACTTCCACAATCAAAATGCGCAGGGCCCACGTATCCCAGGGGGCGCAGGCGGTTCGCAAGCGTCCCTGGGATCACATGGGCCAGGCCAGCCAATAGGAGAAGGGAATCGCCCTTCACACTTTTGACAGATGGACCTGTCAAATATATGAATGGAGATCACCCCAAAAATACACGAAAACATTAAATCAATTTTTTTTAAACCATCACGTTTTTAAAATTAGTTAAAATTACATTAAATTAAATATTTTAAACAAAAATTTAATTTTTTGAAAAAAATAATTGAAGTTTTTTTACAGGGCTAAAAATAAACTTACCTTTTTTAAAAGTATTTTAAAATTATAAATGAGTGAAAAATATATATTTTTAAAAAAAACTTTTTTTCAACTCTTATGCTGGTAAAAGCAGGCCTTACGCCTGCTTTTACCAGGCGTAAGATTTCTAAGGGTTTTCAGTGGGCGGAGGTTCTGCAGAAAGAGGAACTCTCCCCCCGCAGAGGCCCTTCTCTTGGGCAGGCACCCGATCTGTCAAGAGCATTCTTGACAGATCGGAAATGCCAGTTTTCAGCGCAGGCGCTTGGCATGCCTGAAACCGGCATTTCCGATGTCCTTACGCGTGTGTACACAGCCCATACACACCCATAGGCATCGGAAAATACGGGCCTATGGGTTCAAGTCCCACTCCAGAGACTTGAGCACATAAAGCTAGGCTGACACTCCAGTGCAGTTCTGAGGGAGCGCTGCGCTGTCGGAGGCGCCGTCTTTCAGATGAGTCATTAAACCGAGGCCCCATCTACTCTCTCAGGTGGACATAAAAGATCCTCTGGCCACTATTTCGAAGAAGAGCCGGGAAGTTATCCCTGGAGTCCTGGCCAATATTTATCCCTCAATCAACATCACTAAAATAGATTATCTGGTCATTGCTGTTTGTGGGAGCTTGCTGTGCGCAAATTGGCTGCTGCATTTCCTACATTACAACAGTGACTACACTTCAAAAAGTACTTCATTGGCTGTAAAGCGCTTTGAGACGTCCGGTGGTCGTGAAAGGCGCTGGAGAAATGCAAGTCTTTTTTTACCGAAGTAAAACCTATCGATGGCCACAATTCTACTGGATTTAAAAAAAATTCATTCATGGGATGTGGGCGTCGCTGGCAACGCCAGCATTTTATTGCCCACCCCAAGTTGCCCTTGAGAAGGTGGTGGTGATCCGCCTGCTTGAACCGCTGCAGTCCGTGTCTGTAGCGATTTGATACAACTGAGTTGCTCGCTAGGCCATTTCAGAGGGCAGTTAAGAGTCAACCACATTGCTGTGAAGTCACGTATAGACCAGATAAGGATGGCAGGTTTCCTTCCCTAGAGGACATTAGTGAACCAGATGGGTTTTTACAACAATCTGGTAGCTTCATGGTCACCATTACTAACACTAGCTTTTTATTCCAGATTTATTTAATTAACTGAATTCAAATTCACAAACTGCCGTGGTGGGATTTGAACTCACGCCTTCAGATTATCAGCCCTCTGAGGAAATTCGCAGGCAGCCTACAAGATATCCACGCTGTTACACCGGAAGCTTTGGCCTGGATATCTGACTTAGATAGTGACATTTGATTTGCTTTGCTACTACCATACGAAAGAAGAGGAGATCAGTCCATTCCTCTGGATTGCTAGTCCAGTTACATAACCACTATGCTACCGTACCCGTACTGGCGTAGTGGAGTGGGGCATCTCGCGGTGTGCCCCATTAGTTAGATTCCTTTCCTCAGATTGAAAATGTTTTGCGTCGCAAATTGCTGGAAGTGCGAGGGCAATCAGGCATCTGGGACCTTGGTGAACGACGGGACCAGCAGTTTATCGCCTTAACCACTTACATTTAAGGATAGAGAAAGGAACAGAGGAACAACGGAGAAGGAAATAAAGTGAATTAGAGTCAAATTAGATCATAAAGAAAAATAAAGAGGAAAGAAAGATTGAATTAAGACAGAGGGAAAAAGAGACTGAAAGGAAAAGAAAGAAACAAATGTAAAACATTTTAAATCAAATTTTTTTAAGAATCTCTAGGAACAATTTATTACCTGCCGGAATGAGACTCCACAGCTTCAATTGTTCCCTTTCTGTGCCGGAGAGGTTGAGTGGCATTGCAGGAACATAAATCTCATCCTTAAGAGAGTCCTTACATCGTTAAGTACCAGCCCTAACTTGCTGCGGCGAATTTAATTCGTATTTAAAGCGCAAATGCAGCAATTTCTTGAAACTCACAGGGAGGTTGACACCGAGCTGTCGTTTTCGCAAGGTTATTGGCGGGCCGGCGCGAATCATCTAGTAATCTGTGGCGATTCGCTGCTGCCAACGTATCCCTTCCTCGCCACAAATTGCTGGACGATTTACACATTAATGACGGTGAGCGCCATTAAACTGGCCTTTAATTTCCCAGCAAATTCTGGGCCATCAAAATTCACATGTGAAACTCCAGAACTGAAAAAGGTTAATAAACCCATCATTGGTTCTACAATAAATGTCTACCCTGCACGTATAAAAGATTAATAGTTTTAACCGAAATGTAATAAATATTTCTTTGGTGATTCACATAAAAGTTTGCAAAGTCTTTACTTTTTCAGGTATTACTGCTGTAAGATTCAGTGTTTGCAGCCACAATCCATATCCTGTGCAGCTGTTTCCACACTTACCTGCCCTGGTAAAATGAAGTTGGTTCACATATTTTTTAAAGTTAAAATAAGGTAAAGTCAAATTGTTAATCTATAAACTCTTGATGACAGAGTTTACTGCACAGAAACAGGCCAATCGACCTAACTGGTCCATGCTGGTGTTTATGCTCCACACGAGCCTCCTCCCACCCCTCTTCATCTCACCCCATCAGCATGTCCTTCAATTCCTTTCTCCCTCACGTACTTATCTAGCTTCCCCTTAAATACATCAATGCTATTCACCTCAACCATTCCACGTGGTAGCGCGTTCTACATTCTTGTTGGATTTATTAGTGACTATCTTATATTGATAACCCCGAGTTTTGGACTCCCCCCACAAGTGGAAGCATCATCTCTATGTCGACCCTAACAAACCCTTTTAAAATCAATCAGTGTCAACCTCTGCTAAAGTCTACGATAAAAATTAAATCAACTTCCTTAGTAATTGGCATCATTGAAAGAAATTCTGCAACACCAGAAAATTTGGTTTTAAAGGAATGGAAAATAAGAGAGTGCCGTTTGGCATGACGCTGGCTTTTCTTGGCCCGCGTAGCCCTCAAAATTTTGTAAACGTTGCGTCAAGGGACAAAAAGAGACTCAAGTCAAGAAACTGAGCAGATGCACCGAAGCCAGAACAGCAGATGGAGCGTACCTTCTTCAAGAATAGGCCTTGAAATTACAAAAGGAATCTCCTGCAGTGGCTCCATGTACTTGTGGCCTGCGCTGATCACTTTTATCTGGGGTAAGCAGACGACCAAAGTCCCAGGCATGCTCGCTTCGGTATGGTACCAGTTCCTCACCGTCCCAGGGATGTCGCCAGCCACGATCGTACTTGGCGATGGCAAGCTCTCGTTTGGAAAGAACATACAACATGACTGAACCTCCAGCTGAAAAAGAGAAAAATATAAAAGCGTCGTCACAAATCAAATAAGTGTTGCTTTTGGTCGAACAGAAAGCTTAAAGCTTTGCAAAGAGTTCCTATTTTGTACTAACAACCAACAACAGCATACAAGTGTCAGTTTGCATCCGTATACATATTAAGTGTCCTGCTGCAGAGTTACTCTGGAATTTATTTAATTTTGTTCAAAATATCATACAGGTCCAATAAATAAATGAATACATCAATAACAGGTTCGGATTCATTTGCAGAGGGAAGGGAGAGAATCGATCACAGGGACTAGATTGACGGGCCATCACATAACCCAAGATCACATAGCATTTTTTCAGTTCAAAAATGTAAGCTTCATAATCACAAAAATGATTGGAACATAAGCAGATTCCTACTTTGAAAGAAAAAGAAAAGACTTGAATTTATATAGCACTTTTCACAACCTCATGACGTCCCAAAGCGCTTTACAACCATGAAGTACTTTTGAAGTGTAGTCATTGTTGTAGGAAACGCGGCAACCAATTTGTGCACAGCAAGCTCCCACAAACAGCAATGACCAGATAATCTGTTTTAGTGATGTTGATTGAGGGATAAATATTGGCCAGGACACCAGGGATAACTTCCCGGCTCTTCTTCGAATCATGTAATTGGATCTTTTACGTCCACCTGAGAGAGCAGACGGGGTCACAGTTTAATGTCTCATCCGAAAGACGGCACCTCCGAATTATTAAAAATATTGCCTCTATGTGAAATCAACATAATAATACTGTAGAGTTCATCCAATAATCAAATTGATAAACCAGATAACACTATCCCTTTCAGCAAGTACGTACCAGAACCTCAACCAATCACAGCCTTGGAAACACTGATTCTTTCACCTGCCAAATCCAAGATCCATGCAATCAAGGACAAATAAGTGGTCTGAACTATCTCTGCAGATTAATTTCTGATTAGATCAGGTACAAAAGGGGCGCCATTGCTGCCCATCTTTGGAATTCTCTACCCCAGAGGGCTGTGGAGTATGCTCAGTCGTTGAGTATATTCAAGATTGAGATCAATAGATTTTTGGACTTGAAGGGAATCAAAGGATATGGGGATCTGGTGGGAAAGTGGAGTTGAGGTAGAAGATCAGCCATGCTCTTATTGAATGGCTGAGCAGGCTCGAGGGCCTCCTATTTCTTATGTTCTTATTTAATATCTGTTCAGCTTCCTGAAGAGGCTTTAAGATTTAAGTAAATTGTGTAGATTTTATTTTTAACACACCTTTTTAAAATTAAGTAATTTAATTACTTTTTTTTTTAAATGACTAATCTCATCCTAGTATTTGTACATTTCAGCACACCACAGTTTCTACCTGCGTGAAATATTATTCCTTTTGGTCAGCCCTAATGCTTGAAGTAATTTATATTTACTTTAATGAGGGTCTAGCCTGTGATTTGCTATTCCCTAAAACAGTGCAATTTGGAAACAACTATTTTCAGTTGATACAATACTACACATCTCTGTTTGTTGTGCACACTCCCTTGTACAAAGTCAACAAGATAACAAACTCTAGCCTGCTCCAAAGAAAGATTATTTGTGTGGCTATCACAGGTTCTAAGCCTTGAGCTTGTTTCCAGCTCTCTAGGACAGGTGAGAGGAAAAGAGGAGAAGGGCAAGACATTTCGATAAAAAGACAGCAGGAGAGGGAGAAAAAGTGTGTGAGAGGCAAGTAGAGTCGCATACATACAAAAAAACTTACACACATGGAAAGAGAGAGGCATACAAAAGGAACTAAGAGACATACAGGAGACCGAGACAAGGAGAGTAAGAAAGAGTTGTAGACAATGGCCGCGATCCCCTACCTCGGCGGGTCGGGTGCGGCCAGGGTCGGTGGTGGGTTGTGACCCCACTGCTGGCTCCAGCCCGCTGTCCAAAGTGATCTGACGCTGATTGGGCTCATTAAACCCGAGAGGTCGCACAACACCAGGTTATAGTCCAACAGTTTTATTTGAAATCACAAGCTTTCGGAGCTATCGATCGCCCCTTCCTCAGGTGAAGGAGCTACTTCACCTGACGAAGGAGCGATCGATAGCTCCGAAAGCTTGTGATTTCAAATAAAACTGTTGGACTATAACCTGGTGTTGTGCGACCTCTCAATTTTGTCCACCCCAGTCCAACACCGGCATCTCCGCATCATTAAACCCGCCCAGCGCTTTTCCCAGTCAATTGAAGGAAGCGGGTCTGATTACGTCACTTGATGACGCAAATTGATTGACAGTTGTGCTGTCAGTGTTCTGCAGCATTGAGGTGCTGCAAACACGGACAAGCACTGCAAAGGTGACGGCTGCACCCAGGCTCTCCCATGACTCCCGCCATATGCTTATGGAGGGAGTCACAGCACGCAGGGAGGTTCTCTTCCCTTCCCATGGGTGGAAGAGGCCTCTCCAGGAGATCAACGCAGCCTGATTGCACATTGCACAGGAGGACACAACCAGGGATGTTGTCAGGAGGACCAGGCTGCAGGGGCGCAAACCTTTCAATGATCCGAGCAGATCACGAAATGTTACTGCAAAGCCGCACTCAACCTCATCCTGCTGTGCCACTCATCACATCCCCATCACTCTACCTTCCCTACCCAACTCCTGCACATCCTTACTCACACCAACTTACCTTGCACCTCCACCCATCCCTCTCTATCTGCATTATCACTTCCCCATCTCAATAACCACCCCTCACACTCACCCTCATCCTAGTCCAATCATACCAACTAACAACACACAAGGGTAGCTGCTTGGGTGTTTTAGCCAATGTTCATGTGAAGTTTCTGTTAATGTGGTGTCAAACATTGAAATCTTTATTTTCAACACTTTGCATTCTTGGACAGATTTGTGTGCACCTTTGGAAGTGGCTTAGTGAGTTGCAGTGAATGGTGAGACATAAGGGTACCCCCCGCAATGGCGATGAGTGTGAAAGGAATGGCTTAGGCATTGTAGGGATGCTTTATGGTGTTGGTGTGGGGTGGTCCAACCTGGCACATCATGTGGCAGCCAGGGTGTACAGCGTCAAGAGAAGTAAATCTGGCTATGGAGAGGCCATCCCTGGTCTCCCGGCCAGCAATGTAGTTGGGTGCTGATGCCCTGTGTCCTGTGCAGCATCAGTTGATTACGGAGAAGGTTGGTGTTGTTGTTGTTGTTGTTGTTGGTGCTGCTGGTGTGCCCGGTGATGCTGGTGTTGGGGCCGATTCTGGTGGGATTCTGAAGACCAAGGTGAGATAGTTTCAAGGGCACCGATGCTGATGGAATAGATGGCAGGTGAAGTTGAGATGACAGAAGCGATCTGTCAATGGCGAGAGAGGTTGAGGTGACACTGGATACAGAGTTTGCTCCAAACACTTGCAAGCTGCATAAAATTCAATCTGTCTTCCAAATGCAGTAAGCAACAGCTTCTCACCTTGGAAAGTGAACAGCTATGAGATGGGAGCTTTTATAGCACATTTGCAGCTGTCAAGTTAAGAAATGGTCCCATGGTGACACAACTCCCGACCTGCTTACCTGACGTGATCCCCAAGCAACGGGGAACCCATGGACGAACTCTTAAAATTTAAAGGTGAGCTTAAAATAGATTTTAAGTGCCTGTTAATAAGTTCATAATCATCTAAATTGCCTCCCCCACTACTTGGTGTCAGGTCTGTTCAGCGATGACAGACCTGACATCTGGGAAACTAGCGTGGCTCAAAAAAATAAAACATTTCCCACCCGACCCGCAACCAAACGCGCCCCGCTGACCCCCCAACAAATTACCCCAATGATACAGAAATGGCAAGAGAAAATGGGAGATAAACAGAAGGTGGGAATGTGAGGTAGAAAGAATTAGAGTAAGAGGAGCAGAAACAGTTGCAGAGAGTTTCTTTTTGGTCTGTGAACATCACATTGATCAACTAGTTCATCATATTAGTACAACAACAACTTGTATTTATATAGTGCCTTTAACGTAGTAAAATGTCCCACGGCGCTTCACAGGAGCGATATCAAACAAAATTTGACACCGAGCCACAAGGAGATATTAGGGCAGATGGGGGTACATTTTAAGGAGCGTCTTAAAAAGAGGAAAGAGAGGTAAAGAGGTGGAGAGGTTTAGGGAGAGAATTCCAGAGCTTAGGGCCTTGGCAGGTGAAGGCATGTCCACCAATGGTGGAGCGATTAAAATCGGGGATGCTCAAGAGGCCAGAATTGGAGGAGCGCAGATATCCCGGAGGGTTGTAGGGCTGGAGAAGATTACAGAGATAGGGAGGGGCGAGGCCATGGAGGGATTTGAAAAGAAGAATGAGAATTTTAAAATCAAGGCGTTGCTTCACAGTTCTGTGATAAAAACACTGTAATGAGCCAATAACTGGATTTATTATAGAACCAGACTTACCGCTGTTTGGCAGCATAGTATTTAACATGCTTGTGATCTTTCTTCTGATTAGTAATTTGGCCTTCCTTATTAAGCTCGTCCAAGCATAGTTTCTGTATTTATACAAGAATAGAAATGTATGTCTCCGATTGGAGCTAAAAGTCAACGGAGTTGAGGGGAGGAGGTCCATCCTGTGGACAGGCCATATTTTTGCTTTCACAGAACAATGAACATAAAACATAGATTTTTGGACTCCAGAGGAAGCAAGGGATATGGAGATCGGGCAGGAAAGTGGAGTTGAGGTCAGCCATGATCTTATTGAATAGCGGAGATGACTCGAGGGGCCGTATGGCCAACTCCTGCTGCTAATTCTTATGTACTTAATGGACAGAATTGCACAATTTCATCCTCAAAACAGTGGTAAAAATTCCAGAACAACATGTAATAAAAATGGAATTCGATTAATGAGTCACCATAAATGAGTGACCCTGGTCATGCCCTCCCTCCCCGTGTCTTTCCTGATTGTTCTCCGTCCTGGCAGAGAGAGAGAGTGGACCCAGTAGCAGCACCGCACCTATCAACCGTTGCTCTGCTACTGTTGATATTAAAATACCAACTTTCCATTCCAATTTCTGACTTCGGTCTGGCTCCTGCTGCTGTTTTAAAGCTTTGAAAAAAAAAGAGCAGAGCTACAGACGGAGATTGAAAATCAGACACAGGAGACAGGACTGCCGCTGGAAGGGAGAAGTGCAATTCAAATAACAGTGCGGCCACAGCTGATCGGAACGCGCCGTTTGAAATGAGAAAGAACAGAGACACAGCATATTTGTGGACGCCAGCCAAAGATGAAGGTGAATTGTGAGAGAAGAGGAGAATTTTGGGGATAAAAGCTTTCCAATGGTGACCTTCATCTTCTATGAGGGTCACTGATTTTTTTTTTAAGGGGGTAGGGGTCAGATTATATATCAGTCACTTTTTCTGCAAGCAAATACAATACTTTCTCACCCCCTCTTCTGGATACAGCAGCAGGCACCTAACTTTGCATCACTGAAAGCCTAGATTTCCTCTTTTAAATCTTTGAATCTAAGGTGCTCTGCAGGACAAGTAGCAACTCCTGCAAGTTTATTGCAGCGCTAAGCCACATATGTTGCATTGCCCAGGATCACTCGGGTGCCATGTGGAAAATAGGTAGCCCTCCTAAGTGAGGGTTCGGCTGCCTTCCATAAAATTTACTTTCATGTTTTCCATTAGGTAGTTCCCGTAAAATGGTAACATAACACAATTTCAAATGAGGATGAAAACAAGCTGATGTTTTACTGTAATAAATTGCAGCTGCAGTGGCAAACAAGCAGAGCTGAAATACTCTTTCCATAAATACCGAGAGATGGAACAGGAACCTGCTCTATCTAGGGAATGGCGTTTTCGAATCATTACGACATGCCTTGCTCATTCTGGAAAAAATTGTTATTAATCAACAAAGAGATACTGGATGGATGATTAGCTATAAATTGTTTATGCAGTAAATGCGTTGACAAGTGAAGGATTACACAGGTCTAAAACTGCAAACTGTTAACATGTGCTTACCATTGCCATGAGCTGCATGACCTTTAGTACCATTTTTTTTTAAAAAGACACTGGTGGGGGACATTTGAGAAAATACAGCATATCAGTACAGTAACTAGCTTCATAGTCGCAAATCTGCAGAAATTTAAACATCTGTAACATTACAAGAGAGTTTTAAATCCAAAATAAACAACCTTGGATCAATAAACCACTGATCAAAGGCATAATTAAGCTCTGCATGTGCCTTAAATAGCATTATACCAGAAACAAACAAAGACTTTTAATGTAACAATCTATTTATTTTTTTAATTCAACTTCTATTTTTCCGTAATGTATTCTTGTCAGTTTGTTTAAGCAACACAGTACCGAATAATAGATTTTTTTTAAAAAGGAACATTTACGATCTGCATGCCAGACTGGCGTATAATCAAAGCTTCCAGCATTATCACACACTAAGTCATTCAGTAAAGGAAGATTCTGTGATTCAGAGTGCAGCTGAACACATTTAAGGGGGCTGCATTGTCAGGAATTTCCGGCTTGCTCGCCAGAAATTCCAGATATAAACAAACTGACCACTCAACAGTATCCAGGATGGCAATGGACTACAAGCCTGCTTGGATCTTTTTAATACATCTCGCTGCCCAAAACGTAAAGATCCTCAAAATCTGCCTCTGCAGTGTGCCACAACCCAAGAAAGCAAGTAAACTTTGCGCAATTCAATAACATTTGATTTTAAAGATTAGTACTTTAAATGATTACAAATATTTGACATATTTATATAGATTCTACATGAAGAATGCATTGTTTAGACCCCCTGGAGAAATGGTATTCTTGGAAAGAATATGACAATCTTCAATTCTCCAGCCATCTTGGATGCTGTTGCTGTTGGCAACGGCTGAGGCAGTCTGAAGTTTGAAACACAGTTGTTCACCTCCGTCATTCCCAGCGAGTTGGAGCAGCCTTCTGCACACTGGTGGGACCTGCTTCAGGAGACTCGTCTACTTAGGCTTTGTTTCAAAAACGAAATTCATCATTTAACCCTTAAAATAATATTTCAGTCACACTGAGCAGGCTACCTCTCCAACAAAAGTCTTCGACTCGTACACTGCGATGCTGAAACAAGCCCCACTCTGTGGACTTCAGCGCATAATCCAGGCCGACACTCCCAGTGCAGTGCTGAGGGAGCGCTGCACTGTCGGAGGAGCCGTCTTTCGCACGAGACGTTAAAGCCGAGGCCCCGTCAGCCCTCTCAGGTGGGTGTACAAGATCTGACGGTACTATTCCAAGAAGAGCAGGGGAAGTTGTCCCCGGTGTCCTGGCCAACATTTATCCC
Source organism: Squalus acanthias (assembly GCA_030390025.1). NCBI lineage: Eukaryota > Metazoa > Chordata > Chondrichthyes > Squaliformes > Squalidae > Squalus > Squalus acanthias. The sequence continues at coordinate 6,844,465 of CM059432.1, read as the reverse complement.
TCAAAACTGATGATCTGGTCATTTATCTCATTGCTGTTTGTTGGAGCCTTTGTGCGCATTTTCTGGCTGCCGCGTTTCCTACATTACAAAAGTAACTACGTTTGAAAAGTACTTCACTGGCTGTAAAGCGCTTTGGGACATACTGAGGTGATGAAAGGCGCTACAGAAAAGCAAATTCGCTTTTTTTTCCTTTTTATTCTAACCATGCTGAAATGTCAGAAGCAGCCTTAATAATCAAACAAAGATCTTATATTGCTAAAACAAAACTCTTTAGAACCATTTTCAGTGAAGAAAAGCAATTTTCCTCTGTTCACTCTGTCTTCCCCATGCTCTCTCGCCTTTTGAAGCATTTTTTTCTTGTCAAAAATAACTTAATTTTTTTTTTTTTATTTACTGCGGAACATCCTGGGTACCACCAGAAATGTTCAGGATGAGGACCATATTGAACATGTGGCCTCTGACTGAAAACCAACTCCAAAATCAGCTCTTCCTTCAATGAGTAACCTATGTAATGAGTCAAATGAAGGCACAGAGTCACATCATAGATGTGGTAGAAAGCACTATAGTCCAGATCAACAACTTCAGTTTCTAGTATGCAGAGTATTTATTTTGTACGGTTAAAGAAACCACAGCAGTGAGGGTTGGCTCAGTTGGTAGCACTCTTGCTCCGAGCATTTATTGCCTATCCCTAGTTTTCCTTGAGAAAGTGGTGGTGAGCCGCCTTCTTGAACAGCTGCAGTCCGTGTGGTGAAGTTACTCCCACAGTGCTGTTAGGTAGGGAGTTCCAGGATTTTGACCTAGCGACGATGAAGGAACGGCGATATACTTCTAAGTCAGGATGGTGCGTGACTTGGAGGAGAACTTGGAGGTGGTGGTGTTCCCATGCAACTGCTGGCCTTGTCCTTCTAGGTGGAAGAGGTCACGGGTTTGGGAGGTGCTGTCGAAGAAGCCTTGGCGAGTTGCTGCAGTGCATCCTGTGGATAGCACACAATGCAACCACAGTGCGCGGGTGGTGGAGGGAGCGGATGTTTAAGCTAGCAGATGGGCTGCCGATCATGACTTTGCCATCTTACGTAACCTCTTACCCACAACGGTCTCCATTACAAACAAGGCCATCTACGACTACTTCTTCCTTGTGTTTCTCACCATCTACATCGCTTACACCCTTCCATTCCCACATCCTTCTGTGCACACCCCTGAAACCAACCCCTGCCCCCAAATTCACTTCTAACTGCACTTTCAAACTCTAAAGTGCCTAGACTTTAGCCTTTCATTCCTCAAATGTCATTTGTGATGCTGATTACAATCGTTTCATTGCATTGCTGGAGGGCAGAAACATGGAGTTGGGCAGGTATTTGGGAGGCGACAACACGTTCAGGGAATTTCACCAAATGACCCGATTTTAACTGGGAGCGGGAGTCAGGCGGGCAACAGGTAGTGAAGCTCACGCCAAATTTCCCTGCGTTCGGCAATGCGAGGCCCGGGTTAAGCCTACCTCTTCCTGTCCTAATATTTCCTTATGTGGCTCGCTGTCAAATTTTGTTTGTCAACACCTTGGGATGTTTTAATATGTTAAAAGTACTATACAAGCTGCTGTTGTAAGTCACCCGATCGATTTTCACTGCCTGCCCGTCTGATTACCGCCTGGCAGGTTGGGTTAGAACCGCCCTCAAGCCTTTTGGTCACCCCTCCTAATATCTCCTGCAGTGCCTCAGCATCCATTCATCTCTGCTCATGCCTCTCCAAAACACCTGGGGACGTTGACTAACATTAAAAGGTTTTATTATTGCTGTTGCTTCTCAGTATTTCACGGTGTTCAATTGTACATGCATCAGGCCGAAGGAATGTTTGCTGAAAAAAGATGAATCTTTCATACGATGCAAGTATTTGCAGTGACGTCTGAAAAATGGTAACGTTTATAAGTAAATAAAGTAAAATGCACATAGCCAAAGCAAATTTCATTCACAGTGTCGATCGATTGTTAGGCAAGCGAATTAAGGGATACGGAACCAAAGCGGGTTGATGGAGTGAAGATACAGATCAGCCATGATCTAATTGAATGGCGGAATAGGCACAAGGGGCTGAATGGCCTTGTCATGTTCCTAGTATTCACCAAGTAATATAATTCTTGTGTGCAAAGATGAAACTGCAGTTGTAAAAGGAGTAATGGGGGAAAAATTCGGTTGCTTTGCGCCTCCCGTTAGCGTCCTAAGAGGGCGCTAATGGGGCGCAAAGCAACAAGCGCCCGGGCGCGGCGCCACCAACACCTCCCACGAAATTCAGCGGGAGGTTAGTGGCGGCGGTAACCGTTAGCGCCCCACGCGCTGCACCGCCGGTGATGACGTCATCGCCGTGCACAGCACCCCGGCCGCAATCTTCGGTAGCGCTCCCTGACTTACCGCCGGACGCTGTGTCCGACGGGGTCAGGGGGGCCTGCCTGCGGCCGGGGCGGCGCTAATTAAAGGAGAGGTGCCGGGCGGCCATTTTTGTTGCTGGCCGCCTGCCAGCACCTGCCCCCGATGCCGTTCCCCGGCCTCCTGAGCAGCCCCCCCGCCCCGCGGAGTGCTGGCTGCGCTCTTTTGCCAGCACTCCGATCCATGGTGGCCCAGCTGGGCCCCGGGACGCGCTGCGCAAGGCCCCTCCCGATAAGAGGAGGAGGAAGGCCTGCAGTACCGCGGCTCGCAGCGCCCCAAGAGGGAGGCGGGGCGCTTCCAGTAGCGCCCCGCTTCCCTCTTGGGGGGCTACCGATGAATTTCGGCCTGCGGAGGGTGCTAATTTTTCGGGGTGCTAAAAGTACCCCCCAATCGAAGTTAGCACCCCAAAAGGGGCGCGACTCAATTTTCCCCCCTAAACTTCTTGTTGAAATCTGAAGAAAATATTAGCAAAGCAGCCTGGTGGCAATGTTCAACAGCAAATTTCAGTCATACCTTAAACTGCAATATAAAATTTAGTATAAACTGTTTCATAATATTCTTTTAAATTTAAATTAGCTGTGCACTGGAGAAAGTGGAAATAAAATATTTCAGAGGGCCACAGAGAACCTAACGATGTGTAATCTAAAGGGTTAATTAATAACCTTGTAGTAAAGGGGCCTTTAGAGAATTTTATATTGAGTTTCAAAATGATTTAGTTAAATCCGAAACTAGGGTCTTAAATCTAAACAAAGCAAACTACGTTGGTATGAGGGGCGAGTTGGCTATGGTAGATTGGGAAACTACATTAAAAGGTATGACGGTAGAGAAGCAATGGCTAGCATTTAAAGAATTAATACATAATTTACAACAAATATACATTCCTTTAAGGCACAAAAACCCCACAGGAAAAGTGGTCCAACCGTGGCTAACAAGAGAAGTTAAAGATAGCATTAGATCAAAGGAAGAGGCTTATAACGTTGCCAAAAAAATAGTACGCCTGAGGATTGGGAGGATTTTAGAATTCAGCAAAGGAAGACCAAGAAATTGATAAAGAAAGGGAAATTAGAATGAGAGTAAACTAGCAAGAGACATAAAAACAGACTGTAATAGGTACATAAAAAGGAAAAGATTAGCGAAAGTAAATGTGGGTCCCTTACAGTCCGAGACAGGAGAAATTATAATGGGGAATAAGGAAATGGCGGAGAAAGTAAACAAACACTCTGTGTCTGTCTTCATGGAAGAAGACGTAAAGAACTTCCCGGAAATAGTAGAGAATGAGGAACTGAAAGAAATTAGTAATAGTAAAAAATAGTACTGGAGAAATTAATGGGGCTGAGAGCTGATAAATCCCCTGGACCTGGTGGCCTACATCCTAGGGTTTTGAAAGAGGTGGCTATAGAGATAGTGGATGCATTGGTTGTCATTTTCCAAAATTCCATAGATTCTCGAAACGGTTCCCACGGATTGAAGATAGTAAATGTAACCCTACTATTTAAGAAAAGGATGGAGAGAGAAAAGGTTCATCAGACTGATTCCTGGGATGGGGGGATTGTCCTATGAGGAGAGATTGAGTAGACTAGGCCTATATTCTCTAGAGTTTAGAAGAATGAAAGGTGATCTCATTGAAGCATACAAAATTCTTACAGGGCTTGACAGGGTAGATGCAGAGAGGATGTTTCCCCTGGCTGGGGAGTCTAGAACCATGGGTCACAATCTCAGAATAGGAGGTCGGCCATTTAGGACTGAGATGAGGAGAAATTTCTTCACTCAGATGGTGGTGAATCTTCGAAACTCTCTACCCCAGACTCTACCCCAGAGGGCTGTGGAGGCTTAGTCGTTGAGTATATTCAAGACAGAGATCGAGAGATTTTTGGATATTAAGGGAATCAAGGGATATGGGGATAGTGCAGGAAAGTGGAGTTGAGGCAGAAGATCAGCCATGATCTTATTGAATGGCAGAGCAGGCTCGAGGGCCAAATGGCCTACTCCTGCTCCTATTTCTTATGTTATGTTAATCTGGGCTTTCAATGAGTACAGACTGAGATGTATGGTCATAATATTCATACTCCAGAAACTGGAGCTCAAAAATCTAGGCTGACACTCCAGTGCAGTGCTGAGGGAGTGCTGCACTGTCGGAGGTGCCGTCTTTCAGATGAGACGTTAAACCGACGCCCTGTCTGCCGTCTCAGGTGGCGTAAAAGATCCCTTAGCACTATTTCAAAGAAGAACAGGGGAGCTATCCCTGGTGTCCTGGGCCAATATTTATCCCTCAATCAACATCGCTAAAACAGATTATCTGGTCATCATCACATTGCTGTTTGTGGGAGCTTGCTGTGCACAAACTGGCTGCCGCGTTTCCTACATTGTAACAGTGACTACACTTCAAAAAGTACTTAATTGGCTGTAAAGCGCTTTGGGACGTCCGGTGGTCGTGAAAGGCGCTATATAAATGCAAGTCTCTCTTCATGCAACAATACAAAAAAACTAAGTGTAGGAAAAATGAGTAAAGTTAATTCTTGTTCTCTTATCAGTATCATTTCTGTCTAATTAACAGTATAAAAGAGTGAAACAGTCTGGTCTCAGATTATATTTTGCTAAAATAAACATATAGAATCACTATGTTAATGGTCACTTATCCCTTATTACATGCATTTCTGCTTAAACTCAAACTCATAGAATTGCACTGCGAAAGATCCATGAAATATTTTCACCAGCAGGCTTGTTCAAGAGGTAACTGAAACCTTGCGAATTTCAATTTCACATCAATTTATCACTCTTTTCCTGTTCACAGATAGATCCTGGTTGCCGATTCTATGTCGGTAAGTTAAACAGTTCACGCAATATAAAAATCAGGAGTTAAAATGTAAATAGAAAATCAACCTATAACTGTAAATCATGTTCTAATTCAACACACTGTTCATCAAGGGAATGAAAGTGAAGTAATATGCCAGTAACAGTGCTCATGCTGAGGGTCAGATTCTGTTCATGGAAACCATCTGGTTCAGTCCCTTCGAGCCACACCAAACACAAATGATCTTTTAAAAAAATATCCTATTCATTAATGCATCACAGCTGCAACGAGTGTTACTTCATTTTTCCATGGTAACCTCCTTTCTGTTTCAAGGATCTGATTTCAGTTTGGTAGCAACGTATTCCTCCATCAATATTGAACACATTCATGTGTTAAATATTAAGAGAGTTATTGCAAATTCCTGAAATAGAATCATTTCTTTTTAATTATGGTTACATCAGAACTTGTAAATCCCGAATATATCATGTTCGGAATTTTTTTATACACACGTTACAGTCTGAATTATTTCTACTGGCAGGTGGCTTAATCATACTTTTCAGTTTTTAATAGGAAGTTAATTTAATTTCCAATAGCGTTATTTCTTTTTCATACTCTAAACATAGTTCAAAATTCCATTCCTTCATCGAAAATATTTGATTCACTACAATCAAAATAGCTGTGTGAGGGGTAGTTCTGATTTCAACAATCAGACTCCTGCTTCAGTAACTCCTCAGTCACAGTTCTACTGATCCTACCAATGATCCTGCCACGATAATTAGCAAGTTCTAGAAAAGTCCTCTTAACTCTGTCCAGTAAGAGAATGTGACAGGCACAACTAAAATGCTATTTTGCTTTCATATAGCATGAGAATTGTAAAATGATGACTAACCAAAGATACGGAGGAGGCAGCTCCCAAAAAAAGTCATTTAAAATAACTATGAAAAAACATTCTGGAGCTACTCTTCACTATCTGATAAGTTACAAAATAATGAGTGTTTAAGGTTTTAAAAGAAAGAAAAACTTGCATTTCTATAGCGCCTTTGCGACCTCAGGATATCCCAAAGTGCTTTACAGCCGATGAAGTACTTTTTGAAGTGTAGTCACTGCTGTAATGTAGAAAATGCGGCAGCCAAAATTTGCGCACAGCAAGCTCCCACAAACAGCAATGTGACAATGACCTAATAATCTGTCTTAGTGATGTTGATTGAGGGATAAATATTGGTCAGGACAACAAGGAGAACTCCCCTGCTCTTCTTCAAAATAGTGGCCGTGGGATCTTTTACATCCACCTGAGGGGGCAGACGGGGCCCTCTGTTTAACGTCTCATCCAAAAGGTGGCTCCTCCGACAGTGCAGCACTCCCACAGCACTGCACTGGGAGTGTTAGCCTGGATTTTTGTGCTCAAGTCCCTGGAGTGGGGACTTAAACCCACAAACTTCTGACTCAGAGGCGAGGGTGCTACCCACTGAGCCACGGCTGACAGGAAGATAAATTTAAAAGCTGGACGATAAAATATTAACGGTTGTAACCCTTTTCTCCCAAGTATTCAAAATGCGAACAGAACTTGCAGAAATTATTTTTTTAAATAAAGTTCACGCAACGAATATCACATTAAATTAAAAATTGTAAAAAAAAAGGAACGACCATCATCAACTCTGCTTTAATGTCACTCTTTGCCACAAACTAAGTTTTTTACTTGCCTCAGTATTTATAAACTGTGCGATTAGCATTGGCACTAGTGATATCCGCTTATGAATTTTAGGGATGGAATAAACAGGCAGTTCAGCTCGTAATTGTGCGAACACAACCAGTTAGTGCGTTTTGTGAAAGTGAGCCCGTTGTCCGATGAGAGGAAGTTCCTTTCAAGTTTGACTGAAACTTCACGGAGTCCAACTTATATGCTTGCAGTTACCGAACAGCAACTGCTGCTGCTGCTGCTGTTGCCAGCAGTCCCCTCCGCGGCATTGCAGTCGAGTAACTGAGATGACTCTACTGCCTCCGGAGGGTCCAAGACCAATTTCAAGAGCTGGTTTCTGCTAACATCTCTGGAGGCAATGGCGTCCCTGGCAGCAATATAAACATTGCTACTGAAATGCAGAGAGAGCTCTTTTTTTTTTTCCTCTAGCTGCTGGCCAGAAAGAAAGTTAATAATCGTGCGTAGGAACAGGCTGACTCGTCCTCTGTTGGAGCTGAGCAAAAAAAAAAAATTCCGCTGCTCGTTTCGAACAGCTAATCCAAGGTTCGTCCCAAGCAGCTTTATTATGACAGGAACTCACCAAATTTATTGAAACGAAAAGGAAATGAACATTAATGTGCCTTTGGAAATGGCAAAGGAAGAAAATCCTTTATTTTTTATAACTGAACATGTAACTTTGGTCCTCACCATTGCACTAGAACAAATGGCATCTCTGAAGTAATGACAGACATCTCTTAATTTCAAAATTATTTGTCAAAAATTACAAATAACTGACAGCATCGCTATCTGATAGATAGATGCTGAATACCCTTGTTCCAACTATTCCTAGAGCTTAACTGAATTCAGAGGCAATTTCTGGATTTTACAAAAACACTGGTTCGGCCTCAACTGGAGTATTGTGTCCAATTCTGGGCACCGCACTTTAGGAAGGATGTGAAGGACTTAGAGAGGGTACAGAAAAGATTTACAAGAATGGTTCCAGGGATAAGGGAGTTCAGTTACGTGGATAGACTGGAGAAGCTGGGGTTGTTCTCCTTAGAGCAGAGAAGGTTGAGAGGAGATTTGATAGAGGTGTTCGAAATCGTGAGGGGTCGAGACAGAGTAGATAGAGAGAAACTGTTTCCATTGGCAGAAGGGTCGAGAACCAGAGGACACAGATTTAAGGTGATTGGCAAAAGAACCAAAAGCAACATATTGCTGTTTGTGGGAGCTTGCTGTGCGCAAATTGGCTGCCGCGTTTCCCACATTACAACAGTGACTACACTTCAAAAGTACTTCATTGGCTGTAAAGCGCTTTGAGACGTCCAGTGGTCGGTCACGAAAGGCGCTGTATAAATGCAAGTCTTTCTTTCAGAGTTAACCTGGGGCATTAACATGTGACTGACATCTAAGGGGATAGACTCTTGCAATACATGTGTCACTTAGTCTGGTTAATGATAAAAGTCAAGGAGGTTTACTTGAAAATTAAAGGCACAAAAGATTGTTTTTTTGACACAAATATGTAGTATAAAAGCTGGTGAAAAAGAGCATTCCAGGGCTTCTCCAAAAATCCAGAGGGAGCGATTACAGAAGTTTGGAGACTTATGAACTAGACAAGCCAAATACAGGCGTATGCTAAAAATGTCACTGAATATACAAGAAGCTTGAATACGAGGAGGATCCCTGAGAATAAGGGAAGCAAGATTTGAACTATTTCCTGTCCAAATATAGCTACCAACATGCAAAGTGAATCTATCCAAAAATAGAAAGCACTTGTATTTATATAGCGCCTTTCACGAACTCGGGATGTCCGAAAGCGCTTCACAGCAAATTAAGCACTTTGGAGATATATGCACTGTTGTAATGTCGGGAAATGCGGCAGTCAAAAATTTACACACAGCAAGGTCCCACATACAGCAGTGAGATTTCTGACCAGATAATCCGCTTTTGGTGATGTTGCTTGAAGGATAAATGTTGGCCAGGCTGCATACCGGAAGAACTGCCCTGCTCTTCTTGAAATACCGCCACAGGATTTTTTGCATCCACCTGAGAGGAGGCACGCATGGCCTCGGTTAATGTCCCATCCCAAAAAAACAGCACCCTCGACAGTACTGCACTAACATATCCAGGTCATATCACATCTAAGGGCCTAACCTCGCTGCTCTGACACCCCAGGAAACCAATACAAGCATCCCAGAGGACCGCAAGGCCACCAGTTACGCCAACTCAGAAGGACATTGTCGTATCAGCTCCTAGAATGATTGCTAAAGATACGGGTGTAACAGTAATAAGCTAAAGTACAGAAACTATTTAGTCGATACTGTTACATGATGGAATTTCTCCTCAAAAAATGGAAGAACTCCCCTGCTCTTCAAATAGCACCGTTCTTCAAATGACGCTGCCATCGACTTTCTAAGCCATAGAGTCTGTCCTTATTTTTGTATTACTGTTATAAATTCCTATGCCCACATTTATAATGGTGAACTTTGAAGGAGCGCAACGGGTTCAGCCCAGCTGCCATAGGAACACAGAAACAGGAGGAGGCCATTTAGCACCTCGAGCCTGCTCCTCCATTCAATGAGATGATGGCCGATCTGTGACCTAACTCCATATCCCGGCCTTTGCCCCACATCCCTTAATACCATTTTAACCCCCCCCCCCCACCCCACATTCGCACCACTCCTGTCAGGTCAGCAGGGTTCAAATCGGGGATAATAAATTGGTGGGAATTAACCTTTTAAAATTTTGACTAAACTTTTGCTAACATTAAGTTTCAAAGTGGCCGCCTGTACAATCATTGTGAAGTCGACTATTCAACTTAAATTGCATTACTGTTGGCACGGTCGAAAAAAGCACGCGCATCCCGTAACCAATATGAGATTTAAAACTCCAAAAATCACAGCGTAACACTTCAAAGACTCAACAAGTTTGAGTTCTTAAAAACATTTTCTTTTCACAAACATCTGTGAAGAGATGACAGGTTTAAGTGAATACAAATCTTGATCAGGTGACACATTCTTCTTTTAAATATGAAGAGAACTCGAAATGATTCAAAATGCATGTCACACTAATGAGAAATCACTACTATTTTTGGTCATTCCAGTTTGCTTAAGTTACTAATTTCAACTTTTCATCACACATTATTATTACCATCTCTCAATTGGGAAAAAAAACACAGAAAAAGGCTTCAATTTCTGTCACTATTCATATAGTTTATAGTGTAGGTATCCAAGCTTGCCTTTGTGGGCCACAATGATGCAGACTATTGGAGGCTGAGGGGAGGAGGTCCATATATAAAGTTTAAACCATGTTCCTATTAATTTGCATTTATCACAAATTGCCAATACTAACAAATTCTGGTGTTCTGATTTAGAATGTAATCCCCAATGAGGTAACAGTACTAAAAGCAGCCCTTTCCAAACCTGCTGGCCCACGAAATTCAAACAGAACAAACTAAAGAAAGAAAGAATCGCATTTATACAACGCCTTTCCTGACCTCAGGACATCCCAAAGCGCTTTACAACCAATAAAGCACTTTTTGAAGTGTTGTCACTGTTGTAATGTCGGAAACGCGGCAGCCAATTTCCACACAGCAAGGTCCCACAAGCAGTAATGTGATAATGACCAGATAATCTGTTTCAGTGATGTTGGTTGAGGGATAAATGTTGGCCCAGGACACCGGGGACAACTAGCAAATATTCTAATTTATTGAATTGGCCAGTGTTAAATGTTATAAAAGTTGCGAGCATTCCTAAGTCACATCATTTACCCCCACTGGATGCTTTAGAACTGCTGGTCAAAGGTAGCCTAGAAGCAAGTTCTGCCACTGTAAAAGCATGAAAGATGGCAGTGGTAGAATTTCCCACCCATGAGGGAACTGAGCCAGAACCTCAAGATCTCACAGAAGTCCTACACAAAATGTCTACCATTACTGTTCAACAGTTCTAAAGAATAAAATGGAGGAATAAGGGTTGAGAAACGCAAGGATTGAGAGTAATTTCAGTAGATTATAATTCCCCTTTAAGTCTGAATGTACCAGAGTTCTACCCTCACATTTTTATAAAATTGAGAAATCTAAGGGAAGGGTCAGCTCACATGCAAGCCATCTTTACGGTTGCAACAAAAAATGAGGTCCATCAAGAATTTTCTTTCTTCTAAATACTGCAAAGAAATCAAACTCTTCTATTTACCTTCAACATCCGTGAGAAATATGTTGACCACTAAAATTTTCTTCATGGGTGTTCAACAAGAACAAAATTTGCATGGTCCTTGTACAATAAAAGAATGCAAGATCAATAGTATGTACTTTTCAAAATGAGAGGTCTGGTCACAGAGCTATCTGGGAATTGTAGCCAACTAGATTTATGTCCAAATCAGAAATCAGTAACAATCGGAAAATCATGATTTGCGCACTGCTTGAAGCTATATGTTCTTGCTAAGCATGAGTCTAAGAGTGAGTTTTGTTTTGAAAAAAATAATCTGACCTAATGCATCTACAGCAGGGGTGTCCAACCTTTTGGAACGTAAGAGCATAAGAACTTAAGAAATAGGAGCAGGAGTAGGCCATACGGCCCCTCAAGCCTGCTCCGCCATTCAATAAGATCATGGCTGATCTTCAACCTCAACTTTCCCGCCTGATCTCCATATCCCTCGATTCCAAAAATCTATCTATCTCAGCCTTGAATATACTCAATGACTCAGCATCCATAGCACTCTGCGGTAGAGAATTCCAAAGATTCACAACCCTCAGAAGAAATTCCTCCTCATCTCAGTCTTAAATGGCTGACCCCTTATCCTGAGACTATGCCCCCTAGTTCTAAACTCTCCAGCCAGGGGAAACAACCTCTCAGCATCTACCCTGGCAATCCCCCTCGTATATTTCAATGAGATCATCTCTCACGCAGCTAAACTCCAGAGATTATAGGCCCAATCTACTCAATCTCTCCTCGTGGACAACCCTCTCATCCCAGGAATCAGCCTAGTGAACCTTCGTTGCGCTGCCTCTAAGGCAAGTGTATCCTTCCTCAGATAAGGAGACCAGAACTGTGCACAGTACTCCAGGTGTGGTCTCACCAAAGCCCTGTACAATTGTAGCAAGACTTCCTTACTCTTGTACTCAGGGGACTACGTCCATGTGCTACAAGTATCGAGTGCTGCGTACGATTAAATCGCTTTTGGGTCACGTAGCATAAGAAGTCAATGCCATGTCCAACAGTATCACTTCCCTTTCCAGTAGACATTTTCCATATTAATTGGAGAAGCATTCAAAATCATTCCGAACATCACCTGATTTATGAGTGTTGGTAACATGTGCATTGTGACATGTATATCGTGAAGCTGATAAAGGGAACCCACCCCAACACTAAAATCATCTGTCTGACGCTCCTTCTTTCTCGCCTGCTGTGGTCTGTTCCACACTGCTGTCGTCTGTGCCGTTGCCTCAACAGTCTTCTCTACTACTCACTCTCTGAAGTTGCTGTTTCTTCTCCCGCTGGTCGAGTTTTTTTTTGAACTTCCCAGACTGGAGGACGAGCGAAGGCTGCTGCCTCACAAATTCACTGATAAAAGATCAGGCTTTTTTCAATTTTCCAGGCCCACAAAGTTCAAAATGCTGCCATTGGTAGGGTTAGAAACTGACGTGCACAAACAAACAAATATAAACGAACCTCTGACGCTCATATAGTGGGAGATGGCCCAAGAGCTGTGTCTTCAACAACCCCAGTTTACAACACCAGCAACAACTTCCATTTACATAGCGCCTTTAACGTAGTAAAACGTCCCAAGGCACTTCCACAGGGGAGTTATCCAACAAAATTTGGCCCAGAGCCACATCAGGAGATAATGGCCCAAAAATTAGTGCCGCTACGTGCGTACTCTCGCGTATTCTGTCTCCAATTGCCGGTTTTCTGCATGCACTGCGCATGCGCTGAAAACCGGCACTTGGTGAATGGAAAAGGGGGCGGTTCCTAGCTGAACCGCGTGCACGCTACAGGCTGCGCGCATGCAGTGCACTTAGTGGTTTCAACGCGCAGGTAAGTACGGAAGATTTTACACATAAAAAAAGGAGTAAGACCCACTTTTAACAAGGTAAGTAGTGAATTAAGTATTATTTTGAATTTTTTTAAACAGGTATATCTTTTTTAGAGACTTTAAAGACAGGTAAGTTTATTTTTATAACTTTTTAAAAGATTTAAAAAAATTTCAAAAATTTAATTTTTTATTTAAAATGGTTAATTTATTTAACTATACTTATTTTATTATTGTGATGGTTTTTAAAAAAAATTTAATTGAGGTTTAGCTGTTCTTTTGGGGGGGTATAGATTCATAGCTTTCACAGCACTTATGTGAAAGTTATGAATGGAAGATGGTGTGCTGCCATTGGCTCTAACTGAGTCACGTGATCCCACAGCTCGCACGAATTAACTACGCCTGTGGGATACGCAAGCCCTGCACAGCTGCTGTCCAGAACATCAAGTTCGTGCGAGCTGGAACTGAAAAAGCCAACGCGCAGTGAGAGATCGCGGGGAAGCCTTACCCTCGCACGAAGGCTTCCTCACGAATTTTTGGGCCATTAGGACAGAAAGAGGTTGGTTTTAAGGAGCATCTTAAAAGAGAAGAGAGAGGTAGTAGAAAGGCAGAGAGGTTTGGGGAGGGAATTCCAGAGCTTAGGCCCTAGGCAGCTGAAGGCACGGCCGCCAATGGTGGAGTGATAAAAATCGAGGATGCGCAAGCAGCCAGAATTGGAGGAGCGCAGAGATCTCGGAGGGTTAGAAGCATAGAAGCAGGAGTAGGCCATTCGGCCCCTCGAGCCTGCTCCGCCATTTAATGAGATCATGGCTGATCATCCAAATTCAGTACCCTGTCCCTGCTTTCTCCCCATATCCCTTGATCCCTTTAGCCTTAAGAAATATATCTAACTCCTTCTTGAATATATTTAATGATTTGGCCTCAACTGCCTTCTGTGGTAGAGAATTCCACAGGTTCACCACTCTCTGGGTGAAGAAATTCCTCCTCATCTCAGTCCTAAATGGCTTACCCCTTATCCTTAGACTGTGACCCCTGGTTCTGGACTCCACCACCATCGGGAACATCCTTCCTGCATCTAGTTGTGGGGCTGGAGCAGGTTACAGAGATAGGGAGGGGGCGAGGCCATGGAGGGATTTTAAAACAAGGATGAGAATTTTAAAATCAATGTGTTGCCGGACCGGGAGCCAATGTCGGTCAGCGAGCACATGGGTGATGGGTGAACGGGACTTGGTGCGAGTTAGGATACGGGCAGCAGAGTTTGGGATGAAACCATCCTGAAAAGTACTATTTAAATTATTTTTTTTTTAAATAAACAGCACAATATCAGCACGTCTGTACCTAGGATTGGCACCACCTACCTGAAGTGTTAGGCGTTTGACTGCATCCCATACTAATCCAATGAATTCTTTCATTCGGTCCTCTGGACTGCTCCATTCTTCAGAGCTTTGCATTACTTTTATTGGTACAGAGAGTGGGCGAGATTCTTGAACAAGAGCAAATGATAGTTGCAATTAGTAACAAATAGCAAATGTATAGAATTATTATCCGCACTTCAAATAAATTACAGCCTTATCATGCTCTGTGAGCTCCAGTGCTAAAATGCTGAATTGTAATTAGATTCACAGTATGCATTCAAAACAGGACTCATTCAGGTTTTAATCATTTTATAAGTGCTGATGTAGCAAACCGGTCTTGATTGTATTAACTCCACAAAATAGGTTTATAAATAGTATCCTAAAAGCAAAATCTGTGCATCAAATACATTCCCTTTATCTAGTCTGTCATGTTAAGCAAAATTATAGTTGGGAGCTAAAACGTGAATAAAATGTTTGAATTTTGATTGAACATTCTCGTTCACATCCTCGACTGAAAAATCAACTCAAATATAATTTTAAAGTGCGTCTCCCCCATTGAAGACTTTGGGATAATGTTCGGTTTTGACGCGGGCTGTGAATCAGGCTGCCTGTTATACACCCCGACCGCGTTTCCTTTCGATTGATCTCAAGAGAAAGGGACATGGGGCTGGGTAGTAACGTGCAGACAATCTGCAAATACCAGTTTTGCGTCCAAGCCCAAAGAGAAAATGCCCCCTTCAACTTTTTGACTTAGTCCCGCCACTCTTTGCAAAGTGGAAAAACCAGGTTCATCAAAACCGCAGGTTTCAAAAACCAAGCTGCAAAATCTCTTCTTAGGCAGTCCCTCGGAACTGAGGATGACTTGCTTCCACACTACAAGTGAGTTCTCAGGTGACTGATGAGTCCAATGCGGGACCAACAGTCTCTGTCACAGGTGGGGCAGACGGTGGTTGAAGGGGCGGGTAGGTGGGGTGCTTGGGTTGACGTGCGCTCCTTCCGCTTGCTGTCGGCGAAGAGACTCGAGGTGATCGGCGCCTTCCCGGATGCTTCTCCTCCACTTTGTGCGGTCTTGGGCCAGGGATTCCCAGGTGTCGGTGGGGATGTTGCACTTTTTCCAAGGAGGCTTTGAGGGTGTCCTTGAAGCGTTTCCTCTGCCCACCTGGGGCTCTCTTGCCGTGTTGGAGCTCCGAGTAGAGCACTTGTTTTGGGAGTCTCGTATCGGGCATGTGGACGACGTGGCCCTCTAGTGTGGATCTAACTATTTAAATTGATCCTCATTTCCCACTCTTCTCACGAGCGTTAAGATTTCTCACTCTTTCAGTGTAAATCAGCCTCCACAACAACTGGACACTTCATTTTGAACAGGGAAAAAATACCAAAGGACTCTTTCGCAGTTCTACACCATATATACAAATATACAAAGACAGTGGGAAAAGAGCCTCAAGGAAGAGGTAAAAGAAAAGCAGGGAAGAAAACCTGTGGCCGATTCAGGAAATTCCCCCCCAAATCCCCAAGGCAACCAGGCAGGCAAGCTCTAGGGGATCACAGTTGCCCATTGCAGATCCCAGTCTCATCAAACTAAGCACTCACCACCTATAACTGTCAATGTCGTCTTCTCTCAAGTTGCCTTTTAATAGGTCAGTACTGACCCCATACTCATAGGAACAGGAGTAGGCCATTTCGCCCCTCGAGCCTATTCCACCATTCAATTAGATCATGGCTGATCTTAACTCCATCTACCTGCCTTGGTTCCGTAGCCCTCCCACATTGCTGAGGATTGTTGCAAAGAGAAATGACACTACAAAATAAATACTTACTGGCATCTAAGCTAAGCATCCCTATCCAACTCTACCATTCCTATCGGTTTCAAATAACCAACCTAACCTTCATTATAAAAACCTCAATCATTCCTTCCAAGTGGGCACTTTGTCAAAGTGATCGAAGCCAATTCTCATAACTAAGAACTCTTGAGATTTGCTGTCACACAGAGCGCACTCCTCTGAACCGCTCCAGAGTCTTCACATTTTTCTTCAGGTGCACGAACTAAAACCAGACACAAATTAAAAACTTATTTGAGGAAGTAACAGAGTCCGTTGATAAAGGAAATGCAGTGCATGTTGTGCATATAGATTCTCAAAAGCTAGCAGGCTTATTGATGAAATGAAGGCACAAGATATTAAAGGGAGTGTGGCAGCATGAACGGAAATTTGGTTATAGGACAGAAAAAAAGTAGTGGTTAATGGATGCAGTTTTGGACTGATGGGCTGTAAACCGGGGTCAGCACTGCGACTAGTGCATATCTCAACATAGATAAATGACCTGGACTTGGGCACAATACCGAAAGTTGCGGTTGACACAAAAATAGGGAGCGTGGCGAACTGTGATGTGAAACTGTAAGCAACTTCAGGAGGACACAGACAGTCGAGTATATTGAGCAGTTAGATGTCAGATGAAATTTATGCATAGAATCATAGAATGATTCACCACAGAAGGAGGCCACTCGGCCCATCGTGCCGGTGCTTGCTCTTTGAAAGAGCTATCCAATTAGTCCCACTCCCCCTGCTCTTTCCCCATAACCCTGCAATTTTTCCCCCTTTCTCCAATTCCTTTTTGAAAGTTATTATTAAATCTGCTTCCACCACCCTTTCAGTCAGTGCATTCCAGATCATCATAACTCGCTGCATAATTTTTTTATCCCTCATGTCGCCTCTGGTTCTTTTGCCAATTACCCTAAATCTGTGTTCTCTGGTTACTGACCCTTCTGGCACTGGAAACAGTTTCTCCTTATTTATTCCATCAAAACCCTTCATGATTTTGAACACCTCTATCAAAAATCCCCATAACCTTCTCTGCTCTAAGGAGGAGAACAACCCTAGTTTCTCTAGTCTCTCCACGTAACTGAAGTCTTTCATCCCTGGTACCCTCTGCACCGAGGCCCCGGCTGCCCTCTCAGGTGGACGTAAAAGATCCCATGTCACTAATCGAAGAAGAGCGGGGTATTTTGTCCTGGTGTCCTGGCTAACATTTATCCCTCAACCAACACCTAGAACAGGTTATCTGGTCATTTATTTCATTGCTGTTTGTGGGACATTGCTGTGCGCAAATTGGCTTCTTTTTTTTAAATTCATTCACGGGATGTGGGCGTCGTTGGCAATGCCAGCATTTATTGCCCACCTCTAATTGCCCTTTGATACAACTGAGTGGCTTGCTAGGCCATTTCAGAGGGGCAGTTAAGAGCCAACCACATTGCTGTGGGTCTGGAGTCACATATCGGCCAGACCGGGTAAGGGCGGCAGATTTCCTTCCCAAAAGGACATTAATGAAGCAGATGGGTTTTTAATGACAATCCGGTAGTTTCATGGTGTGCACAAATTGGCTGCCACGGTTCCTACAGTATAGCAGTGACTTGCTTAAAACGTACTCAATTGGATTGTGAAGTGATTTGCGAAGTACTGAGATCGTGAAAGGTGCTATATGAATGCAAGTCTTTTTTTTTCAATGGAAAAGATTGAAAACAGTTAATTTACCAGAAGTAATTTTACAAGGAACATATAAAATCACTCCACATCAGTTAAAAATTAACGCTGTCATGATTTCTGGTTTTATGGCCCTATTGATACTTATTCAAGCATTTAACTGGATTATTTCGATCATTCCCGTGCCAGAGCTATTCTGATATGCTCAACTGGTTTTTATTTGTTTGCAGTTAGCAATTATCTTTCAAAACTCCTTTGGTACGCCAGAAACATAACTGGGTATTGCTCAACTCTAACCTAATATTTAAAAATCCATGGTTTTATATCTCCCCAAAGCTCAATGAATAATTGCACTTTTCTGGTGTCATACTCAACAATACACGAGTATGGTTCCAAGTTCGATCCTTAGAATGAGCAGCAATAGAGGTTTTTCCAATTAGCCTCAGTAATGAGATAAGAGACGGGGGGTGGGGGGCAGGAAAAGCCACTAGAGACCCTGCTCCTGACCGCTATCCAGTGACCCCGCTAGCAAGTGCTGTTTGTGGGAGCTTGTTGTGTGCAAATTGGCTGCCCCGTTTCCTACATTACTACAGTGACTGCACTTCAAAAGTACTTCATTGGCTGTAAAGCGCTTTGGGACGCCCGGTGGTCGTGAAAGGTGCTATAGAAATGCAAGTCTTTCTTTATGTATGTATGTGAAAATCTGGAACTCTCGCCCTCAAAAAGCTGTTGAGGCTGGGGCTCAATTGATCATTTCAAAACTGAGATTGACAGATTTTTGTTAGGCAAGGGTGTTAAGGGATATTGAACCAAGGCGGGTAGATGGAGTGAAGATACAGATCAGCCATGATCGAATCGAATGGCGGAGCAGGCTATTTTTTTTATTCGTTCCTGGGATGTGGGCGTCGCTGGCAAGGCCAGCATTTATTATTGCCCAGTTCGAGGGGCTGAATGGCCTCCTCCTGTTCCTATGAACATTGGACAGGGACAAGAATTGGCTAGGTTTTGTTGTCTCATCCCATTCAAATAGTCTGATTACACGAAAGCTCAGATTTTCTGATGGCACGCGATCCCTTCCCGGAACTGTAACGAAGTGGGACTTCCGCCTGCCTGACTGCACTAGCGTTGACCCCACCAAAGTTTCCAGTGTTCACTTAACTGAGGGCGGGCCCCAAGAATTGTAAGCACATTTCACAGGGATCTTGCCTGTTGAGAGGCAGAAAATAGCTTACTGCTGCAAGATTTAAATGTCAAAAGGCCTAGGACACTAAAAAAAAAGTAATCTTGGATGCAGAAGCAGAAGTCTGATGAAAGATATCTGTTGGTTATGCAGCAGAGCACCCAGGTTGAATGGGCCTTGTTACTAAGCTGAAAGTGCAGAGGTATGCAGAGGGTAGCCACCCAGGGACTTGCCTTCCTGGGTCAAAGAGTACCAGCACGGTGGCCTGTCCTGAATTGAAGACATTGGGGCAACTCCCAAAGAGAGCACTAAGGCAATGCATCTGGTTGCAAGTGAGCTGGACTTTCAGAGACTGGAATCTTTTCCCGTTGACGTCCATGATGGTGTTGATCAAGTGAGCACATAACGATCACTTGGATGCAACGTATGGTTTCTTATACCTTGGGGAATCTTGCCATTCTGCAAAGGTTGCAGTGCCCTGCCTTGTAGCTACCAGTTGTCCTTCAGGAAATGAATGAACTGGCTTGCTCGAGCAAGGTGTCCATTCCATTTTGTTGTACATTTCTGCATAGCTGATTGCCGAATGTAACTGGCAACCCCAGAGGTTTCCTTTGTGAAGCGTAGCCTCCACAAACACTGTTCCTGGGGCAAGTGGAGGTAGAAACAACTCAGTCTGTGGAAGTACCTTCATCTCCTAAGCTACCTCACGCGCCTAGCTTCCTCCCGCTCCTCCAAAGAACAGATTTAGCAAAATACTCCAGTGTGTCCTATTCAGAATTGGAGGACGGGGCAGGAAGGGGAATCGGAGCGGCACAGCAGAAAGCACAAAGGTAGTCCGAAAACAAAACATACGACAAAAATCAGCTCAGAAATAAGCCCCGATTTTAAAATTTTCATCCTTGTGTTCAAATCTCTCCATGGCCCCCGTCCCTCCCATCACTGTAACCTCCTTCAGCCCGACAACCAATGTTTCCCCTAATTTATTTTTAGTACGGGGTCCATTAATATTTCCGCGCATCCACGATTTCTTCCCTGTAGAAACCGGTGAGCAGCCTGCGTGGGACCTCCACTCCACGGTGCGGCTGTGCAGCTGAGCGGGAACGTTGCCTACAACCCTCCGAGATCTCTGCACTCCTCCAATTCTGGCCTCTTGTGGATACCCGACTTTCATCGCTCCACCATTGGCAGCCGTGCCTTCAGCTGCCTCGGCCCTAAACTCTGGAACTCCCTCCCTAAACCTCTCTGCCTCTCTTTCCTCCTTTAAGATGCTCCTTAAAACCTACCTCCATCTGCCCTAATATCTCCTTGTGTAGCTTGGTGTCAAATTTTGTTTGATAATATGCTCCTGTGAAGCGTCTTGGGATGTTTTACTGCGTTAAAGGTGCTATATAAATGCAAGTTGTTGCTGTTGATCTGAGATTCCTTTATATCCACATCCAACTTTTCTACTGCAACACTGGTCTGTATGAAGCATGAAACATATAGAAGCATGATTGGCACTGTGCGTAAATGGGGTGGTAATGACAGAAAATGGGACTTATTACATGAGCACATCAATACTGACTCATTTAAATAGAGCCAAGCATTTTACATAATTTCTTGTTCTGTCTGTTGGAATTGACGGTGGACTATTGGGTGGGTGCTAAAATGGAACCAAGGCAACATTTCCTGCCATCTTCAATGTTGCCCAAAAATTAGGTGGTATCCATTGGAAAATCTAAGCATCACTGTATAAACTTACAAGTGAAGAATGCTTATAATTGAAGCGCATAATAAGAGTGCCATCATGTGTTTTCACCTAAGGAAGGATATATTTGCCTTAGAGGAAGTGCACTGAAGGTTCACCAGACTGATTCCTGGGAAGGGGGAATTGTCCTATGAGGAGACATAAGATTAAAATTTAGAAGAATGAGGCGTGATCTCATTGAAACATATAAAATTTATACAGGGATTGAAAGGGTAGATGCAGGGAAGATGTTTCCCCTGGCTGGGGAGTCTAGAACCAGGGGTCACCATCTCAGAATAAGGGGTCGGCCATTTAGGACTGAGATGAGGAAAAATTTCTTCACTCAAAGGGTTGTGAATCTTTGGAATTCTTTATCCCAGAGGGCTGTAGATGCTCAGTCATTGAGTATATTCAAGACAAAGATCGCTAGATTTTTCAATATTAAAGGAATCAAGGGATATGGAGATCGGGCGGGAAAGTGGACTTGAGGTCGAAGATCAGCCATGATCTTACTGAATGGCTGAGCAGGCTTGAAGGGCTGAATGGCCGACTCCTACTTCTATTTCTTATAGAACATAGAAAAATAGGAGCAGGAGTAGGCCATTCGGCCCTTCGAGCCTGCTCCACCATTCAATATGATCATGGCTGATCCTCTATCTCAATACCATATTCCCGCTCTCTCCCCATACCCCTTGATGCCTTTTGTGTCTAGAAATCTATCTATCTCCTTCTTAAATATATTCAGTGACTTGGCCTCCACAGCCTTCTGTGGTAGAGAATTCCACAGGTTCACCACCCTCTGAGTGAAGAACTTTCTCCTCATCTCAGTCCTAAATGTCCTACCCCGTATCCTGAGACTGTGACCCCTTATGTTCTGAAGTCCAACCATTCACCAATGACAGGGAAAAAAATGACGTGAAGTGGGAGCAAAAAGATTTCAATATGCAAAATGGTTGCCGTACCACAGTCATACAGACGATGACCATGAAGTTATACTTTCAGCACCTTTATCCATGCCTTAAATAATATATAGGACATGCACTATTACACTTACTGGGGTATATCTGCCTGGCCATGTACCATGGCAAACTGAATCGCCTGGATGCGGTGAGTATAGGAAAGTCGGACAGGAAGAAGCACGCCTCCAAGTTTGTATGGAAAATCGAGTGGGCTCCCTTCCGGACATATGTTCTGACTCACCTGATTTTGCTGTAGTTGCAGTGCCCAAGCAATCCAATGTGCCCAGGAGTAATGCCCAAATAAATCTACCCATTATCTCTACAAAGTTTTTTTGCAATTTTTTTTCGTCCTAGTGGGTGCAAAACCCTGCTGAAAATGTGAACAGAAGCAGATAAAAGTGGAGGTCCAGTGCCGACAAATCCCAACCTCTAGCCCGTTTCACATTCACTCACAGGAGTCAGCAAGCAAAAATCAGTACGAAAATTTGGACAAAAATAAAATAAGCTACACTAGGAAAGCTGGTCTCACTGCAATTACAAGGTTGCTTTCGACTCACATCAGCTACCTGCGATCCAAACTGTAAAAGCAACAAAGCAATATTTTTAAAGGAGTGCTCTGCCATAAATATTGAAGCTGTCACTAGAACGTCAGGAGCCAATCAAAAGAAAGATTCCTGGCCTGTGGCTACAATGATTCTTTCACAAGATTGCACTAGTGTAATATTATCCATGTACATTTTCTTATGCCTCCAAGTATTTTAAGTCCTTAGGTCATGTTGCCTCTCGTTTTCCCATTTTGAGAGTATTTCCTCATAACTCATCACAACTTACTCTTCTCTAAATGCTTCAATGCATAAATATGCTTTACAAGGTTTAGTGCCCAAAGTTGCGCACTGCATTCCAAATATGATCTCGCCAATGAGCTTGAAAGCAGAAAATAAAACTTGTTTTGATTTATAATCAAGTGCCTTTGAGATGCATTATATAGTTCTTCATTGAGCTTAGTAACAATAGACTTGTAAGCACACAGAAATCTTTTGCTGTTTCTCACCATTGCTGTTACCAACAATCGTGGGTTTTTTTGCTGGCCTTCGAGCCCTTTTAGTACTTGCTTAATCACAACTAACTTTTTTGTTCCTCGTGTCATAACCTTCAGGCAACTTTTACCGTCAGCTTGGTATTTTTCTCCCAAAACTATACATTCTTTCCACATCTCTTGAAACAGACTTTGAACCTTTTTTTGTCATCATATTTGTTGGTTCGCCCTACAACTTAATTCTCCCCAAAGCTTGCTGCTGTTAAGTTCTGCACATTTTTGGCCTCAGTCTTAATTGCCACCAGAAACCAAGTGTTCACTATTATGTTATACTGCTCAGTGTTACATACAATATAGCATCTGTCCAGCTTTATTTATTATGTTATGGCAACAACTCTTATTACCTCTCTGAAATTTGCTTATGCCGTCACCCTTCCATTTTGGCTGCCCTTGAGCTGTCCCCATACTTCAGATATTAAAATCTCTCATGATTACCACAATACGATTCCTTAGTGTTTTGTCTAAACAAACTGGGGATGAAGCTTTGCAAAGGCATTGCCAGTCTCCCGGTGTAACTCTGGCAGAAGACCGGAAGAATCCCCAGGGAAACAGTGGAGATACAGTTATACCGGGAATTTCCTCACTGACTTTTACAAGGGGAGAAACTCCGCTAAGTAACTAGAGAAGACCAGAGGCTGGGTATTCTGCGGCAAATGGCTCAACTCCCGACTCCCCAAAGCCTCTCCACCACCTACAAGGCACAAGTCAGCAGTGTGATGGAATACTCTCCACTGGCCTGGATGAGTGCAGCTGCAACATCACCAAGAAGCTTGATACCATCTAGGACAAAGCAGTCCAACTTCGATTGGCACCCCATCCGCCACCTTAAACATCCACTCCCTCCACCCTGGCTACAATGTGTACCATCTGGGGGCACAGTTTCAGGATAAGGGGTCGCCCATTTAAAACAGAGATGAGGAGGAATTTCTTCTCTCAGAGGGTCGTGAATCTTTGGAATTCTCTACCCCAGAGAGCTGTGGAGGCGGAGTCATTGAATATATTCAAGGCGGAGATAGGCAGATGTTTGAGCTACAGGGGAGTCAAGGGTTATGCGGCGCGGACGGGAAAGTGGTGTTGAGGCCAAGATCAGATCAGCCATGATCTTAGTGAATGGCGGGGCAGGCTCGAGGGGCCAAATGGCGTACTCCTGCTCCTAATGTTCTTATCTACAGGATGGAGTGCAGCAAGTCTCCTAGGCTCCGTCGACAGCACCTCCCAAACCCGCGACTTCCGCCACCTACAAGGACAAGGGCAGCAGGTGCATGGGAACATCACCACCTCCAAGTTCCCCTCCGAGTCACACACCATCCTGACTTGGATGTATATCACCATTTCTTCATCGTGGCTAGAAAACCCTGGAACTCCCCACCTAACAGCATTGTGGGAGAAACTTCACCACACGGACTGCAGCAGCTCAAGAAGGCGGTTCACCACCACCTTCTCAAAGGCAACTAGGGATGGGCAATAAATGCCGGCCTTGCCAGCAACGTCCACAACCAGAGTAGTAATTTTTTTTCTTTAAAAATGACAGCAAATTTTTTGATGAGTGGATCATTTCCTTTTCTGAAAAAATATTTGGAACAAATTGTGCTCTCCCAAGAATTTCTTCCCCTTTAATTACTTTGAATCTTTTCTTAAATGTAAAATTTGGCCTCATCGAGATGCAGAATGTCAGTGCTGGGAATCAGGACCTCTACTTTGGGAAGCCAGGATCACTATCAAGCACTCACCAATTAGGTATAGCTCAACCATATGCAAAATATAATTCCAACAATATGCCCGAATTCCAATCGCAGAAAGGCATTCCTACTGCACCAATGTGAACGTTTCCATTTCCTACACCAGCTGTCCTTCTGGCCTCTCAGGTTGATTGCCAATTTGCAGTTAATTTTAGACAATTTGCTGTTGTGGGCCAGCCCAACGGAGAAATGGACTGAGGCCGCCCAAACTCATTTCACTAGGGCCCTTCCAGCTGGCAAAGAGAGCTCTTGCATACCATTAATATGTGCTCAATTTCAGCCCAGTCCTCAGCGATGAAAGGACGGCCTCTCTTTACCACAAACGACTCCTCTTCTCCTTTTTGTCCATCAAAACTAACAAGAGCTGCATTTCATGGACTGGTTTAAGTCAGGTTCAAATGATTAACAGCTGATGATCATCTCAGTAGATGATAAATAGCTAAATCACTCAAATTTAGGGTTGGTAAACATAGAAACATCGAAGATAGGAGCAGGAGTAGGCCATTCAGCCCCTCGAGCCTGTTCCGCCATTTAATGAGATCATGGCTGATCATCCAAATTCAGTACCCTGTCCCTGCCTTCTCCCCATATCCCTTTAGCCTTAAGAAATATATCTAACTCCTTCTTGAATATATTTAATGAATTAGCCTCAACTGCCTTCTGTGGTAGAGAATTCCACAAGTTCACCACTCTCTGGGTGAAGAAATTCCTCCTCATCTCAGTCCTAAATGGCTTACCCCTTATCCTTAGACTGTGACCCCTGGTTCTGGACTCCCCCGCCATCGGGAACATCCTTCCTGCATCTAGTTGTGGGACTGGAGCAGGTTACAGAGATAGGGAGGGGCGAGGCCATGGAGGGTTTAAACTAAAAGACCACTGCTCTTGTTGATATATATTCATGACCTGGACTTGGGTATGATGGGCATAATTTCAAAGGTCGCAGATGATACGAAACTCGGAAATGTAGTAAACAACAAGGAGGATAGCAACAGACTTCAGAAGGACATAGACAGACATGTGGAATAGGCAGACACGTGGCAAATGAAATGTAACGCAGCGAAGTGTGAAGTGATACATTTTGCAAGGAAAACTGAGGAGAGGCAATATAAACTAAATGATATAATCTTAAAGGGGGTGCAGGAACAGAGAGACCTGGGGGTGTATGTACACAAATCTTTGAAGGTGGCAGGACAAGTTGAGAAGGCTGTTAAAAATGCATATGGGATCCTTGGCTTTATTAATAGGGGATAGAATACAAAAGCAAGGAAGTTATGCTAAACCTTTATGAAACACTGGTTAGGCCTCAGCTGGAGTATTGTGTTCAATCCTGGGCACCACACTTTAGGAAGGAGGTCAAGGCCTTGGAGAGGGTGCAGTAAAGATTTACTAAAATGGTTCCAGGATCAGGGACTTCAGTTGTGTGAAGAGACTGGAGAAGCTGGGGTTGTTCTCCTTAGAGCAGAGAAGGTTAAGAGGAGATTTGAGGCGAAGAGGTGTTCAAAATCAGGAATGGTTTTGATAGAGTAAATAAAGAGAAACTGTTTCCAGTGACAGAAGGGTCGAGAACCAGAGGACACAGATTTCAGGCGACTGGCAAAAGAACCAGAGGCGGCGACATGAAGAACATTTTTTTTACACAATGAGTTGTTGTGATCTGGATTGCACTGCCCGAAAGGGTGGTGGAAGTAGATTCAATAGCAATATTCAAAAGAGAATTCGATAAATACCTGAAGGGAAAAAAATTATAGGGCTATGGGGAGTGCGATTAATTGGACAGCTGCACTAAAGAGCCGACATAGACACGATGGGCCAAATGGCTTTCTTCTGTGCTGTATAATTCTATGATTCCATGGCTCAGTCTATTTGCACAATTATTCCCCAGTCCAGATGCCGGGAGCAGGGAGCGCACTAGTAATAGGAGCAGAAAATTGTGCACAAGTGAAATATAATGGGATGCAGACCAGTAAAGGCAAGCTCCAAATAGGGTGACAGCATTTTTCAAAGCCTTTGGAAAGGCTAAAAACCCATAAAGAGCCTTCTGCCAAGGCTGGTCGGGTAGGGGATTAAAAAGCGAATGAAACCAAAGGTGCAGGCACAAGTCTGCAGTCAAGTGACGGAGCAGCTCAGCGACCAATCCCCTGATCATGGCAGCTGGAGATGGAGGTGGTTCCGCATGAAGTGCCCGTGAGGATAGCTGCCTTCTGTACCTCTTAACAGTATCAACCCCTTGCGCCAGATACAAAGAAGTTTACACCTTCCGGACTCAACACTGAGTTCAATAATTTCAGATCATAACCACTGCTCCATTAATTCGAACAGCAGGTGCAGGTAATGGTTGTGCTGTTGCCATTCACAGCTCCTCTAGACCCAACTTTTGCTTCTTTACTTGTCCCATTACCATCTCCTTTTGCCTTGCACCATCATATCATCCCTTTTGTCATTTAATCGCTCCTGCCCTCTACCATATCACAGTCCTTGCCTTTTGTTCTTCCCTCCCCTTTCCCTGCCTCTGAACTTGCTTAAAAACCTGTTATTATCTACAAATTTTTCCAGTTCTGACGAAAGGTCATCGCCCTGAAATGTTGACTCTGTTTCTCTCTCCACAGATGCTGCCTGACCTGCTGAGTAGTTTCAGCATTTTCTCTTTTTACGTCAGATTTCCAGCATCCGCAGTATTTTGCTTTGGAAGAAGAAGTGCGGTTTTATTTTCGTCTTGTAGCTAGGATTGCCAACTTTGGTCGGACGTATTTCTGGTGGTTTCATCACATGACTCCCCCATTGGTCTACCAACATGTCCATTCTCACGGCTTCCCAAACCACTTGAGAAGCGAACAGACTCTTCATTACCCAACTGAATGATTCTCAATTTCAGGCAAACAGCCCTATTTCCCCATTGTTTTTTTTTATAACTAATAAGAAAATGTGTTAAAATAAAATTTAAAAAAATAAAAAATCACACATGATTTTTCTACAGGATTTGCTCACAGCAGTGCTCAGGAGATCAATCTTCAATTCCTGGAGACTCCAGGACAATCCTGGAGGGTTGGCAACCCGACTTGTAGCTGTCCCTTTAGATCATGCACATTATGAGGTTTTAAACTACAGCTGCGCAGCCTAAGAACTTAAGAAATAGGCCATTTGGCTCCTCGAGCCGGCTCCACCATTCAAGATCATGGCTGAACTTCTACATCATCTCCACTTGCCTGCCCGATCAGCATAGCCCTTGATTCCCTTAGTGCCCAAAAATCTATCGATCTCAGTCTTGAATATACTCATCGACTGAGCAGCCACAGCCCTCTGGGGTAGAGAATTCCAAAGATTCACAAGCCTCTGAATGAAGATCTTTCTCCTCATCCCAGCCCTAATTGGCCGACCCCTTATCCTGTGACTATGACCCCTAGTTCTAGACTCTCTAGCCAGGGGAAACAGCCTCTCAGCATCTACCCTGTCAAGCCATCTAAGAATTTTACACATTTCAATGAAATCACCTCTCGTTCTTCTAAATTCCAGAGAATATAGGTCCAATCTGTACAGTTACATCTGCTGTGAAGTTTGTTATTAATGTGTCCCGAGTAATAGGCTTAACAGTGAGCCAAACACGTGATTTTCAAATATATACAGACTTCATGTTTGGTTTAGTCACTGATGTGAGGCTGGCAGCTATCAGTTTCTGAATAGCCCTGGCAATCTGTCAAGAGTATAAAAGGGGGCTAAATCTGAGAACCATCCTTTGAGTGGAGTTAATTCGAACAAATTGAAATTTTCATAGACATGCAGGTCGATTTAAGCTTGCTCCCATGGGTCGTACGGAGCTAAAAAGAGGAACTCTGTATATAAGAGTTGTTTATGGAGAGACAGGAAAGAAAGACTTGTATTTATGTAATGCCTTTCACGACCTCAGGACGTCCAAAAGTGCTTTACAACCAATGAAGTACTTTTTGAAGTGTAGTCACTGTTGTAATGTATAAAACGCAGCAGCCAATTTGCACACAGCAAGCTCCCACAAAGAGCAATGAGATAAAGACCAGATAATTTGTTTTAGTGACACTGGATTTGGAACCTTTTGAGGAGATAGATAAAATTTTCTTCTGTTATATATATTAACATGGTTTCACAGCGCCCCAAATCCAGCAAGACTTATGCGATATGACTACTGCAGTGTACCTCTAATCCTTGTATCGAGCATGTCATTGAGACCCAGAGTGACCAGAGTAAAGATGGGATGCCGTTTTCCTGTTGATCCAGATCATGACACCATTGTCCCATGTGAAAACAGACGAGACTTTCACCTTGGGCAATAGCAAGCAAATTAAATGGATCCAAGAAAACGCCGCCTCATACTGAAAGGAGATATGCTGGCCAATTCAGCTTCTCGCCTGACTGGGAGGATTCCAGATAAAACTGCAAGGCATCTTTGCGAGAGCATTATACTGTCGATACCAGAGCCCATTATCATGGCCAACAAGCATCACTGAACCAACACCCTCAAAAACCAAACTAACTGATTACTTGTTTCATTTGCTGTTGGTGGGACCTTGCTGTGTGGAAATTGGCAGCCACATTTTCCTACAACAACGACTACACTTCAAAAAGTAATTCATTGGCTGTGAAATGCTTTGGCATGTACTGAGGACATGAAACATGTTATATCAATGCAAGACTTTTTATTTAATTATATTGTTGTTACATATTCACTTGCGGAGATGCCGGCGTTGGACTGGGGTGGACAAAAATGAGAAGTCGCTGGTGTTGTGCGACTTCACATATTCACTTGTTCATTGTTTAATAAATGTATCTACAACAACAACCACCACCGGTGGTAGGAAAAATAATGGAATCCCTACTAAAGGAGAAAATAGAAGAACATCTAGAAACCAAAAACATAGATTTCAAAAAGGGAAAGTCTTGCTTGGCCAAACTTAATTAATTTTTTGAAGAGGTAGCAGAGAGAGTAGACAATGGTAATGCAGTAGATGTAATTTATCTTGATTTTCAAAAGGCCTTCAATAGGTACCCCATGATAGACTGATGAACAAGGTCAGAGAATGCGAAGTCAGGGGACAAGTAGCAGAATGGATTGCTGGCTGGCTTCAGGACAGAAAGCAGAGAGTCAGAGTAAAGGGTAGCTATTCACAGTGGCAGAAGGTGGGTAGTGGTGTTCCACAAGGATCAGTGCTGGGACCACTGCTGTTCACAATTTACATTAACGATTTAGACTTAGGAATCAAAAACACAATTTCTAAATGTGTGGATGACACCAAATTGGGGGGATAGTCAATACTGAGGAGGACTGCAACAAATTACAGGAGGACATTAATAAACTTGCAGAATGGGCATATAATTGGCAAATGAAGTTCAACACAGATAAATGTGAGGTATTTCATTTTGGTAGGAAGAATAGGGAGGTCACTTATCACTTATGACTTCACCTGATGAAGGAGCAGCGCTCCGAAAGCTTGGGATTTCAAATAAAGCTGTTGGACTATAACCTGGTGTTGTGCGACTTCTCACTTATCACTTGGAGGGTGCGAGTCTAGGTGGGGTAGAGGAACAAAGGGATCGAGGAGTGCAAATACACAAATCACTAAAAGTTGCGACACAGGTTAGCAAGGCCATAAAAAAAGCAAACCAAGCACTAGGGTATATTTCTAGAGGGATAGAATTGAAAAGTAGGGAAGTTATGCTAAACCTGTATCGAACCTTAGTGAGACCAGGAGTACTGCGTACAGTTCTGGTCGCCATATTATAAATAGGATATAGAGGCACTGGAGAGGGTGCAGAGAAGATTTGCAAGGATGATACCAGAAATGCGAGGGTATACATATCAGGAAAGGATGAACAGGCTGGGTCTCTTTTCTCTTGAAAAAAGGCTGAGGGGTGACCTAATAGAGGTCTTTAAAATTATGGAAGGTTTTGATAGAGTGGATACAGAGAGAATGTTTCCACTTGTGGGGAAGAGCATAACTAGGGGCCATCAATATAAGATAGTCACCTAATAAATCCACTGAGGAATTCAGAAGAAACTTCTTTACTCAAAGAGTGGTGAGAATGTGGAACTCGCTACCACAGGGAGTGGTTGTGGCAAATAGTATAAATGCATTTAAGGGGAGGCTAGACAAGCATCTGAGGGAGAAGGGAATAGAAGGTTATGCTGATAGATTTAGATGAGGAAAGACGAGAGGAGACTCGTGTGGAGCACAAACAGCGGCATGGACTGGTTGGGCCGAATGGCCTGTTTCTGTGCCGTATATCCTATGTAATCCGATGTAAACTTGCATTTATATAGTGCCTTTAACATAGTAAAACGTCCCAGGGCACTTATGAAATCAAGTTCCACATTCTAACTACTCTCTGGGTATCAGAAGATGGCGGCGGTTGATGGTGTGAAAACAAGGGAGGCCCTGTCATTGATGAGGGAGGAGGGAGAGAGAGACTAAGAGCACAGATACAGAAAAACGTGGCCAAGCGTCCTGTCAAACACTATCGAGAAGAAACCTTAGCAGAAGAATAGAGGGGACACTTCAAAAGTTCTGATGTGAAAAGTGGAATCAACACAGCAGATGAAGAAACTGGAAGAATGGGATGGTGCCTTTATAGGAAGTGGGGTGGGAAGAAACAGTCCAGTTAGTCAGTAGTGTGGGAGTCAGTGACGCACTTTCAGCTACAACTGCTGTTGTTACATTTCTGTATACCTATATTTGTGTTGGTTCTGTCATGAGTACATATTAGGAATCCAAATTTATCAATGGTTCAGCTATCATTTTAAGGTTCAAACAATTATTTACTTTGGATATTACTGGTTCAAATTGCGTGCAGAGTAAAATTGTACTGGTTACATTTGTAATGTGGTCGTGCATTATTACCAATTATCACACACATCTGATGCCTGAAATGCAGAGACTTTGATGACTCCAAAGAAAAACAGGCTTTTTTTTTTGGAAAAAAAAGAAATCCATCAAGTGTTAGACCCATACCTCCTTGTTACCCACGATTGATTCACAGAATCATACAGCACAGAAGGAGGCCATTCGGCCAATCGAGTCTGCGCCGGCTCTTTCGAAGAGTAATCTAGTTAGTCCCACTCCCCCGCTCTTCCCCCATAGCCCTACAATTTCTTCTCCTTCAAGTATTTATCCAATTCCCTTTTGAAGGCTACTATTGAATCAGTATCCACCACCCTATCAGGCAGCGCATTCCAAATCCTAACCACTTGTTGCGTAAAAAAGTTTTTCCTCATGTCGCCTCTGGTTCTTTTGCCAATCACCTTCAATCTGGGCCCTCTGGTTATCGACCCTTCTGCCACTGGAAGCAGTTTCTCTTTATTTACTCTATCTAAACCCTCCGTGATTTTAAACACCTCAATCAAATCTCCTCTTGGCCTTCTCTGCTCGAAGGAGAACAACCATGCCGTTGTATTTTATTTTGACTACTCCTTCCAAAGATTCCTTCAGCTCTCCTTGTTGGTAATAGCTGATTCTTCAGTTCTTGACCTTGTAATGACTGCTTGGTATTACGAACCTCAAACTGTAGACCCCTTGCACATTATTCAGGGCCTCTGCAATCATTTACACTGTCAGCCAACCCAGCAGCCTGATTGCTAAAAATGGAATTGGGCATCCTTACTATGACACAACCATTTTAAGGTTCCTCATTACAGAAATACTATTTGCGTTTTATCTTTTAAAGTTTTATTTCAAGACTGTAACGGAATACCGTGCATTATTTTTAAAAGAGACATCAAGCTAACCAAGTATTTTCCTCATTATCCTTCCAATTCCAATGAAGTGTCCTTAATGTCATGTTTGGGATGCAGATGTTTTTCATGTTTTCAGCTTTGTTTACAATATATTTTTTGAAACATTTCTTTGATCATAGTGCTATTCCTCTAAAAATAAACATCAATGCCTTTCCAATCTTACCCCTCTCACACAAAGAGACAACAACGGGGTTTAATTTCCTTAAACACAATACAGATGCACAAAAAATTATTCTGAGACTACTAAGCAACAATACCAAAGAGAAAAAAAATCAGTCTTGCTATTTGCAGGTTCTTTGGCAGATCAAGACCTTATGTTGAAATGGATTTCAACAGATTTGATTTGCAACATAAAGGACCAGGCCAGGCCATAGTGAGACCCATGTGATTCATTTGATTCTGCAAAAGTCCAAGAGTGCAGCACATGTCTATGTTGTCTACATGCACTGTACAGACTACAAGCATAAGCTCTGTTCACAGTAGAGCACTAATGGTGATGCTATCCGTTACATCTCAGATATCAAAGCAGCCTTGTATCCCATCTGAAGGATTTTTGTGTTAGAGCAAGCAAGACCAACACTGAGACATGAAAGTCCATACAGACATACAAAAAGACCTACCTTTACAGAAAAAACAAAAAGACTTGCATTTATATTGTGCCTTTCAGAACCTCAGGAGATCTCTAAACTCTTGACAGCCAATGAGGTACTTTGGAAGTGTAGTCACTGTTGTAATGTAGGAAGCATGGCAGCCAATTTGCATCCAACAAGCTCCCACAAACAGCAGCGAGATAATGATCAGATAACCTGTTTTGGTGATATTGGCCAGGACACCGAGGACAACTCCCCTGTTGAATAGTGAAATGGGATCTTTTACATCCACCCGAGGGGACAAACGGAGCCTCGGTTTAACATCTCCTCCGAAGGACGGCACCTCCGACAGTGCAGCAAACTACATAGAAAAGTGTGGTTCAGGACAGTAGTGTTGTAATCTATTACGACTTGCAGTTATGCCAATCCCTGCACATATTCTGAATATTTCAGAAATGTGAAAGGAAAATTCCAAGCAGCAAAAAGGAAATTGAGAGGGGAGGGTAAAAGAGAGAATCAGAAAAGAGAGGAAAGGAGAAAGAAAGGTAGCAAGGCAAGAAGTTATTTTGAAAAAGGGGCAGATTAACTGAAAGATCTGCTGGCAACAGTGGATCAGAAGAGTGGGAGCAGGATTGTCAGTAGTAATCTCGAGTCAGAACAGAGGGTGTGGGCAGGGACATACAGCTGGAAAAGATCAGTCAGGTAAAGTTTAGTGAGGTCATGGAGTGGGGGTGTTCAAATTTTTTTTGTCTTAGTGGGCGACTTAGTTGCATACCAAAGAACTCCACAGGCCGCAGATAAACAACGTCAATGTCACATGAAGATGATTTGATACCAAATTCCAATTTTTTGTTAAAAGCACAGTCATATTAACAGCTGTGGCTAAAGAAGAAATAAAAAATAAATTAAATTCAAGTAATTCAGTTTATACAATACAATATCAGTGGACCCAGACCCTTCCTTTAATCTAATGAGACATCTTTCGGATGAGACGTTAAACCGAGGCCCCGTCTGCTCCCTCAGGTGGACGTAAAAGATCCCATGGCACTATTTTGAAGAACAGGGGAGTTCTCCCCGGTGTCCTGGCCAATATTTACCCTCCAGCACAGTGCTGAGGGAGTGCTGCACTGTTGGAGGTGGCGTCTTTCATATGAGATGTTAAACCGAGGCCCCGTCTGCTCTCTCAGCTGGACGTAAAAGATCCTATAGCATTATTTCAAAGAAGTGCAGGGGAGTTATCCTCGGTGTCCTGGCCAATATTTACCCTCAATCAACATCACTAAGAGCAGATTATCTGGTCATTATCACACTACTGTTTGTGGGAGCTTGCTGAGCGCAAATTGGCTACATTAAAACAGTGACTGCACTTCAAAAAAGTACTTCATTGGCTGTAAAACGCGTTGGGACGTCCAGTGGTCGTGAAAGGCACTATATAAATGCAAGTCTTTCTTTCTTTCTTAATGCAATCCTCAAAGGCTGAACGTATCCAGAATTACAACGCAATCCTCAGACCCAGACCCCTGAGATACAGGTGAGAAGTCGCACAACACCAGGTTATAGTCCAACAGTTTTATTTATTAACAGTCACCTGACGAAGGAGCAGCGCTCCGAAAGCTTGTGATTTCAAATAAAGCTGTTGGACTATAACCTGGTGTTGTGCGACTTCTCACATTTGTCCACCCCAGTCCAACACCGGCATCCCCACATCATGCCTGATATATAGGTCAGTAACAACATCCAACATAAAAATTATCTTTAAATACATTACATCATGAAAGTCAAAAGTAAATCTAACAGTTTTAAGTAAATTCTTTGCTTCATTTTAACAAAGGAAACAAAATAACAGAGTCAGCAAGTATTTTTAAAGTGAAAGAGATAGAGGAAAATAACAGTCCTTAAAATTATTTTGTCGTATAATCCACTTGACTGGGAAACTTACAGGCAAAAGACTCCAGTTGTATTATATGCCACTGGGTTTCTATGCCATTGAGTTTCTGACATTTGGTGACCAAAAGGTTTGAACTCAGCGTTACTCTCTCATTTGACGAGTTGCATCAGCAACTGAAGCATTTAGGACCTTTTTTATATTCATTCATGGGATGTGGGCGTCGCTGGCAAGGCCAGCATTTATTGCCCATCCCTAATTGCCCTTAACTGAGTGGCTTGCTAGGCCATTTCAGAGGATAGTTAAGAGTCAACCACATTGCTGTGGGTTTGGAGTCAAACAGAGGCCAGACCGGGTAAAGACGGCAGATTTCCTTCTCTAAAGGACATTAGTGAACCAGATGGGTTTTTACGACAATCCGGTAGTTACACGGTCACCATTACTGATACTAGATTTTTATTCCAGATTAATTTATTAACTAAATTTAAATTCCCCAGCTGCCATGGTGGGATTTGAACTCTGGATTACTAGTCCAGTAACATAGCCACTAGGCTACCGTTCCCTCTTAACAGAAACAGAGGGATCAACAAGAGCAAATTGCAGTTCTGACGAAAGGTCATCGACCTGAAACGTTGGCCTGAAAATCAGACCTAATGCGGGAGAGTACGCACTGTGTACTCTCGCGTATTAGGTCCCGAAGTGCCGGTTTCCTGCATGCGCTGCGCATGCGCGGGAACCGGCACTTCGTGTATGGCGAAGGGGGCGTTTCCTAAGTGAACCGCGTGCGCACTACAGGTTGTGCGCACGCAGTGCACTCAGGTTTGAACGCGCAGGTAAGTGTTGGATATTTTACACATGAAGACCCCCTTTTAACAAGGTAAGTCGTTAATTAAGTGTTATTTTAAATTTTTTTCAACAGGTTTATCTTTTTTAGAGACTTTAAAGAAAGGTAAGTTTATTTTTATAACTTTTAAAAAGAATTTAAATTTTTTCAAAAATTTTATTTTTTGTTTAAAGTGGTTAATTTATTTAACTATAGTTATTTTATTAATGTGATGGCTTTTTTTTAATTTAATTGAGGTTTAGCTGTTCTTTTGGGGGCTTGTTGTATTCATAGCTTTGACAGGTCTTCCTGTCAAAACTATGAATGAAAGATGGTGTGCTGCCATTGGCTCTAACTGGCCCACGTGATCCCAGAGGTCGCACGAACTAATTGCGCCTCTGGGACACGCACACACTGCGCGCCGGCACCAGGGAGAGGCCCTCGAACTGAAGTTCGTGTGGGCCCGAACCATAAAGGTAGGCGCGGAGTGCGATATCGCGGGGGCTACTTACCCCCGCGGCAACCATCGATGTTTAATTTCTGGGCCGTTAACTCTCTTTCTCTCTCCACAGATGCTGCCTGACCTGCTGAGTATTTCCAGCATTTTCTGTTTTTGTTTCAGATTTCCAGCATCTGCAGTATTTTGCTTCTGTAAGGGCAAATTGCAAATGCATGAGTCACTGGGGATTCCGCGGGTCAGATAAACCATGGTTCACAAACTGCATATGGTCTGTGAGCCATAGTTTGGGCACCCCAGCTATGAATGAAAATGAGGACAAGAGCATTCAAGTCCATAAATGGGATGGGGGGGGGGGGGGGAAGGGAAGAGGAAACCGGTGGAGCACAGCAAGGACAAGGCGACAACTTGTGGGGAAGCTACACAGTTCAGGATCCAGTGAAGCTTGAGAGTATGAACGAGGTGAGGCCAGCAAGGACAACATTTGAGAAATCAAGTGATGAAGGCATGGATTGGGGTTCTGGCAGCAGAGGAGAGAGAAGTAGAGACTCACGCAGGCAACGCTCTGGAGGGGGCACAAGACAGGCTTGGTGACTGGCCAGATGTGGTGGAAAAAGGTCAGTTATGGGTCAAGCAAAATACCACGGCTGAGCGAGCAGCCAAGGAGGTTGATGAAACTGGAGTCAGAAATACTTAGATGCTGGCAGGAACTGCACAGGATGACCTTGGTTTTCTATGTGTTGAGCTGAACAAAACTGATTCAGCCAGTGTGGCTTTGGATAGGTAGTCAGATAACATAACAGCAGTTTTTGTTAGGCAAGGGTATTAAGGGTTATGGAACCAAGGCAGGTATTGGTTCATTGAGTTTCTTAACTCCATTGAGTTAAGATACAGATCAGCCATGATCTAATTGAATGGCGGAACAGCTCGAGGGGCTGAATAGCCTACTCTTCCTATGTTCCTTCCCCTATGTTTTGATGGCGGTGAAGTAGAATTAGATGTCATCAGGCTTGGCCTGTGCTTGCTGAGTATCTCACAGAGGGGCAGCAAAGCAACAATAAATAAGTAGGCACACTTCAGCTGACTGCGGAGAAGAATCCATTCGAGGATATGTATGGGACAGAAACAAGATTAGATAGACTTCAACAAAGGAGAGAGAGCAGGGTAATAAGGAGTTGGGTTGAATCGACGGAACGGGTACTGGATTTCATGAAGGAAGTCATTTTGTTTAAGTTAGAGGTGGAATAAAAGAGAAACTACTGAGTGAATGGGAGCTGAATTGGGAGGAGGGCAAGATGGAGCAAGGGTGGTGGAGGAAAAGGGACAGAGGAGCCAACACAAGCCAAACAAAAATCGTCAACTTTGGAGACAATTTGGGTTCTCTCCCAACTCTATTCATATTTGCAGCAAGATGCAAATACCACAGGCAAAATAACATCTCCTGTGATCAGAAATTCATGGAATGAATGAAAATAGCGTGCTACAGCATTAACAATTATACTTTTACCAAGTTATCACGCACTGGCAGTTACACAGGCTGCTCACCATACATTCCTGATCTCTCTGGCAGGCAAAGAATACCACACTTAGTAAAACATAAGAAATAGGAGCAGGAGTAGGCCATTTGGCCCTTCGAGACTGCTCCGCCATTCAATAAGATCGTGGCTGATCTTCTACCTCAACTCCACTTTCCTGCACTATCCCCATATCCCTTGATTCCCTGAATATCCAAAAATCTATCGATCTCTGTCTTGAATATACTCAACGACTGAGCCTCCACAGCCCCCTCGGGTAGAGAATTCCAAAGATTCAGCACCCTCTAAGTGAAGAAATTTCTCCTCATCTCAGTCCTAAATGGCCGACCTCTTATTCTGAGACTGTGACCCCTGGTTCTAGATTCCCCAGCCAGGGAAACATCTTCCCTGCATCTACCCTGTCAAGCCCTGTAAGAATTTTGTATGTTTCAATGAGATCACCTCTCATTCTTCTAAACTCTAGACAATATAGGCCTAGTCTACTCAATCTCTCCTCATAGGACAATCCCCCCATCCTAGTTTTTTGCATCTTCTTCCAAGAAGACAGACACAAAGTATTTGTTTAATTTCTCTGCCATTTTCTTATTCTCCATTCTAATTTCTCCTGTCTCAGCCTATAAGGGATCCACATTTACTTTCGCTAATCTTTTCCTTTTTACATACCTATAGAAGCTTTTACAGTCTGTCTTCATGTCTCTCTGCTAGTTTACTCTCATATTCTATTTTCCTTCTTTATCAATTTCTTGATCCTCCTTTGCTGAATTCTAAAATCCTCTCAGTCCTCAGGCTTACTACTCTTTTTGCCAACAATATAAGCCTCTTCCTTTGATCTAATACTATCTTTAACTTCTCTTGTTAACCACGGTTGGACCACTTTTCCTGTGGGGTTTTGTGCCTCAAAGGAATGTATATTTGCTATAAATTATGTATTCATTCTTTAAATGCTAGCCATTGCTTCTCTACTGTCATACCTTTTAATGTAGTCTTCCAATCTACCTTAGCCAACTCGCAACTCATACCTACGTAGTTTGCTTTCTTTAGATTTAAGACCCTAGTTTCGGATTTAACTAAATCACTTTCAAGCTCAATATAAAATTCCATCATATTATGGTCACTCTTCCCTAAAGGCCCCTTTATTACAAGATTATTAATTAACCCTTACTCATTGCACAATACTAGATATAAAATAGCCTGTTCCCTAGTTGGTTCCTCAACATACTGATCTAGAAAACTATCTTGCATATATTCCATGGATTCGTCCTCCACACTATTACTGCAAATTTGGTTTGCCCAGTCTCTATGTAGATTAAATTCCCCCATGATTACTGTATTACCCTTCTTACATGCATCTCTAAATTCCTGATTTATATTCTGCCCTACATTACAACTACTGTTTGGGGGCCTATAAACAACTCCCACCGATGTTTTCTGCCCCTTGCTGTTTCTTAGCTTCACCCAAATTGATTCTACTTCTTGATTTTCCTAGCCAAGATCCTTTCTCTCTACTGTCTTTATCCCATCCTTTATCAGGGCTGCCCCTCCTCCTTTTTCATTTTGCCTATCTCTTCTAAAAGTTAAGTATCCTGGAATATTTAGTTCCCAACCTTGGCCGCATTGCAACCACATCTCCGTAATGGCTATTCGATCAAACCTATTAATTTCTATCTGCGCTATTAATTATTAATTCATCTATTTTGTTGCGAATGCTTCGCGCATTCAGATATAGTGCCTTTAGCTTTGACTTATTTCTATTTTTCTCTGATGTCACCTTAGTCACTGAAGCCTTATTACCTTTGTTACTCTCTCTCTGTCCCTTCCTGACCCACTCTGCTTATTTTTACCCAAAACTCTACACTGCTCTTGAGCCTTGACATTTCTCTCGCTGCTTTTAAATTTACTCTTTCCTGAATCCTCCCCCCACCCCTCCTTCATTAGTTTAAAGCCCTGTCTACTGCCCTAGTTATTCGGTTTGCCAGGACACTGGTCCCAGCCCGGTTTATGTGGAGCCCGTCCCAACGGAACAGCTCCCTCTTTCCCCAGTACTGGTGCCAGTGCCTCATGAACTGAAACCCCTTCCTCCCACACCACTCTTTGAACCATGCATTTAAACCTCTAATCTGTTTGTCCCTATGCCAATTTGCGCGTGGCTCAAGTAACAATCCAGAGATTATTACCTTTGAGGTTCTGCTTTTTAATTTGGATCCTAGTTCCTCAAACTTCCTCAGCAGAACCTCATTCTTAGTTCTACCTATGTCGTTGGTTCCTACGTGGTCCACGACAACTGGATCCTCCCTCTCCAAGTTCTCCTCCAGCCGCGAGGCTATATGATTCAGGATAAAGCAACAAGTTGAATTTATTTACAAGAATTAGGAATACACAGAAGCAAAAAAAAAACAAGATAGTCATAGCTAAATGTAACAAGAGATTGAATTTGTTCACAAGATGTTTAAAAATATGTTCTTTAGTTTGTATTTCTTACCTAGTCTAATCTGCAAGTCAATCAGACCTACATCACTCAGACCCTCAGCACCTGACCTCCATTTTGTAGCCAGAAAGGCAAAATAGCTCCTATCTTGAAACAAATGAGTTGAAAGACAATGGCATAACCTTGAGCACAATTGAAAAAATAAAGGAAAAATAAGCATTTTATTATTCGAAGCAGAATGGAGCTCTGCTCCTGTCACAATGTCCTCACATTTGGTGTCAGAGATGAGGTTGGAGGTTGAAGAAGGTTTAAAGAGCCAGACAGTGGTGGAGAAAATGAGTTTAGGTGAGTCTTGAGGTCCAAGATGATGCTGCAACAATTAGGAGGCTTTGGTTGTAGAATGGGAGTGACAACACTGCTTGAAGTGGTCGAGCCACATCTGAC
Organism: Squalus acanthias; assembly: GCA_030390025.1. Classification (NCBI taxonomy): domain Eukaryota; kingdom Metazoa; phylum Chordata; class Chondrichthyes; order Squaliformes; family Squalidae; genus Squalus; species Squalus acanthias. Next base: position 6,804,112 of record CM059432.1, on the reverse strand, counting down.
AGTAGATAGCCAGGCCAGTCAATAAGCAACCCACAGGCTAGACTCTGCAGAGGTGGCTGATGTACGAGGAAGGGGTGAGAGAAAGTAATTGGAAGTTGAACTTCAGGAACACGGTCAGTTGAAATGTGCAGCTGTACAGGGTGGCCTTGGTGATAGGGAAGGAGTCACCATCAGTAAGTTCTTTCAGGCCCAGAATGGCCACGTGGCCCTCTATAATGAGGCCATGGATGGGGGATAAACATCAGGAGCAGAATGGGGCCGCTTGGGTGATTTTGCTTGGAAGCGGTAGGGCATGGCCGAAGTGAGCATGGCAGAGGATGCCCAAGTTAAAGCAGACGGTGAAAGTGGGTCTGTCAAGAAAATTCAAGAACCTGGGACTGCGGCAAAATGGTGTTTCAGTGGAAAGCGTAGTGGCAGAAGGAGTGGGAAATCAACATAGGCATGGAGTAAGGAATAGGGAACTTGTAAGGTGGGGACCAGGAAAAAAAAGGGACATTCACAAGATTTGGAAGTAGATGGGAGGAGGTGGGCAGGGAGGCAGAGAAGCTCAGATCCGGACCAGCAGTCAAAATGCTACAATATCAAAAAGGTACGATTTCATTTCTTGAAAAAAATGTTCGTGTACAAACTTTTCTTTCCTTAGTTACCCCGACTACAGTATTTTCTTTTTGAGGGATCAGAGGAACCGTGTAATTCTCTTTCATAAATTTTGCCATGAAAACGGAGGCAGCCAAATCAAACAAAATTTTCTGCAATATCATTACTAATGTAAAAAGCTCTTCCTGTTACTTCTGTTGCAAAATTTCAAAACCCTTGTGTGCAATACTTGACGTGACCTAAATATCTAATGTACACTGTGTAACAAAACAAGTGATGTAAGGCTACAGAAGACCAAACTGAGAGCTGTGTGCAATTTGTTTCTTATGTATCCGTATCCAACCAAGCTCAACAGAGTAAGTGCCAAATGCTAGAAGCATGGAACTAAACTGCTGACCTTAGGCTTTAGAAATTTGTATGGAAAGCTCTTGGCAGCTGGCTTAACCCGTGGCCAACGTAAAATTGGATGTTTCAGTGAAGAAACACATGATTGTCATTACAAGATTTATTACAAATGTCAAATTAAAATCAACTGAAGCCTTTCAAGCTTTATCATTGCCAAGCCTAATCATTTATCTTTATTAATCCAAACAGGGAAGATGCAAAAAGTTTGAAGGGTAAACTGGCAGTGTTCTGTACTGCAACATTTGAGATACACTAACCATTTTGAATCTACTAGCAAAATTACAATTACATCACTTGCAGCTGAATAATCTGGTGCTGCTGCTCTGCCCAAAGGAGAGTTTCTCAAAGACAATCAATGCCAATGAACATGCTCATTCCATATAACGGTTTATTCAGTGATCCGACACTCCAGCCAGCAGAGCCTCACTCAATGGCCAAACAGGGTCAAAGAACTCGCTCGGGTATTGTAAACCAAGTCTCCCACCCATGCCCTTGTAGTGCAACGTACCTCGTTAGGAACAAGAGATTGATGAATTTACCCTGTAGTTACCTGAATCATAACGGGCTTTCAACTTGTCAATTTTCTTTATTTTATTGAGCCTTGGCTTTCCTGATATATATGAAATGAAATTCTGTGGTACACGTGTACCTCACTGAACCAGGCCTGGCTGGCCGCAAAAGCAGTACTTACACTATCAAGCAAGGCTGTGTCATCGCGCCAACGCTCTTCTCGATTTTCCTTGCTGCAATGCTCCATCTCACCCTCAGTAAGCTCCCCGCTGGAGTGGAGCTAATTTACAGAACAAACGGGAAACTGTTCAACCTCCGTCGCCTCCAGTCCAGATCCAAGGTCGTCCCATCCTCTGTCGTCGAATTACAGTATGCAGACGACGCTTGCGTCTGCGCTCACTCAGAGGTCGAACTCCAAATCATCGTCAACACCTTCACCGAAGCGTACGAGAGCATGAGCTAAACATCCGTAAGACAAAGGTCCTCTACCAGCCTGCCCCCGCTACACAGTACTGCCCTCCAATTATCAAAATCCACGACAAGGCCTTGGACAACGTGGACCACTTTCCATACCTCGGGAGCCTACTGTCAACAAGGGCAGCCGTCGACGACGAAGTCCAACACTGCCTTCAGTGTGCCAGTGCAGCCTTCGGTCGCCTGAGGAAGAGAGTGTTTGAAGACCAGGACCTCAAACCCGGCACTAAGCTCATGGTCTACAGAGCAGTAGTAATACCTGCCCTCCTGCACGCCTCAGAGACATGGACCATGTACAGCAGGCACCTCAAAGCACTGGAGAGGTACCACCAATGCTGCCTCCGCAAGATCCTGCAAATCCATTGGCAGGATAGGCGCACCGACGTCTGTGTTCTCGCTCAGGCCAACATCCCCAGCATTGAAGCTTTGACCACGCTCGATCAGCTCCGATGGACGAGTCACATTGTCCGCATGCCCGATACGAGACTCCCAAAACAAGCACTCCACTCGGAGCTCCGGCACGGCAAGAGAGCCCCAGGTGGGCAGAGGAAACGCTTCAAGGGCACCCTCAAAGCCTTCTTGAAAAAGTGTAACATCCCCACCGACACCTGGGAATTCCTGGCCCAAGACCGCACAAAATGGAGGAGAAGCATCCGGGAAGGCGCCGAACACCTCGAGTCTCTTCGCCAGGAGCAAGCGGAAGCCAAGCGCAGGCAGCGCAAGGAGCGCACGCCAACCCAAGCACCCCACCCACCCACCCCTTCAACCACCGTCTGCCCCACCTGTGACAGAGACTGCAGGTCCCGCATTGGACTCATCAGTCACCTGCGAACTCATTTTTAATGTGGAAGCAAGTCATCCTCGGTTCCGAGGGACTGCCTAAGAAGAGAAGACTTACACTATCAAAGTATTACAATTTGGATGTGTTTAAATAGCACCACGCTATTTAATAAAGAACAGCTAATTTTTCTTCAGCATTTGGTCACAATGTATCTTTTGCTGCATTAACCATGATTCCTACACTTTATTCTGCTAACTCCTCCACAAACCTTACAAAGTTCTTTTGGCTATGAGAAGTGGTAAAAAGTAACGGTTAAAAAAAAAAGACATTAAGCCAAATCTTGCTGGAGCAGGGCATCTCGCGGTGTGCTCCATTACTTAGACTTAGTCCTGCGCCAGTCTGCTTGAATATAATTTACGCCATAACTTGCTGGAAGTGCAAGCTGATAACAGGGCATCTGGGGACCTTGGTGAACAATGGTGTATCTCTTTAACCAATGAGATTTAAGGATTGAACAAGAAACAGAGAAACAACGGAAAAGAAAAAAAAGACTTGCATTTCTATAAGCGCCTTTCGTGACCTCAGGACACCCCAAAGCACTTTACAGCCAATGAAGTACTTTTTGAAGTGTAGTCTTTATTGTAATGTAGGAAACGTGGCAGCTAATTTGTGCACAGCAAGCTCCCACAAACAGCAATGTGATAATGACCAGATCATCTGTTTTTAGTGATGTTGATTGAGGGTAAATATTGGCCAGGACACCGGGGATAACTCCCCTGAACTTCTTTGAAATAGTGCCATTGGATCTTTTACATTCCCCGAGAGAGCAGACGGGGCCTCAGTTTAACATCTCATCTGAAAGGCGGCACCTCCGACAGTGCAGCACTCCCTCAGCACTGCACTGGAGTGTCAGCCGAGATTTTTGTGCTCAAGTCTCTGGAGTGGGACTTGAACCCACAACCTTCTGACTCAGAGGCGAGGGTGCTACCAACTGAGATTGAAGGGTCAATTAGAGTCAAATCAAGTACAGAAAGAGAATAAAGAGAGGGGAAGAAAGGCTGCATTAAGATAGAGAAAAGAGACAGTAAGGAAAAGTAAAATAAAAAATTTGAAATTTAAAATTTGAAATTTTTAAGATCGCTGAGAAAAATTTAATACATGCAGGAATGAGACTGAACATTTTAAATTGTTCCCTTTCTGGGCCGGAGAGGTTGACTGGAATTGCAATAACAATTACCACATTGTTAAAAGGGTACCTACAGTGTTAAGTATGAGCTGCGATGAGTTTAATGGGCAATTAATGTGCAAATCCAGCAAGTTCTTAAAAATAACAGGGAGGTTGGTTGAGGGCGAGATGCCGTTGGTCGATTTGCTTCGCACTAACAAGTTCTGGAGATTATGCAATGATTAGGTAAGGCTTAATCCCCTGAACGTGCTGGCCGATTTGCGCATTAATAAGTGTGCGTCGTGAACTCCCCAGGAAGATTTGGCCCAATGTTACTTTAAGAAAAATGTAGGTCCAACAGGAATCCAGGAAAGAGAGACTGCGGTCACAAACGATGTAATTTCCAGAATTGTGCGAAACTAAGTACTGGGGCCTGAAGCCAGGGTGACTCAAGACATTTTTAGTTGATTGCAAGCCGAGCTGACATTGCATTAGAGATGGACAGAAAGACCTATGTTATCTAAGAGGTAGCATTATCCAATGTTTAGATTATTTCCAGAGTGGACATCCCTCCAGAGAGACAGTATAGTTTTAAACAGAAACAGAAAATGCTGGAAACCCTCAGATGATCAGGCAGCATCTGTGGAGACAGAAACAGAGTTAACGGGGCGATTTTGCCAGCCCTGGGGAGGCGGGACTGCCGGGAAAATGGCAGAATTTGGGGGCGGGTGCCCAACCCACCCCGCCTCCATGCCATCTTCCCAGGAGGCGGGTTGCCGTCCCGCGCCGGGTCCCGTCTCCTTGGAGGCGGGAAGAGATTAAAACCTATTAACCGCCTATTAACAGGTAGTTAACAGACAGAAAATAGGATTATCCCCATTTTGTCCTCACAAGTGCGGACCTCCCGAAGGCATTAAAACACGCCAGCTCAGCGAGGCGAGTACTGGGTCTGCGGGGGTGCGTGATGTGGAGGTAAGTGATGGGTGCAAGAGTGTAGAGGTGAGTATCTGAGGTAAGTGCAAAGTGTTTCTAAAAGTGTACTTACCTTTGTTTCTTCCTGCAGGCTTCAGTCGGTTTGTATGCGGAGAGTCTCGGACCTCCGCGTTCAGATTGACAGGTGGCCGTTGCATTCACAGATGCAACAACCATCTCAATTCTGTTAAGCAAAGAAGTTTGATTGGGTCTTGTATTCAAGACCTCATCAAACTGCAGAGATTGTCACTGTTTGACAGCTTCACAGAGCTGTCAAACGATGACAATTCATCTGTCAAAAATCTGCAACCAGCTTTCCCTTGATTGGCCTGCTGAGCCTGCTGGGCGGGCTTAACAAGGTCAATCAAGGGAAAATACCCGACAAGCAGCAGTCCCGCCTCCAATGCGCCCCCAGTCACAAAATCGCCCCCAACGTTTCAGGCCGAAGGTCGATGATTGACCTAAAACGTTAAACTCCGTTTCTCTCTCTCCACAGATGCTGCCTGACCTGCTGAGGGTTTCCCAACAGTTTCTGCTTCTATTTCAGATTTCCAACATACACAGCTTTTGTTGCAGTGTAGTTGTGAACCTTCTGTTGAGGTACACTTAGTTCCAGAACAGAAATTGCATTGAAAACATTGTACAGTACACCAGCAAATTTCAAATTACAATCCGTAGAATATCTTCTGTAAATGAGTAAGTGCTTCATTTACTGGTCATACCTTTAGCCTTAGTTCAAGTTAAATACATGTTGCCATAAAGATTGGTGAGAATTTATTTTCAGCTTTATTTCTTGGGCTTACCTGTCTCAAAACTCACATTAAATGCAGAATGAGTGTAAGGAAAATGTTCTTAGAAGTTAATATGAACTGCGGCGGTGCATTTTAAAATTAATAATTTTATTTGGTAAACATGGGCCACAATAATATCTCGCGATCAGCAACTCCAATCTCATGCCAAAAGAACCAATGTGTTATTATGGCTCAATGACTGATAAAGACGACAATTTGTCCTGAATTTCTGCTTTATTTTCCGGCAAATGTTGGTAAAATATGCTCCACATATGAATCAATAAAAAGATATACAAAGATATCTGCCAACACCCAATTTTAAACAGCTACAGCATACCACTGTGGCTCATGGCCATTACTGGATCAGATCCTCGTATTATTGGGCGCTCCACGATAATCAAATTCGAAACATATTTAATGCCAATATCAGCTGTTGAAGAACAAAAGAGCACAAAAACCACAGCTCTGGTAAGTATTATTCTCAATGAAGGAAATTAATTTTACAAAATGTGAAGCTGCCAATCCCAAAGAGCTTAAACAGTACTATTCATATTTATACAGTACCATTTTCAATTAGTGCATGGCAAGAAAAGGTAGACATATTTTCTTGCATCCACCTGAAAAACAAGCCAATTTTCTTATTAACATCCTTGTAGGGACTGACAAACTACTTGACTGCAGCTTATTTCTCCCCCAATCTTGTTATATAAATATAGGCTTAGGCTTAATACAGGAGGCATCGAGTAAAAAGACTTGCATTTATATAGCGCCTTTCACGGCCACCGGACGTCTCAAAGCGCTTTACAATCAATTAAGTACTTTTGAAGTGGAGTCACTGTCGTAATGTGGGAAACGCGGCAGCCAACTTGGGCACAGCAAGCTCCCACAAGCAGCAATGTGATAATGACCAGATAATCTGTTTTTGTTATATTGATTGAGGGATAAATATTGGCCCCAGGACACCGGGGAGAACTCCCCTGCTCTTCTTCGAAATAGTGCCATGGGATCTTTTACATCCACCTGAGAGCGCAGACGGGGCCTCGGTTTAACGTCTCATCTGAAAGACGGCACCTCCGACAGTGCAGCACTCCCTCAGCACTGCACTGGAGTGTCAGCCTAGCTTTATGTGCTCAAGTCCCTGGAGTGGGACTTGAATCCACAACCTTCTGTCTCAGAGGCGAGTGTGCTACACACAGAGCCACAGTTGAGTACAACTTTCCAATGGCACATCTATATTTTTGAAGCAATTTTGTTATACCAGTTCCTGATTCTGGTGCTGCAGCGATTGCCCAGTTTCCATCAGAGGACAGTTTCTACAACAGCTGGTTTTTCTTCAAATGAATTATGAAGAAAGTTAATTCGTGGTTAATCATAGAATGATACAGGAGTCCATTCGGCCCATTGTGCTTGTGCCGGCTCTTAAAAAAGAGCCATCCAATTCATCCCACTCCCCTGCTCTTTCCCCACAGCAATGAAAGTTTTTCCACTTCAAGTAATTATCCAATTCCCTTTTGAAAGTTATTATTGAATCTGCTTCCACCACCCTTTCAGGCAGTGCATTCCAGATCACAACAAATCGCTGCTTAAAATGTTTTTTTCCTCATGTCGCCTCTGGGTCTTTCACCAATTATCTTAAATCTATGTTCTCTGGTTACCGACCCATCTGCCGCCACTAGAAACAGTTTCTCCTTATTTACGCTATCAAAATCCTTCACGATTTTGAACACTTCTATCAAATCTCCCCTTAACCTTCTTTGCTCTGAAGGTCAATTGGTATCTTTCAAAAGCATCTGAATCAATATATGTTGAGATTCAGCATTATAAAGATACGTAATAACACTGCTTGATGCTATTTTTCAGGGAGGTTAGGGAAGGAAATTAGAGTTCTCTAATACAGAGAATCAACAGGCGTTGTGTGAGTACAGTTCATGATAGGATCATTTATGTACCATCTACAAGATGCACTGCAGCAACTTGCACCTTTCAAACCTGCGACCTCTACCAGGCGCAAGGGAACACAATCACCTCCAAGTTCCCCTCCAAGTCACACACTACCCTGACTTGGAAATATATCGCTGTTGCTTCATCGTGGCTGGGTCAAAATCCTGGAACTCCTTCCCGAACAGCACTGTGAGAGAACCTTCACCACACGGACTGCAGCGGTCCAAGATGGTGGCTCACCACCACCTTCTCAAGGGCAATTAGGGATGGGTAATAAATTATGGCTTTGCCAGCGACGCCCACATCCCATGAATGAATAAAAATACTTGGACTCTGGATGGAATGGGATGGATTGAAGAGCTGAATAATCCTTTCTTGGCTTGGATGTTCTTGCTATTTGCAAATACTTAGCTAGGTAGCTGGGGAAGGTCAATACATGTCAGAAAACACCAAAGTGTTTCCCTGGCCTGCACAGGAAAAACAGTAGCATTTCAGCCATGCAACCCACCCACGTCCAAAAGTCCTGCTTGCCTCTGATCCCCTTTGCGTTCATGTCAGTATCTGAGGTGTCACCCCAAACCATCTGTTTGGGTGGTTCCTCTAGCAGGCAATAGTGAGGGGGCAATCCAACAACATAAATGTGGCATAAAGAACTGAAACATTATTCAAAATACTTAGTGCACTTTTTTTTAAGTCAGTATTTTCACAACGCAGAATTTCACACGTGTTTCTATGGATGGCAAATGTATAAATTAATACATAACAGCGAAGATTCACAAGGCTGATACCTGGGATGGCAGGAATGACATATGAGGAGAGATTGGGTCGATTGGGCTTATACTCACTGGAGTATAGAAGAATGAGAGGGGATCTCATCGAAACATTTAAAATTCTGACAGGTCTGGACAAACTAGATGCAGGAAGAATGTTCCCGATGGTCGGAGAGTCCAGAACCAGGGGTCATAATCTACGGATAACGGGTAAACCATTTAGGACAGAAATGAGGAGGAATTTCTTCACCCAGAGAGTGGTGAACCTGTGGAATTCTCTACCACAGAAGGTAGTTGAGGCGAAGTCATTAAATATATTCAAGGATGAGTTAGATATATTTCTTAAAGCTAAAGGTATCAAGGGATATGGGGAGAAGGCAGGTACAGGGTACTGAGTTTAGATGATCAGCCATGATCGCATCGAATGGCGGAGCAGGCTCGAGGGGCCGAATGGCCTACTCCTGCTCCTATCTTCTATGTTTCTATATGACTTATGACCAGTGCAGTAGATACATGAAAAACATTATACTTCAAAATTTATGTTACCATTATAAGCAAGATGCCATTTCAACCAATTTTATATGTCTCCAGAGAAAACATGAATTGTAAAACAAAAAGAATAAATCTCAGTAGATGCCAGTAACACTGGGATACTGGGGAAAAAATACCAAACATGGCTCTTCAGTCATTTTAATTCTATACTGCAACTTAACACACTGCTCCCAGTGGAGGTAAAATTCAACTTTGGCGAGGGCACAAAAAAGGCGGTAGCGGATCGGCCGCCCGTTATATACCCCACCTGATATTACGTTCAATGGAAAGGAGAGGTGTATCTTTTACCCCTGCTTATTAACCCAACCAGTTATCTATTTCTGCAGTGCAGTTAGTCGTCTTTGGTTTGATGTTTTTGGAACTCGCAATATACTTTTGCTGTTGATCCTAAAAATCGGTCGGGTGGTGATTGTTTTTAGGTCACGGCCACGTGCAACCTGAAAGGCTGGAGAGCTTGATTGCTCATTTAGGTTCCTAAAGCTGGTGACAAGGAAATGTCTCAGGTCGGTAGATATTCCCTTCCATTTACACTATTGGCTGGGGATGGGCCATGGTTATATATTGAAGAGATCCAGCATGCTTTAAATGTCTTAATACCAAAAAAAACTGCTACTATATGGCACTACTTCTTTTGTTTTTCCAAGTACATTTCCAGGAAATAGAATTTCTTAGTATGAAGGCTTGCTCATCTGCACATGTGATCTGGTTGCAAGCCAGCTTGTTCTTTTTTCTGCCATTTGTTCCTTAAAGCGTGGCTCCAGCCAGCTCCTGACGAACTCCAGTACTACCATGTTTACATGGCAAGTTAGACTGTCTGATGGTTTTCACATTTAGTCAGCGTTTCTATTCTGGGGATTGTGGCGTCAGGCACGCCTTTGAGTCCAGAAGTGGAAGATTGACTTTCCCCAACTTGGTGCTCTGCAAAGCTTTCCTGCAATTCTTCCTCCATGAAATACTGAAGTCCTGTTTGGTACGCTTTAGGGATGGTTAATCTGTTACTTCGGGACTCAAGTAGTGTAGACCAGGTCACGAGAAGAAGATGGCCTGTATTATGCTCTCTTGAATAAGACTGTGTCTGAAGTTGTTGCCAGTATTTAAGCCAGATCTTAACTTTTTTAATGTAAGCAGCATCAGTATTTTTTCACTAAATCAAAACATCCACACACAATGCCAGCACCAAAGCTTCACACAGCACTCCTGTCTGTAAAGGTTTTTCTCAGTGTCTCATTGGAACTCTCTCCCTTTTATGCAGAATTTCTAATACAGCATTCACCATCCCTTGATGAACCAACAACAACTTGCGTTTATACAGGGCCTTTAACAGAGTAAAATGCCTCAAGGCTAGTGGTGTTCCCCCAGAGATCTGTTCTGGGATCGCAGCTTTTCACTACATTTATAAATGACATGGATGAAGGAGGAGAGCGCTGCAATGTTCCCTCTCGGCTGCGCGGTGCTCTGCAGCGCCTGTGCAGAAGGCTCACTCACCGGCTTTTAAATAGGGAAAAACTGCTCATGCGCAGTATTATGAATGGGCCGCGCACCCAAAAAATAATTCAAGGCAACATTGGAGAGCTGTGTATCTAAATTTGCTGACAATGCTAAGTTAGGTGGCATAGTATATAGCGTAATAACAACAGAAAATGCTGGAAACACTCAGCAGGCCAGGCAGCATCCGTGGAGAGAGAAACAGAGTTAACGTTTCAGGTCTGTGACCCTTCGTCAGAACTGGTAAAAGTTGGAGATGTAACAGGTTTTAAGCAGGTGCAGAGGCAGGGAAAGGGGGGAGAGGGGAGGAAGGAACTAAAGGCACAGTCTGTGCTAGGATTGAAGGCAGAAGAGATTAAATGTTGCAAATGGGGATGGCAGAATCATCAACAGCTGCCGCCTGAAAAAATGGGGGGTTATAGTCTGAAATTGTTGAACTCAATGTTGAGTCCAGAAGGCTGAAAAGTGCCTAATCGAAAGATGAGGTGCTGTTCCTCAAGCTTACGTTGAGCTTCACTGGAACATTGTATGATGCCGAGGACGGAGAGGTCAGATGGGAGTGGAGCGGAGAATTCAAGTGACAAGCGACCGGAAGCTCGGGGTCACCCTTGCAGACTGAATCTGCGTTTGGTCTCCCCAATGTAGAGGAGACTGCATCGTCAGAAGCGAATACAGTATACTAAATTGCAAGAAGTACAAGTAATTCGCTGTTTCACCTGGAAGGGGTGTTTGGGGCCCTAGACAGTGGGAAGGGAGGAGGTAAAAGGGCAGGTGTTGCATCTCCTGCGCTTGCACGGGAAGGTGCCGTGGGGCAGGGAGGGGCTGTTGGGGGTGATTGAGGAGTGGACCAGGGTGTTGCGGAGGGAGCGGTCCCTTCGGAATGCTGAAAGGAAAGGGGAGGGGAAGATGCGTTTGGTGGTGGGATCACGTTGGAGGTGGCTGAAATGGCGGAGGATGATCCGTTGAATGTGGAGGCTGGTGGGGTGAAAGGTGAGGACAAGGGGATCCCTATCGCGGTTCTGGGAGGGAGAAGGGGTGAGAGCAGAAGTGCGGGAAACGGAACGGACAAGGTCGAGGACCATGCCAACCACGGCAGAGGGGAATCCTCGGTTGAGGAAAAAGGAAGACATATCGGAAGCACTGGTTTGGAAGGTGGCATCGTCAGAACAGATGCGGCGGAGACGGAGAAACTGGGAGAGTGGAATAGAGTCCTTACAGGAAGCGGGGCGGGAGAAAGTGTAGTCCAGGTAGCTGTGGGAGTCAGTGGGCTTGTAGTGGATGTTTGTCGACATCCTATCGCCAGAAATGGAGACAGAGAAATGAAGGAAGGGAAGAGAAGAGTCAGAGATGGACCATGTGAAGGTGAGGGAAGGGTGGAAATTGGAAGCAAAGTGAATGAAATTTTCTAGTTCAGGGCGAGAGCAGGAAACGGCACCGATACAGTCATCAATGTACCGGAAAAAGAGGTGAGGGCGGGGACCTGAGTAGGACCGGAACAAAGAATGTTCCACATAGCCCACGAAATGCCAAGACTAGTATATAGTGTAGATGGGAGCAGAAAGTTGCAATGGGAAACTGGTAGATTAAATGAGTGGGCAAAACTGTGGGAGATGGAGTTCAATGTCCGGGAAGTGTGAGGTCATCCACTTTGGACTTAAGAAATAATGATCAGCGTATTTTCTAAATGGCGAGAAGCAAGGAACTGCGAAGGAGCAGAGAGATTTAGGGGTCCATGTACAGAAATCACTAAAAGCTGGTGGACAGGTGCAAAAAATAATTTAAAAGGCTAATGGAATGTTGGCCTTTATCTCAAAGGGGCCGGAATACAAGGGAGTCGAAGTTATGTTACAGATGTACAGAGCTCTGGCTAGACCACATTTAGAGTAATGCGATAGCAAAATACTGCGGATGCTGGAAATCCGAAATAACAACAGAAAACGCTGGAAAAACTCAGCAGGCCAGGCAGCATCCGTGGAGAGAGAAAGAGAGTAATGCGTTCAGTTCTGGGCACCGATATATTGGCCTTTGAGGGGGTGCAGTGCAAATTCCCCAGAATGATAGCGGGGCTAAAAGGGTTCAATTGTGAGGACAGGTTGCACAGACTAAGTTTGAATTCCCTTGCATATAGAAGATTAAGGGGTGATCTAATTGAGGTGTTTAAGATGATCAAAGGATTTGATAGGGTTGATAGAGAGAAACTATTTCCTCTGGTGGGGGAGTCCAGAACAACAGGACATAACCTTAAAATTAGAGTTAGGCCATTCAGGGGTGATGTCAGAAAACACTTCTTCACACAGAGGAGTGGAAATCAGGAACTCTCTCGTCCAAAAAGCTGTTGAGGCTGGAGGTCAATTGAAAATTTCAAACCTGAAATTAATAGATTTGTTAGGCAGGGGCATTAAGGGTTACGGAACCAAGGCGGGTAGATGGAGTTAAGATACAGATCAGCCATGATTTAATTGGATCTAACAAGCTCGAGGGACTGAATGGCCTACTCTTGTTCCAATGTTCCTTCCTGTGTTCCAAAGAGATCAGACAAAATTTCACACCGAACCACATCAGGAGATATTAGGATAGATGACGAAAAGCTTGGTGAAAGAGATGGGTTTTAAGGAGCATCTTAAAGGACGAGGAAGAGATAAGAGTGCGGAAAGGTTTAGGGAGAGTATTCCAGAGCTTAGGGTCCAGGCAGCTGACGGCACGGCCGCAAATGGTGAGGCGAAGGAAATCGGGGATGCATAAGAGGCCAGAGTTGGATCAGGCTTTTTGAACAATGTGTGCATATGTGGAATATCTGCATTTCAGCTGTGAGCACCCCAGACCTATTTCACCAAGTACAATTTGCTCTCAGCCACTAGTAGGATCATATCTATGAGACATCTTCTTACAATTGTCACCGGCTGCAATTTGTTACAGCATCTTATGTAGTGTGTAGAAAAACAGCATTAGTTGTAAAACTCGACACCAGGGTCCTTTGCGAGGAAAAAATAAAAGTCAACACATAACACTGGGCAATAGCAACTCTTTCAAATGTTTGGGCCCAATTCTTTCAGGCAAATTTTGAATGTGATGTCAGCATAATTCATAAAAATCAGGAAAACATTAATTTTATCATTCAAGAGCATACAATACCAAAGGAACTGTATAAAATTGTTGAACAAGGTTCGTGTTTAACCTCCATCACCCTATCAAAAAATAGAAAAGGGTTCGTTAGTCTCCCTAAACATTTCTTGCTTTTGCTGAAGACACTTTCCTGCTCATTCCAAGTATGTGCAGAATATTTTGGAAACCATTTTAGTGTGTGAACGTAGATCTTATTCAAAATTGCAAAGTACAAATAATAAATTTATTTTTGTTTTCTAATCACATCTCAGCGAGATTAAAATTACACTTGACAAACAGCACCAGGAGTAACTTTTGTTTCAGCAACTTCCAACCAAGCGCTTCTCCGCATCACTGATTCAATTCGTTATGAACACATTCATGTGATGTTTGCTGAATTCCACTTTGGGAATTTAATCCCATCTATTTATGTGATGAAATACAGTTAATTGATGCATTTAAGTGGAAGCTAGGTAAGTACATGAGGCTAGGTGGAACAGAGGAGGCTGAGGGGAGACCTAATTGAGGTGTATAAAATTATGAGGGGCCTAGATAGAGCGGATAGGAAGGACCTATTATCCTTAGCAGAGGGGTCGATAACCAGGGGGCAGAGATTTAAAGTAATTGGTGGGAGGTTTAGAGGGGATTTGAGGAGAAGTTTTTTCACCCAGAGGGTGGTGGGGGTCTGGAACTCACTGCCTGAAAGGGTGGTAGAGGCAGAAACCCTCGTCACATTTAAAAAGTACTTGGATATGCACTTGAAGTGCTGTAACCTACAGGGCTACGGACCAAGAGCTGGAAAGTGGGATTAGGCTGGATAGCTCTTTGTCGGCCGGCAAGGACAAGATGGGCCGAATGGCCTCCTTTTGTGCAGTAAATTTCTATGATTCTATGAAAAGGAATAGAAGGATACGTTGATAGAGCGAGAGGAGGCTCGTGTGGAGCATCGACACCGACACGGACATGTTGGGCAAAGTGGCCTGTTTCTGTGCTATAAGTTCTATGTAACTCTGTGTAATTGTGTACTCCATAGTAACAAACAAATGTGATCAACAAATCTGGGAACTTTACATTTGGCTGATCTGATTTTTTTTTTTCTTTCCTTCCCTGACCCTCTCCTGAAGGCATTGACTGCCTGCTCGGGTACAGTTTCATGGGTACCAAGTTCGTACAGGTGGCCACTGACCTCGTGTGAGCATTCCCGTGGATGTGGTCAGGCTATTCACAGATTCATAGAAATTTACGGCGCAGAAGGAGGCCATCATGTCTGTGCCGGCCGAAAGAGAGCTATCCAACCTAATCCCACTTTCCAGCTCTTGGTCCGTAGCCCTGTAGGTTACGGCACTTCAAGCGCATATCCAAGTACTTTTTAAATGTGATGAGGGTTTCTGCCTCTACCACCCTTTCAGGCAGAGAGTTCCAGACCCACCACCACCCTCTGGGTGAAAAAAGTTCTCCTCAACTCCCCTCTAATCCTTCTACCAATTACTTTAAAGTAATTGCAATTTCCCATTGCAATTGTACAGTGCAATTTGGAATAAGATCGAAGTTAACACAATAAAGTCCCTAATTCATCATGAGGTCAATGTAGCTGAGCCTCAACACCTACACAAGGCTGCACTTTCCAGCGGGGCTGCTGTATACCGAACAAGAGGAGGAATTCGAGACAATTTTTCTCTTAACTGACCCAGAAGACTCAGGCTGACTGTGAAACCCTACCATCGTCCTGACTGAGAAGAGCTAACTCGGGACAGACCAGGAAGCAAACCTGGGAACTTTCTTGTCGATATGGTTCAACGACTCGATGGAGTAATTTGCTGACTAGTCAGGAAAGCATCTGAAAATATCTTCACTCACGCCTGGAGACTCCATTTATGTGACAGGTGTAATCAAGTTTCCAATCTGTCATTTTTTTGACGAATAACTTAAATTGGTTACTCCACTTCTCTTTTCCTGCCAACAGTGGTTCAGTGAGTTGCACTCTCGCCTCTGAATCAGAAGGTTGTGGGTTCAAGTCCCACTCCAGAGACTTGAGCACAAAAATCTAGGCTGACGCCTCCGATAAGACGAGGCCCTGTCTGCTCTCTAAGATTCCATGGCACTATTTCGAAGAAGTGCAGGGGAGTTATCCCGGTGTCCTGGCCAATATTTATCCCTCAATCAACATCACGAAACAGATTGTCTGGTAATTATTACAATGCTGTTTGTGGGAGCTTGCTGTGCGCAAAATAGCTGCCGTGTTTCCTACATTACAACAATGCTACACTTCAAAAGTACTTAATTGGCTGTAAAGCGCTTTGGGATGTCCCGAGGTCGTGAAAGGCGCTGTATAAATCCAAGTCTTTCTTTTTTAACAATATTTTGAAGTGGAAATCAAAATTTCCCATTCAATCTACTCCTGATAATTATGTCACTTTTTGCACTAAAAAAAATTGAATTATCTAATAACTAGAATGCAAATAACACCGTGAAGTGGGAATTTAGTGCTTTAAAATTTTAGTTATCAAATAATTATAAATAAGCAACTTTAAATTAAGAGGAAGTAATGCAAAATACTGCAGATGCTGGAAATCTGAAATAAAAATAGAAAATGCTGGAAACACTCAGCAGGTCAGGCAGCATTGATATGGTGGCAGCTGTGGGTCAGTGGGTAGCACTCTCGCCTCTGAGTCAGAATATTGTGGGTTCAAGTCCCACTCCAGAGACTTGAGCACAGAAATCTAGGCTGACACTCCAGTGCAGTACTGAGGGAGCGCTGCACTGTCGGAGGTGCCGTCTTTCAGATGAGACGTTAAACCGAGGTCCCGTCTGCCCTCGCAGATGAACGCAAAAGATCCCATGGCACTATTTCGAAGAAGAGCAGAGGAGTTATCCCTGGTGTCCTGGGCCAATATTTATCCCTCAATCAACATCTAAAACAGATTATCTGTTCATTAACATTGCTGTTTGTGGGAGCTTGCTGTGTGCAAATTGGCTGCTGCGTTTCCCACATTACAACAGTGACCACACTTCAAAAAGTACTTCATTGGCTGTAAAGCGCTTTGGGACGTCCAGCGGTCGTGAAAGGCGCTACAGAAATGCAAGTCTTTCTTTCTTTCTTATGGAACCAAGGTAGGTAAATGGAGTTAAGATACAGATCAGCCATGAGCCAATTGAATGGCAGAACAGGCTTGAGGGGCTGAATAGCCTACTCCTGTTCCTATGTTCCTAAGGCGAAAGTTAGGGTTACTGTTTTAGGTCGAAGTACTTTCACCTTGAAGAGACTCTGCTCTTCTCAGACATTTTTTTGTCTCTATTAGCCTGCACCACTTCTTCTGTTTGAACATGCATTTGCTAAGACTCGCTTTCACACCAACATCTCTTTTCTCAGCAACTATCTCCAGTTCCGACTCATTCCGCGTGATTTCCAGCTTAAATTCCACCCTTCAGGTTTTGCATCCACCCATGATCACAGATATCTCCGTCATATTTAGTTACTCTAACCACTGCTCTTGCCGCGCCATGGCATCCACACTTTTGTTTCTTGCATTTCTCCATTTATTTATTTTTTATTTTTTGTTAATATATAAAAGAGTTGCCGCAAAATCCAATATGCTCCAAGTTTTGGAAATCAAAAGTTACAGTGGTCAATCCACTATTTATGGCAGAGCCATGACCAATTGGCCAGACAGGAGGTGCAATGGCAGTCAGGCCCACCTTCCTACTCGGTCTGTACAACAATTTTTCCGACTCAATCACCCAACTGCTGCCTTCACATTTTTACTGAATCCTGAGCCAATACAGATATATGTTCTTATTTTGGACTCTAGGGGAATCAAGGGATATGGGGATCGGGTGGGAAAGTGGAGCGGAGGTAGATGATCAGCCATAATCTTATTGAATGGTGGAGCAGGCTTGAGGGGCCGTATAGCCGACTCCTGCTCCTATTTCTTATGTTCTTAGACTTTGTTGCTATGGTAGCCTCTATGTTTATTCTACTCAGTGTTCACATTTGAAGCTTCTGTGAAGCAGAGAAGGGAGGAACATCATGGGGGTTTTGCGAGAGAGGACGGGGGGGGGGGGGGGCATTGGGCAAAACAGTGAGACGGTTATGAACACTGGAACACGTACCGACAGTGTGAAACAGTTTGGCTAAACATTGCGAGTGATGAGGGAATGATTTTTGGAATATTCTTTCAGTTTTACTTCCTTCAAAACGCAAAAGAGGAAGTTAGTTAAAACTGTTGATAAATGGCTCCAACCATGACTTACATTGTGATTGAGATCATCACCCAGCTGGCAGTTCAGAGAAGGTTCACGAGGTTGATTCCAGAGATGAAGGGGTTGTCTTATGAAGAAAGGTTGAGCAGGTTGGGCCTATACTCATTGAAGTTTAGAAGAATGAGAGGGGATCTTATTGAAACATATAAGATTCTGAAGGGGGATTGACAGGGTAGATGCAGGAGGATGTTTCTCCTCGTGGGGGAATCTAGAACTAGGGGGCACCCTTTTAAATCGGAAATGAGGAGGAATTTCTTCTCTGAGGGTCGTGAATCTTTGGAATTCTCTACCCCAGAGAGCTGTGGAGGCTGGGTCATTGAATATATTTAAGATGGAGATAGACAGATTTTTGAACGATAAGGGAGTCAAGGGCTATGGGGAGCAGGCAGAGAAGTGGAGTTGAGGCCAAGATCAGATCAGCCATGATCTTATTGAATGGCGGAGCAGGCTCGAGGGGCCAAATTACCTACTCCTGCTCCTACGTCTCATGTTCTTATGCTCTGGCATACCATGCAGTCTGTACCATGTTCTCTGCATTTTAAAAAAAATGTTTTTATGCTCATACAGGTATCCCGGTGTTCCTGGTATTATCCTGGTACTAAGAAATGGAGAACTGCTTCATCTTTGACAAAATAATAGCCCAGATTTTGCTGGAGTGGGGCATTTCGTGGCGCGCCCCCAGTTAGTTCGACATTTTCCCTCACACTTCAGCTCAAAAACTTTTTGCGCCGCAAGTTGCTTGAAGTGCGAGCTGATGACGCGGCGAGGGCAATGGGCCATCTGGGACCTTGGTGAATGACGGGACCAACAGTATAGCTCCTGAACCAATGAGATTGAAGGATTAAGAAAGAAACAGAGCAACGACGGAGAAGGAAATAGGGTGAAAGAAAAAAAGAGAGGAAAGAAGATTGGATTAAGAGAAAGAAAAAAGAGACACGAAGGAAAAGTAAGAAAAATTTAAAACATTTTAAAATCTCTAGGAACAATTTAATACTTGTAGGAATGAGACTCCACAGTTTCAATTGTTCCGTTTCTGGGCTGGGGAGGTTGAGTGGCATCGCAGGAACATAAATCTCGTCCTTAAAAGGGTACTTACGCTGCTAAGTACCATCCCTAACTTTCTGTGGAGAGTTTATAATTGGCAAACAATGCGCAAATGCAGCAATTTCTTGAGACTCATGGGGAGGTTGAGGGCGAGCTGCCATTTTCGCGAAGCTAACTGCGGAGTGGCACAAATCGTCAAGCAACTTGTGGCAATTCACAGGGTATCTCTAACTCGCCACAAGTTGCGGAACGATTTTCACACTAATAACAGCGAGCGCCATTAAACTGCCCATTAGTTAGCTAGCAAATTCCGGCCCAATGTCAGCATCAGCACTCACAGATATTGTACAGATTAGATGTAAAATTCAATCTGCTCTCAACAATGTGCCTCAGTCCCAAACTTAGAATATTATCCATAATGCTTTTTCTCCCATTTACCACGAGTCATTTTTATGCATGCAAGTAACATTCATGCCACACAAGTGCCAGGCAATGACCATCTCCAACAAGAGAAAGTCTAACCACCACCACTTGACCTTGAATGGCATTACCATCGTCAAATTCAATATCCTGGGGGTCACCATTGACCAGAAACTTAACTGGACCAGCCGCATAAATACTGTGCCGACAAGAGCAGGTCAGAGGCTGGGTATTGTGTGGCGAGTGACTCACCTTGTTGGAGATAGTCATTGCCTGGCACTTCTGTGGCACGAATGTTACCTGCCATTTATCAGCCCAAGCCTGAATGTTGTCCAGGTCTTGCTGCATGCGGGCATGGACTGCTTCATTATCTGAGGAGTTGCGAATGGCACTGAACACTCTGCAGTCATCAGTGAACATCCCCATTTCTGACCTTATGTTGGAGGGAAGGTCATTGATGAAGCAGCTGAAGATGGTTGGGCCTAGGAGCGATGTCCTGGGGCTGTGATGATTGACGTCCAACCACCACAACCATATTCCTTTGTTCTAGGTATGACTCCAGCCAGTGGAGATTTTTCCCCCGATTCCCATTGACTTCAGTTTTATGAGGGCTCCTTGATGCCACACTCGGTCAAATGTTGCCTTGATGTCAAGGGCAGTCACTCTCACCTCACCTCTGGAATTCAGCTCTTTTGTCCATGTTTGGACCAAGGCTGTAATGAGGTCTGGAGCCGAGTGGTCCTGGCGAACCCAAACTGGGCATCAGTGAGCCGGTTATTGGTGAGTAAGAGCCGCTTGATAGCACTGTCGACGACACCTTCCATCACTTTGCTGATGATTGAGAGTAGACTGATGGGGCGGTATTTGGCTGGATTGGATTTGTCCTGCTTTTTGTGGACAGGACAGACCTGGGCAATTTTCCACATTGTTGGATAGATGCCCGTGTTATAGCTGTACTGGAACAACTTGGCTTGAGGCGTAGCTAGTTCTGGAGCACAAGGCTTCAGCACGACAGCCGGGATGTTGTCGGGGCCGAAGATCGAAGGAAGTGGAGGATGTACAATTTTCCAACACACACACACACACACACACACACACACACACAGTATTCTATATCTAGATTAACTGAAGCTTAGTTTGTGCTCACCCTATAAATTCTGTGCTTATGATGCATATCAAATAGCATGCTTATGGCTGTACTATCTCTGCCTCTAAGCATGGTAAAATTTGGATCATGTTCCCTTTGAATTATTTTTTTCTAAAATGAAAGCTCAATTTAGCTGTGAGAGTGTGCCTTCCTAATTTAGTTTCCTAAGCTCTCTAGAATCTTCCTTCCTTCCTTCCCTCCTCCCTCCCTTTCTTCCTTCCCTCCATCCCTCCTCCTTCCTTCCCTCCCTCCCTCCTCCCTTCCTTCCTTCCCTCTTCCCTCCTCAAATGAGAAAAGTTTCAAGCTATGGATGGGAATTCCTAATTTCAAATCAATCAGGAGATTAGAAATTCTTGTCAGAGTTGGATCCCGGAGAAAACTGGCAACGGATTCCATGAAAAAATTGCAGCCATGATTTTCTGGGAGCTTTATTCATGAGTTGTCATAAGAAACAGGTGCTTTTACTTCAACTTTTTTTTTAAACACGTATAATATTTTAGTTTGGGAATCATATACATAAATGTTAGCTGTACTTGTTTAAGTCTGTTGTCAAAGAACTGCTGGGGGATTTCCTGAAAATTAATAAGTAATTGGAACATTATTTAAAACATTTCTTTTTTATTCTTTGTCCCTGTATGCATGAAAAAAACTTCTGAGCATTAATTTCAAATTGCTGAGACTTTCATAGGAAGGTTTCAGAAAATTTGAGCATGAAGTGTAGGATTTTTGTATATAATTTCCCACCGTTGGGGAGAGATAGGGAGAAGAGTGTAAGTGGGGGACTTTTCTCTGTCCTTGGCCTCCTACACTGTTCCAATGAAGCTCAACGTAAGCTCGAGGAACAGCACCTCATCTTTCGATTAGGCACCTTACAACCTTCCGGACTCAACTTTGAGTTCAACAATTTCAGACCATAACCTCTGCCCCCATTTTTTCGGACAGCAGCTGTTGATGATTCGGCTTTTCCCATTTATACCTCTTCTCGACCCATCTTTTGTTTCTTTACTTATCCATTACCATCTCCTTTTGCCTCACACCATCATCCCTTTTGTCATTTAATCTCTTCTGTCTCCCACCCTAGTGCATTTGATGTAGTCTATCTGGATTTTAGCAAGACTTTTGATAAGGTCCCGCATGGCAGACTGGTCACGAAAGTAAAAGCCCATGAGATCCAAGGCAAAGTAGCAAGTTGGATCCAAAATTGGCTCAGAGGCAGAAAACAAAGGGCAATGGTCGAAGGGTGTTTCTGTGACTGGAAGGCTGTTTCCAGTGGGGTTCCGCAGGGCTCAGTACTGGGTCCTTTGCTTTTTGTGGTTATATCAATGATTTGGACTTGAATGTAGGAAGTATGATTAAGAAGTTTGCAGATACAAAAATTGGCCGTGTGGTTGACAATAAAGAAGAAAGCTGCAGACTGCAGGAAGATATGAATGGACTGGTCAGGTGGGCAGAATAGTGGCAAATCGAATTCAATCCGGAGAAGTGTGAGGTAATACATTTGGGGAGGTCCAACAAGGCAAGGGAATACACCATAAATGGTAGGACACTGAGAAGTGCAGAGGATCAGAGGGACCTTGGAATGAATGTCCACAGATCCCTGAAGGTAGCAGGACAGGTAGATAAGGTGGTTAAGAAGGTATACGGGATACTTGCCTTTATTAGCCGAGGCATAGAATATAAGAGCAGAAAGGTTATGCTTGATCTGTATAAAACACTAGTTAGGCCACAGCTAGAATACTGCGTGCAGTTCTGGTCACCACATTACAGGAAGGATATGATTGCACAAGAGGGCGTGCAGAGGAGATTTCCAAGGATGTTGCCTAGGCTGGGGAATTTTAGCTATGAGGAAAGATTGGATAGGCTGGTGTTGTTTTCTTTGGAACAGAGGAGGCTGAGGGGAAACCTAATTGAGGGGCCTAGATAGAGTGAATAGGAAGGACCTATTTCCCTTAGCAGAAGGGTCAATAACCAAGGGGCATAGATTTAAAGTAATTGGTTGGAGGTTTAGAGGGGATTTGAGGAGAAAGTTTTTCACCCAGAGGGTGGTGGGGGTATGGAACTCACTGCCTGAAAGGGTGGTAGAGGCAGAGATCCTCATCACTGTCCTTTGACCGAGTGTGGCATCAAGGAGCCCGAGTAAAACTGAAGTAACTGGGAATCGGGGGGGGGAAAACTCTCCACTGGCTGTTGTCATACCTAGAACAAAGGAAGATGGTTGTGGTGGTTGGAAGTCAATCATCACAGCCCCAGGACATCGCTGCAGGAGTTCCTCAGGGCAATTTCCTATGCCCAAACATTTTCAGCTGCTTCATTAATGACCTTCCCTCCATCATAAGGTCAGTAGTGGGGATGTTCGCTGATGACTGCAGAGTGTTCAGTGCCATTCCCAACTCCTCAGATAATGAAGCAGTCCATGTCCACATGCAGCAAGACCTGGACAAGATTCAGGCTTGGGCTGATAAGTGGCAGGTAACATTCGCACCACACAAGTGTCTCCCTCCAACAAGTGAGCGTCTAACCACCGCCCCTTCACATTCAACAGTATTACCATCGCCGAATCCACCACCATCATCATCCTGGGGGTCACCATTGACCAGGAACTTAACTGGACCAGCCACATAAATACTGTGGCAACAAGAGCAGGAAGGAGGCTGGGTATTCTGCGGCGAGTGTCGCACTTCCCGACTCCCCAAAGCCTTTCCAACATCTACAAGGCACAAGTCAGGAGTGTGATGGAATACGCTCCACTTGCCTGGATGAATGCAGCTTCAACAACACTCAAGAAGCTCGACACCATCCAAGACAAAGCAGCCCACTTGATTGGCAGCTCATCCACCACCTTAAATATTCACTCTCTCCACCACCAGCGTACCGTGGCTGCAGTGTGTACCAACTACAAGATGCACTGCAACAAATCGCCAAGGCTTCTTCGACAGCACCTCCCAAACTGGCGACCTGTACCACTTAGAAGGACAAGGGTAGCAGGTGCACGAGAATACCATCATCTCCAAGTTCCCCTCCAAGTCACACACCATCCTGACTTGGAAATATATCGCCGTTCCTTCATCGTCGCTGGGTCAAATTCCTGGAACACCCTCCCTAACAGCACTGTGGGAGCACCTTCACCACACGGACTGCAACGGTTCAAGAAGGCGGTTCACCACCACCTTCTCAAGGGGAACTAGGGATGGGCAATAAATGCTGGCCTTGCCAGCGACGCCCACATCCCATGAACGAAGACAAAAAAAATGCATTACACCAATGCAGTTGGTATAGAGTCACTTTACTCCTTCAAAACAAAAAAAGAGATGAGTGAACACTTGCTTAGAACTGCGACTGAAGGTTATAGGGACAAGTAGAGATGGAAATAATCGAATGCTGTACAGAACACAAGGGCTGTGGAAAGTAACTGGCTTTGACTAATTAATGAAGATGCAAGAATAAGAGGGAAGGGTAAGGGAACCAAAGCAAGGGCTCCTTGGATGACGAGGGAGATTGAGAAGATGATGAAATAAAAAAAACAGGGTGTATGACGCATGTCAGGTGAATTCTTCAAGGGAGAACCAGACCAAATACAATAAGTTGAGCGGGGAAGTGAAGATGAAAATAAGATTGGCAAAGAGAGAATATGAGAGTAGAATGGCGCTTAACATAATAGGGAACCCAAAAATCTTCGACAGAAAGCGGGTAGTAAGAGGCGGGGTGGGGCCTATTAGCGACAAAGAAGGTGTTATATGCTTAGAGGCGCATGGCAAGGCTAGAATACTCAATGAGTACTTTGTATCGGTGTTTACTAAGGAGGTGGATGCTGACAAAATATCGGTAGCAGTGGAAAAGGTAGAAGCAATGGAAGGGGTGAAAATTGATAGACAGGATGGACGAGAAAGGCAGGGTATGCTTAGTATGGATAAGTCGCCTGGTCCAGATGGCTTGCATCCCAGATTGCTAAGGGAATTGGGGGAGGAGATAGCGGAAGGGCTTGCCATAATTTTCCAATCTTCCCTAGATGCAGGGGAGGTGCCTGAGGTTTGGAAAGTGGCAAATATGACACCATTGTTCAAGAAAGGGTGTAAGGACAATCCTAGTAACTACAGGCCGGTCAGCTTAACATCAGTGGTGGGTAAAGTTTTAGAAATCAATAATCAAGGAAAAAATTAACGGGCACTTGGAGAGGTTTAAGCTAATTAAGGAGAGCCAACATGGATTTATAAAAGGCAGATCATGTTTGACAAATCTAATTGAATTTTTTGATGAAGTAACAGGGAAGATCGATGAAGGGAATGCAATGGATGTTGTCTACATGGATTTTAGGAAGGCGTTTGACAAAATACCACATATACATAGATACATAGAAGATAGGAGCAGGAGTAGGCCATCCGGCCCTTCGAGCCTGCTCCGCCATTTAATGAGATCATGGCTGATCCTCCAATTCAGTATCCCGTCCCCGCCTTCTCTCCGTAACCCTTAACCCCTTTTGCCTGTAGAAATATATCTAATTCCCTCTTAAATATATTTAATGAGCTGGCGTACACTGCCCTCTGTGGCAATGAGTTCCACAGGTTCACCACCCTCTGAGTGAAGAAATTCCCCCTCATTTCTGTCCTAAATGGTTTAGCCCTTATCCTTAAATTATGTCCTCTAGTTCTGTTCTCACCCGCCAAGGGAAACATTCCTTCTGCATCTAGTCTGTCTAGACCTGTCAGAATTTTATACACTTCTATGAGGTCCCCTCTCAATCTTCTAAACTCCAGTGTGTACATCCCTAAACTACATAGTCTCTCCTCATAGGTCAATCCCGCCATTCCTGGTATCAGCCTGGTGAATCGCCGCTGCACCCCCTCCATGGCAAGAACATCTTTCCTCAGATGAGGCGACCAAAACTGTACACAGTACTCGAGGTGTGGTCTCACCAGTGCCCTGTACAGCTGCAGCAAGGTATCCCTGTTCCTGTATTCCAACTCTTTTGCTATGAAGGCCAGCATACCGTTTGCCTTCTTGACCGCCTGTTGCACCTGCATGCTCGCCTTCAGTGACTGGTGTACAAGAACACCCAGGTCTCTCTGTACTTTCCCCTCTCCCAATTTATTGCCATTTAAATAATAATTTGCCCTCCCGTTCCTGCACCCAAGGTGGATAACTTCGCACTTGTCCACATTATAGTGCATCTGCCATTTATCCGCCCAATCACCCAGTCTGTCCAAATCGCTCTGGAGCTTCCTGGTCTCCTCCTCTGAGCCCACCCCCCCTCCTAGTTTAGTGTCGTCTGCAAATTTGGAAATGCTGCATCCGACTCCCTGATCCAGGTCATTAATGTAAATTGTGAACAGCTGGGGACCCAGGACAGATCCCTGCGGTACCCCACTTGTTACTGCCTGCCATTCAGAAAATGAGCCGTTTATTCCAACTCTCTGTTTTCTATCTGACAGCCAGTTCTCTATCCACGTCAATACTTTCCCCTTTATCCCATGAGCTTCAATTTTCCATGCTAATCTTTTATGTGGGACCTTGTCGAAGGCCTTTTGGAAGTCCAGGTACACCACATCTACTGGCTCTCCCCCATCTATTTTACCAGTTACTCCCTCAAAAAATTCCAATAGATTAGTCAAGCACGATTTACCCTTTGTAAATCCATGTTGACTCTGTCCTATCCTGTCCCCATTTGCTAAGTGCTCCGCTATTTCATCCTTAATGATGGACTCCAGCATTTTGCCCACAACTGATGTAAGGCTTACAGGTCTGTAATTACCTGCTTTTTCCCTACCCCCCTTTTTGAATAGTGGGGTAACGTTAGCTACCCTCCAATCCATGGGCACTGTTCCCGAGTCTAATGAATTCTGAAAAATCATACTTAGTGCATCCGCTATCTCTAGGGCCACCTCCTTCAGTACCCTAGGATGCATGTTATCAGGCCCTGGGGATTTGTCCGCCTTCAATCCCTTTAGCTTCCTTAACACCATATCCTTAGAGATATTGATTTGCGTCAGTTCCTCCTTTGCCAATGTCCCTATTTTTCCCGATATCCCAGGGAGGTTTTTTGTGTCTTCCTTCGTAAAGACTGACCCAAAGTATGCATTTAGTTGGTCTGCCATTTCCTTATTTCCCGTTATATATTCCCCCGTATCTGACTGCAATGGACCAACCTTGGTTTTCACCAGTCTTTTCCTCTTGATATACTTATAAAAGCTTTTGGAGTTAGTTTTTATATTTTCCGCCAGCTTGCTTTCGTAAGCTATTTTGCCCCTCTTGATTAAGCCCTTTGTCCTCCTTTGCTCTATCCTAAACTGTTCCCAATCTTCCGCTCTGGCGCTTTTTTTGGCTATTTTATACGCCCTATCTTTGGATTTTATGCTGTCTCTAATTTCCCCTGTTATCCACGGTTGAGTCACCTTTTTAGATTTCCTTTTATGCCAGATTGGTATAAACAATTTTTGCAATTTTGTCATTCTATCTTTAAATGCTTGCCATTGTTTATCTACCTCCAGTCCTCCCAGGAACGTTGTCCAATCAGACCTACTCAGTTCCCGTCTAATGGCATCATAATTCCCCTTGTTTAAATTCAGGACCTTAGTCTCTGAGTCAATTTCTTCGCTCTCCATTTCGAGTGAGAAATCGATCATGTTATGATCGCTCTGACCCAAGGGTCCCCGTACAACAAGATTACTAATTAGTCCCTTCTCATTGCACAGTACCCAGTCCAATATAGCCTGTTCCCGAGTTGGTTCCTCGACATATTGATCCAGATAACCATCCCTTAAACACTCAGGGAATTCCTCCTCCTCATTATTTTTACTGATTAGGCTAGTCCAATCTATATGTAAGTTAAAGTCACCTATGATGACAGCTGTGCTCTTATTGCACGCTTCTCTAATTTCCCTCGTGATGCCCTCCCCAACCTCTATTTTACTATTTGGAGGCCTATATACCACTCCTATTAATGTTTTTCGCCCCTCGCTATTTCTTAGCTCCACCCATATAGATTCTATATTTATATATAAATAAATGAATACAAAGTAGAATTTCTAAATTTGCCGATGACACCAAACTTGGGGTCATCGGCAAACAGTGAGGATGATACCAATCGACTGCAACAGGACATAGAAAGGCTAGCAGAATGGGCAGACAAGTGGCAGATGGAATTTAATAGAGAATTGTGAGGTGATGCATTTTGGCAGAAGGAACAGGGAGAGGCAATATACACTTAATGGCACAGTTTTAAAGAGTTTACAGGGACAGAGGGACCTGGGAGTTCATGTGCATAGGCCCCTGAAGGTGGCAGGACATATTGAGAGAGTGGTTCGCAAAGCATATGGGATCTTGGGTTTCATAAATAGAGGTACTGAGTAAAAAAGTACTTTATAAAGCGCTGGTTAGGCCACAACTGGAGTATTGCATCCAGTTCTGGTCACCACACTTTAGGAAGGATGAGAAGGCCCTTGAGAGGGTGCAGAGGAGATTTACCAGAATGGTTCCGGTGATGGGGGATCTTAGCTACAAGGACAGGTTGGAGAAGCTGGATTTGTTTTCATTAGAGCAAAGGAGGTTGAGGGGTGAGTTGATAGAAGTGTACAAGATTATGACGGGTTTGGATAGGCTAGACGGGGAAAGGCTGTTCCCACTAGTTGATGGTACAAGGACTAGGGGACACAGATTTAAGGTTTTGGGCAAGAGATACAGGGGGTATGTGCGGAAAAACTTTTTTATGCAGCGAGTGCTGAGGACCTGGAACTTGCTGCCGACGGAAGTGGTGGAAACGGACACATTCAATGTTTTCAAGGGGAGATTGGATAGGCACTTGAGAGAAATAAACTTGCAGGGCTACGGGGATAGAGCAGGGGAATGGGACTGACTGGATTGCTCTAGAGAGCCGGCACTGACTCGATGGGCCGAATGGCCTCCTTCTGTGCCGTTATGACTCTATGGGGGCAAAATTGGGTCACGCCCCCTTTGTGGTGCTAACTATGCCACTTTTAGCACCCTGAAAACATTAGCGCACCCGCGCCCAAAATTCACTGGTAGCGCCCCAAGAGGGAGGCGGGGCGCTACTGGAAGCACCCCGCCTCCCTCTTGGGGCGCTGCGAGTGAATATTGCAGCGCTACGTGCCGCAGAGCCACACGCGCCAGCACGCCACCCTTCCCTTATTAAAGGGGAGGTGCCTAGCGCAGCGCGACCCGGGGCCCAGCTGGGCCACCAGGGATCGGGGGGGCCAGCAAAAGAGCCCGGCACTCAAGAGGAATGTCGGGTTCACGGAGCGCAGCCGGCAACAAAAATGGCCGCCCGGCACCTCCCCTTTAATTTGCGCTGCCCCGGCCGCAGGTAGGCCCCCCCCCTGACCTCATCGGACATCGCGTCCGGCAGTAGGTCAGGGGGCGCTACTGAAGATCGTGGCCGGGGCGCTGCGCACGGCGATGACTCAATCGCCGAGGCGCAGCGCTGCGGGGCGCTAACGGTTACCGCTGCTGCTAACCTCCCGCTGAATTTGGCGGGGGGCGTTAGCAGCGCCGCACCTGGGCGCTAGTTGCTTTGCGCTCCGTTGGAGCCGCAAATCAACCAAATTTCCCCCCCCCCCGCCGCCCCCATGACTCTGATAGCTATTCTGTAGTTTTGCTTGATCACCCTTGTGTACGACAGCAACGTTTTCTGCAACTTCAGGAATTAATTAAGTAAGAGACAATTCAGACCATGTATGGTCTGTGGAAGCAGCAGGCTTCTTGGGCCAATGGGTATTTTCTGATTCCACGCTTTCTAATGGACTTGAAGAAGTACTTAATGAACTTGTTCCCATCATCAAATCACAGATTTTATTCATCAGAGCTAAATTCTGTGCCACAACGTTACTTCACTTGGAAATTAAAGCCTGAAATGACAGCATAGTCCAGAATAGTAGGAGTAAAGAAAATGAGCATGCAAAAGATTCCAAGCAAGCACTAATGACTTCAGAGTATCCAATGAAACCATTCTCACCATCCAGGAGAATTAAAAAAAAAAAAATCACAGATTCTATTCACTACACATTAGTTTGTACCATATATGTGTTTCTCTCAGAAACTAAACACATTGTTTAACAGTGAATACACACAAAAGTTTTCGAGAAAGTACTACAGGCGCGAAAGCCGACTTGGAAATCAAACTGCAGTCTCCTTACGACGCAGATTACTCCAGCTGACAGTGTCATAATTACAGCAATTTTTTAAACTCTAATGCCAAATCCAATTACAACAGGAAATACTTCAGTGTTTTACATCTGGTCCACAATACAGTAATTGTTAACTATGGGAGTTTATTTTTTTCTAGAAAAGCAATCATTCTGTTTATACTAGGTTGCACTCAGATCACTACAAAGTATACAACTGCTTCCATAATGACAAATCAATGCCTACTTATAATTA
This sequence comes from Squalus acanthias, assembly GCA_030390025.1. NCBI lineage: Eukaryota > Metazoa > Chordata > Chondrichthyes > Squaliformes > Squalidae > Squalus > Squalus acanthias. The sequence continues at coordinate 6,774,309 of CM059432.1, read as the reverse complement.
ACTGATATTAGGAACAGACTATACATTCTGACTGTTCAGGGAACTGCATTTTTTTCACCTTGTTGGCTATTTCACCAATATCTCACGGAATTATTTTGCACAGTAATATAGTTTACAGTATTTTTTATTTCAATTTTAAGTTTACACAAAGTATACTAACCTGTTTCATGTACATATTATATTGTGTTAGTCTCTCCTAAATCTTGTATGTATTTGTCGGGCGTGAGCTTTAGCTCGGGGGGGGGGCAGCACTCTTGACTCTTGAGTCAGAAGGTTGTGGGTTCATGTCCCACTCCAGAGGCTTGAGCACATAATCCAAATTGGCGTTTCAGCGCAGTACTGAGGGAGCGGTACACTGTCGGAGGTGCCGTCCATTGGATGAGACGTTAGAGGGCAGACGGGGCCTCGGTTTAAGGTGGACGTAAAAGATCCCATGGCACTATTTGAAGAACAGCAGTTTTCCTGGTGTCCTGGCCAATATTATTCCCTCAGCCAACATCACGAAGAACAGATTATCACGCTGCTGTGCGCAAATTGGCTGCCACGTTTCGTGCATTACTTCAAAAGTACTTCATTGGCTTTAAAGCACTTTGGGACGTCCCGATGTTATGAAAGGCGCTATATAAATGCAAGGTTTTTCTTATTAAATAGGTGTCAGCGTAACCTCACAACATCAACAGTCTGCACTTCATTTTGAAAGCACAGTTGGAATTTATTGAACCTTTGGATATTTTATACCTCACCAGAGCTGCAGTATGAGGTGTATCATTTATCTTTAACTGGAAAAATGAATGTCATTCAAATCCTGACCTCTGATTCACACCTTCCGAGTTAGCGTTAGAAATCAGTTAAAAATTAGACCCACAAACTACTTCCCTTTCTTCCGCACAATCCCAGGTCAAGTAGGGAAACCGGAAAATACACTCCCCAAATTAAAGTATATGTCAGTCACCACTTGAGAGAGAAAAACGGCACAAGGACGAAACAAAGACAGGGGCAACCAGTGCAGGGGGGGGGCGGAGTCAAGAGTGAATTCAGCCCGTAAAAACGTCATTACATCATATCTGAAAACAAACTATTTCCAAACATACATGTATCACAAAGGAACAAGTACAATTCATACTCCTGGATGTGACAAAGTTTTTATTTTTTTCAGAAAGTTTTATTCTTTCTGAACAAAAGCAAGCTAAACATAACGAATCTATAAGAACATAAGAAATAGGAGCAGGAGTAGGCCATGCGGCCCCTCGAGCCTGCTCCGCCATTGGCTGATCTTTGACCTCAACTCCACTTTCCCGCCCATGATTCCCTCAGTGTCCAAAAATCTATCGATCTCAATCTTGAAATCTATTGGGATCTATTGCCTGAATTTAATGAGACATTTAGTATCTTTACTCAAATACAAAACAACTCAGGGAAAATATTGACCCCCTAAACATTCAGTTCACATAAATATAGTAGGGTAAATCTTATGGCCAGCATGGCTGTGTGTGATTGAGGATTGGGAATCTAAATCATCATCTTCAGTTTACATATACACAAAGAAGTCTCTCAGATGCTCACTTTTAAAAGCTGTTCAGAGATCAGCAAAAGCAGAATACTTTATACAGTTTCCTAAAATAACCTAAAAATAAGTCATGTGGAGGACCCGATTAGGTTTAATAGAAGTAAAAAATGATAATGGAGAAAATAATGGAACTTAAGATGGACAAATCCCCAGGACCTGATACACTAGTCAGTATTTTCCAAAGCTCTCTAGATTCAGGAATTGTGCCTCTGGATTGGAAAACTATAATTATCACACCACTATTGAAGAAAGTGGGTGGGAGGGTGGGTGGGGAAGTGAGTGAAACCAGGTAACTACAAATCTGTCTGTTTAACATAATTTGTCAGGAAGTTACTCGAATCTATCATCAGGGACAAAGTGACTGAGCACTTGAATAAGTATGTCCCTGATCAAGGAGAGTCAGCATGAATTCGTGAAGGGCAGTTTATGTCTGAATAATCGAGTTGATTTTTTTTTTTTTGAGGAGGTCACTAGCCTGACGGATAAGGCTAAGTCCATGGATGTTTTCTATATGGAGATCATGAGCGACAATGAGAGTGCACAGAAATGGGAGTTAACCTTGTTGGAGTTAGCCTTTGCTGTATCCAGTGCGCTCAGCCATTTCTTGACATCAGATGGAGTGAATCAAACTGGCTGAAGAATGGCTTCTGTGATGGTGGGGACCTCAGGAGGAGCCCGATATGGATCATTCACTTGGCACTTCTGGCTGAAGATGGTTGCAAACGCTTCAGCCTTGTCTTTTTCACTCACGTGCTGGGCTCCACCATCATTGAGGATGCAGATATTCATGGAGCCTCCTCCTCCAGTTACATAAGAACATAAGAAATAGGAGCAGGAGTAGGCCATTCGGCCCTTCGAGCCTACTCCGTCATTCAATGAGATCATGGCTGATCTTCAGCCTCAACTCCCTTCACCGGCCCTATCGCCATATCGCTTGATGCCCTTACAAGTCAGAAATCTATCGACTTCTGTTTTGAATATACCCAATGATTGAACTTCCACAGCCCTCTGGGGTAGAGAATTCCAAAGATTCACCACCTTCTGTGTGAAGAAATTTCTTCTCATCTCAGTCATGAATAGCCTACCCTTTATCCTGAGGCTGTGGCCCCTGGTTCTAGACTCCCCAGCTAAGGGAAACATTCTCGCAGCATCCATCCCATCAAGTCCTGTAATAATTTTATATGCTTCAATGAGATCCCCTCTCATTCTCCTGAATTCAAGAGAATACAGGCCTAGTTTACTCAATCTCTTCTCATACGACAGTCCCGCCATCCCAGGAATCAATCTCGTGAACCTTCGTTGCACTCCCTCTATGGCAAGTATATCCTTCCTTCGGTAAGGAGACCAAAATTGTACACAGTATTCCAGGTGTGGTCTCACCAAGGCCCTATATAATTGGAGTAAGACTTATTTACTCCTGTACTCAAATCCTCTTGTAATGAATGCCAGCATACCATTTGCCTTCCTAATGGCTTGCTGCACCTGCATATTCACTTTCAGTGACTCATGTACAAGGACACCCAGGTCCCTTTGAGCATCTGCATTCCCCAATCTTTCACCATTTAGGAAATACGCTGCCTTTCTGTTTTTTCTACCAAAGTGGATAACTTCACATTTATCCACATTATATTCCATCTGCCATGTTCTCGCCCACTCACTGAGCCTGTCGAGATCCCCTTGAAACCTCTTCACATCCTCTTTGCAACTGACACTGCCACCTAGCTTTGTATCAGCAGCAAATTTGGAAATGTTACATTTAGTCCCCTCATCCAAATCATTGATATAGACTGTGAATAGCTGGGGCCCAAGCACCGATCCTTGCGGTACCCCACTAGTCACAGCCTGCCATCCCGAAAAAGACCTGTTTATCCCTACTCTTTGTTTTCTGTCCGTTAACCAATTCTCAATCCATGCTAGTATATTACCCGCAATTCCATGTGCCCTAATTTTGTTCACCAACCTTTTGTGTGGGACCTTATCGAAGGCCTTCGAAGTATATCGCTGATCCTTCATTGTCGCTGGGTCAAAATCCTGGAACTCCCTACCTAACAGCACTGTGGGAGTACCATCACCACACGGACTGCAGCGGTTCAAGGCGGCGGCTCACCACCACCTTCTCAAGGGCAACTAGGGATGGGCAATAAATGCTGGCATTGCCAGCGACGCCCTGATCCCATAAACGAATAAAAAAAAGTTTCCTCTGTTTAGATTGAAGACCTTAGTTTCAGATTGGACTACATCACTCTCAAACTTAATGTAAAATTCAATCATATTATGGTCACTTGTCCCTAAAGGCCCCTTTACCACAAGATTATTGATTAGCCCTTTCTCATTACACAGTACCAGATCCAGAATAGCCCGTTCCCTGGTTGGTTCCTCCACATACTGATCCAGGAAACCATCTCGCATGCATTCCAAGAATTCGTCCTCCACACCATTTGTGGTAATTTGATTTGCCCAGTCAATATGTAGATTAAAGTCCCCCATGATTACCGTATTGCCCTTGTTACATGCACTTCTCATCTCTTGATTGATACTGTGCCTTACATTACCAATACTGTTCGGTGGCCTATACACAACTCCCACCAATGTTTTCTGCCTTTTGCTGTTTCTTAGCTCCACCCAAACTGATTCCAGTTCTGCATCACGATCTGCCAAGCCAAGATCTTTTATGTCTAAGGACACTAAGAATATCCCAACACTGGACAACCAGGGGGCTCTAGGGGGGGAGGAGCTAAATACGATTAAAATCACTAAGGAATTGGTACTCAGTAAAATAATGGGACTCAAGGCGGATAAATCCCCTGGACCTGATGGCTTACATCCTAGGGTCTTGAGGGAAGTGGCAGTAGGGATTGTGGATGCTTTGGTAATAATTTTCCAAAATTCCCTGGACTCAGCAAAGGTCCCGGCAGATTGGAAAACTGCTAATGTAACACCCTTATTTAAAAAGGGTAGTAGGCAGAAGGCTGGAAATTATAGACCAGTTAGTCTAACATCTGTGGTGGGTAAAATTTTGGAGTCTATTATTAAGGAGACAGTAACGGAACATTTAGATAAACATAATTTAATAGGACAAAGTCAGCATGGCTTTATGAAGGGGAAGTCATGTCTGACAAATTTGCTTGAGTTCTTTGAGGACATAACGTACAGGGTGGATAAAGGGGAACCAATGGACGTAGTGTATTTAGACTTCCAGAAGGCATTCGACAAGGTGCCACATAAAAGATTATTGCTCGAGATAAAAAATCACTGGATTGGGGGGAATATTCTGGCATGGGTGGAGGATTGGTTATCTAACAGGAAGCAGAGAGTTGAGATAAATGGTTCATTCTCGGACTGGCAACCAGTAGCCAGTGGTGTTCCGCAGGGGTCGGTGCTGGGTCCCCAACTCTTTACAATCTATATTAACGATTTGGAGGAGGGGACCGAGTGTAACATATCAAAGTTTGCAGATGATACAAAGATGGGAGGGAAAGTAGAAAGTGAGGACGACATAAAAAACCTACAAGGGGATATAGACAGGCTGGGTGAGTGGGCGGAGATTTGGCAGATGCAATACAATATTGGAAAATGTGAGGTTATGCACTTTGGCAGGAAAAATCAGAGAGCAAGTTATTATCTTAATGGCGAGAAACTGGAAAGTACTGCAGTACAAAGGGATCTGGGGGTCCTAGTGCAAGAAAATCAAAAAGTTAGTATGCAGGTGCAGCAGGTGATCAAGAAGGCCAACGGAATGTTGGCTTTTGTTGCTAGGGGAATAGATTATAAAAACAGGGAGGTATTGCTGCAGTTATATAAGGTATTGGTGAGACCGCATCTGGAATACTGCATACAGTTTTGGTGTCCATACTTAAGAAAAGACATACTTGCTCTCGAGGCAGTACAAAGAAGGTTCACTCGGTTAATCCCCGGGATGAGGGGGTGGACATATGAGGAGAGGTTGAGTAGATTGGGACTCTACTCATTGGAGTTCAGAAGAGTGAGAGGCGATCTTATTGAAACATATAAGATTGTGAAGGGGCTTGATCGGGTGGATGCGGTAAGGATGTTCCCAAGGATGGGTGAAACTAGAACTAGGGGGCATAATCTTAGAATAAGGGGCTGCTCTTTCAAAACTGAGATGAGGAGAAACTTCTTCACTCAGAGGGTAGTAGGTCTGTGGAATTTGCTGCCCCAGGAAGCTGTGGAAGCTACATCATTAAATAAATTTAAAACAGAAATAGACAGTTTCCTAGAAGTAAAGGGAATTAGGGGTTACGGGGAGCGGGCAGGAAATTGGACATGAGGCTGAGTTCGGATCGGTCGGGGCCCTGTGGGTGGCGTAGCGGGCCCAGGGGCTGAGTGGCCGGGTCCTGCTCCTACTTCTTGTGTTCTTTAGATTTGAGGTGAGGATCAGATCAGCCATGATCTTACTGAATGGCGGAGCAGGCTCGAAGGGCCGATTGGCCTACTCCTGCTCCTATTTCTTATGTTCTTATGTTCTACCGTACCGATCTCATCCCTTATTAACAGCGCTACGCCACCTCCTTTTCCTTTTTGTCTGTCCTTCCTAAATGTTGAGTACTCTGGAACATTCAGTTCCCAGCTTTGGTTACCCTGCAACCATGTCTCTGTAATGGCAATTACATCATACCCATTTACTTCTATTAGTGCCATTAATTCATCCACCTTGTTGCGAATGCTACGTGCATTTAGATAAAGTGCCTTCAACTTTGCCTGTTTAATATTTTTCTGCACTTTGACCCTCTTTACTGTTGGCCTTTGTTTCTGCTCCCTACTAGTTTTGCTGACTACTTTTCTAACTTGCACTTCCAGCTTTGCTTCTCTCCGTTCTGGGCCCACACTTAGGTTCCCAGCCCCCTGACAAACTAGTTTAAATCCTTCCCAACAGCACTAGCAAACCTCCCTGCGAGGATGTTGGTCCCGTTTCTGCCGAGGTGTAACCCGTCCAGCTTGTACAGGTCCCACCTTCCCCAGAATCGGTCCCAATGCCTCAGGAATTTAAATCCCTCCCGCCACGCATTCATCTGGTGTATTCTCATATTTCTGCTCTCGCTAGCACGTGGCACTGGGAGTAATCCTGAGATTACTATCTTTGAGGTCCTGCTTTTTAATTTATTTCCTAGCTCCCTATATTCTGCTTGCAGGACCTTGTCCCTCTTTCTACCTATGTCGTTTGTACCGATATGGACCACGACCTCTGGCTGTTCACCCTCCCCCTTCAGAATGTCCTGCAGCCCCTCAGTGACATCCTTGACCCTGGCACCAGGGAGGCAACATACCATCTTGGAGTCACGTCTGCGGCCACAGAAACGTCTATCTGTTCCCCTTACGATAGAATCCCCTATCACTATTGCTCTCCCACTCTTTTTCATCCCCTCCTGTGCAGCTGAGCCACTCGTAGTGCCACGGACTTGGCTCTTGCTGCATTCCCCTGAGAAACCATCTCCCCCAGCAGTATCCAAAACAGAAAATCTGTTGGAGAGGAAGTTAGTTGTTTAATGGTCCACCACTATTCACGACTGGATGTGGCAGGACTGCAGAGCTTTGATCTGATCCATTGATTGTGGGATCGCTTAGCCCTGTCTATTGCAGCTTCCCCAGGTTGGCGCCTCATTTTTAGGTATGCCTGGTGCTGCTGCTGGCATGCTCTTCTACACTCCTTATTGAACCAGGGTTGGTCCCCTGGCTTGATGGTAATGGTAGAGTGAGGGATATGCCGGGCCTTGAAGTTACAGATTGTGGTGGAATACAATTCTGCTGCTGCTGATGGCCCACAGCGCCTCAAGGATGCCCAGTTTTGAGCTGCTAGATCTGATCTGAATCTGTCCCATTTAGCACAGTGGTAGTGCCACACAACACAATGGGGGGTGTCCTCAGTGTGAAGACGGGACTTTGTCTCCATAGTGACTGTGCGGTGGTCACTGCTACCAATGCTGTCATGGACAGATGCATCTGCGACAGGTAGATTGGTGAGGGTGAGGTCAAGTAAGTTTTTCCCTCGTGTTGGTTCTTTCACACCATCCTGACTTGGAAGTATATCGCCGTATAGAGGAGGAGAGGTTTAGGCAGGGAATTCCAGAGCTTAGGGCCTAGGCAACAGAAGGCACAGCCACCAATGGTTGAGCGATTAAAATCAGGGAAGCTCAAGAGGACAGAATTAGAGGAGCGCAGATATCGCCGGGGGGTTGTGGGGCTGAAGGAGATTACAGAGATAGGGAGGAGCAAGGCCATGGAGGGATTTGAAAACAAGGATGAGAATTTTGAAATCGAGGCATTGCTTAACCAGGAGCCAATGTAGGTCAGCGAGCACAGGAGTGATGGGTAAACGGGACTTGGTGCGAGTTAGGACACTGGCAGCAGAGTTTTGGATGAGATCAAGTTTACATAGAGTAGAATGTGGGAGGTCAGCCAGGAGTGCGTTGGAATAATCAAGTCTAGAAGTAACAAAAGCATGGATCAGGGTTTCAGCAGCGGATAGCTGAGGCAAGGAGGGGAGACGGGCCATGTTACGGAGGTGGAAATAGGCGGTCGTAGTTGTGCTGCGGATGTGTGGTCGGAAGCTCATTTCAGGGTCAAATATGTCACCAAGGTTGCGAACAGTGTGGTTCAGCCTCAGACAGATGTTAAGGAGAGGGATGGAGTCAGTGGCTAGGGAACGGAGTTTGTGGCGGGGATCGAAACAATGGCTTCGGTCTTCCCAATATTTAATTGGAGAAAATTTCTGCTCATCCAGAACTGTATGTCAGACAAGCATTCTGACAATTTACAGAGACCGTGGAGGGGTCGAGAGAAGTGGTAGTGAGGTAGAGCTGGGTGTCGTCAGCGTACATGTGGAAACTGACGCTGTGTTTTCAGATGATGTCGCGAAGGGGCAACATGTAGATGAGAAATAGGAGGGGACCAAGGATAGATCCTTGGGGGACACCAGAGGTAACGATGCGGGAGCAGGAAGAGAAGCTGTTGCAGGTGATTCTCTGGCTACGATTAGATAGATAAGAATGGAACCAGGTGAGTGCAGTCCCACCCAGTTGGATGACGGTGCAGAGGCGTTGGAGGAGGATGGAGTGGTCAACCATGTCAAAGGCTGTAGACAAGTCACGAAGGACAAGGAGGGATAGTTTACCGTTGTCATAGTCACAAAGGGTATCATTTGTGACTTTGAGGAGAGCCGCTTCGGTACTGTGGCAAGGGCGGAAACCTGATTGGAGGGATTCAAACATGGAGTTGCGGGAAAGATGGGCACGGATTTGGCAGACGGCCTTAAATCATCCAGGTCACTTACCCGCCCCGGAGCCACCGAGAGCTCACTTTCCGCAACTTTTATCTGTTCTACTGAACAGGCAGCAAGGACACGCGTCCAAGGCCTTTGACATCCCAACGACGTCAATTGGAGACGACTGCAATTTTTACTAGCCGGCCTCAGCAAGAGGTTTCCCGCCAGGAAAATCCAGAGGCAAGGAGGATTGGGGTCAGCTGAAGCCCAAAAAGGTAAACTTTTTTTTTTAATGTCCTTGTGGGGCCAGGACGAGCAGGAGTGTTGCTCCAGACCCCATAAAGAAAGCTTAAGCCTCCCCTGCCCAGATCTCGCACCCGCTCCTGATCATGGGACCCTTTTCCCCGCCCCCCGCAGGACGTCCCGACAGCCCGATCCCTGCGCTTACCTGCCAGTGGTGGGAGGCCTCCATGCCGTGCGATTTTCCACCGTTCCCTGCTGACTTCCAGGAGGGAAATCGGCTGGCCGAATTAAATAAGACCCGGCCATTCAAAACGAATTGTGTTTCATTCTGGCACAGGCGGGCGGAAAATTAACCCGTCAGTGCGATGTTTCGCTGGGAAACCCGCTGGCAGTTAAAATCCTGGCCAGAGAGTAGGGATAAAGGAGACGTTCCCTGGTTGGGGGATGTGAGAAGTGGTGTTGCCCTGGGGACTCAGATTTTCACCATATAGATCAATGACTTGGATGAAGGAAGAGAGAGTTATATATCCAAGTTTGTAGATGACACTAAATTAGGAAGGACAGTAAAGTTTTGTGGAGGGGTGCAGGAAGTTACAAAGGTCTGCAGATCAAAGACAGCCCGTGACGTAATAAAGACTCACTACGCACTTGAACATAAAGCAAGGCTTTAATCAACTTGTAACAAAACATGGAGGTCTAGTTAGCAGTCACTAGCTTCCTGTTTCCAGATTGTCTCTGCCCAAGGTGGGCCCATGCCTGAGTATTTATACTCCCTGGACGGCGCCCCAGCTGGCCGCCCAGTAGTACTTCCTGAGTTGTTACTTGCGATTTATGACATTCTTCCTCCCTAAAAGGTTTGGAAGTCCAGTCTTCCTTTAACGGACTAGGCGGACCAGAAATAGCCGTAGACGTTTAGCTCTCTGCTTGTGACCGGAAGGCACGTCTCCCCGGACCGTGTCCTGGTCCCTGGGTCGCTTGGCCCGTACCGGTAAGTCAGTAGAGTCCGCGTCATCTTGATCATCCTGTGGAGGACTGGGAATATCATGACTCCGGGTGCGGGTCCCCACAGGTGCTGAGCTGGCCTCATCCCGGGTCGTGGCTGGAGATTGTCCGGCGTCCTGGTTTCGGGTGGCCATCCTACGGGGAGCGTCCAGCTCCCTGAGTTGATCCGGTAGCGTTGCCGGCAGATCCCCCGATGTCCCAAGCGGGGCATCATTTTCATAGGGGTGCGGAGTGTTGATATCATTGTCGGGGGATCCTTCATCATTTGGGCCCGTATGACCGGTTGGGCAGGGAGCCAGATCTCGGAGCGAGACGGTGGTCTCCCAGCCATCAGGGTACCGTACGTGCGCATACGTGGGGTTTACATCCGTTAACTCCACCTCGTCAACGAGAGGGTCGTTTTTGGCAGACCGGACGAACCTCCGGAGTAGCACCGGGCCTGGAGCCACCAACCATGACGGTAGAGACGTCCCATGTGTAGAGCGACGCCGGAATTTGAAGAATCGCTCATGAGGCGTGACATTAGTAGACGTGGAGAAGAGACCTGAGAGTGTAACACGTCGGGGAGCACCGTTTCCCACTGCTGGTCCGGTAGGTTGCGTGACCTTAGTGCCAGACGGACAGCGTTCCAGATGATGGCATTGTATCGTTCAACCTGTCCGTTACCGATTGGGTGATATGGTGTCGTCCTACTTGAGGCGATTCCCCGTTGGGAGAGATAACTTTTAAGTTCACTCGACATAAAGGAGGGACCCCGATCAGTGTGGATAAAATTGGCCGTCCCGCAAAGGGAAAAGACCTGATCGAGGCATTTAATTACCGTAGAGGTAAGCATATTAGGGCAGGGGAAGGCGAAGGGAAAGCGTGAATACTCGTCCACCATCGTAAGTAGGTAGGTGTTCCTTGTCGACGAAGGCAATGGCCCTTTAAAGTCTATGCTGAGCCTCTGCATAGGCTGCATTGCATGTATGAGTAAGCCATCTGATGGGCGAAAGAATTGTGGTTTCAATTCTGCACAAATCCTACAGGAGGAGCATGTTTTCTTTACGCCCTCGGTTGAAAATGGTAGATTTTTGGAGCGCACAAAGTGCAACATGCGGGTCACACCAGGATGGCATAAGTCCATATGCAAATCCGCCAGAGTCGACGTTGACATTGAGGAGCAAAATGCCCGTGTGAAGGTATCTGGGGCCACGTTCTGTTTGCCGGGTCGGTAACAGATAGTATATCCAAAGGCAGCCAGCTCCATCCTCCAGAGTTGAATTTTATTATTTTTGATTTTCGTGCGCCTCCGGTTATCCAACATGAAGGCCACAGAGCGCTGGTCAGTTATAAGCGTAAAATGACGCCGAGCAAGAAAATGACCCCATTGGCGTACAGCCTCGATGATGGCCGTAGCCTCCTTCTCGACGGGGGGGTAATGGAGCTCGCTACCCTGCAAGGTTCTGGATAGGAATGCCACGGGTCGGCCACCTTGATTCAAGGTAGCGGAGATCGCCACCTCCGATGCATCGCATTCGACCACAAAAGGAAGATTTTCGTCAATGGAGCGAAGCGTGGCTTTCTCCAGCTGTCGTTTGAGGAGGTTGAAGGCAGAAATAGCCGTAGCTTCCAATGGAAAAGACTTCGCATGGAGCAGGGGCTGTATTTTATCGGAGAAGTGTGGTATCCATTTTGCGTAATCAACAAACATGCCAAGTGCCCGACGAAGAGAGCCGAGGTTCGTCGGGGGAGGGAGCTCCTGAAGTGGACGAAGTCGCTCTGGGTCCGGTTTAATAACACCGTTGCCCACCCAGTAGCCAAGAATGTTCACCGATGGCACCGACTTCACCGATTTGGATTCGTTTAACGTTAAGTGGCGACGGCGGAGTACGTCAAAAAATCTCTGAAGATTGGCGTCATGCTCCTTTTGATCATGGCCGGCAATAGTGATATTGTCTAAATACGGAAAGGTATCCGTCAAGTTCTCTTGCCGGACTAGGCCATCCATGGCCCGTTGGAAGACGGCCACCCCATTGGTGACCCCGAATGGAAGGCGGCGAAACTGGAAAAGCCGACCATTGGCCTCAAAGGCCGTATACTTCTTGTCGGAGTCTTGCAGTGGCACCTGATGGTACGCGCTTTTTAAATCGAAGGTCGAGAATACCTTGTATTTGGCAAGGTTGTTGACCATGTCATCTATGCGTGGCAGCGGGTAGGCATCCAGATCGGTATATAGATTAATAGTCTGCGAATAATCGATACACAGACGTTTTTTATGTTGTTTTAAGGGATTCCTCACGATGACGACCTGAGCCCGCCAGGGAGATGAACATGGCTCGATAATACCGTCGACTAAAAGGCGAGAGATTTCCGCCTCAATAAACGCTCGATCGTCTTGGCTAAAGCGCCGCGATTTGGTGGCTATGGGTTTACAGCGGGGGGGAAGATTGGCAAACAGGGAGGGTTCACCAAGTAAGGCCGCCGAGAGTGCACAAAATGGCACCTTAAAAATGGTAAGCTCCGGCCTTGACCCTCCAAACTCAAAAGTGATCTTCTTGTGCTGCTTCTGGAAGTCCTGTCCCAGAAGCACATCGCTGCATAAGTTTGCGAGTACTCCGAGCCGGGTGGAGAGATACGTGCGGCCGTTGAGGATGAGGTTGACCAGACAGAAGCCAGAAGAATTGGTGGTCAGAGTCGTCAGAGCCATTGCAATCTCCCTGTCCGAGGGATAAATGTGCAGTTTTAACCTGTTGACAGCCCGCTTACTAATGAAGCTGTCAGAGCTGCAGGAGTCGATTAGCGCGCTTAGAGTGTGCCCATTTACTGAAACCTTTGTGGCTGCATGGGACAAACTTTGGGGAAAAACAGCCGTGATGGGAGGAGGGGCAATTTTCCCTTCGGCAACTGTAGCCTTAACAGTAGTTCTTGGGGGAGGAGCAGCTCCATAGATAGCAGCTGTGAAGCTAACAGGAGCTCTCGACCGGTATACTTTAGAGGAGCGGCCTTTCTTGTTAGCAAAGGCCCGTGACTGGCATACCTTGGAAAAGTGTCCTTTCTTGCTGCAATGATTGCAGGTCACATTACGAGCCGGGCAAAATTTTCTGTGATGGCACGCCCCTCCACAAAAGAAACACTTTCTTCCTGATTGCCAGGATGCTGCTAGGGCGGGGTCGTCATCAGCGAAGGCCTCTAGGGTAGGGTCGTCGTCCGTTAGAGTAGAGTCAACATCAGTGGGGGCATCCGCCCGAGACCTACCGAAAGACTCATTAAAGGAGATAGCCGGCGGCCGTGCACGTGGTGGGAGATAAGTGTCTGCATTTTTCTTGGCCAAGTCCAAGGAACACGCCTGGTCATAAGCAGCCCGTAAATTGAGGGTTTTATTTTCCAGCAGGCGCTGACGTATAAAAGGGGACGCGATTCCATTGATAAAGGAATCGCGGATTAGTTCCTCTTGATACTGTTCAGCTGTAACTGCTTTAAGGTTACAATCCTTGCTGAGCCTGCGAAGTTTCTGGAGAAATTAATCGAGTGATTCCCCAGGCTGCTGCCGAGTTGTGGCCAGTAGGTGTCGAGCAAATATTTCATTTGGGGACTTGACATATAGCTGCTGTAAGATTTCGATAGCCGTGTCATAGACTATACAGTCCTCAATATAATCATACACATGAGGAGACACGTAGTTGATAAGCATTCGTAACTTATTAGGGACATCCGCCCCACATTCTTCAAGAAAGTTGCTAAAGGTACGAAACCAATGCTTCCATACCTTCGCTGCCGCAGGTGCATTCGGGTCCAAGTCGAGACGAGCGGGTCTAAGGAGTTTCTCCATGATGGATCAGTTTCTTGCCCTAGTTCCCTTCTGTGGTTCGAGTTGCAGCTGGTTGTTCCGAATCACCCAAAGCGTGGAGACGATATCAAGTTGATTAAATTGACGTAATAAAGACTCACTACGCACTTGAACATAAAGCAAGGCTTTAATCAACTTGTAACAAAACATGGAGGTCTAGTTAGCAGTCACTAGCTTCCTGTTTCCAGATTGTCTCTGCCCAAGGTGGGCCCATGCCTGAGTATTTATACTCCCTGGACGGCGCCCCAGCTGGCCGCCCAGTAGTACTTCCTGAGTTGTTACTTGCGATTTATGACAGCCCGCTCCTCAATCTTATGAGGCCGACAGAACAATGCATTTTGATCGTTCCTGCTGGCAGAAACATCTAATCTGCTGGTGAGATCGTGTGAAATAAAAAAATTAAATCACAAACAGCACTGCCGGTTTCTCAGTAGGAGTACGCTGGCGTGACGTGCTGTTAAAACCTGAGCCCTCTCACACCATTCTTTGCTCGTGCTTACTGTAAATGGCATCGTCCATAAAGGAGGCCAGCACTTTCTGTAAGAAAGAAATGAAGAACTTGCATTTAAATAGTGCCTTTTGGGGGCGATATTCACCTATGGCGGAGACTCGAAACATTGACCTCCCGTTTATACCCCGGCCAATTTTCCTTTTCATGACTTCAACAGAATGGATAACCGGGCAGAGCAATAAGATAAATGACCAGATAATCTAGTTTTAATAATGTCTGATTGCGCTCCTGTGAAGCACCTTGGGACGTTTTCCTATGTTAAAGGTGCTATATAAATGCAAGCTGTTGATTCTCCTTTTTCACTCTCGCCAATGGAAAACCCCATTCTTTGTAAACATGTAGGCCGGAATTTTGCAGGCACTCAGGGGGCGGGTTTGGAGGCGGGACATCCGGCAAAATCGCAAAGATTGACAGCGGGTTGGAAACCCGCTGTCAATCCGCCTCCAAACAATCTTCCCAGGTGTCGGGTCCCCGATTTGCACATGGACCCAACACCTAGCGGCGGGAAGAGGATTATAGGCACTTAACTGCTTGTTAACAGGTTGTTAACAGGCAGTTAAGAGGCTTTTTCCAATTTTGACAGGTCTACTGTGGGCTTCCCGACATCCGGACACCACGCCAGGTAAGTGTGGCGTGCTGAGTCTGCTGTAATGTTTCTGCATTGATGATAGCTGCAGAAGTGGTGTGAAGGATCCAATGGTACACTGGTGAGTTTCAGAGATAAGAAAATGTTGGGAAAATCATTTTAAATGCATTTACACTTTTCTGTAGGTGACAAGTTTTGGATTGTGTGTGTAGTCCCACCTCATTGGGAGAACCTCTCTCACCAGTGACAGATCGCTTCTGTAACCTCACCTGCAGCTGCCATCTGTTCTAGCCTAAGGAGGGAGTCACTGGAGAGCCTGAGTGCAAGGGCTCACCTTTGTACAGTGATCGTCAGTGTTTGCAGCACCTCAATGCTGTCAAACACTGAAAAATCAGCGGTCAAAAAAACTTGTGCGTGGCCCCTTTAAGAAAACCGGCAGATGATGCATCATCAACTGACGTCATCTGACACCGGCTTCCTCTTAATTGGCTGGCAAGCCCGAACATGGCCAGCTGACACAAAATCGCGTCTGTGCATCTGATGTCGTTGAGGGCGGGACTGGAACCCGGAAAGCAGCTGTCCCGCCCCCAAGCCGCATCCATTGGAAAAATCGCGGCCACAGTCCTGGGCTTCTGTAATTTACCAAACATCTCATTCCCTACTCTTTCACTTTGAGCTGCGGTGAGTAGCAGTTAGCAACTATTATGTTGTTACTTTTACAATTAATATTTTCTACCCAACCTGCTTCTGGCAACTCGCTTGCCGCTGTTATAACCACCCTTTCAATAGCTGCTAAATCCTTCCTCTCCTCCACTTAGTTTGAGTTTAATTATATTCCTGTCATCACCCTGATTAATATTGTTTCCTTCATCCTGCAGTTATATTGGTTTGTCATTTTCCCCTTGTTTTTGTTTAAATGAATCCTAGTTACACCCATGGTTTAGCCCCTTTATCTGGTTAGATGTAGCCTATCCTTTCTGGATCATTCTTTCCACTTACTGAAGTGCACTGAGCTGCTCATTCTCTCCATATCCCCAGATAACACTGGAAGCAACTCAGATACAATCACCTTTGCTTGAAACTTATGCACCATAGTTTTGTATTCCCTTTCAGTCGTGCCATCGTGCCAAGCATAATATAATTCGTGCCAATGTGCGATATTACCACCCTTTCCTATTAGGGTTAGGGGGTGATCCAATATGCGTGTTTACATTTTTGGGAGGGGTTGAGGACATAAATAGTGAAAAATTATTTCCGCTGGCCCGTAAATCACTGACAAAGGGGCAGATCAGAAGAATTTTTTTTCATGTTAAGGGTCATTCGAACATGAGCAGCATTATCACAAGCAGCAAGTGGTCATTGAAGAAGAGTCAACATTCAAGACATAATTAGATACTTCCTCAAGAAAAGCATCAAAGGTTTCAATGAAAGAGCAGGGACATTGGATAAGAGGATCTAGCTCCAATGTAGACCAAGAACAGGCACAACAGGCCAAGTGGCTTCTTTCTGTGCTGATCCTAAAATGATCAGGTGAAAACCGAATGGTCTTCCAAAGTAGGGACATGAAGCATCATTCTTCATGTACACATATAAACAAGACAAACAAATAATCCTTACCACGGCTATTGTTTAAATAAAACTAAATCTAATGAGAAGACGTTCAAAGTTTCTCAAGTCAAATAATATTAAGGTGAACAATTCAACTGCATGGATTCTTGCCCTCTTTCTTCCGTACCCCCTCCCCCTCACGCCTGGAGAAGTGAAAATATCTCTAGTGTTGAACATTGAATACTGAAAAAATACGTCTGAATTAACCATTTTAGGTCTGTGGAGAACTTATATTTACATATAATCCCACAGTATTAGGTAAGACATCTCCTCCAATTAAAAAAAAACTTAACTTTCTCAAATGTTAATAATGTGCCTTCACACGTCGGGTACTGACTGATAGAAGCCAGCGAGAGAAACAGCGCTTATTTAGCCATGAAATGCCTGTACGTGTCACGTAAACATACAATAAATCACCCCATATGAGAAACGGAAATTTTGACAGGACTTGTGAAAAAGAGAGAAATATTGGAAATTCCATTTAAAATTCAAGGATCTTATAAATATGAAGACTGTATGGGAGCAGCTGTACAAGCACCAATTAAATTTGCCTTATTTCATTGCTCCATATTACACCACCAACATAGTATTCTCATTGGTGGGAGTGACGAAATCTTTGGCAACGTCCTAAATGTTTATTTGGGCGTATCTGCCGAGCATCTTTACTACACACCTTCATAGGATTAGGGGATTACAAGTCAATGATGTACACTTATTGTCTATTGGCTGGGACCACCAGTCAAAGATTGCCTGAGCCACTCTCTTTTTTAATTTGTTCACGGGATGTGGGCGTCGCTGGCAAGGCCAGCATTTATTGCCCATCCCTAATTGCCCTCGAGAAGGTGGTGGTGAGCCGCCTCCTTGCACAACTGCTTTGTAGCGGTTTGGTACAACTGAGTGACTTGCTTGGCCATTTTAGAGGGCAGTTAAGAGTCAACCACATTGCTGAGAGTCTGGAATCACACATAGGCCCAGACTGGGTAAGGGCGGCAGGTTTCCTTCCCTAAAGGACACTGGTGAAGCAAATGGGTTTTTACTTTCAATCACATTTGCCAATTAATTGTCCACCTGTAACTTATTCTTTAGAAGCATGTTGTACTCTTATACCTCACCCCCTCAATAAAATTGATCAATATTATTTCAAAATACCCAGCATGTTTTTTTTAAATTCGTAACGCTTGAAACTATTTTCTTATGGCCTGGATCAACATTTGTTAGGAATGTCGTCAAGTACATCTTAACATTTGTACAGCTGATCGAATCACATGCGAGGTACTAAGTTAAAACTAATAACCTACCTGTTGCAGTTTTTGTTTTGACAGGGCTGCTGGCATATTCAGAGGCCTGATTTGACTGCTGCATTGCCAAAGGCGTACTGCCAACAGATACCTCATCCTCCTTCTTCCTTGTTGCTGCCATGACTAACTGAACAGCTCCTGCAGGCTGCTGTAAAGGGAAAAGAAAACACCCAGTGTCAGCGCTAATTAATCCCTGTTCAAGTACAGCATAGTTAAAGGCAGAGATACCCTCAGCTCTGCTCCAAACATGTGCCTTAGCGATCAGCTCTCAGGAAGCATCATCTGGCAAAACATCATGCATTTCCCATCTCAGCCACCCTGTTTAAAATGACCAATTTAGTGCAATTACCGGGCTGTTGTGTGTTGTGGGTCCATATCCTCATGGAACTGAACTGACATTGCCCAAACTTATTTCATACGGAATCCTTGGAGCCAACAGTCAGAAGAGTGTTTCATCCAGTTAGTCTAGGCTGGTTTCAAATCCAGAAAGCAGACCCAAAACCTCTCCGCCTCTCTCTCTTTTAAGATGTGACCCTAAATCTCTGTCACTCGCTACCTCTCTCTCCCCCTTTAACACGCTCTTTAAAACCTACCTCTTTGACCAAGCTTTTGGTCACCTGTCCCAATACCTCCTTTTTTTGGCTCGGTGTCAAATTTTTGTCTGGTAACGCTCCTGTGAAAGGCCTTGGGATATTTTACTACGCTAAAGATGCAATATAAATACAAGGTGTCGTTGTGTTGATGTCTTTTCTCTATTATTTCTGTACAAGTGTTTATGTGTTTTGCATTCCTTTGCAAACTGGTATTTTTGTTCTGTTTAATTATTAAGAGCTGCAAAGACAACGATCTCTGAATCAATTCTGGTAGATACTATGATACAAGATTAGCTGGACATGTGTTTTGGAAAGAAATACAAAGAAACACTTGCATTTAAATAGCTTATCACTTCATCAAAATGCTTCACACAATGAATTGGAGTGAACTATTCTCTGACAACAATGTCCCACTAATGTCAATGAAACGATTGTTAACTGTTTATTTTTGCAGTACTGGTTGAGGGCAGAATGCTGGCTAGCACACCAGAAGTTCTTCCTGTTCTTTTTCAAATAGTACCACTGGATCTTTAACATCCGCCTGAACAGGCAGACAGGACCTCAGCTCAACATCTCACCGAATGGATGGCACCGCCTATAAGGCAACACTCCCTCATTCACTGGCATCTCAGTCTAAATTATGCGATCAAGGGCTTAAACTGACAAATTACTTAGAGTGCTGCAAGCTAAGCTAAGCTAACACATATTTGAGATACAGTGGCCAAGCATGGAGCTTAATGCATGGCTTAATGTTTGATTCAACAATCTTGACTTCGAAATATTGTTAGAATTTTAGGCTGCAGAGTGAATTATTTTTTTAATAGTTACTGTGTTTTAACTTTTGCACATAAAGATCATAATACTTGGTACTTTCTTTCCTACATACAGGACAGGCAGCATGTAAAGCAGCACTGGTTTTCGTATTGACTTTTTCAAACAATACAACGGCAGCTCATGTTTCTAGCATTAATATGCACATCTTAGAATCATAGAAAGTTGCGGCACAGGAGGCCATTTGGCCCATCGTGCCTGCGCCGGTCAAAAAAGTGTTATCCAGCCTAATCCCACTTTCCAGCTCTTGGTTCGTAGCCTTATATACCAGCCCTTACGGCACTTCAACTGCATACCCCAAGTACTTCTTAAATGCGATGAGGGTTTCTACTTCTACCAACCTTTCAGGCAGTGAGATCCAGGCCCCTACCACCCTCTGGGTGAAAAAAGTTTTCCTCAAATCCCCTCTAATCTTTTACCAATTACTTAAAATCTATGCCTCCTGGTTATTAGCCTCTCTGCTGAGGGAAGTAGGTCCTTCTTATCCACTCTATCTAAGTTTCTCATAATTTTATACACCTCAATCATGTCTCCCCTCAACCTCCTCTGTGCCAAAGGAAACAACCCCAGCCTATCCAATCTTTCCTCATAGCTGAAATTCTCCAGTCCTGGCAACATCCTCGGAAATCACCTCAGTACCCTCTCTCGTGCAACCACATCTTTCCTGTAATGTGGTGACTAAAACTGCACGCAGTACTCTAGCTGCGGCCTAACTAGTGTTTTATACAGTTCTAGCATAACCTCCCTGCTCTTATATTCTATTCATCGGCTAATAAAGGCAAGTATCCCATATGCCTTCTTAACCACCTTATCTACCTGTCCTGCTACCTTCAGGGGTCTATGGACATGCACTCCAAGGTCCCTCTGTTGGTCTACATTTCCTACCATTTACTGTGTATTCCCTTGCCTCGTTAGCCCTCCCAAATGCATCTTGCTTAAGTAAAGACAAGAGCCATCACTGAAAAGAGCCCTGGTAACATCTGAGCTGTCTTACTGGATGGAGTGAACATGTAGGAGGGCATTACCATCAAGTCCACTAGTCTTTATTGTTTCAGACTGCACTGAACAAAATACGTTCCCACTGTAGCCTGACAAATAGGACCACAGATTTTGTTAGTCAAATATATTGGTTTTGCAGAACTCGAATGCCCTGGAAATATGTAACACCAAACTACTTGGCAACTCCTTGTGTGTGGAAAAAAACTTGGAAAAAGAGTGCCAGTAGAATATGATTCTATTTACACTCTTTTCCAAGCTGTTTTCCCCCGCACACATCGGCCTCGATTTTAACTCCGGGCGGATTCCCTGCTCAGGCCAGAGTTAAAATTACAGTCGGGTCTCAATGATGTCATCGGGCAGCAACATGCATATGTAAAGAAGGACCCTGTTGGCTCCGGGGGCGTGTTCTTGCTGCCCGCTCAGCAGCGCAGGTTAAAATTGCAGATGTTGCGAGCATGGCGGCTTTCGGACAATTAAGAGCCAGGCCGATTTTAAGTGCCTGCCCGCCAGGTTTCTGCTGAGCGAGTAAGGTTAAGGAAAGGCGCCGAGCACCTTGAGTCTCTTCGCCGGGAGCAAGCGAAGCCAAGTGCAAACAGCGGAAGGAGCGCACGTCAACCCAAGCACCCCACCCACCCGCCCCTTCAACCACCGTCTGCCCCACCTGTGACAGAGACTGTAGGTCCCGGATTGGACTCATCAGTCACCTGAGAACTCATTTTTAGTGTGGGAGCAAGTCATCCTCGGTCCCGTGGGACTGCCGAAGGAGAAGAGAAGGTTAAAATCGCCCCCATCCTCACGACCTGTCTGCCCTAGCACAACTTGTGATCAGCAAGCTAAGTAGCTGGATATTTGTAATTGTGGATTGTGACAGCAGCATCAGTCAAGCTTTCTCAAACTCTGCAGAGCTGAAGTAGTAGAAGCTTCTGTCAAAGGATACTGATTTTTGTACAAAGACTGTGGGCTGGATTTTCATTGACCCGTGGAGGTGGGTTTGGAGGCGTGTGGGGGGTTAAAATTGCGAAAACTGGTGGGCGGGCACAAGTCCACCTCCATCCCGCCTCCATGCAATTTTCATTAAATCGTGTCTGCTGGTCCCGACTCCATCCCGCCTCTAAGAGGCGGGATAGGCTGTTAAGGCCCTTAACAAGCACTAAATTGCCTCTATAATGCCATTTTGAAAGGCCTGTGTGATTTTAACCCTTGTTCTACGTGAAGTACGCCTGTTCTGAACCATGATTGTGAAACCTGGCAGGAGCACGGCCGGCCGACTATGGGGATGCATATATGGATAGCTATGTGGATGGATGGAGAGGAGACATATCTGGGAGTGGTGGTGTAAAAATATCTGGGAGCAGACTTAGGGCTGCTGCTGCTCATTTTGCAGGTCCTCTCACAGCAAAGGCCAGGCAGTCTTTGAAGACCTTCAATGCAGCAGCAATGATGACATCATCAAAGGCGACTTTCAGACTGAAAACACTAATTGGTTCATGGGTTCCCACATGCTGGAACTCAATTGCCCAATTAGGTGAAAATCGCATCAATCTCCCACATCCAATTGCAGTCGGGTGGATAACACGAAAAGTGGATGACACGACCCCAACCCTCCCCAGTATCAAAATCCAGCCCTGAGTATTCATGTTGTGGTAAATCCTTGATCTTTAGGTTGATGTGCAACAAAATAAATACCTTGCATTTCAACGTGTCTCCTCCACAGCAATAAGAACTGATCATTTGCTTTGTCTTTCCTACCAATCTCTGGGCTTTCTACATTTTCCCTAGTGCTCACTAGTCTAACTATTTTTGTGCTACTTCTAAAAGGGCAAGTTTACTATAGAATTGCAGTAGATGAACGGAACAGCACTACAAACAGAAAAAAAATCAGTAAACCAGGTAATAGGAAACTGGGAACTGCCCATCTCCTTTTAAGCTCGAATTTGTGGTTACAGCTGATGAAAGACTGAAGAATTTATCTGGAATTCTGTAAATATATTCATTTCAACTCAACTCTCTGTGACTCGACAGATCTTTGCAGCACAGGAAAGTACGTTTCATAGCAAGAATCATGGTATTCATGCTTGCCATATCTATTTCTTATTCAAAGCACAGAGCACACATTAAACATTTTTTTTAATTGCAGAAAGAGTTTAAAGTTGGTAAGGTACAAGGTATGATTGATTGTTAGGCAAGGGCATTAAGGGTTGCGGAACTAAGGCCAGCATATTGGTGTCGAGATACAGATCAACCACGATCTAATTGAATGGCGGAACAGGCTCGAGGAGCTGAATAGCCTACTCCTGTTCCTATGTTCCTAAATTCCAACACCTGCTGATACATTATGATCTGGAAGGAAGTGTAGTAAGTGGGAAGCTAAATAAAGGGCAGAGTCAAGGAGGCTGTGGAAATGGGGGTTCAGAGGCACATTGGTGTTGGCACTGAAGAGATGAGAAGTTTCTGGCGTGCAGAGAATGAATCCGCGTGCAGCAAGACTTGGACAAAATTCAGGCTTGGGCTGACAAGTGGAAAGTAACATTCGCGCCACACAAGTGCCAGGCAATGGCCATCTCCAACAAGAGAAAGTCCGGAAAGTGGATGATGACAGAAGTGAGCGAAAAGAAAGCAAGACTTAAAAAGTGTGGTTCAGATGGGTCAACAAAGAACCTGGATGAGTTGGGAAGAAGTAGAGGATATGAAGCTCTTATTAAGCACAGTATGAGAACCAGAGGCAAGTCAACTCAGGTTTCTGCTGGGATCGACTTGGAATATGCTGACACTATTTGTCTGACAGAGGCGGGTAATCAACCGCATTTTGAGAAATTGTCCCATCATCCTATTGTGTGGGTGCTACATCTGACGGCAGAATCAAGTGTTGAAGGTAATAATCGAGGGTGCAAAAGCTCCTGTAAAAAGAGATGTTCAGTTTGTGATTGCAGGGGAAAGAGAGAAAATTACAGAAGTGAGGACTATTAGGAACAGATGCTCTGTGGCTGCAGATGTTCTGTGGAAAATTATTCAGGCAAGTCAATATAAACAGCAGAATATGGAAGATGATACTTATTGGACAACTGACTGCCCCACACATGGGAGGACAGCTGGAAGCAGTTCATGAAATAAAAGTTATAAAATATAATCAGTCTTGAACCCCAGCAATAAAAAAAATTGAAAAGATCACTAATGTTGTGTTCTGATTGCTTACAAGGCCTCTTATGTATGATGCATGTGTTCTCCTGATCTCTTACAGAAACCCTGAACGGACGGCATAAACGGCCATTTCCATCGAAGTTACACCAGGAGATTGGAAGAAACCCCAAGGAAATTCCAGGTGCAGATCTTCCATCAGCATACAAATCAGATTTCAGAAATACACAAAGTAAAAAAAGATCCGAGCATTTTTTACATCCTTGGGTAATTTTTTTTCCGAAGGTACGTTGAGACTTGTGCCTCAACTTGGCCTTTGGTGGGCTTCCCAACGGCTCAGCAAATGTAATCAATGAGTAGCTGAGTCGCACACACCAAGGTGACCCAGCCAGGCAGCAATAGAGACGATACTTTTATCCTCAGTAAGAGGGCGGGGAGTCGGGGGGGGGAGAAGTCGGCCAACATTCCCACTCCTAATCATTGTCCAGTAATTATCGTTGGAAGTGTGGGTGTGTTTGTTTGAACGTTGAGAGGACAGGATGAAGCACAATGCCCCCATAATCAAATAGCCTACCAACGCTCACAAATAAATAATGGGCACTTCAGTAAGGTACTGAGGATGGCTGGTACCCATGGAAACATACTCCAGTGAATCACTGAATCATAAGCACAGAAGGAGGCCATTTGGCCCATCGAGTCTGCGCAGGTCTTTCAAAGAGCAATCCAGTTAGTCCCACTCCCCGGTCCTTCCCCATATCACTGCAATTTTTTCTCCTTCAAGTATTTATCCAATTCCCGTCTGAAAGTCTGTATCCACCGCCCTAACAGGCAGCGCATTCCAAATCCTAACCACTCGTTGCGTAAAAAAGTTTTTCCTCATGTCGTCTCTGGTTCGTTTCCCAATCACCCTCTGGTTATCGACCCTTCAGCCATTGGAAACAGTTTCTCTTTATTTACTCTAGCTAAACCCTTCATGAAGAGGCAACGAATTCAGAGGAAAGGGTGGAATATTGGTGAGAAAAAAAACCTGCCCTTTGGCATGTAGTGTAATTAAACAGGAACCAAGGGAAATTGACTGTGCTATTTCAGCTACCATAAACCTATTAGGAATAAACTAAATGACAGGGATAGAGCAATAAAGAAACAGTTAAGTATAAGCCAGTCATATTATATCTACTCATTTTTAAAACAGCTCATTAATGGATTTAGTTTCCTCGGTTGTGTTTTTTTTTAATAAAATTACTGCTGGTTTCAATCTTGAAATGCAGTGCAATGACGTGACTGACGGGCTGAAGTAAACAATGAATTAAATATAATTTTAAAATCTCAATAAGGAAAATCACAATTGTTGGAACTACTTATTTCACTCGGTAGCATTAATTTCGACAACAAAAAAGTGTAGGGACATGGAGCATGAAAGTGCTTTGTACATTCAACAGATAAAAATGCTCGAGCATTTTTCAACTTGTTCATGGTTATCGCGCTTTGAGCATAATTACAATTTATGCACACACACACACACACACACACACACACACACACGTACATATAGGCACATTTACATCTACACACAGACAAAGGATTTTTTATGGTGTCGCTCAGTGAGCCAGAAGATACACTGTTTAATAACCATAGCAATTTTAACAACAACAACAACAAGTATTTATATAGCGCCTTTAACGTAGTAAAACGTCCCAAGGCGCTGCACAGGCGTATTTTAAGACAAAAAATTGTGACACCGATTGGCATAAGGATAAATTAGGGCAGGTGACCAAAGGCTTGGTCAAAGAGGTAGGTTTTAAGGAGCGTCTTAAAGGAGGAAAGAGGCGGACAGGTTTAGGCAGGGAATTCCAGAGCTTAGGGCCAAGGCAACAGAAGGCACAGCTACCAAAGGTTGAGCGATTATAATCAAGGATCCTCAAGAAGGCAGAATTAGAGGAGCACAGATATCTCGGGGGGGGGGGGGGGTTGTGGGGCTGAAAGAGATTACAGAGATAGGAAGGGGTGAGACCATGGAGGGATTTGAAAACAAGGATGAGAATTTTGAAATCGAGTGCTGCTTAACCGGGAGCCAGTGTAGGTCAGCGAGCACAGGGGTGATGGGCGAACGGGACTTGGTGCGAGTTAGGACACGGGCAGCCGAGTTTTGGATGAACTCAAGTTTACGTAGGGTGGAATGTGGGAGGCCAGCCAGGTGTGCGTTGGAATAGTCAAGTCTAGAGGTAACAAAGGCATGGATGAGGGTTTCAGCAGCAGATGAGCTGAGGCAAGGGCGGAGACGGGCGATGTTACAGAGGTGGAAGTAGGCGGTCTTTGTTATGCTGCGGATATGTGGTCGGAAGCTCATTTCAGGGTCAAATATGACACCAAGGTTGCGAACAGTGTGGTTCAGCCTCAGACAGATGTTCGGGAGAGGGATGGAGTCAGTGGCTAGGGAACGGAGTTTGTGGCGGGGACCGAAAACAATGGCTTTGGTTTTCCCAATATTTAATTGGAGAAAATTTTTGCTCATCCAGAACTGTATGTCGGACAAGCTATAAAGGGCAGTATCCGGACCAAATAACTCAAATTACATTTTTATTAAATAGCATTATAGGAGTTTTACAGATGCCTTGGGGATTGAATTGCACAAGTCTGTTCATTATTCTGCGAAACTAAATGAGTAGCATTCATTTTATTTATACAATATATACCTATGTTTTTTTTAATCTTATAACCCTTACCATTTTTAAAGCTGAGAATACACAGCAAGATGGCATACAAGATGCACCAGTTGGAGGTAGATATCGGATAATTTACTAGTGTCGGGGAGGTAGATTGGGGCTGTTGAACTAGGGGTGCAGTCCTATGTTTTGGTAGCAAAAGAGGGCAGGTTTGGTCTTGTTAGCATTGGATTGGATAATGGGGGGAGCGGGGCAGGTTGTATGCATCCCATATTTGGCAGCACTGGTTTGTGACTTTCTAAAGGATCTTTGCAAACATTGAATTTGTTGTTTTGTGATGAGTTCCTGGACACGTATATCTGTGCCTGTGTGTAACTCTCTCTCTCTCACACAGCTGTAAGTAAATAGTAACATCCTAATTACTAACTATCGACAAAACACCAGTGATAATTAGAGCTTATTGTTTGTTTCCAAAGCTCAATAGCTAAGATTAAAAAAGGCACTTTATTTCTCTCTCTCTCTCTCTGGGGGGGGGGGATTTTAACCTTCAAAAACGGGCGGGTTTGGGTCGGGTATGATATTAAAATGTTGAAAATCTGAATCCCGACCCCAACCTGCCACTTTCAGTTTTAACAGGCGGGACCAGTGGGCGGGCAAGCAACCCGCTCCCAGGAGGCGGGTTGGCCATTTAAATATTATAATAAGGCTGCGTGCCTCATATTTAACCACCATTTTAAATTTAACCCTGGCTGGCTGAGTTACCTGGGCCTCGAGAAACCCGGCGGCTAAAGGGGGGGCGAGGACTGCTGGATTCAGGAGGCAAGTGCCTTTCCACTTACTGCTGTATCCAGTTTACCTGCTTCACCAACCCCCTGCGATCGAATACCACCCCCCGCCACTCCCAACACTTCCGATCTTCTCCACAAACCCTCCGATCTTCCCACCCACCCCCACAACCCCACCCCCAGCTCCGGCCTCTGATCTTTCCTCTGGCCTCCGATCCACCTTCTGCCCTCTGTATCTCCCCCTGCTCCAGCCTCCAATCTACCTTCTAGCCTCCAATCTCTCCCCACCGCTCCAGCAACCGATCTTTCCTCTTGCCTCCGGTCACCGATTGCCACCCCACCCCACCCTACTCTCCCACCTCCGCTCCCTGCCTGCGGCCTGGTGCCGAAGGCCTACCCGCCCGACAGCTAGCTAACCTCTCAATCTGGCTGGCTGCGGCTGGGAAACGGAGATTTTAAAAATGCTAATCAGGTCCTGCCGTTAAATTCAGCAGGACCTGCGGGAAACCCGTTTTTCGGGGTATTCCGACCTCAAAGCATCCCCCGCCTCGCCCCACCTCCGAGTTAATATCCAGCCCTCTTTGTGTCTGAGAGTTGTTAGTAATTAGAACATTTATATTTTGTAACCATCAACAAAACACAGGTGATAATCAGGTGTTAGAGGCTCTCTTTCTGTTTTCAAAATTCAACTCATTTGTTTAAAAAAAACTCAAATTAGAATCAGGTATGCCTCCCTCTCATCTGAATGTACTTTAACATTGATGTGGAGATGCCGGTGTTGGACTGGGGTGGACAAATGTGAGAAGTCGCACAACACCAGGTTATAGTCCAACAGTTTTATTTGAAATCACAAGCTTTCGGAGCGCTGCTCCTTCGTCAGGTTAAGTGAAGACACCTGACGAAGGAGCAGCGCTCCGAAAGCTTGTGATTTCAAATAAAACTGTTGGACTATAACCTGGTGTTGTGCGACTTCTTACTTTAACATTGAAATTCCCATTAGAAATGTGTATATTGTTTTTCACAATATAAAATAGTGACAAATGAAGTGAAGATCTATATATGCCATATCAAAAATCTAATAGATGGTATGTGCATTTTCAGACATCAACAATATTTTAATGTCTAATACCTATTCTATGTTTTAATCTAAATAAAGAGACCACACTTTGGTATTTGATTTCAATAAAGTTACAGAACAAGAAGTCTGTTGCAACTTAAATGCAGACAAACTACACTCTTCAGACATTGATCCCATTATGATCTCAATACCTGTTGTCTATGTTTCACATTCCCTTTCTGAGGCTGGTGAAGAAGCCATATGTAGAGGATTGGGTCCACGTTGACTGCAATTCCCTGCACACTGGCCAAAAGAACAGCTCCTGGAAGAAAAGATAAAGGTATCATTGTTTAATTAAATTACTAATTATGCATCATACTTCAGGCATTAGGTTAGCTGTGTTAGCTTGGAGTCAAGGCAAATCTAAATTAAGCCACAATGAAAAAAGAGAGGCTTTAACTGAATTCCAATTCTCTAAAATTAATTTGATGGAGTCACAAGCATCTTGAAAAAATTGTTCATTTCTTCTTAAAAATGGCAATCAATGTTACTCTGGAGTGACACTGCACGTTGGAAGAATAAGATAGAACAGCACAGACCTGATGGGATACAAGGTTTGCATGCACACTCCGACTTCCCAATCTCAGACATACTGCGCACAATAGCTGGGTAAAAAGCGCGGAAGGAACGTTGCCACTAAGAAAATTTAATAGTCATACGAAAAGAAGGAATATATGGTGCGTGTTTAGTGCTTTCCTTGGTCCCGATTGGGTTACGCTGATTTCTGGTCATTTACATGAAGTATGATGTTCAGACGTATGCTAATGAGATTGGCAGAAAATCTGAGCGTATTTTGGCATCGGCAGAATGGCGCCATAATGGGCGTTATTTCAGCTGCAACTTCCGGGTTGTGCCTTTGCAGGAAGTTCCAAGCACCTGTGTTTAACAACCATAGTGGGTACAGTAGCATAGTGGTTATGTTACTGGACTAATAATCCCGGAGACACGAGTTCAAATCCCACGGCAGCTGGGGAATTTAAATTCAGTTAAATAAATCTGGAATAAAAAACTAGTATCGGTAATGGTGACCATGAAACTATCGGAATGTCATAAAAACTCAACCCACTAATGTCCTTTAGGGAAGGAAATCTGCCGTCCTTACCCGGTCTGGCCTATATGTGACTCCAGACCCACAGCAATGTGGTTGACTCTTAACTGCCCTCTGAAATGGCCTAGCAAACCACTCAGTTGTATTCAAGAAGACCGGTTCACCACCACCTTCTCGAGGATAATTAGTGATGGGCTGGCCTTTGAAGGCGACATCCACATCCCATGAAATTAATTTTTTAAAACTGTTAATATAAAATTCTACAATATTAATATTGTGGAATAGTAGTTAGCCTGCAACACAATGGCAAGAGACAGCAACTGAACAAAATGTTTACCAGGTACACAAAAAAGGTGCTCGAGGCCCTGGGGGCATATTTATACAATTCTAGTATTGATGCAAAGCAGCTTCCACATCACACCGACACTAAAGTTGCAGTATAACTCTGAGGTTGGAGCCAGTTCCCCTGGAAACACGGGTTTGAAATCATGTAGGTTTAAAAGGTGCGCAGGGAGTCAGTTTTAAATCTATCAGGAGTTAATTTAAATGTTTAGGGAGTGGAGACAACCAGCCCCCTCCTACTCTCTAAACACTCGCTAAACATATTTACATTTCATTGTTGAGAGAAAACCCCTGCACATATTCAGAGATCGCTCCCGAGCTGGAGAATTAAAAGGATTCTGTCTGGCTTGAAATCTATAGTGCAGCTATAAATGCACCAGACATTTGAGGTGATTGAGGTGTACAAAATTATGAGGGGCATAGATAGGGTAGATAGAAAGGAACTTTTCCCCTTAGTAGAGAGGTCAATAACCAGGGGGCATAGTTTCAAGGTAAGGGGCAGGAGGTTTAGAGGGGATTTGAGGAAAAACTTTTTCACCCAGAGGGTGGTTGGAATCTGGAACTCACTGCCTGAAAGGATGGTAGAGGCAGGAACCCTCACAACATTCAAGAAGCATTTAGATGAGCACTTGAAATGCCATAGCAAACAAGGCTACGGACCAAGTGCTGGAAAATGGGATTAAAATAGACAGGGCTTGATGGCCAGCGCAGACACGATGGGCCTCTTTCTGTGCTGTATAACTCTATGACTATGACATCTGCTGGATGCAATGTTTAGCCAATGGGGGGGGGGGTGGGGGCAAACTGCATCAATCGGCGTTATACTGGCTGGAGAGTCTAGAACCAGGGGGCATAGTCCCAGGATAAGAGGTTGACCATTTAGTTCTGAGAGGAGGAGAAATTTCTTCACTCAGAGGGTTGTGAATCTTTAGAATTCTCTTCCCCAGAGGGCTGTGGATGCTCAGTCGTTGAGTACATTCGAGGCTGAGATAGATAGATTTTTGGACACTCTGGAATATGGGGATCAGGCAAGAAAGGGGAGTTGAGGTCGAAGATCTGTCATAACCTTATGGAATGGCGGAGCAGGCTCGAGGGTCCACATGGACTACTCCTGCTCCTATTTCTTATTTTCTTTACAACAGCGGCTCTTCCTTTTGGATCAATGTTTCAAAGTTCCTGACATTCTCTATTGGTACGGGCAAAATGGCCAACCCAACAGTAAAAAAAAATACAGGTTTTAAATAAAATATATAAATATAAATACCTAAAAGTATATACACCGAATAAAATGTGTTCAATTCGCCATGATTTCAATGGGCTGAAGGGGAAGCTCTCAATAAAACTATTGTCACGTAGATGTTACCTAACTCGAGTATAAAGCATGCAGCAGCAGGAAGTGTGTTATTTACACAGAATCCCATCCCGGTCAGCAAGAACCATTTCAGTGAATGAATGTAAGAAAGATTCCGCTGTACTACAAGGCTTGCCAACTACTACAAAAAATTCTTCACCTCAACTTACAAAGTTTGCAAACAACTTGAGGTATTACTAAGGTTTTAGATAGGATCATTACTACCTCCGTGCTTTTATTTTCTATGCCTCTTCTAACCTAGAACGCTATTCATTTTTTAAACAGTTTGTCAACCCGAGTTGCTGCCTTTAATGCTCAATTAACCAGTATCCTCAAATCCTTTTGCTAAAAATGTCCCATTTGTCCAACATATTACAGTCATAGTCAACATTCCAGTGTCAGCTGTGATTCAGTGGGTAGCACTCTCACCTCGAGTCAGAACTGTCCCACTCCAGAGACTTGAGCACAAAATCTAGGCTGGCACTCCAGTGTGGTACTGAGGGAGTGCTGCACTGTTGGAGGTGCCGCTTTTCGGATGAGACGTTAAACCGAGGCCACATCTGCCCTCTCAGGTGGACGTAAAAGATCCCATGGCTATTTTCGAAGATGATCGGGGGAATTCTCAATATTGTTCTAGCCAATATTAATCCGTCAATCAACATCACAAAAAAAAACTATCTGGTCATTATCACATTGTTGTTTGTGGGAGCTTGCTGTGTGCAAACAGGCTGCCACGTTTCCTACATTACAACAGTGACTACACCTCAAAAGTACTTCATTGGCTGTAAAGTGCTTTGGGACATCCAGAGGTCGTGAAAGATGCTATATGAATCCAAGTTCTTTCTTTTTCTTCTTGAGTTTTACACCAGAATGGGCTTAGAAAGAGGGTAAATACATGCAGGAGCAGCTTGAAATCCTCCACCACAGTGCAAGACACACTGGGGGGCCTTCATTACAATGATCATTAGATGTAGAAGGAAAATAAATATGGCAAGCTATGAACCTGTGCAGTATTGTTCTAGGAATGCATGTAAAAATCACGTGCCATTCCAATAATAGTTGTTAAAAATGGTCTTTTAATAAAAAAAGCAAAATCAAGTTATCAGAAATCAATCTAAATTGTGACCATTACTTAGAGTTGTGCAGAACATAAGAATTAGGAGCAGGAATAGGCTATACGGCCCCTTGAGCCTACTCCGCCATTCAATAAGATCCAGGACAAAGCAGCCCGCTTGATTGGCACCCCATCCACCACCTTAAACATTCACTCCCTCCACCACCGGCGCACCGTGGCTGCAGTGTGTACCATCTACAAGATGCACTGTAGTAACTCGCCAAGGTTTCTTCAGCAGCACCTTCCAAACCCGTAACCTCTTCCACCTAGGACATGGGCAGCAGGCTCATGGGAACACCACCACCTCCAAGTTTCCCTCCAAGTCACACACCATTCCGAATTAGAAGTATATCGCCGATCCTTCATCGTCACTGGGTCAAAATCCTGGAACACCCTACCTAACAGCACTGTGGGAGCACCTTCACCACACGGACTGCAGCGGTTCAAGAATGCGGCTCACCGCCATCTTCTCAAGGGCAACCAGCAACTCCCACATCCCATAAACGAATAAAAAAAAAGATTTTATTTTATTCATTCACGGGATATGGGCGTCGCTGGCAAGGCCAGCATTTATTGCCCATCCCTAATTGCCCTCGAGAAGGTGGTGGTGAGCCGCCTTCTTGAACCGCTGCAGTCTGCGATACATCTTTGTAGCGGTTTGGTATAACTGAATGGCTTGCTAGGCAGTCAAGAGTCAACCACATTGCTGTGGATCTGGAGTAACTTATAGGCCAGACCGGGTAAGGGCGGCAGGTTTCCTGCCCTAAAGGACATTAGTGAACCAGATGGGTTTTTAAGGCAATCCGGTAGTTTCATGGTCATCATTACTGATACTAGCTTTTTAATTCCCATCATCGCTGGTCTTCCACCTCAACTCCACTTTCCTGCCCGATCTCCACATGCCCCAATTCCCCGAGAGTCCAAAAATCTATCTCAGCCTTGAATATACTCAACGATTCAGCATCCACAGCACTTTGGGGTAGAGAATTCCAAAGATTCACAACCCTCAGTAAAGAAATTCCTCCTCATCTGTCTTAAATGGCCGACCCCTTATCCAGAGACTATGGTCCCTATAGTTCTAGACTCTCCAGCCAGGGGAAACAATCTTTCAGCATCTACCCCGTCAAGCACTCTATGCTACAAAAATGGCCTCATAAAAATACAGAATTCAAACAGGTGTCTGGGCAGATTCACAGAGGCCTGCGTTTAATTTAAAAATTTGTCCATCCCAGATGATGAAAATTTAGCACCTCAATTAAAATTTAACAAAATGATGTATAACTTTTTTTTTCGAGGTACCAAAGGTTCTAGAAATAGCACAGAAATACTGGTTCCTTTGTGCTAGAGAGTCCAGGCTATTAGCACTGCATGTTGCGTTGACTCACAGCAAATCTGCTGTAAATCACCGAGAGGGAAATATCTCGCTCTGCTTAACTTTAGTTCAGGCACAGCCAGGAAAAAAGTGTGCACTGTTACTCAGCTCGTTGCCAAAATGGCTGAGTGATCCGCATTCCACACAGGCTTTAGCAATTAGCTATCCCAGGGTACCGCAATCATTTTTAGTTACATCCCCAGTATAAGAATGAAAGCTGAAGCAGAAATTACAGATCTCAAATTGGAAGGCATAAAAAAAAACTTGCGCAGTTACTGGCGGTTTCGGGAGTACATTCGGCCAGCCAATACCGTCTCCTTGTAAAGTAGCAACTTTTCAGGGACAGAATGTCCCGAATTTTATCTTCAACCAGTGAACTAGACCCAAAATAAAGGGCAAGTGACTCAAAAGTTCAAACAGTAAAATCTTATTCTTTCCCAGTTTATTTATCAAGACCAAAGCCTGCACTATCTTTGATGCCTTTTCAAGAAAACATCATAAATCAGCAATGACTCCAGCAGTCCTGAACCATCGAATAAAAGGGGCACGGTTGCAACAGAATGAATGCATGTTAGTGAAAATGTATTTGTTGTTACTTCATCCAAGAAATCATATTGTTGATAAGTTGCCAAAAGAAAAATTTCAAATAAGTTTTAATTATATGTTGACTTATGCTGTTGACATCCTTTACCATACCAGTATTTGTGTGAATAATTGTCCCTCTGTGAACACTCCTGTTATCATGAAGAGGATGGATGTTAATAAGAACATAAGATCATAAGAAATGGGAGCAGGAGTAGGTCATTCGGCCCCTCGAGCCTGCTCCGCCATTCAATGAGATCATAGCTGATCTTCGACCTCAACTCCACTTTCCCGCACTATCCCCATATCCCTTGGTTCCCTTAGTATCCAAAAATCTATCGATCTCGGTCTGAATATACTCAACGATTGAACATCCACAGCCCTCTGGGGTAGAAAATTCCAAAGCTGAGGAAAACACATGAAACATGCTGACTGACAGACATCTTTGGAAAAAAACATTCGAATGTGAACAAGTGGATGAAAAACTCAGGTCAGAATTGATGCCAGACAAGTTTGGGGCAACAATTCAAGAGAGTAAAAAGAACATATTTGTTTTGGCCCATACTATTAATTTTGCTTTACTTGTCTATTAAAAATAAACATAAATGGGAAAATGAATTGTAAAACATTTTTAGCGTGGTTAATTTTAAACAGTCTTTGTTTCGTGGAAGTCTTGTTGTTACCATCTTTTCTTTCCACAGGAGAGCCAACAATGTAACTTAGTACTGACAAAGTTACAAGTCAATTACAGTATCCTGTTTACAACGCTTAGTCTTCATTTGGAAAGCTTCTAAATTCTGGTAATTGGTAGATTAACAATCAGTGCCCCGTTGGCATCACAAGATAGTCATAAATGTTGACAAACGCAATCATGCATCAAGGACATAATGGAGCCTCTCAGCTATCATCTGCAAACTCACAGCTGAAAAGCAGAAGCCAACAGACATATGAAAGTGTTTTCAATTACAACCATGCAAATGACTCTTGACAAGTATCATACTCCATGAGTAGGGAATTGGGGAGTGCCATTACTTCATTATAACTCACTCATACTGAAATCTGACAGTCATCAAAATGCACATAATTTGGCCAATGTAAAAAAAAAAGCCAGTTTTATGAACGACATTGTAATTTCTCCCATCAGTTTTAGCTTCCGCTGAAAATTTAAGGCTACTTCTAGTCATGTTTTTATCTAAACAGCATAAATTTCTACACAGCTTCATTCAAAAGTATCGTTCTTGGTCACCGTGCATCTACATAAAATAACTGGGAATACAGTTACCCTGGAATCTCATTTTGGGGAATGCAAATTGGTAAAATGTTAAGCGCTACACACGTGTCATTGCAATGGAATATCCCTGGATTTGGAAGCAATGTTGTTGTATTCAGTATTAGAGGGACAAGACTCAGGAAGTAAAAGGGATTTCCAGGACCTAGCAGTATTGGGGTCGAGCAAGCTTTGTGGAATACGGAGGGCTTAGGAGAATGAGACCCAAACTGCCCTTGGCCTCTTTCCAACCATTACGCCCCAATCCCCCCACCATGTTCCCACCAGTCAGCCTGCTCCTCCGAACTGTACGCAGGCCCACTTGTGGCCTGAGATAACCATTAGCCAGTTCCTGTCTTTTAAGTCCCTGCCTTAAAGGATTTAAGGATCATTTTCTGCTTATTAAAATTAAATGGACAGGAAATCAGAGGTTGTGGAATTTCTAAATATGCCTTCCCAACACATGAAGTGAAAGGGTTACCCTTTAGTGCACTTAACGAGCTTGTCAACTGTTACAATTGTTAATAAACACAAATTTCAATAAACAAAAACACATTACAATATAGGACATTCAAAAGTTCACTGTTAACATATTTTCCTAGTTGTTAAATAAATGGAATCTCAACTCCGAAAAGGTTCAGAAGAGAGATTTTTTAAGTGTCATTTTCAACCTTTCAATGGAGGAAAAAGAAATCCACAGTCAATAAACAATCTTTGTTAACCGTTAGGAAGGAAAACAAAGAGACCACAGCTGCTGCTCATCATAGGTGCATTAATCAGAGTTCTTATCTAACTGAGCACTTCACAATAAAAAGGGTTTTGATATTTTAAATGACACCTGCCTGAGATAAATCCTTTGAGAATTCAAATTTCAGTTTGTTTCAAATCCTTCTGGAAAAGAAATCAAAGAAACTCACAAATCGTAAAAGGGCGAGAGGACACGCCCTCCTACCCTTCAATGTCTGTGGAAGCACAGACTGCAGAAAATTTCTACAAATGCAGAGATGTGGTTGGAAGCTCCCTGCAACATTTCTGGGGTAAAAACGTCAAATTTAAACCCAAGCTTTTGAGGCTGGCTGAGGCCATGAAGTACGAACTTAAAGGAGGCATTAAAAGACGCAAAGGCAATTCAAAATTAGCAAATTCATGCTATTGTGAAAGATGTATTTTATTTTATATGGTAGGTGCTTCTGAGCTACAAGCTGAAACTGACGAGAGCACATTTCATAAGAACATAAGAATTAGGAGCAGGAGTAGGACATGCAGCCCCTCGAGCCTGCTCTGCCATTCAATAAAATCATGGCTGATCTTCGACCTCAACTCCACTTTCCTGCCCTATTCCCATATCCCTTGAATGCTCTAGAGTCCAGAAAGCTATTTACCTCAGCCTTGAATATACTCAACGATTCAGCATCCACTGCCCTTTGGGGCAGAGAATTCCAAAGATTCACAACCCTCTGAGTGAAGAAATTCCTCCTCATCTCAGTCCTAAATGGCCGACCCCTTATCCTGAGACTATGCCCCCTCGTTCTAGATTCTCCAGCCAGGGCAAACAACCTCTCAGCATCTACCCTGTCAAGCCCCCTCAGAATCTTATATGTTTCAGTAGATCACCTCTCATTCTTCTAATCTCCAGAGAGTATAGGCTCAATCTGCACAATCTCTCCTCATAGGACAACCCTCTCATCCCAGGGATCAATCTAGTGAACTTTTGTTGCACCGCCTCTAAGGCAAGTATATCCTTCCTTAGATAAGGAGACCAAATCTGTACACAGTACTCCAGGTGTGGTCTCACCAAAGCCCTGTACAATTGTAGCAAGACTTCCTTACTCTTGTACTCCAACCCCCTTGCAATAAAGGCCAACATGCCATTTGCCTTTCGAATTGCTTACCGTACCTGCATGCTAACTCTGTGTTTCTTGTACAAGGACACCTAAATCTCTCTGGACACCAACATTTAATATTCTGTTTTCCTATTCTTCCTACCAAAGTGAATAACCTCACATTTCCCCACATTATACTCTATCTGCCACCTTATTGCCCACTCACTTAACCCGTCTACATTCCTTTGCAGCCTCTTGTGTCCTCCTCACAGCTTACTAAATTTCAATCGGCAAAGCTTTATGACCAAACAATTAAACTCTTGGGCCTGAATTTGCAGTCAGAGGCTTCCCGCGGGCGAATGCTTCTGAACCGCAAGGAAAGTACGAACCTACCTGAAGGTCCCAGAGGTTCAAACACTTGCGCTCCTGGGCCTCTACGCGTATGCATGCATAAAGGCCCACGTATCCCAGGGGCGTACGCGGTTCGCAAGCGCGCCTGGGATCACGTGGGCCTGGCCAATCAAAAAGGGGATCCCCATTATGCTTATGGGGATTCCATTTACGTACGGAATCCCCATAAGCATGAATAGGAATCCTCTTTAAAAAAAAACAATTACACACCAATTAAATAAAAATAAATTACATATTCAAAATTAATTAAAATACATTTCAAAACAAAATTAAAATTTTTGAAAAATAAATTTAAATGTTTTAAAGGGGCAAAAAATAACCTAAACTAATTTAAAAGGATTTTTTTTTTTATGTTTAAATAATTTTTTTTAAAGTTTTAATATTTATTTAAACTCTTACGCTGGTAAAAGAAGGCCTTACGCCTGCTCTTACCGGGCGCAAGAGTTTCACGGGCATTCGCTGGGCAGCAGTTGGGCAAACAGCCCAACCCTCCGCCAGCGGATGTCCATTACCCGGGGATACGGTGGATCGGTCAAGCTGAACACTGAACAGATCGCAAGTTCAGGGTTTTCGCGCATGGTCATCGCACACGGAAACCCGGAACTTGCGGGGCACATACAGCCGCGTACGCACCGTGTACGCCATCACAGGCCCCGGAAAATCCGGGCCCTTGACTTTAGCAACGATTAAAGTAATTGGGCCCAAGCACCGATTTCAACATTGCCGTGCAACGACAGCTTGTAGCCTTAAAAGAACATGCCTTTATGATTTAGCTGGAAAATTTTGCTTTACGTGGTATAATTCTTTTTTTTTAAATCAACCTTTATTTTACCACGAACAGTGCCGTGGGAGGTCAGCTACTAACATAATAAAAACTGAAGCCTAACCGCAGTTCCTGTCCAACACTCTTCGGGTGTCCCATTTGGAACCAGTTAAATTTATATACAAATCTCTTCCAGCTGATTGCTTAAATTTTATATTTGTAACTCGTGTGAAATAGCAAAACTTCATCACGAAGAGAAGTGACAAAAAAAGAAACAATCAAATCATTCAAAGTACCGCTTGAAAATAGTTGAATGCGTGATATTGGTTTCCCTCTCAGCCTGCTGACTACAGGCTCAAAATAAGGTTTCTTACCTCGTAAAGCACTTCGTAAAGCAGCACATGTTATAATTAAATGATTAAAAAGTTCGGTATAAAGTTATCTTTTATGTCTTTTGAGTACCTTCACCCACATTTTACATACAGAAAGAAAAAGAGAGAAAGACTTGCATTTCTATAGCGCCTTTCACGACCTCAGGACGTCCCAAAGCACTTTACAGCCAATGAAGTACTTTTGAAATATTGTCACTGTTGTAATGTGGGAAACACGGCAGCCAATTTGCGCACAGCAAGCTCCCACAAACAGCAATGTGATAACGAACAGATAATCTGTTTTTAGTGATGTTGATTGAGGGATAAATATTGGCCAGGGAGAGTGGCATAGTGGTTAGCACTGGTGCTTCACAGCGCCAGGGACCCGGGTTCGAATCTGACCTCAGGTGACTGTCTGTGTGGAGTTTGCACATTCTCCCCGTGTCTGCGTGGGTTTCCTCCGGGTGCTCCGGTTTCCTCCCACAGTCCAAAAATGTGCGGGTTAGGTTGATTTGGCTATGATAAATTGACCCTTAGTGTTTGGGGGGCATTAAATATGTGGGGTTGTGGGGATAGGATGGGATATGTTAGGGGGAATTAAATTCGTGGGGTTACGGGGATAGGGTGGGATAGGTGCAGGCTCGATGTGGGGATTCTGTGTGAGGAAAGCAGGGACAGGGTACTGGATTTGGATGATCAGCCATGATCGTATTGAATGGTGGAGCAGGCTCGACGGGCCGAATGGCCTACTCCTGCTCCTAGTTTCTATGTTTCTATGAGAACTCCCCCTGTTCTTCTTCAAAATAGTGCGGTGGGATCTTTTACGTCCATCTGACAGAGCAGACAGGGCCTCAGTTTAACGGCTCATCCAAAAGACGGCACCTCCGACAGTGCAGCACTCCCTCAGTCTTGCACTGGAGTGTCAGCCTAGATTGATGTGCTCAAGTCTCTGGAGTGGGACTTGAACCCACAACCTTCTGACCTTCAGAAGCGACGGTGCTAGATTTTTGAATCGATAGATTTTTGAATATTAAGGGAATCAAAGGATGTGGGGATAGAGCAGGAAAGTGGAGATGAGGTAGCAGATGAGCCATGATCTTACTGAATGGCGGAGCAGGCTCGAGGGGCCAAATGGCCTACTCCTGCTCCTATTTCTTATGTTCTTTTGTTCACTGAGCCACGGCTGACACAGGAGAGGCCTCCGCCTATTTAAAGCCTAGGGTTGGACTGGATATTCTTTCCGGAAGTCGCGCTCTTTGAGCCTAAAGGAATTTGGCAACTGTGCCTGTAGCCACCATTTGCAGCATATGGCGACACCACTACTCCCGGGCAAAATGGAAATGATTGGGTAATTCCCCCGTCAATCACGGCTGGAGACCGCACTGCTGTAAGTGACTGGGATTGATTTTACGCACAAGTTTCTGTCTGTTCCAGTTGGTGGAGGCTCTTTTCAAATAAACTCTGTAAATAGACTGTTTGCTTTGCTTTGCTGTGTTTGCTTTGCTGTTTGCTGAGTAAATAGACTGGGTTTGCTTTGCTGTTTCCTTTGTTTGCTGAAAAAGGCACGGTTTGGCTGTGAGTCCAACTCATTGGCCGACAGTGGAGTCCAGAGACACTCGGGCCACAATTTGCAGAATATCACACTCTCGAGTTTGAGCTGTATGGAAAACATACCAGCGTACATAACTGTGATTCTCTTTGAGTGACCTCAAGCATTCCTCCTCTCAAGCTGTAACAGTATTTATCAGTTTGTTTGTCCAGATATTGGAGCCCAATTTTTAAAAAGCCTTTTCTCCGATAAAAGTTCCACGTAAAAACTAACGAGTGTCTCTTACTTCAGAGACGCCATCCGAGAGAGACAGAGAAGGAGACAGACATATGCGCTGATTAAAGCACTTGTGCTTCATTGTGTTTGTAATTAGAATTCAGAAACAGTTTCTAGAAAAATAGTTTGTTTTTCCAAGACACTTGAAAATTAACTGGCATTCAAATTCAAAAGTTTTTTTTCCAGAGAGGAGTTTGACATGAAAACTAAGAATAGTCTTTTCATTTCAGACGGAGGCTTTGTCAGAGAGTGAGAGAGACCAGCTGTGCTTTGCACCCTGA
The DNA here is from genome assembly GCA_030390025.1 of Squalus acanthias. Classification (NCBI taxonomy): domain Eukaryota; kingdom Metazoa; phylum Chordata; class Chondrichthyes; order Squaliformes; family Squalidae; genus Squalus; species Squalus acanthias. The sequence goes on along the minus strand of CM059432.1, from coordinate 6,733,773 downwards.
ATTCAATAACAGAAATATTTAATTATGCAGCTATGTATCAATTTATTTAGCCAGCTGCGGTGCGGTCAAGAAGGGCAAATTAATTTTGGAAGTTATTTTCAAACAAAAATGTTCATATGAAAACTATTAACATCGCCGCCTCCAACTACCGCAAATCTCACAACTCTGTCTAACTCCTTTACCCCAGTGCTGCAGAATAAAATAATTCCCTTATTCCCAGTGAACGAACTATCTCCAACCAAGTATATGTTACCATAAAATCTTGCTGTGTATCCTGGGCTTTGAATAGGAAGTTAAATCTGAGATATAGTATACACAAAGAGGAACATGTAACTATCAGCCTACTGACTCATATCTTTCATAGAACAATGGCAGGATTGCGAAATTCAGTCTCAAAATGTCTAGTAAAAACCCCTTAGCACTATGTAATAAAAATTGAATTGAATTTATTCAGATATTGTAAATCAGCAACACTGATAATTATTGTGCCTTGTAAAACAGCATGTCCTCTTACTCACTGAGCAGCACCACAGGAGATCTAATAATTAAAAATAATTCATTAAAAATATTGTTTTACCTGTCAGTACAAATATTGTATTTTTTGTTCCAGATGCTAAAACAATCTTAAAATGCTGGGTGCAGCCTAAAACTGACAGCCACATTTCAATGTCCAAAGTTCCCCAACCAAGCAATTCAACTCTGAATGACCTTAAGATTGTGTTGAATTAACATTAAGACTGCGGTTTTAAAGTTCCAGCTTTGTAGAATACATTGTATGCATTATACGGTATAACACTCCAGTCCAATTAAAAGTGCATTTTCCATTTTAATGTGGGCCAAGCCATTGTAAATATGCTGGAAGAATTATTTTTTTTTTACAATTCCAACTAACAGGCATCCAGCATCATTGAAACTGACGCAAATATATTAAAGAAAGTCAGTAATTTTCTGCTTTTTTTCTGACCTTGATAACTTGCCTCTCCCCAAGGGCAGGAGCCAGGAATTTGCAAGTAGCTGTCAATTATCCTCAAGATTTAGATTACTTTTCCACAGGGGACTACTTGAGCAGTGGCCTTAAAGAGGCTGACCAACTCAAACATAGCACCATCTTAGCAGTTAAACTTTACAACCATTCACCAAAGCCCAGGCTACCCATCAGCAACACCGCAGGAGAGCAAGTAGTTGTTTATTATTTCTACCGAAAGTGAACTACATCATTGTATAGGGACAAATTAGTTAGCAGTAAATGTTCAGTGGAAGCTGGACAGGTGCAACACAGTACAATCTTAAGATTATGTTACCTAGATGCCATGTATAAAAGAGGCATCCTTATGAAAAATTATCCTGCAGAGTAACAGGATTGCAATCAATAGCAATGCAATGAAAAACACAATGACCCCGAAATTCCTGTAGCAGGGGAGGGCAATGTCACTGTGGACTGCCAGCCTGGGGTAAGGTTGAGGGGGGGCACTAAATGTGGCAAGGTACTCAAAACAAAATCAAAAGGACAACTTGGCGATTGAACCATTGGGGTCTTGCCTCTTTTCTGTTCTATTAGAGGAGAGATTGGGTTGATTGGAGTTTAGAAGAATGAGAGGGGATCTCATTGAAACTTATAAAATTCTAACAGGACTAGACAGACTAGATGCAGGAAGGATGTTCCCGATGGCCGGGGAGTCCAGAACCAGGGGTCACAGTCTCAGGATAAGGGGTAAGCCATTTAGGACTGAGATGAGGAGGAATTTCTTCACCCAGAGAGTGGTGAACCTGTGGAATTCTCTACCACAGAAGGCAGTTGAGGCCAACTCATTAAATATATTCAAGAAGGAGTTAGATATATTTCTTAAGGCTAAAAGGATCAAGGGATATGGGGAGAAGGCAGGGACAGGGTACTGAATTTGGATGATCAGCCATGATCTCATTGAATGGCGGAGCAGGCTCGAGGGGCCGAATGGCCTACTCCTGCTCCTATCTTCTATGATTCTATGAAATCCTGGGGCAGGCCCATTAATATACCCGATGTCCAATAATGGTGTAAATGAAGAAGATACTTCATACTATGAATTTTTCTGATCTACACCCTTAACAACGTGGATGCCACGGACACGTATGAGTTTGGCATTCAGCATTCCTAGGGCAATGGGGAAGTGAGGGGTGGGATGGAAAGAGTGTCAGGACTGCTGAGCCTTATTAACTGTTTCAGCATTTCCAAAACTAGTCGAAGATACAAAGGGAGCGTTTTAATTATTTTTTCCATCTTCCTAGATCCCCGTGGGACCAAGAATGTTGCAGCAAGTTGTCACAGTGAAATTCCTTCCTCCCGTTATACTGGAGACGGTGTGGGTGCCTGCCTTTCACATTTAACTTACCCGGACCTTGAGATTTCGGAGGGGTCAGGGACTTCAGCACTGAGTGCATGGAGGTTCCACTCCACCATTCTCCCAAGGCCTCCCCAGGAATTTCAAGTCCTACTGACGACAACAACAACAACAACTTGCCTCCCTATCTCTGCAACTTCTTCCAGCTCCGCAACCCTCTGGAATTTCTGCTCTATTCCAATGCTGGCCTCTTGTGCATCCCTGATTTTCACCACCCACTATTGGCGGCCGTGCCTTCAGCTGCCAAGGACGAAGCTCTGGAATCCTCTCCCTAAACCTCAAAACCTCTACCTCTCTTTCCTCCTTTAAGACGCTCGTTAAAACCTACCTCTTTGACCAAGCTTTTGGTCACCTGTCCAAATATCTCATGCGGCTCGGTGTCAAATTTTGTTTGCTAACACTCCTGTGAAGCACCATGGGATGTTTTACTACATTAAAAGCACTAGATAAATGCAAGTTAGTGGTGTTAATGACGATTAAGGCTCCCGATTAAGGCTCCTGGTTAAACAGCGCCTCGATTTCAAAATTCTCATCCTTGTTTTCAAATCCCTCCATGGCCTTGCCCCTTACTATCTCTGTAATCTCCTTCAGCAGCACAACCACCCCGCACCCCCCCCCCCACCCCACCCCCGGAGATATCTGCACTCCTCTAATTCTGCCCTCGAGCATTCCTGATTATAATCGCTCAACCTTTGGTGGCCGTGCCTTCTGTTGCCTGGGCCCTAAGCTCTGGAATTCCCTCCCTAAATCTCTCCGCCTCTCTCTCCTCCTTTAAGATGCTCCTTAAAACCTACCTCTTTGACCAAGCTTTTGGTCACCTGCCCTAATTTATCCTTATGTGGCTCAGTGTCAAATTTTTTGTCTGAAAATACTCCTGTGCAGCGCCTTGGGAGGTTTTACTACGTTAAAGGCGCTATATAAGCACAAGTTGTTGTTGTTGATTAGTTATTTTAAAACCATTTATACAAAGTCACAATCAATTGTTAATCTTGCATTATTGTGTTTATGGAAAACATGTTCTGACAGTAATTCAGCACAGCAACCCGATAAAAAGGTAGGCCGGAATTTTGCCGGTGCTCAGGGGGCGGGTTTGGAGGCGGGACATCCGGCAAAATCGCTGTCAACCCGCCTCCAATCAATCTTCCCAAGTGTCGGGTCCCCGATTTGCGCATGGACCCAACACCTAGCGGCGGGAAGAGGATTATAGCCACTTAACTGCTTGTTAACAGGTTGTTAACAGGCAGTTAACAGGCTTTTTCCAATTTTGACACTTCTACTGCGAGTGTCCCAATGTCCGGACACCACGCCAGGTAAGTGTGGCGAGTTGCGAGTCTGCTGTAATGTTTATGCATTGATGACAGCTGCAGAAGTGGTGTGAAGGATCCAATGGTGCACTGGTGAGTTTCAGAGGTAAGAAAATGTTGGGAAATTCATTTTTAATGCATTTAGACTTAGGTAACAAGTTTTGATTTGTATGTGTAGTCCCACCTCATTGGGAGAACCTCTCTCACCAGTGACAGATCTGTAACCTCACCTGCAGCTGCCATCTGTTCTAGCCTAAGGAGGGAGTCACTGGTAAGCCTGGGTGCAAGAACTCACCTTTGTACAGTGATTGTCAGTGTTTGCAGCGCCACAATGCTGTCAAACACTGAGAAATCAGCTGTCAAAAAAAAGTGCGTGGCCCCTTTAAGAAAACCGGCAGATGACACGTCATCAAATGACGTCATCTGACACCGGCTTCCTCCTAATTGGCCGGCAAGCCTGCAGGGCGGGCTTAACGAGGCCAATTGACGCAAAATCACGTCTGTGGGCCGGATGTCGTTGGGGGCGGGACTGGAACCCGGAAGCCACCTGACCCACTCCTAAGCCGCCTCGAACAAGAAAATCACAGCCGTAGAGTTTATATGAATCCAATATATAATGTTGTAAGTGTTTTCTTTTGATTTGTTTTCTTACTCTGCTATTAACCTATTAACTGTTAGCAGGGTATGGGAGAACTCCTGTCTCTTTGGGACAATTAGTTTGTTAAGCTTTCAGGTCACACCCTGTGGCAAGGGAAAGAAAGGTTTTCTGTTTTACTTCTGCAAGCTCAGAAATTAATTTGACAGTGCTGAAAACTAACACCACTATCTGATGGGAAGGTTATGTCAAATTAATTTCTGAACTTTCAGAAGTAAAACAGAAAACCAAAAAGACAAACAAGAGCCTTGTGTCTGTATTGTTGGCACGAGAGAGCAATTTTCATACACTTATTGGGATTCAGATTGTCTGGAACCCGTCGTACCTCAGCACTAAACTGCAGTGTTTTTTTTTTCGTTCATGGGATGTGGGCATTGCTGACAAGGCCAGCATTTATTGCCCATCCCTAGTTGCCCTTGAGAAGGTGGTGGTGAGCCGCCTTCTTGAACCGCTGCAGTCCGTGTGGTGAAGGTACTCCCACAGTGCTGTTAGGGAGGGAGTTCCAGAATTTTGACCCAGCAACAATGAAGGAATGACGATATATTTCCAAGTCAGGATGGTGTGTGACTTGGAGGGGAACTTGGAGGTGGTGGTGTTCTCATGCGCCCTTCTGGGCGGTAGAGGTCGCAGTAGTGTTGCACACTTACCAGTGGTAAGGAGTAGGAGTGCCCTTCCTGGCTCCACAAGAAAATCTTGGGCATCCCGCGCCCCGTGCTTCCACCCAGCCCCATCCTCCACTCTCCTCCCTCCACCCCACCCCACCCCACGATCGGCACCCAACCCCCGTCCGCCCAATAACCTTAGTGCCGGGCACTGTTCCCTCCGGTCCCTGGCGGCGGCCTCTAGCCGCACAAAATCCCGTCTACCTCATCGCCACCAGAAGGCAGAGTTGCTAAATTTAATACGAGGCTGGGGCGTTAAAATGTGAAGAAGCCCTGTCGCTTGCTTCGTCCCCGCATGTCACACTTATTTCCCTCACTTAAAATCGGAGTTACAACCACAGAACGGTCGAGGGAAAGCATGGAGTGAGCTATGGCGATGTAGAGTGAGAGGTGCAGAGCAAACACAGAAAAGTGGGTGGCAAAACAGAGAACGAGCTGAAGCCGAGCGAGGGGCAGAAACAAGACTGGAGATAAGGATACAACAGATTGTTCTACTGGGATCTAAGATAAAGAATAAATCAGGCTGAGGAGATTAACTGGGACTCGCACTGTAATCCAGGGCCTCACAAAATGAAGCAACGAGCGGACACTGGGTTTCTCATCCAGGGATTAGGACAAAGGAAGTCCTTTATCAATAGTTTGGCAATGGTAAGATTGGGTGCTTGCGTTTGTGCTTACTTAATTGACATCTTGTTTGAGAAATAAGGCAAATCAGGAACATACGAGAAATGCCAGACAGAAGACGACCAGCTGGCCCATCTAGCCTGTCCCATACAGTCGTGATGGTTTTATGCTTCATAATTGAGACATTCTCTACTTATCTGGGTCTGCATAATCTCCGAGAAGAGGTGAAAAAAAACAAGGCTAATTAGGGAAAAACAATCCAGCAAATTCCTGTCCGACCCTCCCCAAGTCAATCGAAAATATAGATTTATCATTGACCATGTTGAATTACTGTATAAATTGCACAAACTAATTTTTAGAGCTAATCTTAAAAAAACATGTTTATCTGTTCTGGTTCTGTGTGGTCTTCCTGTGCTCGTAAGTTGACTAATTATGCTCTTTACATCAATGTTCTTTGCATTAGTCTCTTTATTTAGATGTCTAATTCAATAATTTATGTTATTGGTAAACCTACACCTCATTACTACTGACATTAGTAAACCTTTTAGCCAAGGTATAATGTCTACATCAAAGCCCAATGTCTCACATCATTTATCTTCTGATATTTGGTACCAAAATCAAGAGACATTTCTAACTTGTTTTTACATGTTATAGGCCTATATTTAAGGCTATTTTCGGGATTTTCAGATTTTGCTAGTTTTCTATGCTTGCATTAAGACCTCAGTGTTTACGAGAGTAACGTACTTTTCGATTCATCCACTTCAATTACTTGGATCGAGTTTGAAATAGTTACTTTCAGCGCAGTACTGAGGGAGCGCTGCACTGTCGGAGGTGCCGTCTTTCAGATGGGACGTGAAACCGAGGCCCCGTCTGCTCTCTCAGGTGAGCGTAAAAGATCCCACGGCACTATTTCGAAGAAGAGCAGGGGAGTTATCCCCGGTATCCTGGCCAATATTTATCCCTCAATCAACGTCACACAACAACAGATTATCTGGTCATTATCACATTACTGTTTGTGGGAGCTTGCTGTGCGCAAATTGGCTGCCGCGTTTCCCACATTACAACAGTGACTACACTTCAAAGAAGTACTTCATTGGCTGTAGAGTGTTTTAGGATGTCCGGTGGCCATGAAAGGCACCGTATCAATTGCAAGTCTTTCTTTTCTTTCTTTCCGATTTCACCGCGCAAATCTGGTGCTGCAAGCTTTTTAAAAACTTTTCTCGATTTTAGTGCATTATCCCATGAAAGTTACTACAGTATTTCAGAATGCTGCATGGCCCACAGTCTCAGGAAAATCATCACAAGTTTCCAGAAATGCCACACACAGTGGGGGGAAAAGCTCCATGAAATCAATCCCTCCGGTTAGAATACCCAAAGGAAGAATGATGAGGGCTACTACTGTGCTGAAAATAAATTGCTCCATGTCTGAGTTGTTGAGGAAATTAAAAGATAGCAATTTTGTCCCACTTTTAACAAGTGGTTTACATTCAGTAGCTTTGGAGTCTCCAGAAAGCACTTAGCAGAGAGAGCAGTGTGTCCTGTTTCGATATCAGTGCTGATGTTACCGAATCCTGATTCAGGCGATGATTAAGTTGATGGTAGATGTAAACAAAAGCCAGTTCATTCTTACTTTGGTTCCTCACTGTTTGGACATAAAGTCCACTTCCCAACTCTCATAAGCAATCCCTTCTTGCAGGTTATCATTTACTGTAGGAAGTGGTTGGTAATGCATCACTACCTCAAAGAGCAAGTCAGTTCCTAAGGTTTACTGTTTTCTGTTCATTCATTTTCTTTGTTTAAACAATGTCGACCACGAGACATCTGTATATATATTTATAATATAAACAGTTCATTTTACCATGAGCTCGGAAGAGATAACCCTCACACCTACAGTAGTATTTTACGTACTTGAAAACTGCCACACTGCAGCAGAATTAGCCCTTTGAAGTTGCATTCCTGTATACAGTAAGTTGGTGTAATGAATGAAATCAGTCCTTATTTAAAGAAAGACTTGCATTTCTGTAGCGCCTTTCACGACCACCGGACGTCTCAAAGCGCTTTACAGCCAATGAAGTACTTTTTTTTTGGAGTGCAGTCACTGTTGTAATGTAGGAAACGCGGCAGCCAATTTGCGCACAGCAAGCTCCCACAAACAGCAATGTGATAATGACCAGATAATCTGTTTTTGTTATGTTGATTGAGGGATAAATATTGGTCAGGACACCAGGGATAACTCCCCTGCTCTTCTTCGAAATAGTGGCCGCGGGATCTTTTATGTCCACCTGAGAGAGCAGACAGGGCCTCGATTTAACATCTCATTTGAAAGACAGCACCTCCAACAGTGAACAAACTACCAACTTCAACAATGGATGACTTTACATTCTGCCAAATGTGCATAAATGACGTTAAGTATTTCATGTAAGAGAAAACCTAGTTCAATTATATTTGTTTTTGGCATGATTTAATCATTCCCAAATGTAAATGCAACTAGGGCTTTCGTCAGAAACTGGACTTGCGAATTGTGCCCTTGTTATAGAAAGGGAAGGGCATTATCTGAGGAAGGACATACTTGCCTTAGAGGCAGTGAAACTAAGGCTGCGAATTTAATTCTGGAGGCGGGATAGCTGGTTTCCGGGTTCCGGTCCCACCCCCAGCCACCTCCGCTCTGCAGACGTGATTTTCCTTTGATTGGCCTTGTTAAGCCCCACCCTGCGGGCTTACCAGCCAATTAACAGGAAGCGGGTCTGATGACATCATTTGATGACGCGTCATCAGCCGGTTTCCTTAAAGGGACCACGTCCACATGGAGTTTGACAGTTGTCCTGTCAGTGTTTCACAGCATTGAGGTGCTGCAAACACTGACAAGCACTGCACAAAGGTGAACGCTTGAACCCAGGCTCTCCAATGACTCCCTCCATATGCTTATGGAGGGAGTCACAGCACGCAGGGAGGTTCTCTTCCCTTCCAAGGGCGGAAGAGACCTCCCCAGGACACCATCTTACCATGCACCTCCACCCAACCCTCTCTATCTACTTTATCACTTCCCCATCTCACTAGCCACCCCTCACACTCACCCTCATCCTACTGCAAGCATACCAACTAACAACACACAAGGGAGGCATTTGAGAGGTTTAGCCAATGTCCATGTGAAGCTTCTGGTAATGTGTTGTCATACAGTGAAATCTATTTTTCAAAAAGTGACCCTTATTGGCCATATCTGAGCGCACCTTGAGAAGTGTCTTACTGAGTTCCAGTGATTGTTCAGTCAAAACCCACCCAAGCTATCGTGATGTGTGTGCATGGAATGGCTTGGAAATTAAAAGGATGTTTTACGGTGCTGGTGTGGGATGGTGTCAACCTGGTGCATCATGTGGCAGCCAGGGTTTACAGCGTCAAGTGAAGAAAATCTGGCCATGGTGATGTCATCGCTGGCCTCCCGGCCAGCATTGTTGTCAGGGGCTGATGCCCTGTGTCCAGTGCAGCATCAGGTGATGGTGGAGAAGGTTGGTGAGGTTCGTGTTGGGGCTGATCATGGAAGGATTCGGAGGACCAAGGTCTGATTGTTTCATTGGCTCCAATGTTGCTGGAATAGATGGCAGCTGCAGGTGAGATGACAGAAGCGATCTGTCACTGGTGAGAGAGGTTCTCCCAATGAGGTGGTATACAGTTGGATCTAAAAACTTGTAAGCTAAAGAAATCTCTATATGTATTAAAAATGCAGTAACCAACATTTTCTGTGCTCTGAAACTCACCATCTCCAACATGGCATCCTTGACACCACTTCTGCAGCTGTCAGCTTTTCACAAACATCAGAGCAGACTCAAAACACGCCAGGTTGAGTTGAACAGCAGGTAACCAGGGGGAAGAAGGTAAAATTACAAGTAAGCCTCAAAATACTCTTAAATTAGCTCTTAACAAGCCGTTTAAGTACCAGAACTGTCTCCCCCGCCGAATGGTGTCAGGTCAGTTCTGCGCTGACAGACCCAACACCTGGGAGACGCGCGTGGAGGCAGGTTGACAGCGGACCCACCCCCATAGCATAATTAAATTCGTGGCCTACGGTTCACTAGAATGATCCCTAGGATGAGAGGGTTGTCCTTTGAGAAGAGACTGAGTAGATTAGAAGAATGAGAGGTGATCTCATTGAAACATACAAGATTCTGAGGGGAATTGACAGGGTAGATGCGGAGAGGTTGTTTCCCCCTGGCTAGGACCAGGGGTCATAGTCTCAGGATAAGGGGTCGGCCATTTAAGACTGAGATGAGGAGGAATTTCTTCACTCAGTGGGTTGTGAATCTTTGGAATTCTTTACCCCAGAGGGCTGTGAATGCTGAGTCGTTGAGAATATTCAAGGCTGAGATCGATAGATTTTTGGACTCGAGGGGAATCAAGGGATATGGAGATCGAACGGGAAAGTGGAGTTGAGGTTTGAAGATCAGCCATGATCTTATTGAATGGCGGAGCAGGCTCGAGGGGCCGTATGGCCGAGTCCTGCTCCAAATTCTTATGTTCTTATTAAACAAAGCCAGCTCGCCCGCACCTGCAGATATGGTCATTGTTGATGCACTAAAACAGAGCGCCACTGGGCTGCACATATTAAATCTGCTCAGTAGCACAAGTAAATGAGCCGGGCGGAGGGAGGGTGGGCGGGAAGGTCAGAGGCAATGTTTACGTGCGCAGCCGTGGGAACACCAAGATGGCAACCTTTCCATTTTGGACCCCAGCCGCTGCATGATCACATTCTATAAAGAACCAAATGTTAAAAGTGTTAAAAAGAAAATTGGAAATGAGATGCATGGATACTTAAAAGAAAAAGACTTAGATTTCTACAGCGCCTTTCACGACCACCAGACGTCCCAAAGCGCTTTACAGCCAATGAAGAACTTTTTGGAGTGTCGTCACTGTTGTAATGTGGGAAACGCAGCAGCCAATTTGCACACAGCAAGCTCCCACAAACAGCAATGTGATAATGCCCAGATAATCTGATTTCTAGTGAAGTTGGTTGAGGGATAAATATTGCCTAGGACACTGGGGGTAACTCCCCTGCTCTTCTTCAAAATAGTGGCCCTGGGATCTTTTACGTCCACCTGAGAGAGCAGACGGGGCCTCGGTTTAACATCTCATCCGAAAGACGGCACCTCCGACAGCGCAGCGCTCCCTCAGCACTGGCACTGGGAGTGTCAGCCTAGATTTTTGTGCTCAAGTCTCTGGAGTGGGACTTGAAACCCACAACCTTCTGACTCGGAGGCAAGAATGCTACCAACTGAGCCACAGCTGACACACTAGAATAAGACCATTGCATAGCCTTAGCCTGTAAACTTCTTTCAAACTTGCTTGCATTGATCCTCAAATCATTTTTTTCTTTTTATAAAACAGAGCAAAAATGTGAACTATTTACTTTTCTCAATTCAGGTACACATAGAGGATTTGTTTTCCATTTCCTTGCTGCCATGACATCAATTTTCCACCAACAGAGATCGTATAATATAACTAAACCTCTTAAAATAAATGGGATTTTTAAAGTTATTGCACAGCAAAAACTGCCAGGAGAATTTCTGATGATCAGAACATACCAGAGGCTCCAGTCCTTCAATATTAAATCCTAAAATATAATTCATTTAATAGTTGGTCATAAAGCTGGTCAAAACTTCTAGCTGCATGACTCAATACTACATTAAAACACATATTAAGACTGGAGTTCCTGGGTTTACCGGTTCAGTGTCTTTGCTCAAGTTAAATAATCTACTTTGAAAGACCTGGAGTGTTTCCAGGTTCTGAATCTGTGGCCTTTGTAAATCATTACAACTAGTCAATCTCCCGTGGCATTGCACATGGCCAGTCAAGGCCATGTGCAGTATTCAGGTCAAGTAAGGTTAGAAGGTAAGTAGATAATTGGACCAAGGCAGGAGTGAGGAGGAAAGGGCAAATGGGGAAGGAAGAACAGAGAGGGGGGGAAGGGAGAAAACGAGGGTCAATGACAGACATGACAGGGGAGAAGAAAGCAGGAGGGAAGGGAATGAGGCAAGAAGGAAGGTGAGGGGAAGGACTAAGGGGGGGATGAGAGAAGGTGGAGGAGAGAGTGAGGGGGATCTGATTGAGGTTTATAAGATAATGAAGGGAATATATTGTGTTTCAGTTGACAGTTTGTTCCAATTAAATAGATTAGGGAGGGCCAGGTGACACAATTTTAAGTTGCATAAGGCCAGATCTCGGTTAGATGTCAGGAGGTGGCTCTTTTTTTTTTTTTAAAGAGAATAGTGGCGCTCTTGGACAGGCTGCCATCTCGTGCGGTGGATGCCAATTCGCTGAATTCCTTCAAGCGATTGCTAGACCTGTTTCTGGCTGGGGCGGAGATCGCCTCTTATCGAAGGTAGGTACTGTAGGGAATTCAGGACCAGAGTGATCTCCTGGACTAGTTTCAATCGCCCAGATGGGTCGGAGAGGAATTTCCCAGATTTGTTTTCACCAAATTGGCCAGGGTTTTTTTAATCTGTTTTTTTGCCTCTCCCAGGAGATCATATGGTTTCGGGTGGGGTGCGGAGTCTATATATTGTGATACACAAGGTATCGCAAATGTGTGGGACAGGCTGGATGGACCAGAGGGCCTTTACCTGTCAGTCATTGCTCGCATATTCGTATGATCGGTGAAGAGGGTGTGAGAGGGTAATTAGAGGGAATAAGGAAAGAGGAGGGAAGGGAGTACACGGACAGAAGGGGGAGGAGGAATGGGGAATGGGAGTAGAGAGTGATAGGAGGAGGGAAGGTGGAGAGGAAAATAATGGGGTGATGGGTTGGGGAGCTGCAGGGGAGAAGGAGTGCTGTGAGGAGGTTCGGGGGAGATAGGGACAGGGCAGGGAAACTACTTTTATCAGGGAGGTAAACTATCTCAGCAGGGGTACGGTAGCATAATGGTTATGTTACTGGACTAGTAATCCAGAGGCCTGGACTAATGATCTGGAGACATGAGTTCAAATACCACCCTGGCAGCTGGGGAACTTAAATTCATTAAATAAATCTGGAATAAAAAGCTAGTATCAGGAAAAGCCCATCTGGTTCACTAATGTCCTTTAGGGAAGGAAATCTGCTGTCCTTACCTGGTCTGGCCTATTTGTGCTATAACTGCTCTCTGAAATGTACCAAACTGCTACAAAGAATACAGACTGCAGCGGTTCAAGGCGGCGACTCACCACCACCTTCTCAAGGGCAATTAGGTATGGGCAATAAATGCAAGAAAAAGGTGCGAAGAGAAAATATTAAATGCTCAAAGGAAACAGCAGCGTACGTACCTCCATCAGATTTCAGAGATAAAGGGGGAAAAATTCAGTTGGTTGCGCCTCCCGTTAGCGCCTTAAGAGGGCGCGAATGGGGCGCAAAGCAACTAGCGCCCGGGCGCGGCGATGTTTGCGCCGCTCGCGAAATTAACTAGACATTTTGCGGTGGCGCTAAACAGTACCACCACGATCTCCTGCGCCGGCAGATCGTGACGTCAGTCGAGTGCGCAACGCCCCGGAGCGGATATTGAGTGGCGCCCCCTGCCTTACCGCCTGCCGCTAGCAACGACAGGTTGAGGGGAGCGTTTTGCAATCAGGAAGGGACTGGGGGAGCGCTATTTAAAGGCGACCGCTTCCTGCCTTTTTTTGTTGCCGACATTTTTGAACAACGCATTCTGAGAGAGAGAGAGAGAGAGAGAGAGAGAGAGAGAGAGAGAGAGAGAGAGACTGACTTCTGGAGAGATTCAACGCTGTGTGAAGGAGTTTTGGGTGCTGAGCAGCACTTTGCAGGTTCATTTTGATTTGCCCTTCCTTGTATCGATTTAGAAGAAACAGTGGGGGCTGCACTCTGAGCTCTTTCCCTGGGCCTCTCCATTGTTCTTTCCAGCAGATTTGATGTACAGGTCTCTCCAGGCCGAGATTCAAGGCTGCAATGAGCAGGATGTGGATGGAAAGCAAGATCAACCCTCCCCTTTAAGAACTGGCTGGGGCCATTGTGTCTGTGTTCCATTGCTGACTGACATCACATGAGCTTCGCCAGCGCTCTGAGTTAGCGCCTCGCTCCTCGGCCTTTGCGCCTTAAGACAGATGTGTAGCGCCTGATTTAGCGCTCCAATCACTTCCAGGGGCGATAAAAGTCAAGTTTGCAGTCGGAGGCGATAATTAGCGCCAGGCGCTAATCTTTGCGCCCGGCCGATAATTGCACCCCAAACGGGGCGACACTGAATTTTTCCCCCAAAGATCGTTAAAATAACTAATTTAGTTATCAATTTACATTATTAGATCATTTGTTAATTTTAAATCTGAGATTGATAGATTTTCGTTCACCAAAGATATTAAGGGATATGGGCCAAAGGCGGGTATATGGAGTTAGGTCGCAGATCAGCCATGATCTCATTGAATGGCGGAATAGGCTTGAGGGGCTGAATGGACTACTCCTGTTCCTATGTTCCTAATACAAATTATTGCACATCATAATATCAGACTTACAAAAAGTAAATAATTCTGGTGATATAGAAATAATTTTGCACGATGACAATTAGCGGGTAGATGCTGGCTAACTACTTTTATACACAGTGACAGCTACCACTTTTTGGATCTAATGTTACAGGATATGACTTTCAATATTGCAAAGGCCTATAGCAAGGCCTATAGCAGTGCCACCTGTAGGCATAATAGGTATTGCAGGTAAAAGGGGACACTTTCAACATGAAAAAAGCATGAAGGAAAGGTTAACAGGGGTTTTCCAGGTATTTGATGGAATGTGATGAACACCCAATAATTTTAATATATAACAGATATACCGTTAGGGGAAAAAATAACAGCTGCCCTGTTACATATTCTACACTTTCTTCATATCCTAACTCGCACCAAGTCCTGTTTACCCATCACCCCTTTGCTCGCTGACCTACATTAGGTCCGAGTCCGGCAACGACTCGATTTTAAAATTTTCATCCTTGTTTGTAAATCCTTCCATGGCCGTGGCCTTCCCTATTTCGGTAACCTCCTTCAGCCCTACAACCCTCCAAGATATCTGCGCTCCTCCAATTCTGGCCTCTTGCACGTCCTCGATTTTAATTGCTCCACCATTGGCGGCCGTGCCTTCCGCTGCCTGTGCTCTAAGCTCTGGAATTCCATCCCTAAACCTCTCCGCCTCCCTGCCTCCCCCTTTAAGACACTCCCTAAAACCAACCTCTTTGACCAAGTTTTTGGTCACCTGTCCTAATATCACCTTACGTAGCTCAGAGTCAAATTCTGTTTGATAACGCTCCTGTGAAGCGTCTTGGGATGTTTTACTGTGTTAAAGGCGCTATATAAATGTAAGTTGTTGTTGATTCACTCAAGAATTGAAGGATTTTGATCCTGTCACAAAACAAATTATATATAAACACTGAACCTATTATTGCTGCTGCTACTATGCTATTCACTCCTTCTGGATAGAAGGCATAGTGCAATGGAGGACCAAGTGCTTGACAGATTTATTCTCCAACTCTACTGAATTCCCAATCTCAGGAAAGTGGGAAGGAACTCAAAGGTCAGACAGCTCAACAAAAAAAAGACAGATAATAAATTGGAGGGTTGGTGACCACTCTTTTGCATCCCCTAGTGCCTGATTCAGGTATGGCATGGCAGAGGTCTGGGAGAGCAGCAGTTGCCTACCCAATCAGCAGAAAAGAATTGCACAGGCTGAGATAGTTAGGAGAGGAGAAAGTTACCGGGTAACGTACCCTCAAAGACAAAAGCGGCCACAAATGGGCTAGACATGTACATTGTTTTTAAAGCTTTCTGTTATGAAACAAGCTACTGAAAGTGCTTCGGGTGCAAACTGTTACATTTTATTTTTAAAAATCTGCTTTAAATTACCGCTTGGGTCACAAAACCAAATGTCTTAACTAGCAGAGTGTTGGTTTAGTATTTGCCCAAAAAAATTGCTGTCAAAATAACGGTGAGGCTAATGTTACTCGCCATTATTTATGCGAAATCCCACAGCAACTTCAGGCGAGGGGCAGATGCGGGATTAAGCGCAAAAATCCAAAAGTTGCTGTCAAGAGATACGCCACTCCGCCAGTAGCTTCGTGAAAACAGCATCTCGCTGTCTGGCGCCGCATTAAAATGCATTGAGCAGCGTGAAGTTCCTGTATAGTAGATACGAATTAAACTCACCACAGAAAGTTAGTGCTTGTCCATTTCAGTCTAAGCACCCTTTTATCAGCGTGACAAGTGTTAATTACTGCTAATCAACCTCTCTGGCACTGAAAATTAACTATTACAAGCGTGGAGCCTCATTCCTTCCGGTTTTAATTGTGGTTGGCGATTTGAAAAAAAGATTTAAATTCAAAAAAAAGTTTTCCTAATTTTTTCCACTCTCTCTTAATCCAATCTTTCTTTCCCTCTCTTTATTTCTCTTTCTGTCCCTGATTTGACATTGAACTCACCCACTCTAACTTGCACTTCCTTGTTCAGACCTTGCGCTGTTCATTTCACAATCCTTCAATCTGATTGGATAAGGAGATACACAGTTGCTTGCCCTGTTCACTCAGGTCCCAGATGTCCTGTAGAGGGCGCCGTGCCGTTTCCATCTCAGTTCCAGCAGCTTGCAGCGCAAAATATCATGGAGATTAAACGGGCAAATGGCAAGTGTAACTAACAAACAGGCGCCATTCGCTGGCCTGCCACAGGAAATTCTGGGGCAATCCTGGAGTGTAAAATGGGTTTATTTACAGTGAGTGAAACTTGTGCACTTTCAGTTTCATGCCGATCATATGTATACCAGAAAGATTATTTCCGCTGGTTTTTATTCTCATAATGAACAGGCAGACACAATAATTGGCAAAGTGCAATACAGGCAGAAATGGGCCGTTTTTCTGTCTGCGGCGGATGATGATTTTTAAGCAAACAGCGACCGGAGAGGCGGTGTAACTTTTTTTTTACAAATTAAAGATACTGCGCAGTGGGTTCTGGCTTTGAGGAGGAAGCGTTCTCTCAGCCTGCTCAAGGATTTGCACTTGTGTCCTCTGCACAAACAACCCAAAAGCTAACTTGATTAATTATGAGTCACACTGCAAAGTTAAAGCGAGATTTGCTTTTTCCAGCACATGCGGACATTTTTGGCACAAGTCAAAAGCAAAAGATGACAGTTCTGAAGGCAAAGAATTAGAATCTGTTTAGTTAAGAATCAGAGGCATGCAGATAATATAACTCTCTGAAGATATGATATAAAGCTTGTTCAGGTGCAGATTTATTTTGCTGGCAGTGGACGCACTCCTTAATTAAACAAATAACTTAACTTTGAACTATTAGCTAAAGCCTGTTAGCACTTCAAACAAGTCAACAGTAACCCTTGTAAAAATAAACCAATGCAATTTCAGAAGTAAAAGAACACAGAAAACGCACAAGTCACGCTATCTCAATTTAGAATAACGTTGTCAAAACTCGTCATCATATTCTGGTCTGCGTTTCATCTTTTCTAAAGGGTCGACTGCAGCTTAAAGCTTCAGAATGCTGGAAATTACAGATTAGTTAGCCTAAAATCAGTAGTGGGGAAACATTCCAGGGCATTTTGCAGGATGCTATCAATGTTCATCTAAAGTGCACAAATGCCATAAGAGATAGTCGGCAAGGTTTTAGAAGCTGCCGGTCATGTCTCACCAATCTACTGATATAAACGAGGTCATCTATAATTTATTTCAGTGTTCAGAAATACATTTTTAGAAAGTACTATATACCAAGCTTTTAAAGAGGGTGAAGGCTAATAGAATTAATGGCAACTGCATTGAACAGTAATTGGCACGTAAAACAAAAGATGATGGTACATAGAAATAAAAATGTCTCGCCAGTAGAGGGTGTGCTGACCAATGTTCCCGCTAATTTTTATTTTTCCATTGAAAAGCCAGCAAGCCAGCTGCGCGGGAGGTCGAGAGCGCTAAAGGGAACGTTGATGCTGACAATGAGCAGTGAAGTTCCACAGTAGGTCTGTTCTAGGTCTCTCTTGTCCATTCCATTCAGTAATAATCAGCCCTAATGTTTGTTGATCAAGATTTTTGTTCGGCCAGGGTGTTTAGGGTTACGGAACCAAGGCGGGGTACGTGGAGTTAAGATACCAATCAGCCATGATCTAACAATGGTGGTACAGGCTCGAGGGGCTGAATGGCCTCCTCCTGTTCCTATGTCGGATGGATACTGGCTCTGTAAGAGGCCCTTACAGGGCTTTCAGTTACATCCTGACCCAGCTGAAGCCAAGATCCTGAAGAAGCAAGTACAGTATCAAACCACTGTAACAACAGAAAACGCTGGAAAAACTCAGCAGGCCAGGCAACATCCGTGGAGAGAGAAACAGAGTTAACGTTTCAGGTCGAAACCCTTCGTCAGAACTGAGAAAAAAAACAGGAAATGAAACAGATAAAAAAGCAAGGGGGAGGCTGGGGGGAGGAATAAAAGAACAAAAGGGGTGGTCTATGGTAAGTAGAGACATTAAGAGATGCTCAAGGCAAGACGAGATGGTAATGGGACAGGTTAAGAAACAAAAGGTGGCTCAGAAGTGTGAAATGTGAAATGCTGGCAGAATAAGAGACAGCTGCCGTGGGGGGAAGAGAGAGAAAAAAAAAGGGGAAAAGGCAGAGGTTATGATCTGAAATTGTTGAACTCGATATTGAGTCCGGAAGGCTGTAAAGTGCCTAATCGGAAGATGAGGTGCTGTACTCCAGTTACGACTGACATTACTTGGAAGAGTTCTGTCACAGCATTAAAACCAGTTGGAACATTCACGAGAGCCTTAACATCTTCAGTATTCATTAGATTTCAAAATTTCAACATCAATTTACAAAATGTACTTTTGTCAAAAAAAAGGAACACTTTTTGCTGCTCATAATTAAAAAAAAACTATTATGAGGCTTTCTTATATTAACAATTTATCGCATCTGCAATAGAAATAATTCCCCCAGGGAAAAAAATGACTCCACTGAATCACTTACCATACCAAGCAAGTTACTTATGACTTGATTTTAAAAAAAATCGATGAATCACAGAATTTATAGCATGGAGGAAAGGCCATTCTGCTCACTATGTCTATGCCAGTGCTTATTCTTCAGCTCAAGCTATCCACTCTAAGCCCAGTTTCCTGCCCTTTCACAATATCGTTTTTTATTCTTTCCTTTCACATAGCAATCCAATTCCCCTTTAATTTACGTTACAGTCTCTCTCTCTCTCTCTCTCTCAATACGACTTGCGGCACGGCATTCCATGCTCTAATAACCCTTTGTGTGAAACAAAATAATTCTAACTTGTCCCTTGAATCTTCTAATGATTTTGAATCCATGGCCCTTGTGGCCAATTCACTAACCAGTGGAAACAACCTTTCGCTATTTACCCTCTTGAAACACTTCAGAATTTTGAAAATCTGACCACCCCCCCATCGACCGCTACGCTTTCCTTTCATACCCAGGCATCTCCCTTTGTAATGTCAGCTGTGGCTCAGTGGGTAGTTCTCTCGCCTCCGAGTCAGAGGTCGTGGGTTCAAGCACAAAATCCAGGCCGACACTCCAGTGCAGTGCTGAGGGTATGCTGCACTGTCGGAGGTGCCGTCTTTCGGATGCCCCGTCTGTCTTCTTAGGTGGATGTAAAAGATCCCATGGCGCATTTTCGAAGAAGAGCAGGGGAGTTTTCCCCAGTGCCCTGGCCAATATTTATCCCTCAAATCAACATCACTAAAACAGATCATCTGGTCATTATCACATTGCTGTTTGTAGGAGCTTGCTGTGCACAAATTGGCTGCTTACGACAGCGACTACATTTCAAAAGTACTTCATTGGCTGTAAAGCGCTTTGGGAAGTCCTGAGGATGTGAAAGGCGCCATATAAATGCAAGTCTTTCTTTTTTCCCCTGTGTCTACAGTTCCTTTAATTCATTTTTATAACAAGTCTCTTATGTGGCAAGTTATCAAATGCCTTTTTGAAAATCTGTATCTTTTGTATATTAAAAATCTCTACATGGGTCACCATTTCATTTCAAAATACATTGAAAACTTCAACGGGACCTGTGAGAAAATTCAGTTTGATAAGTGTCCACATTTACCTGCAATATTTGTTACACCTGTGGTCGGGTTTTCCAATGTTAAGTATTCTGCCTGCGCACTAGTATTACGTGATTGGATCTCTTTCTGTATGCCTGATTTATTGCCATCTTTGAGGGCCTGTAACTGTCTGAAAAAAAATATTGGGGAATAAACCTGCGTGAAAATCGGGGCCAGTAATTTAGCATTAACAAAACGGCAAAAAACGGTAGGAGCAGAAAGGTGATCAAAATCAGCCAAAGTAAAGGTGGCAAGAAAGTCAGAGCAGGAAAAGCTGGGATCAATCTGAAGGAGTAAAAACATTTTTTTTTTTTTTAAAACAGCCTTCCTAAAAATCCTAACACACCAGGAGCAGGATGAGTTGAGATTAATCAAATGAACTAAAATTCCTTACAAACTGGAAGCATTTGAAATGGCAAAAAATTGGAGCCTATGAAACAATTTTACAAAATTGAGCAATTCCCCCTCCACTCACTTCTCCTTTCTCCTCCATTGTCCAGTTATCTTCCTGTCTTCTAATCCTGCTGGACCTGAATACTGCACTTGGTCTTGACATCATAGAGATTGGTTACTCTTATTAGTACTACACATTATATAAACCATACATCACATTCCTTTCATCCATACGCTCTGATTTCCTCAAAATATTCACTTGAATCAGCAAAGCACAACCTGTCATTCGCAATTCTATGATGGTTGCCCCAGATAAACCGATGCCTTTCTAAGTGTTCAATAATTTCACACCTTACAATGGACTCTAGCAATTTTCCCAAAACAAGAGAAGTGGTTAATTGGCCTATAATTTCTTGACTTATCCTTTTCCATCTCTTAAATAACATTTTGGTAACAATACAACAGATGGTTCAGTGGAGGAATGCATCATATGGTGTGGTACTGAGCTATAAAGACTGAGTGTAGACCATGAGTGATCTCTAGTTGGGCCAAGTGAATTTGCTGTTTCCTGGGAGAAAGCTAGTACAGAACAATTGTCCTCACCATCCCGGAGCTAGGTACTGCGAGGAAAACCAGCTAGACTTCTTCCTCTATATCCAATAACCTCTGCTGTAAAGGTAGAAAGAGCATATGTGGACACCGGGGACACAGTCTCTGAAACTCTTCCACCACCTTCAAGACAATTTGCCAGCAGAAAAATTGAGGGAAAGTTTATATGAAACAGTTGACTGTAAGGCAGTTACATCAGAGCCACAGTTACGCTTATTTACATTTACTGTTTCTGTCAGGTGTCTATAGTTCTTCAATTTGTGTCAGCTGTGGCTCAGTCAGTAGCACACTCGCCTCGGACCCAGAAGGTTGTGGGTTCACAGTCCCACTCCAGAGACTCGAGCATAAAAATCTAGGCTGACACTCCCAGTGCAGTACTCAGGGATTGCTACACTGTCAGAGGTACCGTCTTTCGGACGAGACGTTAAACCGAGGCCCCGTCTGCTCTCTCAGGTGGACGTAAAAGATCCCGTGGCACTCTTTCGAAGAAGAGCAGGGGAGTTATCCCCGGTGTCCTGGCCAATATTTATCCCTCAATCAACATCAATAACACAGATTAGTCTGGTCATTATCACATTGCTGTTTGTGGGAGCTTGCTGTGCGCAAATTGGCTGCCGCGTTTCCTACATTACAACAGTGACTACACTTCAAAAAGTACTTCACTGGCTGTAAAGTGCTTTGGGACGTCCGGCGGTCATGAAAGGCGCGATATAAATGCAAGACTTTCTTTTTCTTTATTTGAGCAATGCATTCTTCAGTCTGTATTTCTGGATGCTGACTTACTCTAAAAGATAGCAAAACGGATGCTCGTTTGTTCTATATGCGACTGGCAAAATTTATACTCTCAATGACGCAAAATATTTTGAGCATACCTTGTAAGGTATATTGCTACCACTGGCATTCAATGTAATACTAATCACACAACAAAACAAATGTAACAAAAGAGACAAATATTTGTTACAGGTGTCAAAGAAGACAAGTATCAGGGCCTGCCCAGCTCTAGGTAGCCAGGATTGTATTATGCTGCTTGAGAAGACTGCCAAGACTGAAATGTCTCGCAAAATCTTTTCTAGAGTTGCTGATAATAGATAGCCAGTGTTCAATGTACTTTTTTTTTCTCATTGCTATTCCTACCTCAGGGCCACAGCTTTCTGCTGACAGCAGAACCAATCGCTGACATCAATGATGTCCCGCAACTGGCCAAGAGGAAGTGCGCATATTCTTATTCCAAATGACAATCAACGCAAGGATGTGAGCTCAGAGTTTTCTCATCGGGAGCCCAGTTCTCTAACCTCAGAGCTACCTGGCCGACCTAATCATAGTAGTCCATTGGGGAATTTCAACAACAAAAAAAGTTCTGCAGAGATTTATTAGTTCAGTCTTTTTACTGGTGTGGTGTCATCACCATGGCAATGCACAGTTCAAACAACAGATTTACTGTTATTTTCTAAATATCCACTGCATAATCTCTATTCATCCGTCTTTACTTGTCAAGATAAGAGCTTAAATTGTTTTATAGCTTATATTCTCATTCGCCACAGTGGTTGAAGTTCTATTCTACTGCGAGGCCCTATACATATATGGGTAAACTCGGGTATGATTAAAATTGCATTTGATCTCTGATTGTGCAGCTAGCCAATAAAATAGCGCATGAATTTGGCTACGCAAAGATTTATCGCTTTTAAAAGAGCCAGATATTAAACCTGATGCAATAAAAAAAAATCAAGATCCACTCCAGTTCAAGTCCCACTCCAGAGACTTGAACACAAAAATCTAGGCTGACACTCCAGTGCAGGGCTGAGGGAGTGCAGCACCGTTGGGAGGTGCCGTCTTTCAAATGGAACGTTAAACCGAGGCCCCGTCTGCCCTCTCAGGTGGACATAAAAGATCCCATGGCACTATTTCAAAGAGGAGCAGGGGAGTTATCCCCGGTGTCCTGGCCAATATTTATCCATCATTCAACATCACTTAAACAGATTATCTGGTCATTATCACACTGCTGTTTGTGGGAGCTTGCTGTGCGCAAATTGTCTGCCACGTTTCCTACATTACAACAGTGACTGCACTTCAAAAAGTACTTCACTGGCTGTAAAGCGCTTTGGGACGTCCGGTGGTTGTGAAAGGCGCTATAGAAATGCAAGTCTTTCTTTTTCTTTCAAGATGGTGCTTGGACTGTATGTGAAGATTACACTGGATTGTCCTAATCGATGTTTCCAGATCTTTGTTGAAAATCCCCAATTCAACTGTAAAAGTAGGAAGCAGACTGCTTTAGGCAAAATGACAGATATTTATTGCAGCAGTCAATTAATAGTTTGTGGTAGTAATGAAAAGTATTTTAAACAAGGAAAATTCATGACGTGCAACTTTCATTATCAGAAATTCTGGCGACAGCATTCTAAATAAAATACATAAACTAGGCAATGGTAAGAGCAACCGATCTGGAACAACTAAACTTTGTGAAACAGGAAGCGTGGAAAAGAAAATATAGTTACCATATACAGGAGGAAATCTATTTAAACATGCTGCGATTACAAATAGCTTCATCTGAAATGTGCATAATCAAGGTTTGAATCCTTAGTCGCCCCCAAAAGTCTGTATGCACAATTTTTGGGTTTGGCTTGTATGACGAACACTGCATGGTTCTTCGAAATAAAACAGCAGCCTGGAGTTTCCTCCGTGAACGCAACCCGGGGATTAGAGCCGAAAATGCACCCAATGTCGCGCCCATTTTGCCGATGTCAAGTTACGCCCAAGTATCATCGCAATCTCATTAGAATATGCCCAAACTTCAAATATGCGTAAAAGTGCATAAATCAGCGTAAACAATCGTATCTCAAGGAAAGTGCTCAACCCACATTTCTTCTTTAAGTATGAAATTTAATGTTTCAACTCATTTAACCATCATTCGTGCACATCAGGAGCAGCTTGTTTAAGAACCTGCAATCGGGGATGCTTTTCAATTTGTTATGTAACTTGTGCCATTGAAATAAACAGAAACTACAGAGGAGGTCTCGGTGAGGATAAATGAAAAAGAAAACGCTGAACAAAATTGCAATGAAACACCAGAAAAATGATTTTCTTTCCTGCTGCGCCGGGTGGCAATGCGAAAGAGGTCCTTTGAAGAAGCGCACGAGAGTCGGGGGCATGGCAGGTTTTGCGAGCAGAGATTCGGTCGGTCGGGCGGAGGGGTTGATGGACAGCCGTAAAAGATGGAGGAGACTTGGGCGTATTGTAGTCACGCCCGTAACTCACTTACGCCTGAAACCTCGTGGTCTTTTAAGCCACATAATTGGTTTGCGTGTGATTCGGGGCGCAAATGCAGCCTCAACATTATTGAAAAGAGAGTTTAATTTTTGCTAAATTTAGGATAAAACAGGGGTAAATAAAGTTATAAGGGACATACCTGTCTTAAGACATCAACAGCAGCGTTACTAAAGGCAACAAGTAATCCTTATGTAAAAAAGTATCTAGTACCTATTTAAAGGTACTTTCATAACAAATCACTATCTTCCTTTGCAGTATTCTCCAGGAACAGCCTATTGTTCTTGCTTCCTATGCAAAAAATTGTCTTTATAGATTTAATAGTGCTTCGTGAAGAGAATGAATGGGATTTAGAACATAAGAAATAGGAGCAGGAGTAGGCCATACGGCCCCTCGAGCCTGCTCCACCATTCAATATGATCATGGCTGATCTTCGACCTCAACTCCAATTTCCCGCCCGATCCCATGATTCCCCTCGAGTCCAAAAATCTATCTCCTATTTAAACAAAAACTCATGCTGGAGCTTGATAGTAAACTTTCTACAACTGAATTTTTACTTAAAACTTATCCAAATAAGATCACTTCCAACTGCTCTCAGGGATATCAGCATAAACCTGTAAAAGCACTGCACTCAGACTCAGCAACACTCAGAACACAAAATTACATAGAACATACGGCACAGAAACAGGCCATTCGGCCCAACTAGTCCATGCCGGCGTTTATCCTCCACTCGAGCCTCCTCCCATCCTTCCTCATCTAACTCTATCAGCATAACCCTCTACTCCCTCCTCCCTCATCTGTTTATCTAGCCTCCCCTTAAATGCATCTATACTATTCGCTTCAACCACTCCCTGTGGTAGCGAGTTCCATATTCTCACCACTCTCTGGGTAAAGAAGTTTCTTCTGAATTCCCTATTGGATTTCTTGGTGACTATCTTATATTGATGGCCTCTAGTTATGCTCTTCCCCACAAGTGGAAACATTCTCTCTGTGTCTACTCTATCAAAACCTTTCATAATTTTAAAGACCTCTATCAGGTCACCCCTCAGCCTTCTCTTTTCAAGAGAAAAGAGACCCAGCCTGTTCATCCTTTCCTGATGGGTATAACCCCGCAGTTCTGGTATCATCCTTGTAAATCTTATTAGTTTGAGGTGCTGTATCAATTAAATTTACTAAATTAGTTTCTTCACTTATTGCTTTAAATCGTTTTACTCAAAGATTACACAAAAATAGCTTCCAAAATTATGCACAAAGCAGTATAAACACTTTTCATCCTAATCAGTAGAGAATATTTTTAAGTTGTGCTCACAGGTCTTAACTGAAGCAATATAGATTTCAAATTACAGTATGTGGAATTCATTTCCTTATTCACAGAGACACTGTCCACTGCACATTCAATTTTTTCTTTTTACAGTAGCGACATGCATATACAGCCTGATAGTCCCTGGTCTGTTCAAGTCTTTAATTTATCTCTGGTAAACAACTTTATTGCAAGTCTTTTGTAAACTGGACACCACCATGGTATGAGGTCATTGTAACAAATAAATCCTTGTAATCAATATTTCTGCGTTGAATGGTAGCACAAACTGGATAAACTATACATCTGGAAGCACCCCCCCCCCGCCCCACCCCCCCACCCCCGACAGATTTCTCCCCCTCCACCCAACCTGATTATTCTGAATTCAAAAATCCTACCAAAAACTCAACTGAAAGTAAGTCTTCATTGCAGACAAAGGACAGTCTTTGGAATGCGTTTTTTATTCACAACCTAATCTGAAGTGAAACCCGTTAAAGTTATCAGTGCTGCACTTGGTGGTCTTCAAACCAAGTCAAGTAACCAACTTATTTGGTGGAATTCTCTCTGGTTCATCGATGCAAAATCATTCCACAATTGTTTCTTCTAAAATGCTGCCTAAATACAAAGTAGGAGCTCTGAGCGAGTTGGTTTTTTTTCCTTTCACAAATTTAAGATGAATACAGAGTAGGTCATTATGAAATGCAGCTGATCTAGAAGCAAGCAACAGAGTGGTATCAAACAGCAGAAAGCAAAAGACCTAAAGAAGAACAGCTGATTTTATCAGTTGTCAGCCGTGGCTCAGTTGGTAGCACTCTCGCCCGAGTCAGAAGGTTATGGGTTCAAGCCCCACTCCACAGACACGAGTACAAAATCTAGGCTGATACTTCAGTGAACTACTGGGGGAGTGCTCCATTGTCGGAGGTGTCGTCTTTTGGATGAGACGTTAAACCGAGGTCCCGTCTGCCCTCTCAGGCGGACAAAAGAGATCCCATGGTACTATTAGAAGAAGAGATGAAGCCTGGCCAATATTTATCCCTTAACCAACATTATTGTCACTATCTCATTGCTGCATGTCGGACCTTGCTGTGCGCAAATTGGCTGCCGTGTTTCCTGCATTACAACAGCGACTACGCTTCTAAAGTATTTAATTGGCTGTAAAGCGCTTTTGGATGTCGAGGTTGTGAAAGTTGCTATATAAATGCAAGTTCTTTTCTTTCACTTATACTAGATCACTTGGGTATCATTTACAATACCGTCATGAAAGTCCGCGAGGAAAGAGTCATGTTTTGAGAAAAGACCAACTTCTCTACTTTTGTGTGTGATTTAGGTAAAGTTACATGAAAACAAAGGAGTCAAAGGAAAAAATAACTATTATGTAAGTTTGAGATAAAAAATATAGCATTTACTCATTTTCACTATGATCCACAATTCTTCCATTAATCCAAGGAGTTAATGTGTAGTACAGTGTTAGATACCACTTAGGTCTTTCAGTGTGCATCATTCTGGAAGCTAGGGTAACCCTAGCAAGACAACTTCAATTAAAGTAAAATTAAAATTGGACTGTAAAAAGCAAAGATCATTTACCAGTTCAGTTGGTGCCTATTGCATTTATTTGACGAATCTATTAGTGAAATTTCCGCATAAACTATTCACTGGGTTCTGATCATTTTTCCTCCCTGCAGACCAACTGTCACCATGCATCTCCCTCCAGCCATAAGATGGACGCACCTTGGGTCACAGAGATCGCAACGATCACTAACTATGCTGCTTCACATTAGGCACAATTCAAAGACAACACACAAAAAAGTTTTTTTGCTGATGTTTAAGAAAACAAGTTGCCCTTGGAAAACCTGTGTTCCAACATACCCATGAACAGTACTAAAACTGCTGTATAACATAGGAACAGGAGGAGGCCATTTAGCCCCTCGAGCCTGTTCCCCCATTCAATTAGATCATGGCTGATCTGTAACCTAACTCCATAAATGGAGCTAAACAGATAAGGACCATAATAATAATAATGAGATTCATCACATTTAATAAAATTCTACTTTAAGCTCATCAAAGGCCTTTATCAAACTACAGTGGAATTAACAAAAAAGTATTTGTTTTAAAAGACAAATAACCATGTACTGTCCTTTAAAAAATGCATAATTAATTTTAAGAAATGAAAACAGATGAATAATTCACTTTTTTTTAAAAAAAAAGTCTTCTTTCTTCAATCTAAATTGAAATCAAAAACTGACTAAATTTTTGCTATTTTAGAGTGCTGGTGTCACTTTAAAATAGCTAACAATGAACCTGTGAGAGATGAGAATCAGCACAGGAAATTTGGAAATGCTCGACAAAGTACAATTGCAGCTCTAACAATAATCATGTTCCAGCCATTAGAATTTTATTCAATTAAAAATATACAGCTTATCAAATTAAATTTTGGGGAAAAAAATAGCTGGTACAGTACAATCTTTATCAATTTATTAATAATGCATACGTCACTACACTTTAAAGTTGCAGTTTACTGTATCTTTTTAATACAAGTTTGAGCATTTACTAAATGTGAAAACAAGTTTTATAAAACTAATTGTTCAGCTTTTGTGTTATATATACAGACACCACCAGAGTCAGGTGTCTGGATAGAGAGGTCCTACTATGATCAATATGTAGAAGGTTACTGTAATACTATTTTCTTGGAAAGCTATTTGTAAAATTATTTTGTCAGAAACTTATTTGTAAAATGAATGTTACAGAATCTCCTCATTATTTGGTCAAAGAATACCATTGATTATTAAATGTTCTTATTCTAGCATAGGTATAATGTTAAGAGATGAAGCTTTTGTACTGGTAAAAGGGCAGACGAAACGTATTCAAAAAGGAGGCGAGTAACTTCATGTGTCAGTGGTCTCTCCGCCCTAGTTTAATGAAGAGTATGCACAACATCATGAGCAGACAGTCGAATCAGACTGCACATGGTGTCGATTTGAACTCTAAATGGGTTCTTAGATTGTCATCCGCCAGCATTAAACTGCATCATGCAACAAAACTGAAAGTTTATGACCACTGGCCAGCCAATTAAATGACTGGAAGAGAATACAGAGTTCTGAAAAAGCTGCAGAAAATCTGTTTCCACCAAGTTTTAAGTTAGCATTTTTTTTTAAATGGCAAATATCTTAAACATTCATTGAAAAAAATATTAAGCAACATTTGTTTAAGTGCCACAAGTATTAAAAAAACAGGATAACTCATTTACTCATTAGGTACAAAACTTTACAGTGCAATGATTCACTTAATATGTGATCCATTATCTTGACCTTTAGTATTTAAGTTTGTCTTGATTGGGGAGCAAATTGTAATGTCTTTTGGCCTATGTTGGGCCAGCTAACAACGCACGTATAATAAATACAACACTGAATGTATATATGTAAACATCTTTTCCATACTCGATCCTGTGGGAGGTTCATGAACTTTACTGAATATACTGTTCAATACAAATAAGGAACATTTGATTCCATTCCATGAAGACCAATAAACATGAACTACTATTTTTCAGGTTCAATACTGTTGTTCAGGTGGAAACTGAATCAAAAGCACGCACACAAGCCACAGACAGCAACTGTGACAAAAATATAAACGCATCATCTGTCCTAAAATTATAGTCCTATTGTGCCGCATATTTGTTAACAAATTTGTTCATCGCTGAACTTCCACCTTGACACGGACTGCTTCGGCTGTACCAACTACGTCCACAGGGTGACAGTGTGGTCTTGCAGAATCAGTACCCTATGGAGTCAGGCACAGATATCCAGTGAAAATACAGATATCTGAGGGATAGATCACTGTAGGAAATGGATCAAAAAATCAAACTGAGTCTGTCAGCTCACCCTAAAATAAGTCGAATAAAGGCATCTTTTCATAGCAAAATCTCAGACGCCAGGGATAAAGATTTTTTTTTTTAAATGACTTTTACTCATTTCAAGCTTCATCTGTAGTTTCTGAATTCCTGCCTTCATATTTCTATGTGTTCAGGTGTTCCAAGTTTTCAAAATAACTTGCCATTCAGTTACAGTTCGATCCAGAGGTCCCCCCGATTTAATAGTATTTAGGAAACTTGCATTTTATTATAGCTCACACCAAAACGATTTGCCATCTGTCATCACTGACCCTACAAGGAAAACAATTTACTTGGTTGTGCAGTTGAAATAAACCGCAAATTCACTTGCTCAACATTGCACTTTTACAGCCAGATTACTTGGTCAGCTCTGCCACATGTCAATATGAAATAGCATGTCTTTAAATTGTTTAACAGGTCCAGTTAATGTACGATTATTATCTGTTCCAGTCACAACTAGACTTTATTTTAATTCTTACCTTGGCTTGCTAAAAACTTATCTAGTTAAAAAACAAATGAATTAAGAAAGAAAACAGGGAGACTTGGGTCCAAAACAGGTGGCAAATTTAGTGAAACAATTTATTTGCGCGTCAGTCTATGCCCGCCTGAGGCTCAAGTCACATTTTTCAATCGGGTCTCACTTGACGAGCTGCAAACGCCAATGCACCTTGCCAGTCGGGGCCTGATGAATTCCGTCTTGCGCCGACGTCAAGCCAGCCCGCAGGTAGGTCCTGGGAGGGGTGGGGAGAGGAGTCGAAGCCTGGGGGGGGGGGGGGGGGGGGGGTATGGGGGGCAATGTTCCTGATAAGCTGCACAGCAGTCTGGAGGTCCCGCGCAGGCCGCTCACCAGCTTTTATACTGGAAAAACTGCACATGCGCTAAAATTTGAATGGGCGGCGCAGCCAGTAAAAGGGCCCGCGCACCGAAAAAAAAAGTAAGAGGAAACATTGTTTGGCGGGGGGGGGGGGGGGGGGGCGGTGGGGGAGTATTTTGGTAAATCTAAGAGAAGCACTCCTCCTGGCTCCACAGAAATGTAGGGGGCAATTTTGTTAATGGGGGCACGTTGGAGGCGGGACTGCTGCTTGGCGGGTCGATGTCCCGCCTCCATCGATTTGTGGCCAACCCACGCTATTTTCCCTTGATTGACCTTGTTAAGCCCGCCCAGCGGGCTTAGCAGACCAATTAAGGGAAAGCCGGTTGCAGAGAACGTCAACGTATGATGTTTCATCTGTCGAATTGTCATCATTTGACAGCTCTGTGAAGCTATCAAACAGTGACATTCTCTGCAGTTTGATGAGGTCTTGAATTCAAGACCCAAGACCTCATTAAACTTCTTTCTTTTACAGAAATGAAATGGTTGTTGCATCTGAGAATGCAACGGCCATCTCTCATCTGCAACACGGAGGTCCGAGACTCTCCGCATACACACCGACTGAAGCCTGCAGGGAGAAACAAAGGTAAGTACACTTTTACTAACACTTTGCACTTACCTCAGATACTCAGCTCTACACTCTTGCACCCATCACTTACCTTCACACGACACTTTGCACCCCCACCCCCCACCGACCCCCGCAGACCCAGTACTCGCCTCGCTGAGCTGGCGGGTTTTGGAGCCTTCAGGAAGCCCGCACTTGAGGGCAAAAAGAGGATAATCCTATTTTCTGCCTGTTAACTACCTGTTAAACAGGCAGTTAATAGGTTTTAATCCCTTCCCGCCTCCAAGGAGACGGGACCCGGCGCGGGACGGCTACCCGCCTCCTGGCAAGATGGCATGGAGGCGGGTTGGGCAGCCGCCCCCAAATTCTGCCATTTTCCCGGCAGTCCCACCTCCATACCCGCCTCCCGAAGGCTGGCAAAATCAGCCCCGTAGTTTTTTAAACATTTTGCAGGCATGTCTTGGGGAGTCCCTTTAAGGATCACTGGTTATGCTGCTCAAGACATGGTACAACTAGGCGGAGCTTGCGCGACGCACTTTGCATCGGGGTCCGGCAACCGGTGATAGCATCCCGATTTGCGTATGCTTTAGGCGGGCATCCTGGACATCTAAAAGGCGCCTGCTTCTGATAACGCGACCGGCTCACTTGCAGGGCTGATCGGACATGGGAGGTCGCCCCCAGTAACTTGCAGGGCTAGCAACCATTCATACGCCCAAAAAATGACTGAAGCCAAGATCAATTTCTCCCCCAGCAATTCTGACATTTGAAAGTGCCGTAGAGAACAGTTTATTATAACTAGAAAATTACAGCCGATTACAAATCTGATCAAACCCTAGTACATAAGAACATAAGAATTAAGATCAGGAGTAGGCCATACAGCCCCTCGAGCCTGCTCCGCCATTCAATAAGATCATGGCTGATCTTCAACCTCAACTCCACTTTCCCACCTGATCCCCATATCCCTCGATTCCCATAGAGTCCAAAAATCTCTCTCTTCCTAGAATATATTCAACAAATTAGCATCCGCAGCCCTTTGGGATAGGGAATTCCAAAGATTCACAACCCTCTGAGTGAAGAAATTCCTCCTCATCTCAGTCTTGAATGGCCGACCCCTTATCCTGAGACTATGCCCCCGAGTTCTAGACTCTCCAGCCAGGGGAAACAACCACTCATCATCTAACCTTGTTAATCCCCCTCAGAATCTTACATGTTTCAATGAGATCACCTCTAGTCCCAATCTACTCAGTATCTCCTCATAGGACAACATCACATCGTTTTTGCCATGTCTGATCAGTAAGGGTTAAATTATATTTTCAGGTTCGTACAATCTGATCAATTTTTAACAGAACATACCAAGTATAAAACCTTGTGAAATGAAATCGTTCCTCCTAATTGTGAATGAAAATTTAGCACTCTCCTCTCCAACTTCTAATTTTCCAGCTTGTTTCTGGAGATAAAAATGTCAACAATGTGTTTTCTGATAAAGTATGAAACAGAATGAGCTGGGCTAGTGCCAGAATATAGTAAGGCTTGTCTGGTGAGAACTTTGTCTGATACCATTTACAAGGGCTTAAGCATGCACGAAGTGAGCATGTATGAACATACTGTGTGTACATTTAAACCCTTGCTGTAGCAACAATTCAAAGGCACAATTTAAACTTCTTTTTCTCCTTTATTGGTCTGCTCACAATACAAGCTTAATTTTAGGGACCAGTATAGATTATTCTGCCCTCTTGAGCATCCCCGATTATAATCGCTCAACCTTTGGTGGCCGTGCCTTCTGTTGCCTGGGCCCCAAGCTCTGGAATTCCCTGCCTAAACCTGTCCGCCTCGCTACCTCTCTCTCCTCCTTTAAGACGCTCCTTAAAACCTACCTCTTTGACCAAGCTTTTGGTCACCTGCCCTAATTTATCCTTATGTGGCTCAGTGTCAAATTTTTTGTCTTACAATACTCCTGTGAAGTGCCTTGGGAGGTTTTACTACGTTAAAGGCGCTATATAAATAAAAGTTGTTGATGTTGTTGTTGAAACAATTTAGCCACAAGTTGTCACAGATCGTGCTTTGGAAGAGACAGTCTTTTCAGGACTGATTAAAGTAAATTTGTCTATTTCCTGGGTTAGAATCATAGAATCACAGAAATTTATGGCACAGAAGGAGGCCATTCGGCCCATCGTGTCTGCGCCGGCCTAAAAAGAGCTCTCCAGCCTAATCCCACTTTCCAGCTCTTGGTCCGTAGCCCTGTAGGTTACAACACTTCAAGTGCATATCCAAGTACTTTTTAAATGCAGTGAGGGTTTCTGCCTCTACCACCCTTTCAGGCAGTGACATCCAGACCCCCACCCGTAGACAGGTAGTACATGCTAATGGTTAATTTGAAGTGGTAAAAGACCCAGTAACGGACCTATATTCTATAAAATACTTAAAGTGTCGGGACTGTTGTTCCTCACGAAATACAATCAGAAATTGACGACAAGTAAATAGATTTGTAAATTCAACAACTGCTCAGGGCTTAAAGGTTAAAAAAAAAATTGCTTTTCATAATTAGCACAATGGAACCATCAAGGCACAACCGTAAGTACAATTGTAAGTTCATTTACATTAGATGCCAGACAGGGCATTCTGCGTAACACCACTCCAGCTCACAGTTAACCTTTAGTCTACTGAAAAAACACAGGAAAAACAGACCTCTGTACAGTTACCATTTACTTGCATATTAATGGTTAAAAATACATTCAAAGCTGCCCCGTTTACATTTCTCTTTATGACTCCAGCGGGACGGCTATAATCACTGCAGTTGCCCAGATGTTAAGAATTCTGGAGGGTGGAAACAGGGTGAGGTAAGATTTGCTGACATTGTCCCATTAGTACGTGTCATGCCAGAAAACCATCGGAGTGACGAGGAGCCATTTACATTGCTGAGTTCCGAAATCAGACCTGAACAAATACCCTTAGATAAAAAATGCAATTTTTTTTTTAAGCTGGGAGTTAAATGCAGAACTCATACTTCCACAATATTAACATTCTACTTAAAAATCTTGAGTTACAAGCCATGGACTGTCCCATGAAGTGAGCACAAAAGCAGTAGAATTACTTAAGCTTTTTAAAAAAACTGCACAGCTATTATTTCAGCTCTACAGGCACAACAGTAGAATCACAGATGACAGCACAAATCCACACCCAATGCAACTTTTTTCAAAAGCTCTGTGTTAACAGAGTTTAAAGTTGAGAAAATAAGTCAGCTATACTTTAAAGCTCTGCAGAATCATTATTATTCTGAAAGTGACAGCGAGTTTTCATTTTCATCACCATCTTTTGAGTCCCCCGTTCAGAAGCTCGCAATCATTAATTTAGTCTGCAGGAAAAAAAATTATGCACATCCAGTACATTATTTTCTAATAGTTGGCTCAAAACTACGCAGGTTTCCAGTAATTCTATAAAACATTAATCCTTCAACGTGGGCATCGTCCTACATCAACAGCACAGAGCATGTGGGCCACTGGCAGTCCTTAGCAAACTTCGTGCTTAAAAGAAAGACTTGCATTTATATACAGGAAACTCTTTATTAACCGGCACCGGCGGGACCGGCGTGGTGCCGGTTTATCGAAAGTACCGGATAACGGAGAGTTATATCTACCGAGGCTATTTTTAACAAAGAAAAATAAATAAATCAAGAAATGTGCAGTATACTTCCGACAGCGCCAGGAGGCCGAGTAGTGGCACTTTTGAAAACTACCCCTACTGACTAAATCGGCGTTCGCGGACTCGGACTCGGACTCGGGATCGGCAACATTGCCGGTTATTTGAGAGGAGTTTTCGGAGTACTCGGCGTTCGCGGAGACTCGACTGCGACTCGGCAACATTGCCGGTTATTTGAGAGGAGTTTTCGGAGGATGATTTTTGCCGGTTAAGCGAGAATTCCGGATATTTGGGTGCCGGATAAACAAAAGTTTCCTGTAGCTCCTTTAATGACCACCGGACGTCCCAAAGCACTTTACAGCCAATGAAGTACTTTTAAAGTGGAGTCACTGTTGTAATGTAGGAAACGCGGCAGCTAATCTGCGCACAGCAAGCTCCCACAAACAGCAATGTGATAATGACCAGATAATCTGTTCTTTAGTGATGTTGATTGAGGGATAAATATTGGCCAGGACACCGGAGATAAACCCCCCCCCCCCCCCTGCTCTTCTTCGAAATAGTGCCATGGGATCTTTTACGTCCACCTGAGAAAGCAGCACTCCCTCAGTACGGCACTGGAGCGTCAGCCTAGATTTTTGTGCTCAAGTCTCTGGAGTGGACCTTGAACCCACGATCTTCTGCCTTCGAGGCGAGCGTGCTACCATTAGTTGTGTATGAACCCTTCCTTCAGATCACAGGCATGTAATCAGTCCCAGCTATCGCACCCTATCTTACATTTTTGCCTTCACTTCCATGCCCACCCCACTCCCAGGAAAAAATATACATTAGAGCTATTCACGCCTAATACAGTCCCAGAGGACAAATGTTTCTGATGTAACCCAGCTACTGTGCAAACTAAGATTCAATCCCACTGAAAACAGGATGCCTCAAAAGGAGTCTATGAAAAGGAATTAAAAGAGAAGTACAAGAATTACTTTTAATAAAAGCCACTCTTCCATTTACATAATTCATGTGCAATAAAATAAAAACTACCTTGCCAGATATTTGAGGTTGCAATCATCTTTTTCTTCCCCATGGAACCCAACCATTTTGGGCCCCGTCCCCCTCACAACAAGGATATGCTCAGATGATGTTAGCAAGCTGTTCCATAGGAAGTTCTGCAGAGCGGAATCCAATTCGGAGACTCCAAGCTATCCTGCGCTGCCACTTTTGGATGTCACCACAACCGTTGTCATCCTTTAATTCCACACTGTTCTATGCTTGGTATGTTCCGTTAAAAAATTTTCAGAATGCATTAACCTAAAAATATAGTTCACCCATTACTGATCAAAAATGGCAAAAAAAAACTGATGGAATCCTTCACATTCCTAGATGATGATTGGAAAGTATCTGAGCCAGAAAAGCATAACATTGGCCAAATGCACAGCAGTGCCTAATCAGGACAGAGATTTTCTGGCACGACTGTGTCCAAATCCACATCCAGAGCTTAAGAGGGCAAGAGATTCTAAGGTTTCCCATGCAGTCACTTATTGATACCACCACAACCGATGTCAACTCTGACAGTACATTAAAATCTGCTAACACCAAAAAGACTGGAAGTACAAATGTCTTCTGAGGAGTAGGAGATTTATTTTTTAATTTTAACCTTTCTTCTAGTTGAACAGATGTAGAGGGAAATTCCTATTTCCCTTCTAGACTTTCCCTCTCATTTGAGAAGCAAATGTCGGTAGTGCAATAAATACCAACACAGTTTGCACTTATATGATTTTTTTTAATGTAGAAAAACATCCTGAAGCACTTCATGGAGGTATGATGAGAAACAAACATTGAGCCAAAGAGAGAGAGAGATTAGATGGAATGATAAAGACTTGGGCATAGGGTTGGGTTTCAAGTATGGCCACCAGTGGTGGGGCAAAGGGACGGGGAATGCGCAAGAGGCTTTAATCAGAGGAACGGAAAGTTCCTCTGAGATGAGGAGGAATTTCTTCACTCAGAGGGTTGTGAATCTTTGGAATTCACTACCCCAAAAAGCTGTGGATGCTCAGTCGTTGAGTATATTCAAGGCTGAGATAGATAGATTTTTGGACTGTAGGAGAATCAAGGGATATGGGGGAATTGGGCGGGAAAGTGGAGTTGAGGTCGAAGATCAGCCATGATCTTATTGCATGGTGGAGCAGGCTCGAGGGGCCGTATGGCCTACTCCTGCTCCTAATTCTTATGTTCTTAAGGAAAGTTGCAAGGGTGAAGGAGGTTATGGAATAGGCAATGAATGAACTGAAAGACAAGGACAAAAAATGTAAATTTGAGGCGTTGCTGGCTTACGAACAGAAGTAGGTCAGCAAGATGGGCAAATAGAATTGGGTGTAGTATAGGATACAAGCAGCAGTGTCAAAGGCACTCTTCAGCAGTAATGTTCTAATGTATTACTACTACTTCTTCTTAGGCAGTCCCTCGGAACCAAAGATGACTTGCTTCCACATTAAAAATGAGTTCTCAGGTGACTGCTGAGTCCAATGCGGGACCTACAGTCTCTGTCACAGGTGGGGCAGACAGTGGGTGGGGTGCTTGGGTTGAAGTGCGCTCCTTGCACTTGGCTTCCGCTTGCTCACGGCGAAGAGACTTGAGGTATTCGGCGCCTTCCCGGACGCTTCTCCTCCACTTTGTACGGTCTTGGGCCAGGGATTCCCAGGTGTCGGTGGGGATGTTACACTTTTTCAAGGAGGCTTTGAGGGTGTCCTTGAAGCGTTTCCTCTGCCCACCTGGGGCTCTCTTGCCGTGCCGGAGCTCCGAGTAGAGCGCTTGTTTTGGGAGTCTCGTATTGGGCATGCGGACGATGTGACCCATCCATCGGAGCTGATCGAGCGTGGTCAGAGCTTCGATGCTGGGGATGTTGGCCTGAGCAAGAACACCAACGTTGGTGCGCCTATCCTGCCAATGGATTTGCAGGATCTTGCGGAGGCAGCGTTGGTGGCACCTCTCCAGTGCTTTGAGGTGCCTGCTGTACATGGTCCATGTTTCCGAGGCATACAGGAGGGCGGGTATTACTACTGCTCTGCAGACCATGAGCTTGGTGCCGGGTTTGAGGTCCTGGTCTTCAAACACTCTCTTCCTCAGGCGACCGAAGGCTGCACTGGCACAGTGAAGGCGGTGTTGGACTTCGTCATCGACTACTGCTGTACTTAAGGCTTACTTCAGCAAAAATGATGTCCTCTTCCCTACATAAAAAGTAACAACTAGCCTCTAATCCAGTGTCGGGAGTTTTCAACTATTTTCTGAGCTTGAACTAATTACAATTTAAAGGAGGCTTAAGACACAAACTGTTTAAGCTGTTGCCAAGTTATTATTTACTAGCTCATTCAGACCTTATGTTAGTCTGCTGGGATCTTCAAAGGAATTTTCTACCAATTAAGTTTAAATTTGTGCAAAGAACACCAACATTTTATTTAAAAAAAACACACAAGGCTAACAAAAATTATCCCAGCAATAATCATCAATCTTACTAAAATTACATTGTAAAAACACAGTACTAATCCATTCCCGTCAAATCAACAGAGGGGAATAGCGTAGAGGCATAATCCTTTGAGGCGTACTGTAACATTTTTGCATTACAAAGGTTTTCTTCAGTGTAGTCTCAGTTAACACATATTCAGGTCATTATTATTTTCTCACTCTGTTCTGTGTTATTCATTATAAGTCATCAGGACCCTCCTCTTTAATTGGGAGCAAAGTTCTCATATCTTTAAAACCAGTCTCAGTGAACTGAGAAGGGAAGGACTGGCACTTACAACCAAAGAAAATTGGCCTGGAATTTCCTGGATCACTCTTGTGCGGAAATAACACGGGCGTCCGGTGCCAACATTTCCTGTGGAGCTCGTTGGCCTCCGCGGGAACGTAGAAAACCGGCGTAAAACAAGCGCAAATGCAAACAGCGAGCGGGCTGCTGCCTTCTGCCACGGCTCCTCACTCTCAGCCTCTGCTGCTTCTCTTCCATTATTGCACAGAACTGGGGTATGCCCATTGGGAAGGCCATTCCAGCTTAAGCCTTCCTGAATGCATGAGTGGGGGGTCCAAAAAGATCTGGGTGCACTGGCACTGACAGTACTTTGGTTGGTTAAGTATAGTTCAGGACTCAAGTCAGCAATTTTAAAATGAAAGCGCAAAGAAAATCACTCTCAAACCAAAAATCTTACTTAAGCCAATGTCAAGTAACTTTGGGCCGGGCTGTGCCTAAATTATTGGGTGTAAATCTACACCCGTGCATTACTGGCGTAAATGAGCCGCAGAGGGTTTCGGCGGAAGTATCTTGGAAGCAGCGCAAACGATCGAGGAAATTTGCACGCCCCGCTGTTTCGGCATAAATCAGTTATTCGCGAATTTCCTTGGGATAAAAACGATGTAATCTTAACGCAAATTCCAGGCCTTTGTCTCCACAAGATATTTCTCTTTAAAGTACTTACTTCTGTATCGAGTGTGTTTATAAGCCTCACATGGTTCTGGAGAGAGGCTTTCACAAAGCTACTCGTAACAAAGATAAGTTGCATCATAAAATTCAAGTCTTACATCTTGCAGAACACCCTGCAAAAACACATTTCTTAACAACTAAATGTGTCTAATTGTACTTGAGAGTTAGTTCCATAGCTACCAAGCTGTGAAGGAAAAGCTCTTCATCCATTATATATTAATGCTTCTCAGGTCAAGACCACTCACTTACAATTCATAGCCAACGTCTGGAGCTCTTGACCTTGAGTTATCAGATTGCTTACTCTCAAGATAAATTATAAACTAGTATTCAATCATGTCATCAAATCCACTTACAATTAAATTAAACCTTTAATGCTTAATTCTAATCCCACCTCAATGATCTTAGTTACAGTATAACATTTTCTCCTGTCAATTAACATATTGAATGATTTTCTTATTTCAATGACAAACTAGATGAAATACCAGCTGCAAAAAGGGGAGAACTGATAAATTCTGGATTCTGCCCAGAAATTATAAAACCAAAATGTTTACGTTAGTGGGTGGAAAATAGCTGCTTATATTCAGAACATGTTGACAATCATGGACGAAATACTGAACTACTTGGCTTTATAAAAATAAATAGGTATATGTTAACTCATTGGTTACCTATTTTCCTCTGTTCTAGTTTAGTTGGACATCCATCTCCTGTGGCCAAGAGGTAACAGATTCTCAGGCTTACAACACTCTTTCAGTTACTTGCCAGTACATATACGTTGATGATTCTGCTATACCCATTTACACCTCTTCTAGACCCATCTTTTGTTTCTTTACTTGTCCCATTACCATCTCCTTTTTGCTTTGTACAATCATACCTTTTGTCATTTAATCTCTCCTGCCTTCCACCCTATCACAGACCTTCCCTTTTGTTCTTTCCTTCCCTCCCCCCTTTCCCTGACCCTGCACTTGCTTAAAATCTGTTTCATCTCTAACTTTTTCCACGAAAGGTCATCGACCTGAAACGTTAACTCTGTTTCTCTCCACAGATACTGCCTGACCTGCTGAGCATTTCCAGCATTTTCTGTTTTTATCTAAATGCAAGTTGTTGTTGTTAAGACAGATATGCTGTTTTACAAGGGTTGTAAATGTTACAGAGGGTTGCAAATGTTACGCCCCGTTCAAAAAAGGGGTGAGTGAGAAACCAGGTAACAACAGGCCAGTCAGCTTAACGTCGGTGGTGGGGAAACTTTTAGAGGCAATAATTCGGACGAAATTAATTATCACTTGCAAAAACATGGGTAATCAATGACAGCCAGCAGGGATTTGTTAAAGGCAAATCATTATTGACTAACTTGATTGAGTTCTTTGATGAAATAATGTAGTGGGTTGATGAGGGTAATGCAGTTGATGATGTGTATATGGACTTTCAAAAGGCATTTGACGAAGTACCAAATAATGGGCCAGAATTTGCTGTCAAAATAACGGTGATCCTAATGCCCTTCGCTATTATTTATGCGCAAATGGTACAGCAACTTCAGATGAGGAGCAGATGTGCGGTTAAAAGTGGATATCCGAAAGCTGCAGTCCGAAATGTGTTGCTCTGCAGTTAGCTTCGTGAAAACAGCATCTTGCTGTCTGCCTCACCCCTGAAATGCATTGAATGGCGTGAAGTTGCTGTATTTGTGATACAAATTAAACTTGCCACTGGAAGTTAAGGCTCGTCATTTCAAGTCTAAGTACCCTGTTAACGACATAAGTGCTAATTACTGCCAATTAACCTCACCGGCATTGAATATTAACTATTACAAGCGTGGAGTCTCATTCATTCAGGTGGGACATTCATTGTTGGGAGATTTAAAAAATGTAAAATTTTTAATATTAATTTTTTTACTTTTTCTTTGTCTCTTTTTTCTCTCTCTATTAATTCAATCTTTCTTTCCCTCTTTTTATTTCTCTTTCTGTACATGATTTGATATTGAATTCACCCACTTTAATTTGCAGTTCCTTCTCAGTACTTGCGCTGTTTATTTCACAATCTTTCAATTTAATTGGTTAATAAGATACACAGTTACTTGCCCTGTTCACTCAGGACCGAGATGCCCCATTTCCCTCGCTGCAACGTTATCAGCTCACACTTTCAGCAACTTAGTGGGCAAAAATGTTTTGAGCTGAAGGATGCAGGGGCAGGGGCTGTTCAATGCCCTGCTACAGCAAAATCTGGCTCAATAAACTTGAAGATCATGGGATACAGAACCGGCTAACAAACTGTTTTCACTGGCAGAAGGTTCAGTAACGAGAGGACACAAATTTAAGGTCATTGGCAAAAGAGCCAGAGGTGAGACGGGGAGATTTTTTTTAATGATGATCTGGAATCTACTACCTGAAAGGGTGGTGGACGCAGATTCAACAGTAACTTTCAAAAAGGAATTGGATAAATACTTGAAGAGGCGAAAGTTACAGGGCTGCAGGGAAGAGCAGGGGAGTGGGACTTATTGGACAGCTCTTTCAAAGAGCCGGCACAGGCTCGATGGCCTCCTTCAGTGCTGTAAGACTCTATGATTCTATGAAGAGCATTATGCCTTATAGTGCACAATGCTGCTAAGGTAAAACTGTGTCCGGACAAGACAACAACATCTGAATGATGTTAAGTAAACTCAGGGTCCGTTCATTCAGAGTTAAACTGCTCTTCAGGCTACAAGTCACAATCCTGGCTATTCTAGCTTCAGTATTTTCTATTCCTGGAGAGCCTCGCTGTACATTCCATATGACTGGCTTTGCTTCGCTATACTTTTTCTCTTGGTGCGCCACTGAAATTTGAGCATGACGGGAAGGAAATGCACGCTAGACACCTCTGGTGAAAATCTGACAGAAAACTAAAGTGACAAGTTGACGTTATTTCAATACAGAAATATTCCCAGACACGCGATCCGATACGGTTGCTGTTCTTAGCATGCCAGGTTACTGAAGAAACCTGGATGATGCTAACTATTCTGCTCTCATAACTGCTGAGAATGTAATCCAGTGTTAATTTTTTACAAAGCTTAGAGTGTGACAATTTATAAAGAAATGTGGTGAGGAGGTCCACTAGTGAAAGATGGATCAAATGACCAGTTGGGCAGTCAGCTTTTCTCAATACTGCCCCAACAACCTACATCTCGAACAAGTATCCCTATGTCACCGTGGCCACACTTGCATTCCCACACCAGCTATCCTCTAGCCTAATTACAGCCAATTTAACAGCAATTTTGTGCTGCGAACCCTCGGACACAATGAGACTGCCCACATATAATCAGCAGAGCAAGATTTTCATCCCATCAGTCCGAGCTGGATTTGAATCAAATTCGAAGAATAGAGGGGTGCTCATCGTCTGGACCACTCATA
The DNA here is from genome assembly GCA_030390025.1 of Squalus acanthias. Taxonomy (NCBI): domain Eukaryota; kingdom Metazoa; phylum Chordata; class Chondrichthyes; order Squaliformes; family Squalidae; genus Squalus; species Squalus acanthias. The sequence goes on along the minus strand of CM059432.1, from coordinate 6,691,738 downwards.
GCTTTTCTTAGTGATGGAAGCTAGCCATCTAAACCCATATGTTGGAATAGCCAGTGTCAGCTGTGGCTCAGTTGGTAGCATCCTCGGAGTCAGAAGGTTGTGGGTTTAAGTCTCACGCCAGACACTTGAGCGCAAAAATCTAGGCTGACATTCCAGTGCAGGACTGAGGGAGTGTTGTACTGTCAGAGGTGCCATCTTTCAGATGAGATGTTAAACCGAGGCCCTCTCAGGTGGACATAAAAGATCCCACGGCACTATTTCGAAGAAGAGCAGGGGAGTTATCCCCGGTGTCCTAGGCCAATATTTATCTCTCGATCAACATCACTAAAAACAGATTCTCTGGTCATTATCACATTGCTGTTTGTGGGAGCTTGCTGTGCGCAAATTGGCTGCCACGTTTCCTACATTACAACAGGGACTGCACTCCAAAAGTACTTAATTGGTTGTAAAGTGCTTTGGGATGTCCAGTGGTCATGAAAGGCGCTATATAAATGCAAGTCTTTCTTTTCTTTATTTACTAAACCAAAAAATGACATCCTAAATTCACGATTAGCTATTTTCTCCGTTGCTTAGCATTTGCATGCTTAAAGTTTGCTGCTGCACTACAGGTACTGGCCTCAAAGAAGGGAAGTTAGCACGGAGGGAACCTCCCTTGTCTGGGACGGTACATTTGGGCCAGAAAGTGCCAGTTTCGCGCATGCGCTGGAAACCGGAACTTCCGTTCCCCTGAAGGAAGGGGTTCAGAGATCGAACGCGTGCACCGGAGAGGCAGCGCGCACGCAGCGAACTTCGTTTTTTTTTCAGGTTTCTCCGTGAGGGCAAGTACGGAGAAGCTGCGCAGGAAAAAAGGGGGCGCAAGGCCTGCTTTTAACAAGGTAAGTGGTGAATTAAGTACAATTTAAAAAAAAATTTCAACAGGTTTATCTTTTTTTACATACTTTAAAGAAAGGTAAGTTTATTTTTAGCACCGTTAAAAAGTATAATTAATTTTTTCAAAAATTTAAATTTTTGTTTCAAGTAGTTAATTTATGTAATTTATAGTTATTTTAAAAATGTGATTTTTTTTTTTAATTTATTTGAAGTTTTAGTGAGGTTTTGGGGCCAATCTCTATTCATAGATTTGACAGTTCTTCCTGTCAAAATCTATGAATGAAGATTCCCTGCTCCGATTGGCTCTCCATGGCCCACGTGATCCCAGGGGACGCTTCGAACTAACTGCGCCCCTGGGATACGCAAGCACTGCACACCGGCAGCTGCAGGAGGCCCAGGAGCCGAATTCCACGCGGGCCCGAAGCACAACGGCAGGCGCGCTAGGTAAGTACGCGCGCGATCCTTGCACCCGCGGGAAGCCGGAGAGCCGAATTTCTGGCCCAATGTGTGATGCACAGTGCGCGGACGATAATTATTCTGCTGCTGAACCTCGCACTCCATCAAGCTATAAAGAAGCACTGTCGCCTGCCCTTCGGTTAACCTTTTGTTAAGTTACGAGAGAGTCAGTCGTCCCGTCAATCTCTTCCGACAAATTTAAGATTACCAACCTGATTCCATGTTATGCAACTATTCTTTAAATCTGTCTGCATCAGAAAGCGCTTCACAACAGCATGAAAGTAGTACGTTAAAACAACAAGAACTTGCATCTACACAGCCGCTTTAACGTCGTAAAACGTCCCAAGGCTCTTCACATTTGACAACGAGCCACATAAGGTGATATTAGGGCAGAAGAGGTAGGTTTTAAGGAGCGTCTTAAAAGGAGGAGAGAGGTGTAGAGGTTTAGGGAGGGAATTCCAGAGCCTAGGGCCAAGACAGCTGAAGGCACGGCTGCCAATGGTGGAGCGATTAAAATCGGGGATGCACAAGAAGCCAGAACTGGAGGAGCGCAGAGTTCTCGGAGGGTTGTAGGGCAGGAGGAGGTTAGAGAGATAGGGAGGGGCGAGGCCATGGAGGGATTTGAAAACAAGGATCAGAATTGTAAAACTTAAGGCAAATCAAATCAAAACAGAATAATTGTTCCACTTTGTTTTTAATCCAGGATTGGCAGATCCCAAAATGGTCTAAACCTGTAACTCACTGGGCTAAGAAAGTAAGTGAATGGGCTGAGAAAGCTAGTACCTTTTATTTAAACAAAATATAAAGGAAGCTAATTTGTGACACATTTGTTGCTTTTTGAAGAACCCACAAGCACTTCATAATTCCCACAGCAAGCGAGGAAATATCAAAATATCTCACTTAGAAGGAACAGCTTTAATAAAGAACCCATTTAACAAAGATTGTGAAATAATACCATGTATTGTTGTTTAAAAAAAAACATGTTATATGCAGCTAAATTACCTGTGTGAACATTTATGCCCGGTTATGCTGTCAAATGTAACTAAGGATATATCATTCAAATCAAACTGCCATGTGCACTTCTTTCAACTTAGTATACTGTATTCACTGCTCACGATGCGGTCTCCTCTACAGTGGGGAGACCAAACTCAGACTGGCTGATCGCTTTGCTGAACATCTCCATTCAGTCTGCAAGCGTGACCCTGAACTTGCCATTTTAATTCTCTGTCCCACTCCCTCTCTGTCCTCGGCCTCCTACACTGTTCCGATGAAGCTCACGGAAGCTCGAGGAACTGCCCCTCATCTTTCGATGAGGCACTTCACAGCCTTCCGGACTCAACACTGAGTTCAACAACTTCGGATCATAACCATTGCTCCCATTGTGCAGGTAATGGTTCTGCTGTTGCCATTTACAGCTCCTCTGGACCCATTTTTTGTTTCTTCCCGTTCTGACGAGAGGTAATCAACTCTGTTTCTCTCTCCATCGATGCTGCCTGACCTGCTGAATGTTGCCAGCATTTCTGTTTTTATTTCAGATTTCCAGCATCCGCAGTATTTTGTTTTGGTGCCACGTTTCTCAGCTTGGCAATACTCGGGCCTCAGGTTCAGAAGGGTGTCTGCTTGAGCCCCATACCATGACTTGAACACATAATCTAAGCTGGCACTCCTGTAAAGTTCTGAGTGAGTGTTGCATTGGAGGTGCAGGTCTTCGGAAGGGATAGATGTTAAACCAAGAGCGTGTCTTGTTTCCTTGTTAAGGTTATGCGAACACACAGAAAAAAACTGACTAGTCCATCGAGCCTGCCCCAGTCATGATGCAACTAAGCATTAGGACCCCCACTGTTTCCTACCAAACAACAGTCATGTCATCTCCTGGGAGAGGGAACAAAACAGATAACAAGCACAAGACAAATTTAGGGAAAAGGCATTACAGGAAATTCCTCACCATGTGCTACATCACCCAACATCCCAACTATCATTTGTACATAGGGATATTAGCCATAGCAAAGAACTCGTCCAGCTCTTCTTTGAATTGTTGCAACAAATCCACATTCATCACACAAGCCAGCAACGTGTTCCAAGCATTGGTAACCTTCTGCGTAACGAAAAACCTCCTTACATAACATAGTTCTATGCTTATATAGCTTATACGCATGACCCCTCATTTACCCGAACCCATCTACTTCAAATAGTCTGTGCACACAGTCTAGACCCTCCATTATTTTAAATACTTCAATTAAATCGTCCCAAAGTCGATGGGTGCGAAATTCGGTTACGCCCCGTTTGGGGGCGGTAAACAGAGTTAAGACTGGACATTTAGTGCCTGGAGCGGAAGTACCGCCCCGGCCGCTAAATTCGGCTTACCACCCCGCACAGGAAGTGGAACGCAAAGTCGGGCACTCCACTTCCTGGTGGGGCTGTAACCAAGGCTCTGCGGAACATTGACGCGTATCAACGCCCCTCCCCTTCAGTTAAAGCGGAGGGCCGGTGCGCATTCTGCAGGGCCTCCGATGGTCCACACTAGGCCACCAGGGTGGTGTGGTGCCATGGCTGCAGCCCGGCGCCGAGACGCGGTGCCGGGCTGCGCGATGGCGGTCAGGACCACGCCACGGAGCATTTCTCCCAAAAATATTAAATCATTGCTTTTTGCTCATGCAATATGATTGCTGCATTTGCCTATTCTTCAAAGTATTTCATTGTATGAAGCTTTGATATGTTTCAACATGATGGCACTAGGGCTAAACGTAAATATTATTTATTATAGAGTTTCCACCGGGTAAATGGTTCTGTAAAAAGTGTTATACCCTTTTATACAGAACTGAAATTATGAGAATAACTCTCTTCCTATATCAGCCACTGACAGGTTTTTTTGGTATTTGTGTCAAGTCACAGAGCAAAAAGTTCATTGAATCGTAGAAATTTACAGAACAGGAGGCCATTTGGCCCATCATGCCTCTGCCCACTGAAATAGAGCTACCCAGCCTAATCCCACTTTCCAGCTCTTGGTCCGTAGCCCTGCAGGTTACTGCACTTCAAGCGCATATCCAAGTACTTTTTAAATGCAATGAGGGTTTACAGATTTAAGATAATTGGCAAAAGAACCAGAGGGGAGACGAGGAGAATTTTTTTTTTTTTTACACAGCGAGTTATGATCATCTGAAATGCACTGCCTGACAGGGTGGTGGAAGCACCGGATTCAATAGCAACTTTCAAAAAAGGAATTAGATAAATACTTGAAAAGGAAAAATTTGCAGGACTATGGGGGGAAAAGCAGGGGAGCGAAACTAATTGGATAGCTCTTTTAAAGAGCCAGCACAGGCGCTATGGGCTGAATGGCCCCCTTCTATGCTGAACAATTCATCAACATTTTCCCCAAAACCCTTCATGTAAATGGAACACCGAATAGGAATCCGTGGAATATGACATTCATATTCTACTTAGAACAGAAACTTTTGCACAAAGTATGCGAGATATTCCACACTTCTCCATTGAGCTTTTCTTGACTATTAAGACTACAGTTTCAGCCTAGCGACTTGTTCTGTAGGTTCAGTGTGGTGATTTGTTTTGGTAATTGATTACTCTGTGTGAGTAAATTCTACCAGTATAAAAATGAACAAACATGCAGTTAGCAGACAAGAGCTAGCAAGCATGTAGGTGTCGATGTCAAGCAACAGTTAGCATTTGGAAACGGTTTTTCTTTCCCACATTTCCTTCTTCTGGTTGAATCTGTAATCCTACTCGTTACTTCAGAACTATCCACATCTTGGGAATACTAATTTGTTAAGTGACGCGGGCTCTAATTAAATTATAGAAGCATTCACACCAACAACTTTTTATTGACCCCAATATTCATCATGCACAGCACTTTCTCCACCCAAAAACACCATAGAACAAACAAACACATTCACAATAACAAATGCTGGAAAGAGACTCTAACACTCCCGGGGAAGCAGTCAACCCAATAGACTCCGACCCAGTAGGGGGTAACGAGATCACTTTCCGTAAAGAGTCATCCAGCATGTCAATCCTCCCACTCAGCCCAGCATGATAAAACAGCATACAGACTCCAATGTGTGCCACTGCTTTCACAATCTCCTCCCAACTCTTGATACCCTGCCATTACAGGCCCTCGCTGGGTGGCTCTTCGTTGCTGAAGAAGGCTAAGGAGTTTTTTTTTCTTTTGACATGCCCTATAATGCAGGAAACGGAGGAATAAGTGAGAATTGAACTCAAAAAGAATGTGATAAGAAAGGTGTTAACACTAGAGTTGGCTGTCACCAATGAATTCTTCCAGCAGTCAGACCCATAAATCAGCAGTATAATCCAATCATGTGGTTACTGACAGCTCTGAGCCCCTCTGTAGCCTGTACCTTTAGGCCTGTTCTTTATCAAGCAGGTGACAGGTCCAGACCTTTGACATGATAATAAACTGGAATTAAAGTTGCCTTACTTTATCAGTGAGTGAGAACACCAAAAGATTACTGAAGCTGCTTTTGTATTCCTCCAGTGCTGCTGGTTCCCACTCTGCGGGCGTCACGCATTTTGGGGGTCGTCTTGCCCAGCGGTCTTGGCAAGTTTATTTCGGGGCTGGTGCCGGTGATGCACAAGAGCAGCGCGCAGCATTAAGCTCCAAACACTGCTTTAATTTAGGACCAAAAAGCTTCATAAAATGAAAACCAGAATTATCACCAAGTGCAACATAATGTGCTTATAACATATATGAAATCATACAATCACTGCCCACCTTAACTACTTTCCTTGAAGGTGAGACAGAAAAATAATGAGGGAATTCAGTACATAAAACATTTTGCTATCCTGGCCCCCAATATAAAATAGTATTTAGCATTGTGATTACTTAACTTCAGCAGACACCAGCGAAGCCAGTTCAGATCCAAAGTAACTATACTAATATATTATAATTCCCATGTTTTTCACAAACTACATATCAATTTAAATTGAGGAAAGTGACAAATATAAACGGGGGCCAATTTTAACCTGACCCACCTGTCGTGGAAATTACGGGATGAGGTACAACACCGGCTTTACAGCCCATCCGATTTTATTCTCCATTGAAGTCAACGTAGAGCAACACTGGGCGGGGTGTAAAACCTCGTTCCTCCCAATCCCGTCAGATTCCCGCCCGGAGAGTTAGGCCAAAATAGCTCCCATTGTGTACCCTCAACATAAAAGACATAAATGTGTGTGATGTTTAAAACTCAAATCTATTTAAATTTAGGTCAAGCAGCGTGTACCATCTACAAGATGCACTGCAGCAACTCGCCAAGGCTTCTTCGGCAGCACCTCCCAAACCCACGACCTCTGCCATTTAGAAGGACAAGGGACAAGCGCATGGGACCATCATCACCTCCAAGTTACACACCATCCGTTCTTCATCGTTGCCTGAGTCAAAATCCTGGAACTCCCTCCCTAACAGCACTGTGAGAGTACCTTCACCACACGGACTGCAGCGGTTCAAGAAGGCAGCTCACCACCACCTTCTCAAGGGCAATTAAGCATGGGCAATAAATGCTGGGCCTTGCCAGCGACGCCCACATCCCCTGAACAAATTTAAAAATTGTTAAGCATTGATTTGGTCCAAATTCATACCTATATCAAGTTGTAGAGACTTGGCTACCATCAACAGTGCATCCTCATAGAAATTCTCTAACTTCACTCTTCTCTACACCACACACTTTCATTGGTTATTAATCAAATTCAGTACAAAGACCACATAGGAGATCATTAATTTCTGGTTTGCAATCTTCAATTACTGTTATAGGAATAGTGTTGTTATGAAAGCAACCAGTTGTGGGTATGGTAATGTGGTGGTTAGAGGACTAGATTAGCAATCCGGGTCTGGAGTTCAAATCCCCTCATAGCATATTGTGAAATTGAATTCAATAAATCTGGTCATTTGTCGGCTCGCACAATGTGTGTTTTACTGGGGATCCCACCCGAGTACAAAACAGCAATTAAATTCCTAGCACCCTCGCCTCGGAGTCAGAAGGTTATGGGTTCAAGTCCCACTCCAGAGACTTGAGCACAATCTAATCTGACACTCCAGTGCCGTGCTGAGGGAGTGCTGCACTGTCGGAGGTGCCGTCTTTCGGATGAGACGTTAAACCGAGGCCACGTCTGCTCTCTCAGGTGGACGTAAAAGATCCTATGGCACTATTTCGAAGAGGAGCAGGGGAGTTCTCCCCGGTGTCCTGGGGCCAATATTTATCACTCAAACAACATCCCTAAAAAACAGATTATCTGGTCATTATCACACTGCTGTTTGTGGGAGCTTGCTGTGTGCAAATTGGCTGCTGCGTTTCCTACATTACAACAGTGACTACACTTCAAAAAGTATTTAATTGGCTGTAAAGCGCTTTGAGACATCTGGTGGTCGTGAAAAGTGCTATATAAATGCAAGTCTTTCTTTCTTTTCAATATCACCAATCAACAACATTGTCATTGATAAGAAAAGCATCAACGTGTGTGTTGCTGAAAACTTAAATCCCCTCTGAATTAAATTGAACATTTTTCTCGGCAAAGTAATCAAACAGTAACATTTTGCAAATGAGAATTTCAGGCTTGCCTGCCAACAAAGGACTTTGAAGTCGGCTAGCTTAGTATGAACGCTTCTTATGGCTGTTCCTTCACCACCAAATTCAGTTTGTGCATTAACCACGATAGCTTGCTGATCGCCCGGGAAGCTACAAGCAAATCTGTGATATCCCTGTTGCCAATCAACAGCTCCCGAGTCACAGAACCTCATAAACAGTTAATGGCATTACGATAACGAAGGGCCTAGTCACCAAGGTTACTGTATTATCTCCATGCCCAATGTCGTATCTGGTTTCCAGCTACTTCAGCACCTGGTGCTAACTGAACTTGCTCCATCAGTACCTGTGACCTTGTCTCGGTCAAAGTGTAAAAGAGCACGATGGGAATGCAAGAAGGAATTTCAGATGGATTAGAAGCTTAATAGATGCTAACAACTTCCCTAGCCACAGGGATAGGCCGTAAAAGGCACTTGACATCTACTTCATTTCTCCATCACTGTTTCTGAATATTTAAAGGCTTTGCTGAAAACAAACTCATCATTCACAAAACAAGCATACAGTAATCCCTTTTCAACCTCTATGTATCATCTGCCACCAACAAAACTGTCTGAATTTTAGTGCTTGGCATATGCATCAAGTTTTTTTTCCCTCGAAAGGCCCATTACACGTTTACACGTAATGCGAAATAGCCTCACTTTCTTCTGGTCCTTGATCTGATAAAAACTGTATTGGCTTGCAGCAATTGCTTTCTTTTTAAAACACTTTTATTTTCTGTCTGGTGTCCCTGCAAGGCTCACCATTCTATCTCGACACTGCTATAACGCTTACAATTCTCACAGCTCACTTACACTCGATGAACCAAAGGGTTGTGTGGGGATTTTTTATAGAATGTGTGCCTTCTCACTACCTTTATAGTCAGTCATACAACTCACGAATCTTTAATTCCCCAGTAATGCTGGTTTTATGTCTATATGTAAGTTCTTTTTTAAAATACAGTTAGCTAGGTTTTCTTAAAATATGATAGTCTATCCCAATCTAATTCTGTAATTAAATGTGGTTAACAATAAGCTTTCTTTGGTGACTTTCCAAAGTTAATGCAAGATTTAACTTTACCGTTTGAGTATCTATTGCAGCAGTGTTGAACTCTCAACCCACAGAAGCATGAATCTCAAATTCCAGCTTCAACTGTCATTCACACTTGCTTGCTTTCATTGCCCATGGGTGCGTTTATACTGCGACTTTGGAGTTGGTGTGAAGAGGTTTGCCCTTCACAGTGATCCCAAACTGGCAGTGCAAATCTGCAGTCAGGATACGACCTGACTACAGAGAAGTAGCGAGAATCCCCCATGGAGGGGGGATAAAAAACTGTATCAGTTTGAACCCTGACATTAATTTAAAATGTTTGGAGCGCTGTGAGTTTTCATGCTCGCCCGGGGTCCTTTCCTGGGCAGGACAACTGAGGTTAGAGGCAGAAAGCCAACAGGCTTGACTGGAATCTATATCCATTGAAGCCCAGATCTGACTGGTTCACAGTCTGGCCACTAAATGGAGCACTGGCTCTGCCTCAGGGGAAACACAACCTGCCAGAGGCCAAATCTATCCCGCAGACAACCCTTGGAGGCGACAGCAATGCATTGGTTTGCAGTCAGAGAAGATCCCTTCCCCCCAAGCTTGATCTCATAAAGCAGAGCACAAACTGCATGCCCAGGCCCGCAAGTTAGAAAACTTACGTGAAGGTGCAACTTATTTCTAACTATACCGTTACTTGCAAAGTCAGATTACTTCTAATTTCCAGTAGTCTCTAGTTTATAAACACAGACTATTTTCACGGAACTGCAAGCATTGGTGATCCGCAGCATCCACTTGGCTTACATTAGAACAAAACTAAAATTGTCCTGCGCCTACCCATAACAGGACGCAGTATGAACACAAAGCACGACATCAGAATTTAAATCCTATTGAACATTTTGGTATGCAGTTTGACAGATGAAAGTAATATGAATTAAAATGTGGTACATTTAACAGTTTTGCACGTTGTGCATTTTACTGTTTTCTCTTCATTGTGAAGTGCAAGAAAATACTCAGAGATCCTGTTGCTATCTTCTTATAATAACGGTGATGTTTCAATTTTACAGACGAGCCTGCAGACATTTTAACCCCAACATTAACTATTGCCATCGTGTCGCCAAATGATGCAAAACAAAATTCATACTGCTCTTAACATCTTCAGGATTCACCTCTTCGCTGATAAGCTTCTCTTTAGTACAGGCCAATGCAAAGTACTTATTAAATGCCTCCACCATTTTTTGATCATCATCTCCAAATTTGATCATCTACAAATATCCTTTGAGGTTCCACCTCACTCGTAAAAATAAAACATTTTTAAACTGAAATACTTGGAAAATACTTTCCCGTTGCTTTTGATGGTTTTTGAATTGATTTCCCTCCTACTCCCTCTTAACTTTCCTTATCCCGTTCTTCATTTCTTTTCTTATTTTGTCAAATTCTCCTTTAGATTTTTTTTAATCATTAGCCTTATACTCCTTATAGGCCCTCCCCATCGATTTTAATTGGTTTCTAACCCCTTTATTTATCTATGGCATCTTAAAATACTGTTAGTTTCCTTTTTTTCACTAAGGAAATCTATTTATTCTGTATCTTGGCAATCTCTTTTTTTTCTCAAAACTTACCACTGTTGCCATAGTCCTGTGTGCCAATTTCCACTTGCGCCTTACCTCAGCTAGCTCACTCTTCATTTTTCTAATCTGCTGTTCTGGTTCTGTACAGTCTTTTTCCCTTTCTAGTTGTATCTTAAGCCTGATTATATTATGGGCACTACTCCCAAGATGTTCACCCATTTCGCTCATCTACCTGAACAATTTTATTACTCATAACCATATCTAACATTGCCTTCACTCTTGTAGGCTTACTAACATCCTGCTCGAGTTATGTACACATTTATTAATTTCATTCCCTTATCTCCATTTACTCCCTCTGTCCCAATCGATAAGTGATTAGTTAAAATCCCCCTGACCAATAATTTTGTTATCCCTGCTTAGCTCCCGAATCTACCTGCAGATTTCCTCTCCCATTTCCTTCCCACAATTTGGAGGTCTAGCAAATTTCCCACTAAATGTAAAAAGCTCTTTTTTTTAAAATCTTTGAGCTCCAACCATATTGACTTTGTCTGTACTTCTTCCTTGTCTACATCAACCCTCCCTACAGCATATATTACACCTTTTACCAATATTGCCACTCCGCCTCCTTTTTAAAAATCTTTTCTATCCCTCCTAAGTATATTATATCCCCGATATGTTTATTTTCCATTCTTGCCCAGCTTGCAACCAGGTTCCCGATGGGCTCTGTTGACCCTTTTAGTGAAGAACATAGTCAACTGCTGGGTTTACAGCCTCCCCACTGCTTTTATCTGCTAGTAATGCTACTGTCCCATAAGGATCTCCTGTCTCTAGATTTGCAGTGTTGAGCACACGCTCCTATCTGATCTGTCACATCCACAAGCTGTACCCATTACTCCACTCCATTAACATTCCACACTGAAAGGGCTTTGCCAGTTTTATGAGGAGAATTCACAGAATACTGGATCAACAAGAGCTGCTTTACTCATAAACGCTATTAGCAAAGAGTCCATAAATGTGGATTTGTTATGAATTAGCACTTCGTTTAATATTTAATTTGGATTCAATCTGAATTTAAAATGAATTCAAACTCAGCCAGACCTTCGAAAATGAAACCAGTGACGACATGTTAGACAACTCAGTCAAACTATACATACCAAGAATGAGATGCATTGCCTCAAATTTTAAAAACTGATCAAATATACTCAAAGTCCTCAGGCCCCACATGAGTTACATTGCAGACTACAAGATCGATTAGAAAGACAGTAAAATGTCTGAACTGAATTCTCTTCAAGACAAATGTTGCGCATCAAAGACAAAAGTGAAATAAAATGCATTACCTTTTTCATTTGCAGTAAGCATACACCTGTATAGTTCTCCGTTAAAACAAATTGTGGGCCCTTCATAGTTCACACATTATTACAAAAATGACTAACTTTAAAAAGTTAACACAGTTGCACTTTGCTGGCACTAAGCTTATATGTAACAGTAGCATGGTATTGCACAATTAAGAAATCAAGATTGATTGCTAAGAAAATCATTGGTATCAATCAACTTGAATTACAAGAGTTTGGTGCAACGAAAATGCCTCTGCAATAAATCACGCCACAAGGGGTTTTATGATGTACTTCTGTTATCAATTAATGTGCTTATTGATGTATGTGTGCAAAACATCAGCAAAGAATAAGAACTAAATGACCATGAAGCAAGGGCAGATGTTCAATATTCAGGAAGGACTGACGCCATTTATTTCTGGCAGCTGCCAGGACAGCAGACATATTGTGACATCTATTTTGCAGGTTATGATGAGAAGTCACAGAGTGCTCATAAGCAATGTTCCCTCTAATTTTTTTTTCGTGCACTGGCTGCGCGGCCCATTCAAAGTTTTGCACATGCGCAATTTCTTCCACGCAAAAGCCTGTGAGCGGCCTGCGCGGGACCTCCAGACTGCTGCACAGTCACGCAGCTTAGCGGGAACCTTGCTCAAGAGTATGGAATATATTAAATTGTTCAGATAAACCAACGTTTTTCATACTCCACAATGTCTTTCAAATTTGATTTCCACACATACCCGAAGAGAGTGATCACCATAGCGAACTCATGCCTGGCATCAAGTTATTACCATTTACCACCTTATGCAAATTGGAAATGCCCCAAAAAAATTCAGGCTAATGTGTTTAACTTCTACTATTTACAACTACAATAAAATAGTTTATGGAAACCAGACAAAATTGCTTTACAATAGAAGAGGCATTAGTCAAAGTTGCCATTTTGAAAGTTTATCGTTTTATGTGACTGATTTTATGTTCAATGTTTTCCAGGAAAAGGATCTTCTTTGCTGATAATGGGGGGGGCGCGCGGAGGGATCTTAACCAGTTTAAATTCTTTCCAAAAGAGGAAAGTATTCATTGCAATTACAACAAATGCTGAATAATTAGATGGTTCCTCACTACGCAAACCTGAACAGTCTAATTGCTGCGTCGTATTGCTACAGATTGCACATCACTTTTGTTACACAAACACCTGAAAAACAACCCTGTGCCCCTACCCAATGAGGGAGAATGGGGAGTGGGAGGAGAAGAGAGGGAGGTGTAAGGGAAGAGAGGGGGGGAGAGAAGAGAGGGAAGGGGGGGGGGGGGGGAGGAGGAGAGAGAGAGAGAGAGAGAGAGAGAGAGAGAGAGAGAGAGAGAGAGAGAGAGAGAGAGAGAGAGAGAGAGAGAGAGAAGGGGAGAGAGAGAGAGAGAGAGAGAGAGAGAGAGAGAGAGAGAGAGAGAGAGAGGGAAGGGGGGAGAGAGAGAGAGGGAAGGGGAGGGGGGAGAGAGAGAGAGAGAGAGAGAGAGAGAGAGGGAAGGGGAGGGGGGAGAGAGAGAGAGAGAGAGAGAGAGAGAGGGCAGGGGAGGGGGGAGAGAGAGAGGGCAGGGGAGGGGGGGGGAGAGAGAGGGCAGGGGAGGGGGGGGGAGAGAGAGGGCAGGGGAGGGGGGGAGAGAGAGGGCAGGGGAGGGGGGGAGAGAGAGGGCAGGGGAGGGGGGAGAGAGAGGGCAGGGGAGGGGGGAGAGAGAGGGCAGGGGAGGGGGGGAGAGAGAGGGCAGGGGAGGGGGGAGAGAGAGGGCAGGGGAGGGGGGAGAGAGAGGGCAGGGGAGGGGGGAGAGAGAGAGAGAGAGAGAGAGAGAGGGCAGGGGAGGGGGGAGAGAGAGGGCAGGGGAGGGGGGAGAGAGAGAGGGGCAGGGGAGGGGGGGGAGAGAGAGGGCAGGGGAGGGGGGGGGAGAGAGAGGGCGAGGGGGGAGAGAGAGGGCAGGGGAGGGTGGGAGAGAGGAGGGCAGGGGGAGGGGGGGAGAGAGAGGGCAGGGGGAGGGGGGAGAGAGAGGGCAGGGGAGGGGGGGAGAGTTGAGGGCAGTAGGGGGGAGAGAGAGGCAGGGAGGGGGAGAGAGAGGGCAGGGGAGGGGGGAGAGGAGAGGGCAGGGGGAGGGGGGGGAGAGAGAGGCAGGGGAGGGGGAGAGAGAGAGGCAGGGGAGGGGGAGAGAGGGGGCAGGGGAGGGGAAGGGGAGGGGGAGAGAGAGGGAAGGGAGGGGAAGGGAGGGGGAGAGAGAGGAAGGGGAGGGAGAAGAGAGGAGGGGGGAGAGAGAGGGAGGGGAGGGGGGAGAGAGAGGGAAGGGGAGGGGGGAAGAGAGGGGAGGGGGAGAGAGAGGGGAAGGGGAGGGGAGAGAGAGAGGGAAGGGGAGGGGGGGAGAGAGAGGGAAGGGGAGGGGGGAGAGAGAGGGAAGGGGAGGGGGGAGAGAGGGAAGGGGAGGGGGAGAGAGGGGGAAGGGGAGGGGAGAGAGAGGGAAGGGGAGGGGGAGAGAGAGGGAAGGGGAGGGGGGAGAGAGAGGGAAGGGGAGGGGGGAGAGAGAGGGAAGGGGAGGGGGAAGAGAGGGAAGGGGAGGGGGAGAGAGAGGGAAGGGGAGGGGGAGAGAGAGGGAAGGGGAGTGGGGAGAGAGAGGGAAGGGGAGGGGGGGAGAGAGAGGGAAGGGAGGGGGGAGAGAGGGAAGAGGAAGGGGGAGAGAGAGGGAAGGGGAGGGGGAGAGAGAGGGAAGGGGAGGGGGAGAGAGAGGGAAGGGGAGGGGGAGAGGGAGGGAAGGGAAGGGGGGGGAGAGAGGGGGAAGGGGAGGGAGGGTGACAAAAAACTGAAGAGACAGCTACACTGAATGCAATAGGCAATTCAGTCAGCTATACAGTAAGCTATGACAGATGCCTCAGAACATGGTTTCAACTGGACAGCTTAGAGACAAAAGTGAGAAAAATTAAAAATGAGAACGTTGCAAATGAAGGAGTGGGTAGGGGAATTATTCACAGCTAAAGCTACCTCACAATAATATCTCTTTGATTATAATTCTTCATAACAGTTTATCAGAGTAAAATTCTAGACTTCCTTTACCTCAAGGAGCCCCATTTCAGAATAATATCTATATATATTGTCATAGTATTCTGTAGACAGTCGAGCGCGCGGTCCTTTTGGGAATGCAGTACTGTTTTGCCAATTTTAAGCACGGTACTTAAAATGTAGAAATCTATCAGGAGTAAGAAGTTTGCATCAGTCAGATAATATTATTTGAATATGATAAATCAAATTGTTTTCTATTGTGCAGTCGATTAATGATCTTTCAAAGTTAATCTACGTCAAAATTTAAAATGAAAGAATTCATATTTTAGGTGAATTGGTTTTGTTCAGGTGATGGATGTCATTGGAACACCTAAAAATAAAGAGCAAAATATCTTGACGTCTGTCCAAATTTCAATATAGATCCTCTGACTCACCTACCTATGTGTTGGGAGAAACCTTGTAAATGCTGTCGATGTAAATTAATGGTACTTGAAACACTGGCAGGCAGTTTAAAAGTAAATCATTTCTCCCTCCAAGGAAACATTTGTTCCTCCATCACTATATTCGCAGCTGAAATGGTGCCAATTACTATATTTACTTGTGCAAATCCACTGACACCCACCACGGCATTATCTTTACTGCTGTGAAAATTTACTACTACATAGCCATACAATGCCAGTCAGCTCCAACCAAAATTTGACAGATGAAAGGCTGAATTATGCAAGCGCTCAACTGCACATGTACTTGAATGATATGTGGGTGTATGGTGTTGCAATAAGTTTACGCAGACATCAATTTCAACCAGATGATTCACCATGGCATGCCGTATTAACTTATTAGATTAAAATATCAAATTCAACAGTTTATTTTTTTTTTTAAAAACAACGCTTGATCACAGTACACTGCAATAGTTTCCAGGTCATAAAAACACAGCAACACGTTTACTTTTGAAAAGCATGCTTTAAATAATTCTTCAAACGCTACGGTCGGTCCAGCACTATGTGCTTCAACACACACCCACTCAAGGGTTTACTGCGCTGCTATCTAGAAAAGGAATGTTACTGTCTTAGCATGGGTCCTGTATCGCTTCTCTACAAATGAGGTCAATCCAGATTGTTAATCGGCACTTGGGAACGCCACATGTGCTGGAAATTCTTGGGAGATGGGAATAACCTCTTGGAGAAATGCGGGAACAGTGCTGAGGATTTGGGTAAATCGCTTCAGTCTTTTAAACCAACACAAAGACAAGCTACGGGGTTTCCAAAAGGTCAAGAACAGTCAGAGACGGAAAGAAGCAGCTCTCCCTGACCCGAAAGAGACCTCTGAGATAAGAATATGTACAGAGGGGGGGCGGGGGGGGGGCTTGACATCAGTAGAGCTAGTAAATGAGACAGGAATATAAATGGATACAGCTTTGAATACAAGATAATTAGTATAGGCTAGACACTTCATGTTTCAAATACATAATATTCAAGGCAGAAAAACAATCTGAAACCTTGTTAAATGTTGTGCTGCACTTCCAGAATGAAAGGTAGAAATCCGCCAGTTTTAATGTGCTAAATGAATGCGCTGCATGATCAAGTGTTCTAGTCAAAAAGCTGTAACTTCTAATTAATCATTTTTAATAATAAGTTGCTAATTTAACCAGAGCTTATTAAATGAGTCAACTATCTATCCCAATAATACTGGTACAGCACAATTAAACAACCGTTTACATGACTTTTACAGTTTTAAGAATATCACGTGGACTGTTTGTGTTGTTACCCGAACAGAACAGAGAGATTCCACCAGCAAGACATCTTTATGACACGATGGGCCAAGTTGCAAGACAAATGCTCAGAAGAAATAAAAACATTAGTCATATTGCCTGAAAGGGTGGTAGAGGCAGAAACCCTCTTCGCATTTAAAAAGTACTTGGATATGCACTTGAAGTGCCGTAACCTGCAGGGCTACGGACCAAGAGCTGGAAAGTGGGATTAGGCAAGATAGCTCTCTTTTGAGTCGGCACAGACACGATGGGCCGAATGGCCTCCTTCTGTGCCGTAAATTTCTAGGATTCTCTGGGCTACTGGGAGCTAGATGTTTTAATTTGCTTGCAAGCAAAGAACAGTGACAGAAAATGTATCAAGTTTAAAATTCGCGAAGTGCTCACCCCAGTTAAACTTTAGTTTCATGTCCAGCTGATTTTTTTTTTTTTGTTTCTCCATACATTTTGCAATTTTATATATGTGCAAGGTTCTTCGGGGCAGGAGTCCCAGTGTCAGAAGCACAGAAACGGTTGCTGGCGCAGAAAGGACAGCAGGATTTTTTTTTAAATGGAAGGGAGGTGGGGGTGGGGTGTAAAGAGGACAGTGGCCCAGCAACACTGGAGCTAAAGGTAAGCTGGGTGGCCGCAGCTTGCAACATTGGTTTCCTCTGAAACTCCCTGCCGAAACCCCTCCGCACCTCTACCTCTCTCTCTTCCTTTGAGGCGCTCCTTAAAACCTACCTCTTTGACCATGCTGTTGGGTCACCTGTCCGAACATCCCATGTGGATCGGTGTCAGATTTTTGTTGGGTAACGCTCCTGACGATGCGCCTCGAGACGTTTTTAACTATGTTAAAGGCGCTATGCAAATGCAAGTTGCTGCACTTTTTCGGTGTACCAGCCACGCTACGAGGAGCGGGGCTCGTTTGCATTGCAAACAGAGAAGGATACGCAGATAGGTTTAAACAGAGGTGGGAGGAGGCTCGTGTGGAGCATAAAAGCAGGCATAGAGCAGCAGTTGGGTCAAATGGCCTATTCCTCTGCTGTAAATACTAGCTAATTCTATGTAACAAGATTGATCACCTGGAAATAATGTATCCCAAAGCCATAAAGGTTTATTGTACGAACATTTATAAAAATTAAAGTCCTATATTTTGCACTGATCTTTGGATGCGCAGTTAAAAGTTTTATGGGACAATAATGGGTAAGGTTTGACAAACAGATGATCTTTAGACTTGTTTACTCAGGAGTCTTTGTACGGGTATAAATCTGATCTCATTTCACAAGTCTCCAGTGTAAACATTCAGAATTACGCTATAATCAAACAAATCCAGTATGAAAACTCACCTTTTATGTTCCTGGCTCTGTGCCCCAAATTGGATTGCCATCAGCATAAGTATTTCAGTTATTAGGCACCATTGTTCTTGGAAATCACATGAATTATTTCACAAGAGTGCAACTCAGAGAATATTTCTAAAGAAACAATTGCATCCAAAGAGCAGCAGTCAGGCGATCAGATCTTTGTAAGTGAAGATGTTCTGTTGCAACATGCCAAATTAAACTTGTACCGATACGGCCACCCCAATTCAGCACTGTGGTATTATACATTAGTGAGCCTCTACAATAAACCATCAGCAGAGTATTCAACAGAGCATCATAGCTGAGCACATCCCTGTATACACTCGACATCTACACGGGTGCACTTCCAGCAGACGTAACCGGATAGTGATTAAAGCAGAGACTCCGGACAATTTCGATCTCTCCAACCTCGGCGCGCTGAGGCCAAATGTCGCCTTGATGTCTGTCTCAACTTAGATGAGCTAAATTAGCCCAGATCAGGGATTGAACCAGATGCCTCCCTGGTCTATATGGCTCAGCATCTTACTCGAAAACTCATTCAGCCATCGGGTATGCTTCACAAAATACACATGTAGCTGCCATATATTATCTTGTGTATTTTTTTAATGTAGGATCTAAAATACAGTTAACAATATTAAAGACAGACTTGCATTTATATAGCGCCTTTCACGACCACTGGACGTCCCAAAGCGCTTTACAACCAATGAAGTACTTTTTGAAGTGTAGTCACTGTTGTAATGTAGGAAACACAGCAGCCAATTTGCGCACAGCAAGCTCCCACAAACAGCAATGTGATAATGACCAGATCATCTGTTTTTAGTGATGTTGAATGATGGATAAATATTGGCCAGGACACCGGGGATAACGCCCCTGCTCTTCTTCAAAATAGTGCCATGGGATCTTTTAGGTCCACCTGAGAGAGCAGACAGGGCCTCGATTTAACGTCTCATCAGAAAGACGGCACCTCCGACAGTGCAGCACTCCCTCAGTACTGCACTGGAGTGTCAGCCTAGATTTCTGTGCTCAAGTCCCTGGAGTGGAGCTTGAACCCACAACCTGCTGACTCAGAGGCGAGGGCGCCACCAACTGAGACACAGCTGACAATTTTCTGCAATTTTGGTACGGAGAATTTGCCAAGTGCATTTTTGTAAAAATGTTAAGGTTGCGCAGAGCTTTCTCTAGAAATTAAAAAAAATCACATTCCACTTTAATAGACATTCTCTCCAAATGGATAATCAACATTACCACATGATTATTACATCCACTGATCGGAGAACAAATTTCTGCATTATATTCTCTAATACTTGTTCAATCTGTAATTAAATAACTCAGAACAACAAAAAAAAGCACCAAGTCTAACCATCAACAAAACTCTAAATCTAAACTTGTTTTTCAACTAGTTTCAAGGATAAAGACACTAAATCGACAATTAATGACCTTCTCCAATTGCTGGTTTTCTGGTAATTTACTGCCACACACGTCATAAATTTATCAAGAGAACTCCTGGCGTATTCAGCTCAGGACTCTGGCATGGGAAAATTCTGTTTAACTGCAGTCTTTCGCCAATAAATGAGTGAGACTAACTAGCTGATAACCCTCCCACACTGCATGCTGCTTAGTTTTCTGCACTGGACCAAGGAAACTCCAATTTGTTCCACTGATGGGACAGAAAATTACACAGACTTGTTCGCTGTATAAATCTGAACTTTGCTCCACATCATATGTGAGCTCGGAATTGTTGACTAGCTTGAAATATAAAACGATTTTATCTACATTTTGATCACAAAGTAGAAAAGTATTAATGACTACAAATCACCTTAAGTTAACAAACTGCATTTGCTGCTGAAATATAATGCTGTAAAAACTTTATTTTAAAAATAAAAGTAAGAATGAACCTGACCTAATTGAAGCCCAGCACTATGTAAATATATTAGAAGTTTTAAATGGCGGACAGTGTTTTATCTTTGTTAAAATTATCTTATCCCTTTAAAATTAAACATCTGAACAATTAAGTATTTTGCTTGTCCAGCTACATGCTCTGGAGAATTTTAAATTTAAAAAACTTATACTTTTTTTGTAGGGAAATAAAATGCCTCATTAAAATAATTGGCACATACTCCCTTTTCAATTAATTTCCCGTGTGGCAGCTGGTGTGCAACGGCCACCCCACGTTAAAAGAATTCACGCACAGGCATCTTCCACCCTTTAAAATGAAGTTCGGGACCTGGAACGTCAGGCCACCTGTGACAGAGACTGTAGGTCCCGCATTGGACTCATCAGTCACCTGCGAACTCATTTTTAATGTGGAAGCAAGTCATCCTCGGTTCCGAGGGACTGCCTAAGAAGAAGAAATTGGATAACTGACTATAGATTTCAATGTTATTGGCATCCATTTATTAACTAACTGCAGTTGTGGGTGGGAGAATTGTGTAGGGATGAATATACAGTCCCCACCACTTACACTGTCTCTGCTCATCACAGACAGCCACCTAGAACGGGCCAATGCCACTGACCATTTGCCATTACCACAGGCGTCAATTGCCAAGGCGCCGCTTAAACCGTATTAAGCAAGCCGACTATATCGTGCAGTTCAAGCGGCTGTTCACACCTCGCGATTACCCGTCATTACTCGCTGCTTGCAAGCAGGAATTTCACTTTGAGCATTCCTCAGTTTACTTTCCCTGACTGAAGAAAGCGTTTCTTGAAGTTTAACAAGAGGAAATTTGTTTTAAAAGCCTCTGGAACTCTTGCCACTGCTGCGAGCCCTACTTGCTGGCTTGTCGAGCTTGACATATTCTGGCTCCGTTTTGTAATTAAATATTAAATACTGAGGACGTCTTTGAAAAATGATCTGAATACAGGAATATGCTTTGACAATGTTACTGTCTGCTGCTTTTGTTCTTGTTTTTGTGGGGTACTGCTAAATTTAATTTTGATATTGGGGAGGCAGATCTGGCTTCACTTCAGCTGTTATACCGGCCATCGCATATAACGGGCAAAGCGTATTGGCATGAATGCGCCCGTTATAACTGGTGGGGACTGTACTGCCCTTTCACTTCTGAGACCCGAGTTTCAAACTGATAGTGTGCTTCCTTCTTTAGTGGCGAAGAGGGAGCTCAGTGAAATTTATCTGGGAAGTCTTAACCAAGTGCTGGAGAATACAGGACACAGAAAATGACTGGCCACAGTTTGTCACAAGGCAATACTAAAGTTGACAAGCCTTATTCAGAGACACATCAATGGCTGGTGTGGTATCATCCAAAGGCATGGTGTTAGGTTCCACATATACGCTGAAAATATCCAGCTCTCCCTACCACCGCTCTCAACCCCTCCACTACCTCTGTGTTGTCGGCCTGCTTGTCCAACATCTAGTTCTGGATGAGCTGCAATTTCCTCCAGCTGAACATTGGGAAGACTGAAGATAATGGGCTCGATTTTGCACGGCCCGAGGAGGCGGGAATGGAGGCGTGTGGGGTGTTAAAATTGCAAAAAATGGCGGGCGGGCCCGACCTCGCCTCCGAGCAATTTTCCCAAATACGTGGTTTCTGATCCCGTCTCCGTCCCGCCACCAAGAGGCGGGATAGGCCCTTAACAACCACTTAATTGCCCCTATAGTCCCATTTTGAGAGGCGTTTCTGATTTTCAGACTGTTCCGACGTGATGCATGCCTCCTCTGACACACGACGGTGAAACCTGGCGGTAGCACACTTGGATTTGATCAATCATCAGTCTGGGGGAACCTTTAGCCGCCGCCGCCACCACCACCACCACCATAAATCTGGGAGCAGACTTAGGTCTCCTGCTGCTCATTTTGCCTCCAGGTCCCTCTCACAGCAAAGGCCAAAAGCTTCCCAGTCTTTGCAGGCCTTAAATGCAGCAGCAATGATGACATCATCAGTGGCGACTTTCAGTCTGAAAACACTAATTGGGTCATGGGTTCCCACATGCTGGAACTCAATTGCCCAATTAGGGGAAAATCGAATAATTTTCCCACATCCAATTGGAGTCGGGTGGCTAACACGAAAAGTGGATGACACGACCCCAGCCCGCCCCAATGACAAAATCTAGCCCATTGTCTTCAGCCCCCCCACTCCCCCCACCAAAAAATACTTTGTTCCCTCGCCACCGATTCCACCCCGCTCCCTGGGCACCGTCTCAGGCTGAACCAGATTGTTCGGAACCTGTTTGATCCCAAGCTAAGCTTCTGACCCCATATCCTCTCCATCACAGAGACCACCTACTTCCATCTCTGCCCCATCCCAGCCCATCTGCTGCTGAAACCCTCATCCATACTTTTGTCACCTCCGGACTCGACCACTGCAATGCCCTTCCAGACAGCCTCCCATCTTCCACTCTCCATGAATATGAACTCATCCAAAAAGCTGCTGCCCATACCCTGACCCACACCAGGTCTTGCTCACCGATCACCACTGTGCTCGCTGTCCTACATTGTCTCCCGGTCGCCTCGAATTTAAAATTCTCATCTTCATGTTCAAATCCCTTCAGGGCCTCGGCCCTCCCTTTCTCTGTCACCTCCTGCAGCCTTACAACCCTCCAGGAGCTCTGCACCCCTCCAACTCTGGCCTCTTCTGCATCGTTCACTCCCCTTGCCCCAGCATTGACAGCTGTGCCTTTAGCCGTCAAGGCCCTATTGCTCTGGAATTCCCTCCCTATTCTTCCACGCCTATCCCTCATTTTCAAAACCTACCTCTGCGACCAATCTTTTAGTCACATCTCCTAATATCTTCCTCTTTGTCAATTTTGTTTCTCTGACTATGCTTCTGTGAAGCACGTTGGGACGTTTTGGAAATCTCTAACCTAGCAGGCAGTGGATGCTCAGTCGTTGAGTATATTCAAGACTGAGATCGATAGATTTTTGGGCACTCAGGGAATCAAGGAATATGAGGATAGGGCGGGAAAGTGGAGTGGAGGTCGAAGATCAGCCATGATCTTATTGAATGGCGGAGCAGGCTCCAGGGGTCGTATGGCCGACTCCTGCTCCTATTTCTCACGTTCTTATGTTTTCCTACGTTAAAGAAGCTATATAAATGAAGGTTGATTCGCAGAACAGAGCCTTTAAATCAGTGCTGATTTATAACACAGACATCAACAAGACTATACTGCATTCTGAAGGGCAGATTTTACCTGATTAGAGATCTGATCTGACCTTCAAAAACAGTTGCCCCATAACAAAGAGTGCTTTTTATTCTGGTTCTTGTGTGGAGTAATATAGTGGCATGCACAACTGCCTTTTTCTTAATGATGCATAATGCAAATAAACTGATGCAAGTATCAACTACGTATTATTGTTTTACTGCTGCACCCCCTCGCCCAAAATAAAATACAACTAAAGCCAAAAGCTGAATATTATTACAGTGATATGACTCGTCAAGAGAGCTTTTCCTCAAATCAGAGACAAGAAGCTATTTCATTCCAACTAGCAGCTATTCTGACTATAATTTCTTGGCACACAAATGATATGATACACTTTTACCTCAGTCTTCAGGCCCAGTTCTGCCTTAGTAGGACGAGAGCAAGCCTGTTTACAATGCATTCATAATGCACCAAGCCCTCCATCAATGAGACCCAGTACAAGCGCAGAAGGGGCAGGGCAGCCTTAAGACACACTTTATGCTAGGCTGACACTCCAGTGCAGTACTGAGGGAGTGCTGCATTGTCGGAGGAGCCATCTTTCAGATGAGACGTTAAACTGAGGCCCCGTCTGCCCTCTCAGGTGGACGCAAAAGATCCCATGGCACTATTTCGAAGAAGAGCAGGGGAGTTATCCCTGGTGTCCTGGCCAAAATGTATCCCTCAATCAACATTACTAAAAAACAGATTATCCAGTCATTATCACATTGCTCTTTGTGGGAGCTTGCTGTGCGCAAATTGGCTGCCGCGTTTCCTACATTGCAACAGTGACTACACCACAAATGTACTTCATTGACTGTAAAGCACTTTGGGACGTCCTGAAGTCGTGAAAGGCGCTATAGAAATGCAAGTCTTTCTTTCTTATCTTGAACTTTAAGTATTTGGGAACACTGTGTGAATGCCAACTGAGTTGACATCAACTATAAATGGACATACCATCTCGGCTGCCACAAAAATGTTAAATGCTATTGTGATTATCTTGGTGTCACACCACCTGTGTTTACACTTTCAAGACACCAGCTTGAAAGTGGTATGAAACCCAGACCAAAAAAGGTTGTTTTTCACATTGGCAACATTATATCAGCAGGGAAGGAACATTACCAACTTGAATGGAATCTACTGTAGGTACTGTTTGTATAAAACATAGCCTTATGACTGATTAAAAACAAAACTATAGTATTTTTATCGTCAGAGGCATTTATTATAGATTGGAGGTTATGGTGCTGCAGGCCTATGCTAGAAATTAGTTGGACAAGAATGATGAAGAGGGCCTTTGAACTGGCACTGGAAAACAGAGGAGTCATGAGGCTATTAAGAGAATAACACCAGTAAAGTACAAAAATATTTATAGTTCTTGTGCCAAAGATCCAGTATGTCTATCTAATCGAGGTCCCCTCAACAACATCCATGAAGCATTATAACTACTTGCAAGTTAAAAGGCGGCATAAGGATGTACTGAGCCTCCTAGAGAAAGACAGCTGTTATGTTATAAATGCTCTATAAACAGACCCTGTTTTAATTCTACCATAATGGTGCAAGTTAGTACAAAATTAGCAACAGGAATGAGGTAAAGTGCATCGCAGTAGAATTGCCACATTACTTGGGAGTCAGACGGGAAGTTTTTGGGCTTTGTTACAGTGGAGCTGATGGTAATAAATCAAGAGGCAAGCACAGCTAAATAATGTGAATGGGCCACTGTAGTATTCGGGGCTCAAATGCAACAGTCATTGCCTCCATTAGCTTTTTTTTTTAAACAGTGCGAGAAATGTCCCTTGGGGGGAAAAAAAATCAAAGCCAGATTTTGATCATCAGGCTAGACAGTGAAGCTTAGAGGTGATCCAAAACTCGGCTGCCCGTGTCCTAACCCGCACCAAGTCCCTTTCACCCATCACCCCTGTGCTGGCTGACCTACACTGGCTCCCGGTTAAGCAACGCCTCGATTTCAAAATTCTCATCCTTGTTTTCAAATCCCTCCGTGGCCTCGCCCCTCCCTATCTCTGTAATCTCCTTCAACACCCCCCAAGATATCCGCGCTGCTCCAATTCTGCCCTCAAGGATCCCTGATTATAATAGCTCAACCATTGGTGGCCCTGCCTTCTGTTGTCTTGGCCCTAAGCTCTGGTATTCCCTGCCTAAACTTCTCCGCCTCTCTTTCCTCCTTTAAGACACTCCTTAAAACCTACCTCTTTGACCAAGCTTTTGGTCACCTGCCCTAATTTCTCCTTATGTGGCTCGGTATCAAATTTTTTGTCTTATAACACTCCTGTGAAGGGTCGTTTCACTACGTTAAAGGCGCTATATAAATACAAGTTGTTGTTGTTAGATGCTAGACTGAAGTACATCACAGTCCTAAATGTTCACTTGCAGAACGGTACTGCAGACAAAATCATGTGTACATGCGGGAAAAATAAAAATGATAGCCTGGAAACTCTGCTTGGCAGGCTGTTGTTGTGATTTCCGACCCTTTGGTAGGGTGGACGTCTCTGTAGCACCACGACAGTCATGGGCATCCACCCCCAAGTATCCAAATCACCCAGTCCCCAGGATTTAGGAGAAGCTGAACAGCAGAGAAAGTGATGGACACAAATCTCTGCGCTCCTCCAATTCTGGCCTCTTGCGCATCCCTGATTTTCTTCGCTCCACCATTAGCAGGCGTGTCTTCAGCAGCCTCGTTCCGAAGCTCTGGAAATCCCTCCCTAAACTCTACGCATCTCCATTTCTCACTCTTCCTTTAAGACGCTCCTTAAAACCTACTTCTTGGACCAAGCTTTTGGTCACCTGTCCTAATATCTCATGTGGCTCGGTGTCAAATTTTTGTGTTTGATAATCGCTCCTGTTAAGCGCCTTCGGACGTTTTACTACATTAAAGGTATTATATAAATGCAAGTTGTTGTTATTGCAGTACTTCCTCCCACGCAAAGGAATCTGCTGAATGTTTAGCCTTATATGTCTTGACACCATCAATAACATTCCCTATCAAGCTATGGAAGAACCAAAACTTTACCCTTTTGTAGAAATATAGTTGAGAGCTCTGGCTTATCTTACATGCCACAGAATGTGCATTAATCATTGAATCTGTTAACACTTCAAGATACCTCACAACCAAGAGCAAAATGAATCGTATCACACTACTGAACTGAACTGAAAGAAGTTATCTAAATAAATTATTTTGGACATGCTGCTAGCTACTCAAGTCACCGTGGTTATAAAGTTTTGAACTTTGTCTAAAGCTTATCAATCCAATAGATAAGATTGATCAAGAATTGTCTCTTTCTACCTTCTCACTCTACTGGAAACCAAAAGGTTTCAAATTATTTGAAACCAATGTTAACCACTCCCACGGCAGCAAAGTATAAACTTAAAAAAAAAAAATTATGTCCCCTCCAAAGAAAACCTTCAAAATAAAAACTTGCACGTCTGCAGCCTTCAAACAGAATAAAATATTCAACAGTGCTGCAAGGTGGGAGGGAAGTAGCAAGGGTAAATGGTTAGGAAGGAGTGAAGAGGTCATCAACTAGCAAATCAGGCAGCGAAGATGCACAGAGGGCTGCAGTCAAAGGACCATAGGATGCAGGCTCGGACAAAGGACGAGAGGAGGTTGGAGGTGTAGGGTGGTCGGAATTTGTAAGCAAGAATTTTGAATTTGGCGACAGAGCCAGTAAAAGTCAGCAAGGGCAGGAGTGATGGGCAGGCAAGCTTTAATGCAGGGAAAGATGTGGAGAGTGAAGTCTAGGAAAAGTTGAAGTTTGTATAGGTTGGAGCTCAAGAGGCAAGCAAGGAGGCATTGGACAAGTCGTGTCTTGATGTTAACATAAGCATAGATAAGGATTCTGGTGGCAGTCGGGTGAAGTTTATAGTAATGTTAGGGAGGTGGAAGTAAGCTATCATATTGATGGACAAGCTATCAACGGTGGTTGATGGGCGGAGAGAATTCTCATCAATATAATCTTTTGCTGAGGTACCATTCCCTCTCCCCTTCAAAACTGCCATCATCTCCCCCTCTTCAACAAAAACCCCTTTTATCCTTTTCAATTCCGGACCCATATCTAACCTCCCTTTCCTCTCCAAGGTCTGTGAACCTGTGATCACCACCCAGCTCCATGCTCACCTCTCCAAAAAGCTCTTTTAGAATCCCTTCAACTGAGCCTGGATATCCTGCAGGTGTCGGCAGAGAAGTAGCATTAAATGGGGTACAGGATCAGGAGGGACATATTGCAGCAAACAAAATGCTAGACATTTACGAAAATGGGACTCTTGTAAACTACTACAAAATCTCATTACAAAGACAACTATGTGGACAGTGGAAATCAAAGAGTATTTTGGAGAACCAATCCGCACCATCACAGAATAGTGAGACAGGCGATAACTCACTCCACTGAGGTCCTGATCTAAGGCACAACAGCACCAAGAGATTGAATGTATCTCCATGAAGAATACGAAAATATTTCCTCAGGTTGGTCTCATATATATTCCAGCAGTTAGCTGAGGTGCAATAATGGTAGAGGGCTAGGAACAATTAATTCACCTAAGCTCAGGCTCTAGTAAGTGCACCGTACCAAAAAACTCCACACACACATATACAAGCATGAGGGTTGTTTGCTTTAAAAGAAAAAAATTGCAATAAACTTGGATTCTGCGACCAGTCCGTGTGTAGCCAATAAAGGCAAATTGATAATAGACACCATAGGCTTCTATCATCAGCCTTTCCCCTCTGTCCACTCCATGGATGATCTCCTATTTTAACTCTGGCATAAATTACATGCACTGTTCCACCATCTCAGTGTTGGCCTTTCATTGACTTTTCTAAAACAATATCCTTTTCTTCTTTGCTTTGCAAAGGTACTAATATTCAGTTGTGTTGTATACCTGTCCATTGCAATCATCTTATATGCTGTTACCACACAGAGGTGGCTCTTTGTCAATGACTTACTGTAGAGAGAAAGCGGGGAATTACAGACCGGTAAGCCTGACATCGGTAGTGGGGAAAATGCTAGAGTCCATTATAAAAGATGTAATAGCTGAGCACTTGAAAAACAGGGACAGGATCGGACAAAGTCAACATGGATTTACAAAAGGTAAATCGTGCTTGACTAATCTACTGGAATTTTTTGAGGATGTAACTGGGAAAATAGATAAGGGAGAACCAGTAGATGTGGTGTATTTGGACTTTCAGAAGGCTTTCAATAAGGTCCCGCATAAGAGATTAGCGTGTAAAGTTAAGGCACATGGGATTGGGGGCAAGGTATTGACTTGGATAGAGAACTGGTTGGCGGACAGAAAGCAGAGAGTAGGAATTAATGGGTCTTTTTCCGAGCGGCAGGCAGTGACTCGTGGGGTACCGCAGGGTTCGGTCCTTGGACCCCAGCTATTCACAATATACATTAATGATCTGGATAGGGGAACTAAACGTAATATCTCCAAGTTTGCAGATGACACAAAGCTGGGTGGGCGTGTGTGCTCCGAGGAGGATACTGAGAAACTCCAGGATGATTTGGACAGGTTGGGTGAGTGGGCAGAAGCGTGGCAGATGCAATATAACGTGGATAAATGCGAGGTTATCCACTTTGGTGTCAAAAAAAGAAAGGCAGACTATTCTCTGAATGGCAATAGATTGGGAGAAGGGGAAATGCAACGAGACCTGGGTGTCCTTGTGAAAGACGGCACCTCCAACAGTGCAGTACTCCCTCAGCACTGCACTGGAGTGTCAGCCGAGATTTTTGTGCTCAACTCTCTGGTTCATACACAGGTCCAATCCTGGTCTTTGGGAAACCAAGTTAAATAGGAGAAAGGTTGCTGCAGAAGTCAGCTGTGGGAGAGCTAGAGTAAGGGAGGCCGTGCCTTCGACTATTTGTCCGATCCAAAAATAAGTCATAGTTGAAACAGGGTGGTTTTCAGAAGTTAGCAGAAGTACAGGCATTGGATTCAAATTCTATGCAATTCAACATCTGTTTAAGTACTAAATGAAACATAAAACTGCAAGTTAAAGGCACCTTGGGAGCAGATGTTTTGTGTAAAACTTCTCAATGTGGCATCATGAAGTCCTATTAATCATGCTGAACGGGGACTGCGCCCCACAGCCAATCATGTTCATTCATGATGTGACTGAAGGAGAATTCTATTTTTAATTTTTGAGTTGCACAAATAAATGTATCCATTTTCTAATAGTACAATATACAATAAGTGCCACATTACAATTTACACAGTACTTATACACAATTGGGTGGAATGCCTCAATAACGAGTGCGAGTGTTAATTGCAGTCAGAGAGTGAATGGGATGGAGTTTTGTTGGGGACTGGGTTAGGAGTGTAGCAAGAACCCGTCTGGTTTCAGGATCAGTGGGATGTTGGGGCCTTATAACATCACATCAGTGAGGGGCTCTGTATAGAATCTCTATACCCTGGCTGCTTCTAAAGTAGGTGAAAGGATAAAGTGATGTAAAGGACAATTAAGAGGCACTGGATGTATTGTTACCACTCTTTGTTATTTTTGATTAAGCCAAGTTAGCTGGAATACCTAACCCAATATTAATTCTGTCCCTTTAAAATTTGATTCCCCAAATTTGTTTTCTTTTACTGTAAAAATTTGCAAGTCAAAAATGAGCAAGATCGTGTACTCAAACAAAACTGCAAATCAGCACCACACAATGCTCTTTTTGAAAAGGAGGCAGAAGTTAAATGAGGTGGTCATTTATTTAGTATAGGCGCAGTACCATTATTGTCAAGTCAGAAATCGGGCGTTATATTGCAAAAAATTAATCTGTAATTGGTGATTAACAGAGGAGCCTCCCCATCAAGATAGTCCAGAGATCAATGTTCCCAAAGTTTTCAGGCACTGCATTGTGCACATGTGGAATGGACTGCAACGGGAGAATGTAGCACTTAGCTGAAGGCCTCCTCTACGAGAGCCAGCTGTACGGTTCTTGCTGCCTGCAACTGTGTTTCATCAGGAATATCTTATGGCTGACCATCAGTGTCTTGTTTTACTATTGGCTATGGCTGGGCTGCCTTCTGCACAGCCACCTGCTCCATTACTAGGCCTCACTGTGGTGGGGGTGGAGGGGCAAAATTGCACAGCATGCAGAAAACTATAATAATCTTAGACATTCTGGTGGGACTATATTGCAAAACACTCCCGATCTGTCCAAGCATCTGAAGCACTAGATCAAGATGCCTATATTTTGTTCGATAAAGATCTAGTTTGCTGCAAGGGTCTCCTCGTGCATTCGCTCTGCTGCTGTCCGTGGCTGTCTCAATGGTGCCATGGGTCAAAGATGAAGAGGGTAATCTTGGTCTTCCAACACTGCAGTCCAATACATTAGCCAACACAGGTGGCTGATTGGCAGTCCAGTGGGTAATTGTATTTCTGATCAGCAAGTAAAAATCAGCAATAGATGCTGTGCTCTCAAAACCCATATTTGCATGTGTTTGTGTACTTTAACCTTTGTGCATGTTTGTGGGTAAAACGGTAAGACAAAAAGCAGAGCGAGCAAATGCTTTTTGATCATTGCATGTACTTATTACCTTAGTTACTGCTTATTGGTTATCTGGTAAATTGATGTGCATCAAAAGGTGAAAACGCCAGACTTCAGCACCATGAGAACACCTGCAACATTGTATAGAGAAGGGAGCAGTCATCCTGGTCAGCTCGACCAATAACTGCTCCAGGCCAACAGAAGAAAGCAAGCTCAAGGAATAACGAGCAATTGCAACAGGTCACCATGATGAAGGGCAAGCAACATTCAACCACGTCTGGATTGGAGAGCGGGGGGCAGGTCTGGATTGGAGAGCGGGGGGGGGGGGGGGGGTCTCACTTGTGTGAACCAACATTCTCAGTAATCTCTCCGGTTAAGTCAAGGTACCGCTCCCAACTGCTAAACGAAAACTTGGATACTGCACTAAGATGTGCTGTATCAGATAAATTCATGCCTTTGGTGAAAGAGAAAGGCAGTGATGTTTTACATTGAATGGTAGTGGATGTTTGTGAAGTAAATATATATGTGAAGTATATTTACCTGTATTGTGTGTAAAACGTTTTCTACTAAAATGAGTAATTATGGCTAAAACGGTGGCACCATCGCCACAGTAGTGAGTGACATCTAAAGGACAGCACACAGCCATCCTGGTTTTCTGCCTTCTCCTTCAAATAACCCAGGCACAGAGGGTTGTCCTTCAGATGAAGGTGCTTTAACTGCTGCCCAGGAATTTTGTGTTGCTAGTCATTGACTACCTGTTCAGCAGGCACCTCAAACCACTGGAGAGGTACCACCAACGCTGCCTCCGCAAATCCATTGGCAGGATAGGCACACCGTCAGTGTTCTTGCTCAGGCCAACATCCCCAGCATCGAAGCTTTGACCACGCTCGATCAGCTCCGATGGACGGGTCACATTGTCCGCACGCCCGATACGAGACTCCCGAAACAAGCGCTCTACTCGGAGCTCCGGCACGGCAAGAGAGCCCCAGGTGGGCAGAGGAAACGCTTCAAGGACACCCTCAAAACCTCCTTGAAAAAGTGCAACATCCCCACCGACACCTGGGAATCCCTGGCCCAAGACCACACAAAGTGGAGGAGAAGCATCCGGGAAGGCGCCGAACACCTCGAGTCTCTTCGCCGGGAGCAAGCGGAAGCCAAGCGCAGGCAGCGCACGTCAACCCAAGCACCCCACCCACCCGCCCCTTCAACCACCGTCTGCCCCACCTGTGACAGAGACTGACGGTCACCTGAGAACTCATTTTTAATGTGGAAGCAAGTCATCCTCGGTCCCAGGGACTGCCTAAAGAAAGAAAAAGAAAGGACGTTGATAGAGGAGAATCCTTCGTGGTTCATGAAGGGCATGAAGGGTTTCGCTCACTTAACCACATGGCAGCCGTCAATACTGTCAGAGACGTTGAGGAATCTTGGAATGTGCAGGGCCCCTCTCATTCTGCTGCCTGGTTTCCAGAAGGAAGAGGAAGTTGTGCTTGGTCTCCAAACAGGTCCAACAGTGCAACGGAAAAGCTTTGATTCCAGTTGTGTTTCTAAATAAAAAGGCAAGCAGTATGTAGCCATTTAAATTCTCATTTCATACGTCCCAGGGTGTGAGCCCCAGACATGACACATATTGAAACCAACCGCACGCATGTGGGACCAACTTTTCCTTCAAGTAGTTGCAGGTACCTTATAGAAATGAGGCATCTCCACACCTGCAGGAACACTGCCTTTTGTCTTTCTCACCTGCAGTAATTACACTTTGTATTAATATAGCATAAAGGTTTATGTCGAGTTTGTGTGTGTGTTGGGCCATGAAAGGGGTTAGGAAATGGGAAGGTGCGAATGGTTTCAAATTACCCTCACGGACAATAACTGCAATTTTCAAAATAAGATTATGTGGAACAACAAGAAATACTTCTAAGTATAATGAATAATAGTCGAATTACTACGTGGGAAACAGCGTCTCTTGGTATCTTTAAATCATGTCATATTTAAACAAAATCAAAGAATAAACTATATAATCTGCTATGTTGTACTTTCCTACTCCATTATCTAAGGAGCTGTAATTTTACAGAATATTACTCGAATATATGTTAAGTGATTGAACATATGCTCCGATACTGTAAGTACGAAGGAATTCAGTGCTCAAAGAGCTGATGAAATCTTACTGGGTAAGTGTTGAGGAAAAGGGCATAAACCGTGAGGAAACTGTAAAAGAACATTAGCTTTAATCGTTTGAGGGCCGAATGTCTGCTGCAGATTTCTGCCTTTGATTTTCATTATATAACATCTGCAAAAATGGGGAATTTTAATGCTTATAAATTCAAGTAAAATTTGAAAAATGTATGAAATCAAAGTACATATCCTTATGGACAGTACTCTTCAGCCCCTCTTTTTTTCTCCGCCTTCTTTAGATTTTCCCCTTTGCCATACTCCATTGGCTGCCAAGAAGTAGGGCTGGCAAAATGCTCCAGCCCTATGTTATAGTTGCCTTACACATTGTACAAGAGTGGCCAAGGGTAACCTGCACTTTGAATTTTACTCCTCCCCTTTAAAGGGGAAACTATTCACCATTGCTCGGTACCAGCTTCCACACCATGGATGGCACATCACTGACGTAGTGGACTACCGCCCCAGCTTAATTACCGGTTGTGTTTGTGAAAGCACCACAAATATTCTCGTTTCAGAAATACATCTGCAATCCTCAAAGGACAAAATAACTCACTGACAATTGCCAATTCTGCTACCAGCTGTAACGGTAGGAGATAGATTTCCTGCTCGACGGTCAAGCAAAGGAAAAGCCTAAATGTGGGAAAAATAAAATCCTGCAAAGACCTGCAATAAAGGAACAAATATGGTCTCCCTAAAGAGTTAGAAAATTGTTCTTTATCCTCAGCCTGCTTTATTGCAGTCAAGAGAACCATACAATTCTATAAAGTTTCGAGAAAATAAAATTAGATATACAGCATATGAAAGGTGAATGAGAACATATTTTTTCCACCTGTAACAGCAACAAGAAACTTGGAACGCAATGAAATATTTAAATTTCTACGTCTGTTTTGGCAAAAAGAAGTTCAGACGTCAACCAGCGGTCTCTAATAATGCACTGACCCACTCACAACACAAACCCACCAACTCAAAGAGTGTATTTTTCTGTTATGTAAATTGCGCAGATAGAATGAAACCGGAATTAACTTCTCAAGACTCGTATCACAAAATGCTTAATGTGTTGACTAATAGCAGGTGTGTACGATCTCAGTCTATGTATTGTGATATCTCATTAAGATTTGTGCTTTTTGAACCTCTGCCTACCATTTGCCCGAAGAACATAAGAATTAGGAGCAGGAGTAACCTGTACGACCCCTCCAACCTGCTCCACCATTCAATCAGATCATGGCTGATCTTCGGCCTCAACTCCACTTTCCCGCCAGATCCCCATATCCCATAAGGGTTATTGACCTGAAACGTTAACTCTGTTTCTCTCTCCACAGATGCTGCCTGACCTGCTGAGTGTTTCCAGCATTTCCTGTTGTTATTTCAGATTTCCAGCATCTGCAGTATTTTGCTATTGTATGACATTGTTTTGCAATTTGTCACTAAGAGATTCACTTGGACATTAACTATCCCATTCCAAGAAAGACAAGGATTTCTCCCAGTTTGTTGGCCAGCATTCCTTCCTCTACAGATGCTGCCTGACCTGCTGAGTATTTCCAGCATTTTCTGTTCTTATTCCTTCCTGAACCAATATTACTAAAAAAAAATATTGGGCCATAATTTGCTGTCAAAGTAACAGTGAGGTATTGGCCCTCACTGTTATTTAGGCGCAAATGCTAGCTCAGGCGATGGCAGATGCGCGGTTAAACATGGAAATTCAAAAGTTGCTGTCCGGGAGGCGCCGCTCGCCATTAGCTTCGATGTTTGGCGCACCATTGAAATACATCGAACGGCGTGAATTTCCTGAATTTGCGTGGTAGATACGAACTAAACTCACTGCAAAAAGTTAAGCCTTGTCCATTTCAGTCTAAGTACCCTTTCAACAACTAACATTCTCCCGATAAAAGCAGGGTTTGAATTATCCAATCATCCCCATTCTGGCCGGGAATAGTGGCTTCACTATATGCAGCCATGGAAAATGCCCATACCAAGTTGCTATGCTGCAATGACACCCTCCCATTGGTGTTGGTGCTGTAGCATCTCAGTTTTGCAATTCCTCAGCTCGCAGGGTAGGAGAACCTTCAAACAGCTCTACTGCTTTGCTTCCCAAAATGATGTACGTTTTGCTGCTGAACTATAAATAATAAATGTAAAATCCAAGGATTATTGAGAAGGAGGACAGAATTTATAATTCTGAAATGGGGATGGAATAGCGTCTGCGTCCTGGTCCAATTATCCCCACCTACTTTACCCGACGATTACATTTAGTCTTGGCTCCCTGTATTGGGAGAGCGAATGGTACTTACAAAAAAATTGATCATTTCCTCTCAACTAACAGTCGGAGACAACTGTATTCATCAAACAATGCAAGCAAGCAATAGAACACAGACCACTGCAACTAACGTAACAAAGCACAGATTGCAGTTTAAGCAACCTCACTTCAGGTTTTTTTTTAAAAACTGATTGCAGATAATAAGGCAAGTAGTCACAAAAGGGAAAGGATGCCTTTGGTTCTGGACTTCACAGAACACTTCTAAAAACAGCAACGCCGTGTAACAACAGTGCCAGAAAGTATGGACAATGCTGCAACATTAGTTTGAAACAGCAGCGACAACTTCTCAAACACGTCACAAAACAGCAATTAACACCATTGCTGGGTGCACACACAATAGTGCATAACACGACCACCCATTGTCAGTCACCTACAGAAAAATTCCACTGCGCCGTCCATTTCCTACGGTAAAAGCCAACTCATCCAAATAATCCTGAAAATTGGACTGATAATTTAGGAGGCAGCAGCTGCAGCGACTGATGATTTTAGGCAGTAATTAGATTTATCCCATCTCCTCGTTCCAAATTCAGCCACTGCCAGTAGCTGATAGAAAAGTTCAAAGTCTTCCAGCTGTTCGGAGGCCAATGCCTGAGCTTTCTCAATCTGCCACATTCCACGTTTCCCAAGATTTCCAAGGTCCATATCCAGGCTGTTATTCCTCTATTATAAACTGCTAATTCAACTCGAGCCTAACCAAAGCAGGCTGTCCTGTGCTTTAATGAGCAACCTATAAAAAATAAACGTCTACAATGGTCCAACTATCCATTTTTCCCCATGCTCTTCAGCATATGTCTAAATACGCAGCATCTTTCCATATTAACCATTAAAGTAATGGTTACTTAAATGTTTCTGCTACGTTGTTAATATTGGGAGAACAGACGGCTTTACACTGACATTATTGCACCATAACTCTTTAGTTCCAATTCAAAATGGTTGATGACACATCATGAATAGGTTAAGAATGCTTGCAGGTGATGTCAAGGTCTCAAAATGCAAGTCACCCAGCAAGCTACATAGGGTCACTAAAAAATAATTAACATTTTTACTTATTTTGGAAGTAGCGTATACTTTTTAAATGATCAAATCTGTACTTGAAATTAAAGATTTGTTATCTTTATCAAAGATCATTTTTAACATTGAAAATAGCTATATTTTTTGGAATTTAATCAGGTTAGCATGCACTCCTCGAGCTTGCGGTTTTGAACATCCCTCAAAGTGCTGCTGCCTCACGAATTGCTCCCGCTACTCCGCCTGAATCCATCTCATCAGGTTAACTCCCAGCACCAAAACGGCCCTAACCAAAGTAACGAACAACATTTTCTGTGACTGAAATTATGGTGCATTATGCCTCCCCAACCCCTCTACAGGCTATGACGCGGTTGACCACACGATCCTCCTCCAAAAGCTCTCAACCCTGTCCGGCTCAGTGGGACTGTCCTTCCTTGGTTCCACTCTTCCCTATCTGATCATAACCAGAACAGCTCCAGTAATGGCGTCTTTTCCTGCCCCCACACTGTCACCTCAGGAGTTACCCAAGGATCCATCCTGGACCTCTTCTCTTCTTCAACTAGGGGCTGCCCCTTGGCGGCATCATCCGCAGACATAGAGACAGCTTCCGCATGTACGCTGATGACACACAAAGCTACCTCTCCATCACCTCTTTCAACCCGTCTACAGCCTCTGTGTTGTCAGACTGCTTTTTTGACATTCAGTCTCGGATGAGACGCAATTTCATCCAGCTAAGCACGGGGGAGGACTGAATCCACATATTCGGCCCCTGCCACAAATTCCTCGCCACTGACTCCAAACACTCCTCAGCCACTGTCTCGTACTGAACCAGACAGTCTGCAACCTCCTTTTGGCCCAGAGATAAACTTCCGACCCCATCTCGCCTCAAAAACAAAGACCGCCTACTTCCATCTCCTTAACATGGCCCATCTGCTATTGAAACCCTCATCTATGCCAGTCACCTCCAGACTCAACCACTCCAACGCTCTCCTTGCCAGCCTCGCAATCTACATTCCCCCATAGACTTCAGCTCATTCAAAACTCTGCTGTCGGTATCCTATCCACACCAAGTCCCATTTGCCCATTCTCGATGACCAACGTTGGCTCCCGGTCCAAAGCCTCAAATGTTAATTTCTCAGCCTCGTGTTTAAATCGCTCCATGGCTTCACCCCTCCCTCTGCGCCATCATTAGTGGTCATGCCCTCAGCTCTGGAATTTCCTCCCTGAGCCCTTCCACCTCCCTCTCCTCCTTTAAGCCCCTCCTTAAAACCCACAAAACTTTTGGTCATCCCTCTTCATAACTTCTTCTTTGGCTCAAAGTGTATTATTTTGTTTATGTCTTTGTGAAGTGCTTTGAGATTTTTTTCTACATTAAAGGCACTATAAGAATGAAAGCTGTTGAGTTTTACAACATTCTGCAACATGAATGATAGCCCTCTAAGATATACATAGCAGAAAGCAACCAACACCAGGCTGTTACTCTAACAGATGAGATGCAACTTGCAACAGGTCTCTGGGGCCTCAGCTGCCTTGAGACAAAGGCAACCTCAGGCAATAAAGCTGCTGGGTGCAAACATCAGCCAGCCCACTGAGGGAGCACCAGTAAGAAGCAGCAGATTAATGAAAGGATGCATAAGTGCAGGTATCAAGGGGGAGCACAGTGCAATGTAAGAGTAGGGAGGCACAATTATCTTCTTGTAAGGGGAGCCCTGATCTCCAAGAATTCAACCAGTTACTTGTCTTGCGGCCACACAGTAAAAGTGCAGAGTCCGATCACAATGATGATGAATGTCCATGGAGGACGCAGATATACTTAATGCCTCAAACAAATAATGCATTCCTGTTACTTGCTTGATGCTCCAGTGCACACCAG
This sequence comes from Squalus acanthias, assembly GCA_030390025.1. Classification (NCBI taxonomy): domain Eukaryota; kingdom Metazoa; phylum Chordata; class Chondrichthyes; order Squaliformes; family Squalidae; genus Squalus; species Squalus acanthias. Next base: position 6,653,776 of record CM059432.1, on the reverse strand, counting down.
TTGGAAATCTGTCCAGAGGCAGCTTGAAATGACCCTGCTGCAGAGAAATTTAGGGCAATGGTATTTTACAGAAATTGGCAGTGCAGTGCCCAGTGGTGATCTCTAGGTAGGGAGCAGCATGCAGCGTAGCTTGTACTGCTTCACGAGTGAAGTGTAACCCCCGCAAGCATTGTTTGTTGCTCAACTGGAGATGGGACCAGATCAGTCTATATTTGTGGGTGCAAGGTTACCTCTCATGAAAGGCAGGTACCACCTGCGCTGCCCAATATAAGAACATAAGAAATAGGAGCAGGAGTCGGTCATACAGCCCTTCGAGCCTGCTCCACCCTCAATAAGATCATGGCCGGTCTTCAACCTCAACCCCACTTTCCCGCCTGATCCCCATATCCCTTGATTCCCTTAGAGTCCAAAAATCTATCAATCTCAGTCTTGAATATACTCAACAACTGAGCATCCACAGCTCTCAAGAGGTAGAGAATTCCAAAGATTCACAACCCTCAGTGAAAAAATTCCTCCTCATCTCAGTCTTAAATGGCTGACCCCTTATATGTTCCTACTGCTCATTCTCACCCTCTTCTGCTGGGTAACACAGATAGAAGGATACTCCTAATGGAAAAATTATTGCCTTCTCTGTGGCATGTGTGAGAAGAAAAATGGAAGCCCGAAATGAAAGACCTACAGAAAGGTAAACATAGCAGCAAACTTCTTGATGGAAAGAAGTTCAAAATACAAGTTGCAGCAATTTAATGTTCCAGTGCAGCATACCGTTAACTTCAACTTCCACCTGTCAGCTGCTTATACAGCCTAGCCTCTTACACACCGGCTTTTATAGCAATGGGTGAACCAGAGGTGCAAATTTTGGGAAATCAGACGTTTGATACAAGGCAAATTAAATAAGAGCGCTAGTGTTTAGGCAGACACCTCCAGCTACTGACCTCATTTCCAGCAAAACAAATGACAATTTGCATTAGTTGGGTCAGGGATGCAGTGTAACATTTCACTGTCCTATTTTCCATCCAGCCCCAAAATCGAGTAGTAAAAAATGTGGAAAATCCAAGCTACGGCAACTCAGGGAAAAAATATTGTCCACTGCTAATTATGGATAAAATTATCAGAATTTGAAAAACAGAAAATGTTGGAAATACACAGGGCTCGAAGTCTGCCAAAGTGTCAGCCTTGGCTCAACTGTATCACCTCCAAGTCAGAAGGTCGTGGCTTCAAACCCCACTCCAGAGAGCTGAGCACATAACCTAGGCTGGCACTTCGGTGCAATACCGAGAGAGTGCTGCACTGTTGGAGGTGCCGTCCTTAGGATGAGACGTTAAAGCAAAGCCCCGTCTGCTCTCAGGTGGACGTAAAAGATCCCAATGGCACTATTCGAAGAAGAGCAGCGGAGTGCTCCCGGTGCATTTGGCCAATATTTATGCCTCGACCAACACCTAAAAACAGATGATCTGGTCATTTATTTCATTGCTCTTTGTTGGACTTCACGGTGTACAAATTGGCTGCCGGGTTTCCTACGTTAAAAGTGACTCCATTTCAAAAGTACTTGACTGGTTGTAAAGCATTTTGGGATGTCCTGAGGCGCTATGAAAAACGCTACTTCAATGTAAGTTCTTTCTTGGTCAACATCTGTACAGATGGGCTAATACAAATTTGCGGTTATATTTTATTATAACAAAGTACAAAACAGCAGCAAAATAAGACAACTGAAAGTACAAACATGCTGAAAATTTTATCAATTTTGGACATTTTTATGAAGGAAAATATGAATTTGTGAATTAGCTACAAAAAAAATTGTTAGCCATTGGTGTAGATTTTAAATGAAACGATAAACCCAATGCCAGCACAGACTCGATGGGCCGAATGGCCTCCTCCTGTGCTGTACTATTCTATTAAATTGACGGCAACTGAAATAACTAGAAGTCAAACGTCTGAAAGCTAATGATCCTTTCCATTCAATGCATTATTTAAAAATAAAGAGCCCGCACTTCGATGCAAAGAATTGCACAGATACTAGGGGAAACTGGCATCTCTCACTGATCAAATGTTTGACTTTAGATTTTTTTTGATTGATTCATACAAATATCTTGAAGTTCAGGGGTTTAAATAAAATCCTGCTATGTAAAGGTACTTCGTTAATAGATTTTTCCCATTCTTTTGTAGGATCTCATTTACTAGAATATAATACAACAAAACTGTGTGCACATAGCTTGTGCATTAGTGTTTTATTAGCTGTAGCCACTTTACAGAATTTCTGATTTATTAAAAAGATTAGAATTTAAAAAGTCATAAAACATTGCTCCCGAAACAGCTCCTGGTGGTACTTATTACGATCAATGCAAAGCCTATGTAATGACAGGCAACACTAAAATATTATACTTTTATGCAGACATTAAGCTCCAAACAGACTCCCTTTGCGGCAAATCAGCAAACACAATATGGCATGCTGGGGGATTGGCAAATACTTGGATGCTTACCGGAAGGGCTGAGAATGCTCTTAAATTACACAGAATTTACAGCACAGAAATAAGCCATTCAGTGTTGGTGCTCCACTCAAGCCTCCTCCCACTCTATTTACTTCAACTCACCCTATCAACATATCCTTCTATTCCTTTCTCCCTCATGTACTTATTAAGCTTCCCCATAAAATGCATCTGTGCTAAACGCCTCAACTACTCTATGCGGCAGCGAGTTACACATTCTCACCAATCTGAGTAATGAAATTTCTCCTGAATTTCTTTATTGGAGTTATTAATGCTTATCTTATGTTTATGGCCTCTAGTTTTGGACTCACCAAAGCTCTTTAAAGTTGTAGCAAGACTTCCTTAACTCTTGTACGCCAACCCCCTTGCAATAAAGGCCAACATGCCATTTGTCTTGCAAATTGCTTGCTGTACCTGCATGCTAACTCTCTCTGAACACCAGCATTTAATTGTTTCTCACCGTTTAAAAAAAAATATTCTGTTTTTCTATTCTTGTAATCTTGTTTGTTTGCTTACCAACTTTAATGTAAAACAAATTAGAAGTGTAAATGTCTGTGACTCCGCACGACTAAGATGGAAAGGATGCGAGTGTTCCTATACAACACAGTTTGCTTCCTACTGCCACTGGTTACCTGCAGCGAACTGACACTCATTTGTATACCACTTTCCAATAACTGGTCGGCGAATGGTGAATCGAACGAGACACAATTGTGTGCATATTTTTAAAAAGTAACGCTTTGGAACGAAAAGGGGGAAAAAAAATCTCTGCAGATAACAAAAATTACATACTGATGCTTGAACCTCTTCAAAATATGTGCAACAAGCATCCAAAACAGTTGAAAGGCAAACACATGGAATGGGATTCAATGGGTGAAACATGCGTCAAATACACAGTGATTAAAGTCTACTCTGTACATCACCTACTTGGTGAGGTTCTTACTTCCCTTCGGACTTGTATTTATTCTTATAAACCAACAAAAGGGCTTTTAAAGTAATTATGTGTTCAGGTGTGGTCCCCTACAAGCTGCAAAGTAATAAAAAGGATCCTGTGACTTTTTCTCACGTAATCCCATTTACCATATTTAAATTAAGATTATACAGCACTCTGTGTCCATATTCCCACAAGCTGCTGCTATGGTAAAGAGATCAAACCAAAAGTTCATACGCAACATCTTTAAAATTTGTTCTGCTTTCCGTGTATTTGATTAAATGTTACATTTTTAAATCTTATAGTTCTGACAAAAGCATAAATCTTTCACAGCTGCTGCTTTACTCTGCAAACACATGTACTTTCTTCTTGAAATCTACCATCATAAAATCCCACAGGACCAGGTCAGTGGAACACCTGCAATTCTTCATTCAGCCCACAGCGCAAAGCCTACAACTAAAAGTAACATTAATAGTTTCAGTGCCCTGCTGCAGTTACATTTTTCGCAAATTCCCGTGAACAAATGCTACAAGCATGAAATCATCCAGGCAACTCTGTCATCATGAGGATAACTTCCGCCCCCCCCCCCGCCCTCCCTGAAGCAGAACTCCAGTGGGAGCAAGTAGAAAAACCGGCAGCAATTACAAAACAACAGCACTTGGTACAATCTCGAGGGAAAGCTAAGGAAATGTGTCACGGCAAATTGGAATAACTTTCACACATTTTTTATGAAACCAAGATTTTTTAATTGAGGAAATCATCATTGCTATGGCACTTCACATGTTTGGATTGAACTCTCACTTTTATATATTTGTTTCCTCCCAGCTTAAGTTCCATTGCAGCATCCTCTGGTATACACAATTGCAGATTCAAAAAGATTAACTTATTATTCTGCTTTTTTTTTTTTTGCCTTGCCCCAGGAGACTGCACGACTGGGGGGAGGTGGGGGGGGGTTAATGGTGCATGTAGGCTGCATCATATCTGGATGGGAGAGGCTGGATGGATCAGTTGGGTTCTTTTCCTGTACTTTTTATACCTTCGTGTGTAGTGCAACCTTTGGACCCATTTGATCCCATCCTTCCAGAAGCTCTGCAAGTTGTCACTGTTGGTGAATCCCAAACCTACCGTCTTCCCACTGCAGCATCCAACAGTTCCTTAAATCAGTCTGGTAGCCTGGTCGCAACCACTTTACCTAGAAATTTGTTCCAGCTGTCGTTCACCTTTTTAAGGAAGTACGTTCCATCGTTTGCCCAAAGCATTACTGTATTACTGTGAAATTGTGGAACAAATTACCATGACAGGTTTTTAAAAAGGGCTGGATGAATTCCTATTAGGAAAGGGGACACAGAGCTATTAAAGAAAGAACTTGCATTTATGTAGTACCTTTATAACCTCAGGACATCCCAAAGCGGTTCACAGCCAAAGAAGTACTTTTAGTTTCAGAAGTCGTTCCGGAATCACAGTGAGAGAACTGGTCGGGGTGGGGGTTGCAAGAATAGGCTAGAAGAATCAGTGAGCATCTCTGGCCCAAAACAATACTATTGCAACTTTGAAGTAACCAGGATGCTTCTTCAAACACCACACAAGGGCACTTGCCATAACTAATGACACCCAACGTAGAGTCTACAGGTTCAACACTAATACCTTTCCAACTGAGAGGAATAGCACAGGTGCTAAGCACTGTTGGGAAAGCAGAGAGAAAGAAAAAAAACCCAGAAAAATGACAAATATAAACAAGCTACATCCTATAATTTGGCAAGTGCTCAGTTAATAGGCATTAATGCATTATCCATTTGTAGGAAATGGTTTTAGTTCCCTAATATTCCTGACATCAGCTGTTACGTTTACTGGAGTGAAAGATCCTGGTAATGGCCCTGTTGCTAGAAGTTCAATAATGCTTCTGTGCTGCAGTGTTTCACAGAAGTATTAACTATTTCAAATCAAGCATTTTAATCCTTGCCTCGGGTTTCCATCCACAACAAAAGATCTGCTCCTAAAAAGGGAGCTGGCCAGCCTAACACTTGTAAAGTTAAAATCCCACCATGGCAAGTTTGGGAAATTAAATTCGATAAATCCAGGGAACAAAATGACCATGAAAGTTTATTGTAGTAAACATCCAACTGAGTCATCGCTGTTTTTGCAGAGAAAGGAACCTGGCAGTCCAACCTGGTCTGGTTTACATATAACTACAGTTCCAATACAGCATGGTTGACTTTTAGAGCCCTCTGGAATAACCTACAGCACTCAGTTGTAACAAGAAACAACTGCTAAACAAGGTACCTCTCCACCTTCTCGGGGATTGACAATCATTGCAGCCTTGCCAGTGCCACCCAGATCCTGAGAATTATTTTTTTTTTTTAAATCAGAGTATCTACCTCATCCTTCCTAGAAAACAACTATTCGTCTCCCTATTACAGCATATAACTGCCTCCTGAATTGTTCTAGAGTTTTTGCCTCGACTATCCTACTGCCTATCCAATTATAGGTATTGATCACTCTTCGCTTGAAAACGTACTTCCTGAGATCAGTCCTGAACTTGGCTTTTACCAGCATGTTCCCTTGTGTGGTACAAATGAAATATGCTCAGGATTAACCTCATCAATTCCACTTCATGTCTTTGATAAGTCTATAATATTCTCTCTCGTTCACCTCCTTTCAAAGACGAAGAGTTCAAGTTTTCCTCACATTTTTTGGATAAATCACTACTCTTGGCATTAGAAATCAGCTTTATGGCTCTTGGATGTGTTCTGGTGAGAAGAACTGCATGCAGTATTCAGGACACAGCCTAAACAAGAACACTAAATAGCTTCAGCATGATGGCCTCAGATTTATGCTTTACTGATTTGGCACTATAGCTCAGCATTCCATTTGCTATGTTGATTACTGCTCTGCCATGACTGGCCAAAGTCAGTGTCACGTCTACTATCTCTTCCAGATGTCTTCCAACCTCTCCCCTAGTTATTTGAGCACCATTTACTAAGTATGTACACCATTTTTTGTACAACGTACGAGGCCTTGCACATTTTTTCGTTATATATTTTCATATATTAAATTTCATTTGCCATAGTTCTGTCCACTAACGAATATTGCTCAGGTCCTTCCATATCTTTTTGGCTGCTTCATCAGACTCTACTGCCCCACCCGAGTTTGATAGCATTAGAATTGGACCGACTTATATTGCATTTCTGAATCCAGGTTATTCATCTATTGATCAGAAGCAATGGGAGCTACAGCATCAATCGCTGGAGGACTGCACTAAGTATGTCTTGCAGCCCAATACCATTCCCCTTTACTGAATGCTTTCTGGAAGTCTGTATCGTAGATTTGACGTGAGGGTGAGTTTGATGCAATATCAGTGCATACTGGTGGCGGAATTAATGCAATAGGTGAGGTCCAGGAAGGAGAAGAGGATGGCAAAAAGGGAGGAGGTCGGTCAAGGTGAGGTCAAGTGAAGGTTAAAGTCTTCTGGAATGATTAATTCAGTGCATTACCTTGGAGCATGGTATTACCTTCAGCTCAGTCCAAAAGCAGACAAGGGTGGAGCTTTGGAGAGAGACATCATTTTGACATGGGGCGAATTCACGTTTTACTTTGTCTTTTTCTCTTGGAATTGGCCCTCTACCTCTGCATTACCTTGCTCTTTCTATAACAAAATAGTGCTCACACATGACTGAAAATCTGGTTATTAATAGTTCGTATTTTATGCTCTATTCATTGCGTTTCTACTTAATAGGTAGTGCATGTCAGTCCTGAACATCGCTGCAAATTATCTAAGTCCACTGTTACAAACCCATGCATACAAACCTTTTTACAGCCACTCATGCCATAGAATCATAGAAATTTACAGCACAGAAGGCCGCCATTCGGCCCATCGTGTCTGTGCTGGCCAAAAAAGAGCTATCGAGCCTAATCCCACTTTCCAGCTCTTGGTCTGTAGCCTTGTCGGTTGCAGCTCTTCAAGTGCATATCCAAGTACTTTTTTAAATGAGATGAGGGTTTCTGCCTCTACCACCTTTTCAGGCAGTGTGTTCCAGACCCCAACACCACCCTCTGGGTGAAAAACATTTCTCCTCAAATCCCCTCTAAACCTCCGACCAATTACTTTAAATCTATGCCCCCTGGTTATTGACCTCTACCAACAGTAACCACTTTTCATGCACAGGCAAGAGTATAGCTCAAGTCCATCTAATAGTTCTGCTAAAAAAGAGATCTGGGAAACGCAGACAGAATTCTGCTCGCTGAAACCACAGCAATAATTTTTAAACTGGTTCTTGTGCCAGATAACTGTGGAAAAATAAAGTTACAATTAACATTCTACCTCCTGAGAGGTTCGGCTGCTCTTCATCAAGAACAAAAACATCTAGAAACCAAAAATATATTAAAAAATTAAAAAATATAATGAGTAGTCAGCATGGATTTCAAGAGAGAAAGTCCTGCTTAACCAACCTCATTGAATTCTTTGAAGAGGTAAGAGAGAGAGTAGACAAGGGTAATGCAGTAGATTTAATTTATCTAAATTTCCAAAAGGCCTTCAATAAGGTGCCACACAATAGACTAATGAATAAGGTCAGAGAATGCAGAGTCAGAGTACAAGTAACAGAATGGATAGCTCGCTGGCTTCAGGACAGAAAGCAGACAGTAGGGGTAAAGGGGAGCTATTCAGAGTGGCAGAAGATGGAAAGTGGAGTCCCACAAGGATCAGTGCTGGGACCACTGCCGTTCACAATTTATATCAACGATTTAGACTTTGGAATCAAAAACACAATTTCTAAATTTGCAGATGACACCAAATTGGGAGGGGGGAGGGGCAGTCAATACTGAGGAGGACTGCAACAAATTACAGGAGGACATTAATAAACTCGGAGAATAGGCATATAATTGGTAAATGAATTTCAACACAGATGAGTTTGAGGTATTATAGTTTGGTAAGAAAAATAAGGTGGTCACATATTACAGGAAACTTTTGTTTATCCGGCACCCAAATATCCGGAATTCTCGCTTAACCGGCAAAAATCATCCTCCGAAAACTCCTCTGAAATAACCGGCAATGTTGCCGAGTCGCAGTCGAGTCTCCGCGAATGCCGAGTACTCCGAAAACTCCTCTCAAATAACCGGCAATGTTGCCGATCCCGAGTCCGAGTCCGCGAACGCCGATTTAGTCAGATGGGGTAGTTTTCAAAAGTGCCACTACTCGGCCTCCTGGCGCTGTCGGAAGTATACTGCACATTTCTTGATTTATTTATTTTTCTTTGTTAAAAATAGCCTCGGTAGATATAACTCTCCGTTATCCGGTACTTTCGATAAACCGGCACCACGCCAGTCCCGTCGGTGCCGGTTAATAAAGAGTTTCCTGTACTTGGAAAATAAGAATTGAAATGGGGTAGAGGAGCAAAGGGATCGGAGAGTATAAATACGCAAATCACTAAAAGTAGCGATGCAGGTTAATAAGGCCATAAAAAAGCAAATAAGCACTCAGGTTTATTTCTAGAGGGATAGAACTGAAAAGTAGAGAAGTTATTGCTAAACTTGTATTGAACCTAGGTTAGACCACACTTGGAGCACTGCGTATAGTTCTGGTCGCCATATTAGAAAAAGGATGTAGAGGTACTGGAGCGAGTGCAAAAAAGATTTACAATGATGATACCAGAAGTGCGAGGTTATACCTATCAGGAAAGGATGAACAGACTGGGTCTCTCCTCTTCAAAAGAGAAGGCTGAGAGGTGACCTCATAGAGGTCTTTAAAATTATGAGGAGAGATGGGGACTGGAGATGGATTACTCTGGTGAGTCTTAGAGAGAGGCAGGAAGCTGAGGTGCTTGGGGTAGACCTTGGTGGTAGAAAGTAAACTGGAGCACTTTTGGTGGACCAAAGTGGTGTTATTTCTCTAATTTCCTGTGGAAAAATGCTATGCTGAAATTGACAGCCGCATTCGCCTCCATAACACCGTGTGACTGCGTTTTAAAAGCAATTCGTTGACTGTAATGCACGCTCTGTTCTGCAGCCATTCTATCTATAAAGATTTTGGCTAAAACACAGGTTACAGAATTAGTAAAACTAATTGGAGCTCATGATTCGCTTCTGACAGAAGTGGTAGAAGCAGAGACACTCAATGTTTTCAAGGGGAGACTGGATAGGCACTTGAGGGAAATAAACTTGCAGGGCTACGGGGATAGAGCGGGGTAATGGGACTGACTGGATTGCTCTACAGAGAGCCGGCACAGACTCTTGGTTTATTTCTTAAACTTGGGAGGACTGGCACACAATAAAGATTTAGATAAAGGCCATTTCAGTGCTGTGGTGGGGTGGAAACCTGATTGGAGGGGTTAAAGATGGAGTTGCGGGAAAGATAATAACCTTGGTTAGACCACACTTGGAGTACTGTGCACAATTCTGGTTGCCATATTATAAAAAGGATATAGAGGCACTGGAGAGGGTGCAGAGAAGATTTACAAGGATGATACCAGAAATGCGAGGGTACACCTATCAGGAAAGGAGGAACAGGCTGGGTCAATTTTCTCTTGAAAAGAGAAGGTTGAGGGGTGACCTAATAGAGGTCTTTAAAATTATGAAAGTTTTTGATAGAGTGGATACAGAGAGAGAGTTTCCACTTGTGGGGAAGAGCAAAACTAAAGGCGATCAATATAAGATAGTCACCAAAAAATCAAATAGGGAATTCAGAAGAAACATCTTTACCCAGAGAGTGGTGAGAATGTGGAACTCGCTACCACAGGAAGTAATTCAGGTGAATAGTATAGATGTATTTAAGGGGAAGCTAGATAAGCATATGAGGGAGAAGGGAATAGAGGGTTATGCTGATAGAGTTAGATGAGAAAGGATGGGAGGAGGCTCGAGTGGAGCATAAATGCCGGCATGGACTGGTTGGGCCGAATGGCCTGTTTCTGTGCTGTATATCCTATGTAATAAGCACGGATTTCGAAGGCAACAATATGTTCAAGGACTTTGGAGAGGAAAGGGAGGTTGGAGATGGGGCAGTAGTTTGCAAGGACATAGGTGTTCAAGGGTAGGTTTTTTGAGGAAGGGGTGATGACGGCATATTTGAAGGGGAGGAAGACAGTACCTGAAAGTGAACCGTTAACAATATCAGCTAGCATGGGGGCCAGAAAGAGAAGTTGGGTGGTCAGCAATTTGGTGGGAATAGGGTTGAGGGAGCAGGAGGTGGCTCTCATGGACAAGATGAGCTCGGAGAGGGCATGAGGGGAGATGCACGGATGGTCTCAATCTTCGTGATAAAGGAGTCCATGAGCTTCTCCCACTCGTTGTTGGAGTGGAGGGTGGAGGGGGCAGGGGAGAGGGGTTTTAGAAGACGGTTTGTAGTGAAGAGAAGCTATCGTTGCATTGCAGGATGATCCTGGAATAGTGAGCAGTTTTGGCAGAGAAGAGTTGGACTCGACAGCGCTTTATGTAGTCCAGCCAGACCTGGCGATAAATGGCTAAACCAGTTGTCCGCCATAAACATTCAAGTCTGCATCCCTTGGACTCAAGGGACCTAAGGAACTGTTAGCAGCGTAGGTCAACAACTTAAAAAGAGCAGAGGAAACTGGGGATGGAAAATCTCATGGTTCTCAGGTCATAAAAATCTGCATGGAAGCAAACTAGGAGGACAATACCACATGAATAGATTACTTATGTACTGGAGCTGTACTGCGCAACTTTCTACAGATAACTGGCTCATAAATCAAACATCTTCAAAGAAAAATAAAGATGCATACTGAATATTTACGTGTCAGAAATGAAGCTCTTTTTCATACTTTATCGATTTTGGGCACTTTCCAAGTGTCTATTTCCATTTTTCTTGTTACTTTATTTTGTCTCATTTTCAGTCTCTTGGAAGCTTGTCTGTTTTGAGCAGCCCAATTTGCTCTATTTCATTTCCAATAGATTGGATAATGTTACACAGAAGCATTTCTCCTTGAATGCTGTACTTTTATACCAGTTTAGAAATCAATCGAAGTGCCGGAGGTTAGCCAAAGCACCCAGTTAATTTTCTCTCATTATATCTGCTGGAGAGGCAGTATTTGGCAAGTGAGTATATTAACTAATATCTACCACCTGGATTTTAAAAAAAAAACTTTTATTTGCCAGCCAAAATTCTGTTGTAAATTACACAACACTGTTCCAGTGCAAAAGCAGTCCGTCAAAGGCAATGTCATCTTAACAGAAATAAGGGATGCAATAACTCAAGTTCAACCTTGCAAATTGGACCTTTCCAAAACACAATTAATATAATTAACACACAAATGTTAAGAATTTACAAAGAACAGAACGAGAAAAGGCCATTCAAATCCAAATCTATTCCTTCCAGAAACCACCAACAAAAAAATCCCCTCAGTAGCGGGCAATTTCAGCTTACAAGCAAAAGTCCTGCAATGTTTCTCCTTAACCCCAAATGCAAGTCAAGCAAAACTCCAGAATACTTATCTAACCTTCCATCCTGCATTATTCATCCTTGACCGGTCGCCTTCTGTTGCATGGCATTCCATGGAGTGTTTGATCATTGTGACATGCACCTATTCTTAGAAAGTTCAATTCCATTCCCAGTTGCCCAAGAGGTAACGCAGTGCGTGGTTCTATCATGCTGAAACATTCACAACGACTGCATGCTTTCAATATCATCCATACTTTCTGTCACCTCTGCTAATGGATATCCCTACATCATGTACAATTCTCATATTTTCCTCTTTATCTACATTAAAATCGACTAATATTCACAGCTTAAAAGGAGAAAGAGACAGAAGAAAGAAAAGGAGAGAATCAGCAGATAGGGGAGAAAGAAAAACAAAGAGAGAGAGAGTGAAAGAAAAAGCAAGTGTGGGAAAGAAAGAGGGAAAATAGAAAGACAAAAAAAAACTAAAATAAGTAGAAGGACAAAGAACAATTGGCATTTATGTAGCAACCTTATCATGTCCTCAGGACATCCTAAAGTTGTGCAGGCAAATGCAGCAGCCAACTAACACATGGCAAGATCCCACAGATAGCAAATGAGATGAATGTCACGTGAATCTGTTTTTAATGGTGTTGCCAGAGTTAGGAATGTAACATAATATCAAAATACATGATAACATCATTCAAATAACGTCGATTGAATTACAGCCCTTTGGCACACTCTGTGGCACTTGCATAGTAACACAGTAATATGTTGAGCAGGACCACTGGCTTATTTAGCTTGTCCTTCCAAATATCACATCAGATCCCTTAATGTGGTTGGAGAAGTAATAATCCTGTATCCTATTTACTGACCAGAATTCATCCCGCCCTTTAGTTTTCTGCTCCAGCATCCCTCCTGGTAATCTTACACACTTCTCTCACGTTCTTAAACATATTTTGCCCAAGTTTCTTAGTTTCTTTTGACACCCTCAGCTTTAAACTGTGTATGTTAAAGTCCTCGAATCCTGTACCCAACAGAAGAACTTATCTAATTCTCCCTACCCCTGCAAAATATAAAGATCTCGATTAAGTGTCCTTCCTTCCTCCTCTTGTTAAAAGAGTAGACAATATTTCCTTGTAACTCAGCCCTGCAATTTCAGCAATTAGCCTTGTAGACCTCCGAACATCTCCCCCTCATAACTCCTATATCTTTTCTGTAACTTGCCTTATCTTGTGGGAAGAAATAAAAATATTATAATCGCCATTTACAAGAGTTTTACTGAGACCCACTCAAGAACTTGAGAACATAGTCTAGGCTGACACATCAGTTCAGGAGTGATGGAGTGCTGCACTGCCAGAGGTACCATCTTTAGGGTAACAGGTTAAACCAAGGTCCTGTCTGCTTGTTCCAGGTTAAATGATCATATGGCATGATTTAAAGAATATCAGGGAGGTCTCCCGGGGGTCTTGGCTGCCATTCTCGAGTGTAAAGCTAGGAATTTACGGCATTTTATAAATATTAATTTTGCACCAAATTTGTTACTACTAGTCGACTTCCTGTGGCATTACTCACGGAGTTGGAGGATATAAAGAAAGACTTGAATTTATATAGCGCCTTTCCCGACCACTGGACATCCCAAAGCTCTTTACAGCCAATGAAGTACTTTTTTTTGAAGTGTAGTCACTGTTGTAATGTGGGAAATGCGGCAGCCAATTTGCGCACAGCAAGCTCCCACAAACAGCAATGTGATAATGTTCAGATAATCTGTTTTAGATGTTGATTGAGGGATGAATATTGGCCAGGACACAGGGGATAACTCCCCTGCTCTTCTTCGAAATAGTGCCACGGGATCTTTTTCGTCCACCTGAGGGAGTAGACGGGGACTCGGTTTAACGTCTCATCCGAAAGACGGCACCTCCGACAGTGCAGCACTCCCTCAGTACTGCGCTGGAGTGTCAGCTTAGAGTTATGTGCTCAAGTTTCTGGAGTGGGACTATGAACCCACAACCTTCTGACTCAGAGGCGAGGGTGCTCCCCACTGAGCCACGGCTGACACAAAAAATTTGCTGGCAGCGGTGGGATGGCTGAAGCTTGCAACAACGTGCGAAGAGACAACAAAATTGATACTTGCCACCAGAAAAACTTGCCAGACTTTTTTGTGCCAAGGGCACATTTCGAGTGTGACATGCGCTATACTCCAGTCTAATTTTGTCCAGCAAGGGTATGAATGGTTACAGAACCGAGGCGAGTAGGTGGAGTTAAGATACAGATCAGCCATGATCTAACTGAATGATGAACCGGTTCAAGGGGCTGAATGACCTACTCCTGTTCTTATGTTCCTGCCTATGTTCCTAAATATATTATAGACTTAATATTAAATTAAATGGTAGCTGGAGTATAATGTGGGAAAGTGTGAGGTTATACACTTTGGCAGGAAAAATAAAAAAGCAAATTATTATTTAAATGGAGAGAGATTACAAAATGCTACAGTTCAGAGGGACCTGGGGGTCCTTGTGCATGAAACACAAAAAGTTAGCATGCAGGTACAGCAAGTAATCAAAAAGCAAATGGAATGTTGGCCTTTATGTCAAAGGGATTAGAGTATAAAAGCAGGGAAGTCCTGCTACAACTGTACAGGGTATTGGTGAGACCACACCTTGAGTACTGCGTACAGTTTTGGTCTCCTTATTTAAGGAAGGATATACTTGCATTGGAGGCAATTTAGAGACGATTCACGAGGTTAATTCCTGAGATGAGAGGGTTGACTTATGAGGAAAGGTTGAGCAGGCTGGGCCTATATTCACTGGAATTTAGAAGAATGAGAGGTGATCTTATTGAAACATAAGATACTGAGGGGGCTCGACAAGGTAGATGCAGAGAGGATGTTTCCCCTCGTGGGGAAATCTCGAATGCGGGGGCACAGTTTTAAAATAAAGAGTCGCCCTTTTTGAACTGAGATGAGGAGGAATTTCTTCTCTGAGGGTCGTAAATCTGTGGAATTCTCTGCCCCAGAGAGCTGTGGAGGCTGGGTCATTAAATACATTTAAGGTGGAGATAGACAGATTTTTGCAAGATATGGGAGTGAAGGGTTGTGGGGAGCGGGCAGGGAAGTGGTTTTGAGCCCACGATTAACCATGATCTTATTGAATGGAGGAGCAGGCTCGAGGGGCCAATTGGCCTGTTCCTGCTCCTATTTCTTATGTTATCAGTGCAAAAATGTAACTTCATGAGGTCAATTTAGAGGAATTATTAGTGCGAAATTGTCTTCCTATCTACACACCAAGCAGAAAAACCTTTAGCAGAACATTAAAATTTGTATTGCTGAGGTGCCACTGGGCGATTAAGCTAAAAGATGAACTATGCATTCTTGTAGAACCAAATAAGATGGAACAACATGGTCAAGGTTATTTTCTTAAATGGGCTACTGTATTTTTGATTTTTTAGCTTTTAATCCTCTTAAAACCTATGATTTTATCATAATAGCTCCATTCCTAGAATACAGTGCAACTTCAGTCCAGCTTAAAATGCCAAGTGCCCACATCAAATGAATAACAGCTTCCTTGAGGTCCAACAGACCCATATTGTGCAACGTAAAAAAAAAATCAGTTACAAACAGATTAAAATTCATGACAGCTGTGCAACCTTTTTTTTTAAGCGATTTTCAGTGTGAAAGAGTGAACAGATATTCAAATGCAAAGGGAGAGCATTTATATTCTTCTTGATATGCGACAATAAAAGATACTTCATTCAACACATGTTAAAAAGCATTGATTTTTTGATCTGCTTACAAAGAAATGTTCAGCTTTATCTTCAGCAAGTAATGATGATCAACGTATTTTTATTTGATGTCATAACTTCACCACAGGTGGAACACTGCAGTTGTTGCAGCAGCAAGATTACGTGATTTGTATTGCGTCTCACATTCTTGAACATGCTGCATTAAATGTGGAGCCCGTCTACAATCGTGACAGGAATGTCATGAATAAAAGAATAGCACATCATGAAGTTTACACTTACCAGAGTTATGATAGCTGTCCATTTGCTGAGGAATCTGGATAGTGAAAGCTAGCAGGTCAGGGGCTAAGAGAGACTCGGGTTTCCTGCTTTCGTTCAGCCATTTGCTCTTGTGCAATTCTCTTGTGTCTGAAGGCCCTTGTATTAGTGGAATCAGTTTCTCCTTCACGCCATCACTTCTTCCTAACGTTGATTAAAAAAGAAACATTTTTACCAATCATTTTTTTTTTTTAAACCTCAAATTTTATCCGAACTGATTGCCTTCCTACCTTCACACCAACCAGAAGAGCAAAATTCACTGGGCTGTTTCTATCATATGGAATCTTGGATTTTAACCAATATTTTGGGAAAAGCATTTTCAACGAAATCCACAGCAATCAGCCTTGCTGACGAGCCAAGGAAAAGCTGCTCCGTGGGCTCAGATGCTTCCCAGGAATTTTTCAAGCACACAATAGAGCGCCTGTGACCGTAAGCTACTCTGACCAGCACCTACACAAAGAGCATGTTTTCATTCTTCAGGTCATAGACCCTTTATTTGGAATATCACAAGGGACATCATCCTGCTAAGATATTTGGACATTGATAGGACTTCATATAAACTCACTTCCCACGGGCTGACAGAACAAGTCATTCCTCAGAGTAATCGTATCATAACAATGTAATATAAATATACAACCGAACACTCGGGGGAGGACAGAGGGGTTTGTTGCATGGAACCTTGGGTGTGTGAAGGATTATTTCAAATGAAGAATGAACGCAATGCTACCCAAGATAGCTAATTTAACTTTGTTCTGCATTCTTGCATATACCATATGCCACAGCACACCAATTCCATAACAATCAGGATGAAAGGGGAATCCATATTCTTTTGTGAAGAAATCCTTGCAAAGAACCGTCAGTAGGTAGCCAATAGCCGAGAAATTGGATTGCACTGTGCCCGTTTTACAGGTGCAAAGCGGTGCCTAAGTGTCCAATATGGGTGGCAGAGTGTGCCCCGCGATATTGGTTAGGGCTCCTCCGTCAGCGTCCAGGGCGCAGGCCTCAAACGGGCATGTGCCAAAAGGGGGAGTCAACACACGTCTGAGGTCCACTTTGTAAAATTTGATTGCGACTGACCGCAGCAGGTGCCGTACATTCTGCGGTCAGTTTCTTCAGGCACTACGCGTCCAAACCAGTGGTTCTTAAAGGGACCGCTGATGGGTGCCACATGAAAAGGTAAGTTTTAAATCTTTTTATTTACCTTATTAAATGTGCGGGCCGCTGCCAGCTACCGCTCGACTCCCCTTCTCAGTTTCCTCCCTCCCCTCACGGACTTCTGATGAGAAACTCAGCCAGCGTCTAAGCCGGCCGAATTCACACTCCCTCCCCACCTCCGTCCCATCACCTCCCTAATCGAGAAGCTGCCTCTGGGGCCTCAACTAGCGTCCGCAGCTCGCAGGTAATAAACAAATGAAGGCAGCGGACCAAGTTGCCATGATCCTGCTGCCAACATCATTAGGTGCGTGCAGCATACGCAGCACAGGCATTGTCCTCCAATTCGGGTGCGGTCCAATTTCTCGGCCATTAAGTCTAAGGAATAAAACTCTCTATAGGTACCAGAGTTGTACTAACAAGAGTGCCTGCAGATGGTATCCAATAACCCTGCTGAAAGTTAGCCCATTATATGTGGATGAAACGTTAAACATCGGCCTCCCGTCTGAACAGGGGAGTTTTTCTGGTGTCCTGGACAACATTTATCTCAAAACCCAAATCACCAAAAACCAGATTATGGAGTTAGGTTACAGATCAGCCATGATCTCGCTGAATGGTGGAACAGCCTCGAGGGGCTAAATGGCCTAACTCCTGTTCCGATGTTCCTGTTATCCGGGAGTTTATCTCATTGCTGCTTGTGGGACCTTGCTGTGCGCAAATTGGCTGTCGTGCGTCACTGCATTAAAACAGTGACTGCACTTCACAAGTAATCACTGGCTGTGAAGCACTTTGGGACGTCCTGCAGCCGTGAAAGATGCTGTATAAACCCAAGTTCCTTTTTTGCTTTCTTTACCACCCACTTCCAGGCGCCATACACGCAGTGCACCTGAACTGAAAACAGCTACTTTCAAGCTAGCTAAAAGTCACCCCATAATCCACTGCACGTCCAAATCAGTTATTTTCCACATCTGCCACGAACAGCGCAAACGGAGCCTGGAAAAGCTGATGTCTGTGTGAAAAGCAGGCAGTTGGTCTCGACGATAAAGAATCAACTTAAACTTCCTATTAGAGAAGCTAATCTCAAAGGAAAAGCAAAGCTGTTATTTGAAGGACAGAGGTTGAACCTCCATCTAATTTCTTCAAGGTGCCTTAACTTCAAAACAGCATGCTCAGTTGGACAATCAAAACTGTTTCCGCTTATGAAACCAGCCACCCTTGCAATCTCACACAGAGGCACTGCAAATTGAGTGCAAAAGTAGGAGATAGCTTTGTACTGTGAGCTCACAGTCACTGGCAACTGGGCGAAGACTTTTAAAACTCTTTCACTGAGGACCCATTGCAGGCAGCACAGATAGAAGATTTTAATCGCATCATTTGAGACTAGGGGCTAAAAATTCGATTGCCCCCGAAAATGGGCGCGGGATTTGCGATGCACGATCAACCCACGCCCGTTAAAAAAGTAATGCAGGCAGCATGCAAACTTCATGCTGCCTGCTGGTAGCATGCAGCCCTGCGCTGAATGCGCTGCTGAGTGGTTGCATGCCTCGGCAGGGGACCCAAGTTCGTGGGAGGCTAGCACCACTTAAAGGCAGCCTGCACTACTTAAAGACAGCCTGCACCTCTTAAAGGGGAGGTGCATTCTGGCTGCAGCAGGTGATGCAACTGGCCGGGGAACAGAGTATGAACAGGAACAACACTGAATAATGGTGCAACATGGCAGAGTGCGTGCTCCAAGGTTCGCTGACGCAGCACTGGAGGCCTTGGTGCAGGAGGTGGACACGATAAGAGAGGCCCTGTTTCCACAGGGGGCCAGGAGGCCCTCCAGACAAAGTTGGAGAAGGCAATGGGAGTAGATAGCTGTTGCAGTCAATGCCAGCAGTGTCGCCCCGAGGACCTGGTTGCAGTGTCTCAAGAAGTTTAATGACTTCACACGAGTGGTCAAGGTCAGTGAGGTATCTTCAAATGCCATATCCTTACAACTGAACCACTAGCCTTCGACACTGCTCAATTCACCACTCCCATTCACGAACCTACCAACAATATCAATCACGACTCATATGTCACATTCATAGCTTCCACTTCACCCTCACACACTTACTACTACTGCAAGCCGCACACCCACATCTCTCAGCTTGCACACACTGCCAGCTATTCAACCATGACAAGCACATCACCCAATCACATTGAACCACATTCACTGACACACTTCCCTTCTCTTGCAGGACAAGATGGCTCATAACTGGAGGCAGCAGGGGCTACTCGCAGGGAAGCAGACGCGCTTGCATGACCTTACCCTGATGGAGGAGACGGTGCTGGAGATTATTGGAGTGGCCATCGCTGGGCCCATGGCAAGCAGCACGGCTGAAACAATGCAAGATGACGGGATCCTCATACCTAATCCTCCTCCTCACATCCCACTTCCCCCTCATCCCACAATCTCTTCCGATTGACAAGCTGCAGATGGTGTAAGCATGCACCTCTTGTTTGCAACCCCCCCGCGCCCCTGCCCTCTCCTCACCACAACCCTACGCTTGTGCCTTTCTCCTTTCAGATAGCCAAGAACTGCAACCTGGCCAGGCATTGGTGGAGGTGCAGGAACTACAAGAGGAAGAAGGAAGTGATGCTGAAGACACAGCACCGTCACTCGATTTCACACTAGCAGCCACCAGCTCAGATACTGACACTGCCTGTAATTTAGAGGGTAGCATACAGGTGGGATCTGCACGTGGGGAGTCACCAGGCACGACTGGTCTGCAGCCAGGGCAGCGGGAAATGGTAGCGCAGGTGCCAGCTCTCCGGAGTGCAAGGTCGCACAGGAGTTCTGCCCACAGAAGGCGGCTGATGGGTATGCACAATGAAATGCTTGGTGCATTGGCAGCGTTTGATTGCACAATGTTCAGTTCCATTCAAAAACTCCTCAGATAATGAAGCAGTCCGTGCCCGCATGCAGCAAGATCTAGACAACATTCAGGCTTGGGCTGATAAGTGGCAAGTAACATTCGCGCCACACAAATGCCAGGCAATGACTATCTCTAACAAGAGAGTGTCTAACCACCTCCCCTTGATATTCAATGGCATTACCATCCACGAATCACCTACCATCAGCATCCTGGGGTCAACATTGACCAGAAACTTAACTATACCATCCACATAAATACTGCGGCTACAAGAGCAGTTCAGAGGCTGGGTATTCTGCAGTGAGTGACTCACCTCCGAACGCCCCAAAGACTTTCCAATCTACAAGGCATAAGTCAGGAGTGTGATGGAATGCTCTCCACTTGCCTGGATGAATGCAGCTCCAACAACATTCAAGAAACTCAACACCATCCAGGACAAAGCAGCCCACTTGATTGGCACCCCATCCACCACCTTAAACATTCACTCCCTCCACCACCGGCGTACCATGGCTGCAGTGTACACCATCTACAAGATGCACTGCAGCAACCTGCCAAGGCTTCTTCGGCAGCACCTCCCAAACCCGCGACCTCTACCACCTCGAAGACAAGGGCAGCAGGCGCATGGGAACACCACCACCTCCAAGTTCCCCTCCAAGTCACACACATTCCTGACTTGAAAATATATCGTCATTCCTTCATCGAAGCTGGGTCAAAATCCTGGAACTCCCTCCCTAACAGCACTGTGGGAGTACCTTCACCGCAAGGACTGCAGCAGTTCAAGAAGGCGGCTCACCACCACCTTCTCAAGGACAACAAATGTCAGCCTTGCCAGCGACGCACATGATCCCATGAATAAAAAAAAGGAAACCAGTTTACTTAAATTTAAGTAAACATTAAGATGATGCAAACCGCCTTCCGCCTAGATTACTGAAATGCTCTGTGGATGTATGTGATGTGGGGCTAAATCTGATTTTCACTAAATTGTGCTTATATGGAAGATTGATTAATAGATTCATTCTATTAAATACCATGTTAATTTAAATTATTCAACACGGAATTCTGAATGCATGCTGTCCGGTGCCATTCTGAATGACCTGTTTTCTATTGTAAGCATGTAACTGAATGTTCTGGCTTTAAACAATGTGGGACATACCACAAATACTTACCTTAAATCAGGCTTACACAGATGCCAGTGCTTAAAAGTTTGTACCACAATTCTTAAGAGTGAACTGTAGGAAATGCAAACAAACATCCAAAACATTTTGGCCAAAACAGTAAAAAAAAAAATGAATATTTTCACTGACCAATCATTGTACATTATAGGTAGAATTGTAAGCACAATAAGGTCTTCCACTGACAAAACAACAAATCTTTGGGGGGAAAAAGCTGATTCATGGCAGACAAAGTAAACTCTAATTTCAGTGACTTCCCTTATAAAGGGTTAGGCCAATTCTCCGGTACAGGCAATAAAATTTTACATGTTCCAGCTGCACATACCTGGGGCTTTGGCACAAGCTTTTATTGATCCCATGGTCCCCGAAACACATTTTACCAATGATGTGCTACAGTACTTCAACTCAACATTTTGGATAGAACCCTCCAGAGTTGGCAATGGATTCTGGGATTTCACACCTAATAAAAAGAAAACTGCAAATGAAGTCGTCTGCTGCATTTAAATAATCAGAAATTCAAAATAGAGGAGTTAGTTCTCAACACTTAAGATATTTAATGTTCTGGAGAATACACGTTGATACACAGATGCATTAGGAAGCTTTGCACAGAACTACAAAAAGTTGCAGATAAAAGAGAAAAATATGAAGCTATACAATCCGCTGATGAACATTTTAAAAAATACATTGAGGAACTGTTTTTATCTTCGAAACTGCACCGTTAGATACAGACTCGCAAACAAAATAAACTGGCAAAGCGCGAGTGAGTGTTAAAGATAATGAAGACAGTTTAATCCCAGGTCATGTGGCAGTAAAATCATATGGCAGCAGCTTCAGGTGCATTTCCCCAGCACTATCCTGTCGCTCTGCCACTCGGCAGTGTAAATTTGGGGTTGAGGTACGACCCCGATTCTGGAGGCTGCAGTCTCGCAATTGCTTCGCTTCAACACAGCATGGTATGTAAATCCAGCGTGGTGGTCAGTCACACCTGGTTTACAAAGTGCTCAGGTGGATCACTGCACTTCTTAAAAACCACCTTAGCTCAAGTTAAATGTTTAATGCCGGGGTTTCTTCCATCCCACACCTTCTAAGCGTTCTCGATTTCTAACTGTTGGAAGAGAGCTTGTGCATGCACGCATCCAGGCCTGCGCAGAGCTTTCCTCAATGGGACGTCAGAGTTCCAGCCAGGCAGGAGCCAAGCAATGTAAACAGGGTTCCGCCTGGCTGGAAATAGATGCACCCTAACTGTCAGAAAACGAGCATACCATCAATCCAAACCAGTGAACTCTGCCACAAACCTCACTTACCTTTACAGTCTTAACACATTGTAACAGTTCACAACAGTATGGTGTCTGTGTTGAGCTACCGCTGCAGAGCATTTTTTAAGAGGATGTATGATAGTGGCTTGAAAGGACACAAAGGGCCCTTTGCGTTGGCTTGTGATATATAGTAGGGCCCTTTGCGTTGGCTTGTGATATATAGTACTGAGCAATGGTAATTGGTTTAAGGATGAAGGCCCACGTCGAAATATCTTCGACCGAATTTATACTCGAACCTTTGTAGCAGATTGTCATTATAACTTTTCTTATTTCAGCATTAGTGCCTTCAATTTGCCAGAGATCCTTGCTGTACCAATATTGTAAAATACACTGAAAAATTATTTTGCCCTCAAAACTGCAACAGACTCGCAAAGAAAGAAAAACTGGCACACAGAAATGATAAAGGTATTGACAGTTTAAATCTGTTTTTGGAGGACCCTATCCAATGTTAGCAAAGCAACTGTAAATTTAAATTTGCGCTCATTCCATGACCTTCTGGAAAGCACAGTCTGAAGTCCATATTGTTACAGTCTTGAGAGGTCTTGAGTTGCAGATTTTTTTTTACAAGTGACCGCAAACTTCCTCCTAAACTCAGCAGGCTTACTTAGTTAATAAAACACTTAATGTATTTGTACATATGGTTACTTTGTTAACCATTTACTCTATTCCATTTACCCTTTGCCTTACCTGGCTACTTATTAAATACAGCTAGGAAGTTTAGATTGGTTCTCTTTTTTTTTTTAAACGTGCAGATGGAAAAGCTAGCAACGAAAATGTCACTTCACTGGGGTAGAAATTGGTGTGCGTTGCGCCCGTTTTTCAGATGTAAAAGAGGCGCAAAGCATATCAATTTAGCAGTGGGACGGACTGACTGCCTGCGCACAATCCATAATGAGAAAGTTAATTTTTCCTCAATAATCATCAAAAATATCGTACTAAAAACAGAAAATGCCGGAAATACTCAGCAGGTCAGGCAGCATCTGTGGAGCGAGAAACAGAGTTAACGTTGAAATGTATTTCCAGCATTTTCTGTTTTTATTTCAGATTGCCAGCATCCGCAGTATTTTGTTTTTGTAAAGATATTGTACCGTTGTATTTAGCAAACAGGTGCAGAAATATTTACAATGGAAGCTCTAGTGAAGAATATAACAGAACAGTTAAGTAAAGAAACTATAGGTTAACTATATTCACCAGCCAGTGTATTAATACTTTAAAAAAAAAATCACCTAAAAATGCTCCTGCCCTAAATAATCGGTAGCACTTTTATTAATGTAAATAACCGATACCATCCACAGAGTTTCCCTCACTTGCATTACATACATCGGATTATATATAGCACAGCATAAGTTTGCTGTAAAAAGTATGATTTTACCATCATGCGTTTTCATTTTAGACAGCAACCTTCAAAAATATACTGTCTCCAAGTGTAATGTCTGCCTGATGTGGCAAGATAAATGGAAAAAAAACACTGTAGAAAATGATGATCTCACCTTTAGTTTGAATTCTATTTCATGAGCTCTGTAAAACATATGTGAGCAAAAACCACTGCAAACATTCCATGTTTCTATTTTCTTTTTATGTGAATTCACGGTTTTAACTATTGATGATGAATGACCGACAGTCCACCACTTAAATGTAATACTAGTTGAAGCTATTTTGAAATATCTGCCTGTGCTTTTTCCCGAAATAAGACATAGATCAGGCAAGTGGCTCAATGTTCCTTAACATTCTTCACTGCCCATTTACGTTTCTGTAAAGTGGTCTGAAAGCCCCTGTTGGGTTATTTGCACACGACATCCCTCTCAACATCACAATGTCTCACATTGGACACTAGAAGCTTAAAGATTAAATTATGATTATTTTTTTTAAAACATAACATTTTTGGAATATTTGAATTCTGTAATAATTACTACGACAACAATTTGCATTTTATAGTGCTTGTAACGTAGAACATTTTCCCAAGGCTCTTCACAGAGGCCTAATCAGACAAAAATGGATGCCAAGTCAAAGAAGGACATACAAGGAGTTTTGAGGAAAGCCTAAAATGACGAGAGGGAGGTGGAGAGGTTTAGGGAGGGAACTCCAGAGCGTAGCCCAAGCAACTGAAGGTACAGCCAGTAATGGTGGGGCAAGGGCCAGAGTCGGAGGGGTGGAGAATTCGGAAGGGCGGGGGGGGGTCTGAATGTAGGACTGGACGAGGTTAGAGAGATCGGCCAAAAAAGTGATTTAAACACAAGGGTAAAAATTTTACATTTGAGCTGCTGGGGGGCTGGGAGCCAATGTAGGTCAGCAGTAGGTGATAGGGCTTAGGTACGGGATAAGATAGAGGCAGCAGAGTTTTGGATGAGCTGAAGTTTCTGGAGGGCGGAGGATGGTGATGACAGTCAGGAGAGCATTGAAATAGTCGAGGCTAAAGGTGACAAAGGCATGGATGAGGGTTTCAATTGTTGATGGGCTGAAACAGGGGCAGAGGCGGGCAATTTTACTTAGGAGGAAATAGGTGGCCTTTGTGATGTAATAAATATGGGGTCGGAAGCTCAGCTTAGGTTTGAATAGGAGCTTAAGACGTGAGGTATTGTGGTGATAAGGATTATGCCAAGAGCAACTGAAAGATGCGCACGAGCTGGCTTTGGCAGGAGTGTCTGAAAGAGCAGTAAGCCATCTTAGTTCTGGATTTTCCAAAAAGAATCAAACAGAATTATTTGTTTGACTTGAGTGTTTGAGACAGAAAAAGTGACATCTTGCCTGCAGGAAATAGCTAATTAATAATATGAGGAGTAGATGAAGCTGGGATAATGTTTGGCACAGGGGCTTTCTACACCGTGAGATGGGAGAAGAAATAACAATGGAGGGAGGGAAAGGAGGGAGAAATACAGAACCCGAGCACCACTTAAGTCCAGCATGAGAGCTGATCTAAGGGACAGCTGAGAGCACCAGGACTAGTGCATAAAAATTCAACAAGAAAAACCTATGCAAATAACTTTAGTCTGAGACCGAGGAGGAAAATACAGAATTCTCTTCAATGAGCCACCTTCCACAGTGGCTTCTTCTATGCCAAGCACAGGGGTCAGCCGTGGCTCAGTGGGTAGCACTCTCACCTCTGAGTCAGAAGGTTGTTGGGTTTAACTCCCAGGATCAATGCTGACACTTCTGCACTGTCGGAGGTGTCATCAAAATGAGGCCCCCTCTGCCCTCTCAGGTGGACGTAAAAGATCCCATGGCACTATTTCGAAGACGAGCAGGGGGGTTATCCCTGGCGTCCTGACCAAAAGTTGGCGGAGTACAGCTAGGCTGCGTATGCCGACTCAACCGAGACAAGACAGGAATTCACAAGACCAATAAACCAATTTAAAATATTTTTAAATACTGAGGGAAAGATATAAGGTGCAATATTTAATATTCAGCAATGTAATGCATCACTAATACACATGGAAATGTACTAAATAGTTTACGTTGGAAGAAGAAAAAAAGTAACACTACAATGAACTCAAATGAGTACCTAAATCTCAAAATATAGGTAAAAGCAAGTCATGTTAACACCAGATTTAACAGCTTCAAACAAGCAATGGACAACGAGCAGTTATCTCTCCCCATTTCTCTTTAATCTTGGTGCTGCCCTGTACTAGAGGCCTTCACCCTCACCTAGCTTTTTTAAAAAGACACTGACTTAATTCAAACGTGAAACTCACAAAATTTACCGAGCAAGAATAGCTGTGGGAGGAGAAGATTATACCGTCGCCAAAGATGATATTAAAATAGATTACAGTTCCTGACTTGCAAATCAGCAGCATTTGTGAAGGATCAGGTGGACCTTCATTCGTGTCTTACCTTGGCTGATGAGTATGCTTACTGATTTAGTTGTTTATCTTTTGGTTTTCAGTGGCAAACTGAGGAACAGCAAGTTATGTGTGCTTTCAAATTTGTTTTGAAATACCCATAGTTATCACGGACTAAAACAAAGACATTTTAATTGAAGCAGTTACATTTTAAAGCAGCCTGTTATTTTTTTTTTTAATTCAACTTAATCTATCTCCAGCACATGTTGCATACAAAATTAACAGTGAATTTATTTCAATCTAAGTTGGAACTGTGACCATCATTATACACAGAGTTTTACCAATATAAGTGCTGACCATATTATACGGTAGCACAGCGGTTATGTTACTGGACGAACGATTCGGAGACAAGACTTCAAAGCCCACCGCGGCAGCTGGGAAATTGAAATTCGATTAATTAAATAAATCCGGAATAAAAGGCTAGCATCGTTAATGGTGACCATGAAACTACCGGATCGTCGTAAAAACCCATCTGGTTCACTAATGTCCTTCAGGGAAGGAAATCTGCCGTCCTTACCCAGGTCTGGCCTCTAAGTGACTCCAGACCCATAGCAATGTGGTTGACTCTTAACTGCCCCTCTGAAATGACCGAGCGAGACACTCAGTTGTATTCAAGAAGGCGGCTCACCACCACCTTCTCCAGGGCAATTAGGGATGGGCAATAAATGCTGGCTTGCCGGCAACGTCCACATCCAGTGAATTAATTAAAAAGGAAAGCTTCGGATAAAGTTTTCTATTCGTCCTTTTAGCACTCTATAACGTTGTTGCCAATCGTCGCAACTCAATTTTTCTCTTGCATTTACTTACAGGTGATTCGTACAACAGTAAAATTAAAGTTACCAATTATTAGTACAGTCATTTCCAATATCCAGTTGTTTCTATTTGAGGGAATTTTCTACATGGATGCTCGAATTTCCTTATCAGAGCAGAGTGTTCTTTGGTACTGTAAATACGTTTTAGCAGCACACAGCGACTCATTTTAGTTATTCCTTGAAGCGTACAGCAAAGCTCAAAGCCAGAGTGTATATTTTTTTTTAATTAAAAGCAAACTTGATATAAATGTCACTATTTTTATTATCCTTATTGAAAACAGCTTCGCACTGACTGAATATTTTCAATAAATGGTCACTAAACATTCACTCATTCTATAGTCACGTTGTGAAGTCAGTTACAAACAGGAGTCCACTTTTTTTTTTGTTCTTAAGATATGGGCGACACTGACAAGACAGTATTTATTGCCATCTCCAGTTTCCCTGAGGACATTAAGAGTCAACTCCGTATTCTGGGACTGTAAGGGTGAGTAGGCCAGATGAGGCAGGGGTGGCAGGTCTCTTATCTGAAGGATATTGATGAACCAGTTGGGTTTTTACGGCAATCCAGCAGCTTTTACGGTCATTTTAACTGGTGCTAGCTAGCCCACAAATTACCAGATTTATTGAATTCAATTTTACAACTTGCCATGGTGGGGTTTAAACTCATAACCTCTGGGTTGTTTGTCAGCACCACAACCACTAAGCTACAGCTACCTGTACACATGCAACAAAGCTAGTCTATAAAAGGAAAAAAAAATCATAGAAAATGTTCTTAAAACATAGAAGTAGCTATTAACTCATTTAACAAGAGAGAGAGAGTAGAATTAAGGGCAATTTCTCAGCAGTTCAAAATGGGTAACATGGTTCCACAGGGTTGTTCTGGCACTGATTCTGTTCACTGTGTGCATGTACTATTTGGATTTTGGACTAGTAGGAAAACACTCCAAATATTTAAATGGTACGAAAATAGGAGGCATAATAAATAATTCTGGAGGACCAAAAGAAGGTGCAAGGGGATATTGATCAGGTGGTAGAACGGGCGAAACAGTGGCAGATGGAATTTAATGTCACTAAATGTGAGATTGTACATTTTGGTTTTAAAAAAATTGTACTTTCAATGGTGGAAGGCTGGATGATGTAGAAAAGCAGAGGGATTTGGGAGTTTGGGTTCGCAAGGTTAAAAGTAGCATCTCAAGTGCATAAGACCATAAAAAACCTAATGGAATATTGGGTTTTATGGCAAAGAAAAAAAATAAATAAGGAAGACTTGCATTTCTATAGCACCTTTCACAGCCCCAGGCCGTCCCAAAGCGCTTTACAGTCAACTATTGATGTGTAGTTACTGTTGTAATATAGGAACCGCGGCAGCCAATTTGCACACAGCAAGCTCCCACAAACAGCAATGAGATAGATGTTGGTTGAGGGATAAATGTTGGCCAGGACACTGGGGAGATCTCCCCTACTCTTCTTGGAATAGTGCCATGAGATCTTTTTACATCCACCTTAGAGGGCAGACAGGGTCTCGGTTCAACATCTCATCCGAAAGATAGCACCTCCGACAGTGCAGCACTCCCTCAGTACTGCACTGGAGTGTCAGCCTAGATTATGCGCTCAAGTCTCTGACTCAGAGGCAAGAGTGCGACCACTGAGGCAAGGCTGACACTGACAAGGTATAGAAAATACCAATCAAGATGTAATGGTGAATCTGCATAAAACCATAGTTGGGGTGCAGCGCAGAATCACTAGGACGCCATCTGGTATGAGGAAATACAAGTATGAAGAACATGAAAAATTGGGGTTGTTTTCATTGCAACGGAGGTGGTTATGGGGTGATTTGATTGAGGAGTTTACAAATATGGGTGGAAAAATTGGGTCGCGCCCCCTTTGGGGCACTAACTTCGCCGGGGCGTTACTTTCAGAAAAAGTTAGCGCTTCCGCGCCCAAAATTGAATGGTAGCGCCCCAAGCAGGAGGTGGGGCACTAACGGGAGGCGCAAAGCAAGCAAATTTTTCCCCCATGAACTGGAGCAAACTAGGTGGAAACTGGTTAAATGTAAAAGATTTAGCAGAGGGAGTAGGAGAAACTTTTTTTTACATGAGGGGTTGTGAGACCGTGGAATGCACCCTCAGAGGTAGTGCTAGAAACATAGACGAGGTCAACTTGTAAGAATAGGTTAGATCAGTGGTTGAAGGAAAGGAGAATAAAAGAATATCGGAACAGGCATGGCGTATGGGATGAGGTCTACTGTTCCTGCGGAGGCTGAACACCAGAACAGACTGGTGAAGCCGAACGAGCGGTTTCTGTGTTTTAATTTCTATGTATGATTACCTGCCTTCTATCATTCTGCTATTTTTCAATTGAAAGCTCCTTCACATATCACCGCAGTTTGTGTGGCTTCTCCACATGTTGAATCAAAAGGATGCAACTTTTAAATGTGTTTGTGGTGCCAGTAATTTTAATCACATGGCTCAACTTTTAAACATCATATGAAAACACTTCCCTTGGGCTGGCATAGGATTCTTATTTCTCTCCAGAGAGGCAAAACACAACAATTGACGGCTATAAAATTGCAATGAATTTTCTCAATGAAGGAAAGGCAGATGGGCTGGCTGGAATTTTGGAATACAGGGGACTGCATTATTCTTCGAATGAAGAAGATTCTACAGGGCTAACTTGATGTCCACACTGTGGATGGAAAGTGTCATTTGCTGGCCCTGCATCTAAGAAATTAGTATTTTTCACCCAATCCTTCCACCATCTCCAATAGGTAGCCATCTCAACCTGGATGAAATCTCTTGTAAATCAGAACAGATCTAAAAACTGAAAACCATCTTTGGTTAGGAATAATGTTTGTTGGTAGCAAGTGGATTCCTCCAAGTGAGGGTTCTGCAGATCACATGAATATAACCTTCAGATTAAGCCAAAACGCAGATACAAATCGAGTGGAATGAACCTTCAGCTTCTTCAAAGGTTCTTGTGCAGAATATACTCAACAAGCCATTGTTGAGCAAATTCAGATCCAAGGGTACATGCTCCACAAAACATGAAAGGGTGCCTGCTTTTATGAATGGGTTTAGGTTTATCCACACCATAGCTGAAACTCTTTTGACACCATATAATGAAGCCTGCATTCCAACTAAGACTAATGAGGTGATGGATAGAAAAAAGGGAACGGTAATTTCCTGTTTAAAATTAAGTTTTGACACCACCTTTAGAAGTAATTTAGGGTAAGGCCTCATGATAGAAGGTCATCATACCTTATAAAGTACAGATGATTGATAACCAGTACGGAGCTCGCCAATTTGCCAATGCAAAAGGTAGTGTTATAACAAAAGGATTTTTTGCTGTACAAGAAATTTTGATTTCAAAGAATACAAAAGTATACAAAAGCTGCATATGCAAACTGATATATAATCTTCCACCTCGGATTCTCGGGCAGGCAATTCGGCTGCCGATCAACTGAGCCTCGCGGGCTCTCGTGATGCACGAAGGATTGTGGTGCAAAGCTGTTACACTGGCTTGAAAGACAGAAAGAAAGAAAGACTTGCATTTATATAGCGCCTTTCACGACCACCGGACATCCCAAAGCACTTCAAAAAAAAAAAGTACTTCATTGGCTGTAAAGTGCAGTCACTGTTGTAATGCAGGAAAGGCAGCAGCCAATTTGCACACAGCAAGCTCCCACAAACAGCAATGTGATAATGACCAGATCATCTGTTTTTGTTAAGTTGATCAAGGGATAAATATTGGCCCAGGACAGCGGGGAAAACTCCCCTGCTCTTCTTTGAAATTGTGCCATGGAAGCTTTTACGTCCACCCGAGAGGGCAGACAGGGACTCGGTTTAACATCTCATCCAAAAGACGGCACCTCCAACAGTGCAGCACTCCCTCGGCACTGCACTGGGAGTGTCAGCCTAGATTTTTGCATCCTAGTCCCTGGACTGGGACTCGAACCCACAACCTTCTGACTCAGCGGCGAGCGTGCTCCCCACTGAGCCACTGGCTCTAAGCAAGACTTTTGAAACAAAGACTACTCTCCTGAAGATTGAGGGTGATCATTCCCAACTTGAAATAGACCTGCCTAGGTCTACAAAGCAAAGAACAACACGGTCACTCCTGGTGCAAAACTTGGGGTAAAGTAACTCATGCTCATGAAAACAGTGGCATGGTCCGTGCCAAGTTCAGCAGTAACCTGCCTCCTCAGGCTATTTGGCACAGAATTCGTGTGATCCTGTACCCATCAAGGATTCAAAGCACAGCTGTACATAAATTTCCAATTAAAAGTAAAATGGGCTAATAAAAAAAGCTCATATATAATAAATTAAATTCAAACTAAAAGTCATTATAGAAAAAAAACTTGGGTAAATTCTCAAGTCATTTAACACAAGATACAAATGGAGAGGACGAGGATCATTCCCCAATGCGGTTTTCATATTTCATCTGCTGATCTAATACCAAAAGTATTTCATTAGGTGTCAGCTGTGGCTCAATTGGTAGCAATCTCATCTCTGTGTCAGAAAATTATGGGTTCAAATCCCACTCCAGAGACTTGAGCATAAAATCTAGCCTGGCATTCCAGTGCAGTACTGAGGGAGTGCTGCACTGACAGAGGTGCCGTCTTTCGGATGAAACAGGAGGGCCTATTTCAAAGAAGAGCAGCGGAGTTATCCCCGGTGTCCTGGCCAATATTTAACCATCAACCAACATAACAAAAACAGATTATCTGGTAATTATTACATTGCTGTTTGTGGGGTCTTAATGTGCACAAATTAGCTGCCAGGTTTCCTACATTACAACAGTAACTTCTCTTCAAAAGTAAACAACAACAACTTGCATTTATATAGCGCCTTTAACGTAGTAAAATGTCCCAAGGCACTTCACAGGAGCCACATAAGGAGATATTAGGACAGATGACCAAAAGCTTGGTCAAAGACGTAGAGCTGGACTTTGCCAATGGGGAGCTTTTGGAGGCGGGACTCCCACTTGTCGGGTTTTAGTCTCGCCTCCATTGACTTCTGGCCAACCCACGCTATTTTCCCTTGATTGACCTTGTTAAGCCCGCCCAGCTCTGTGAAGCACTGTCAAACACTGACATTCTATGTTGTTTGATGAGTCCTTGTATTCAAGACTCATTAAACCTCTTTTGTGAGCAGAAATTAGATGGTTGTTGCATTGGAGAATGCAGCAGCCATCTGTCATCTCTGCCAGTGAGATGCGAACCTCTCCGCAGCCCCAACGTTTGAAGCCTGCAGAAAGAAACAAAGGGAAGTAAACATTTTCTATCACTTTCCACTCACCTTACATACTTAGCTCTCCACACTTGCACCCATCACTTACCTTCACAGCGCACTTCTGCACCCCGCAGACCCACTGCTCGCCTCGCTGACCCTGGCGGGGTTCACAGCCTTCAGGAAGCCCGCACTTGTGTGGGTAAAATGGGGATAATCCTCTTATCTGCCTGTTAACTACCTGTTAACAGGCAGTTAAGTGGCTGTAATCCCCTTCCTGCCTCCAGGAGACGGGACCCGGCATGGGTCGGGTACCCACCTCCCGGGAAGATGGCATGGAGGCGGGATGGACACCCGCCCCCAGATTCTGCCATTTTCCCAGCAGTCCTGCCTCTGAACCCGCCTCCCCAGGGCTGACAAGATCACGCCCGTAGGTTTAAAAGTTTAAAGATGCGGGAACAGAGAGGGTTGATGAGGGCAATGCAGTTGATGAGTTGTACATGGACTTCTAAAAGATGTTTGAGAAAGTGACACATAATAAGCTTGCCAGCAAAGTTGAAGCCCATGGAATAAAAGGGACAGTGGCAACATGAATATGAAATTGGCTAAGTGGCAGGAAACAGAGTCGTGGTCAACGGTTGTTTTTCGGACTGGAGTTCCCCAGGAGTCAGTACTAGGACCACTGCTTTTCTTGATATATAGTAATGACTTGGGCTTGGGTGTACAGGGCACAATTTCAAAATTTGCAGATGACACAAAACATGGAAGTACAGTAAACAGTGAGGAGGATAGTGATAGACTTCAAGAGGACATAAACAGGCTGGTGGAATGGGCAGTCATGTGGCAGATGAAATTCAACACAGAAAAGTGCAAAGTGATACATTTTGGTCGAAAGAACGAGAAGAGGCAATATAAACTAAAGGGTACAATTCTAAAGGGGGTGCATGAACAGAGGGACCTGGGGGTATATGCGCACAAATCGTTGATCCTGGGCTTCATAAATGGAGGCATAGAGCACAAAAACAAGAAAATTATGAACCACCTTTATAAAACAGTGGTTCGGCCTCAACTTGAGTAGTGTGTCCAATTCTGGGCACTGCACTTTAGGAAGGATGTGAAGGCCTTCGCGAGGGTGCAGAAAAGATTTACAAGAATGGTTCCAGGGATGAGGGACTTCAGTTACATGGATAGACTGGAGAAGCTGGGGTTGTTCTCCTTAGAGCAGAGAAGGTTGAGAGGAGATTTGATAGAGGTATTCAAAATCATGAGGGGTCTAGACAGAGTAGATAGAGAGAAACTGTTCCCATTGGTGGAAGGGTCGAAAACCAGAGGACACAGATTTAAGGTGATTGGCAGAAGAACCAATGAGGAAAAACTTTTTTACGCAGCGAGTGGTTAGGATCTGGAATGCACTGCCTGAAAGGGGGGTGGAGACAGATTCAATCATGGTTTTCAAAAGGGAGTCTGATAAGTACCTGAAGGGAAAAAATTTGCAGGGCTACGGGGGTGTGGGACTGGCTGAAGTGCTCTTGCAGAGAGCCAGCATAGGCTCGATGGGGCGAATGGCCTCCTTCTGTGCTGTAACCATTCTATGATTCTCTTCTATTATTCTAAAGGAGCGCCTTAAAGAAGAAAAGAGAGGTAGAGAGGCGGAGAGGTTTAGGGAGGGAATTCCAGAGCTTATGGCCTAGGCAGCTGAAGGAACGGCCGCCAATGGCGGAGCGGTTAAAATCGGAGCTGCGGAAGAGGCCAGAATTGGAGGAGCGCAGAGATCTCGGAGGGTTGTAGGGCTGGAGGAGGTTACAGAGATAGGGATGGACAAGGCCATGGAGGGATTTGAAAATAAGGATAGGAATTTTAAAACTGAGGCGTTGCCAGACCGGGGGCGAATGTAGGTCAGCGAGAACAGAGGCGATGGGTGAACGGGGCTTGGTGCGAGTTAGGGTATGGCAGCAGACTTTTGGATGAACTCAAAGTTTATGGAGGGTGGAAGATGCTTTGGGGTGTCCCGAGATCATCCTCAAATCAGCCTTTTTTTCTTTATACAAACAAGGAGCTCGCATATTTGCATTAATGTTTAATAGGGGAAGGCAGAGTGCCAGACAGATACATGCTAATGCCCGTACAAAATTCTGCTTACCATCCTCTAACTCATTAGTTTCTTCCAATTGGCAAGAAAAAATAAACAGGATAGTCAACTTTTTTCAATAAGTAAAAATTCAAAGAGGCCACTGTACTGCTAGATTTGAGCAAAAAAAAATGAATGAAAAGGTCATATTAAAAAGTAGGCTGTGCACTGTAACCAATGCTATGATGCAAAAGGAAACTTGTCCACTTCTTTCAGATGCCTTCGATTCTTCTAATACTAGCCCATGCCAACAGTTTTATATTTTGGCACAGGCACAGCAAAAATGGCACACCGCTGGTGCCAAAAGTACAATAAAACCAGCAAATGAAAACCTAGTATGAGAGGCTGCCACGTGTAACCTGAGTGAACTTGGCTTCAAGTGCAGAACATATTAAAGCTACTCCGAAGCCAAAAACCTTGCATAATGATGGAACCAGTTGGTTAGATGAATACCAGAAAACAAATGTTTTATCAGCATTGTAAGTCTGGCAACCGATTTCTTGGGAACAATTTGTGTCTCTACAACAAAGGGCAATATGCCTTTGGCTATCAGTCGCTCTGATTAAGTAGCAAGGCCATTAAGGAGAAACCCAAGATCAGGAAGAGCAATTTACCCTCACAAGGAGATGATGAGCTCTTTCCATAGGACACGAAGATTAGATTTGAATGCAATGATCATTGAGAACAAAGACTTACAAATGACTGCATGTAACACACTGGAAATCAAAGGAAATTAAGAAAAAGAGCAATGTCGACGTTCCGAAGAAAGGAACAGTCCAGGAAACAAGTCAGCTGAGTTCTTCTTGTTCCCAATATATTTTTTCAAAGTTGATGGCCATTTTCAGCAGCAAACAGGCATATCTGTGGTTAACACCAAGGGGGAAAAATTAGGTCGCGCCCCATTTGGGGCGCAAATATCGTCTGGACGCAAATATTAGCGCCTGGCGCTAATTATCGGCACTGACTGGAAACTTCACTTTTACCGCCCCGGGAGGTGAGTGGAGCGCTAAATCAGGCGCTGCACACCTGTCTTAAGGCGCAAAGGCCAAGGAGTGAGGCGCTAACTCAGAGCGCTGGCGAAGCTCATGTAATGTCAGTCAGCAATGGAACACACACACAATGGCACGGGCCAGTTCTTAAAGGGGATGGTTAATCTTGCTTTCCATCCACATCCTGTTCATTGCAGCCTTGAATCTCGGCCTGGAGAGACTTGCACATCAAATGTGCTGGAAAGAACAATGGAGAGTACCAGGCAAAGAGCTCAGAGTGCAGCTCCCACAGTCTCTGCTAAATCGATACAAGGAATGGCAAATCAAAATGAACCTGCAAAGTGCTGCTCAGTACCCAAAACTCCTTCACACAACGTTGAATCTCTCCAGAAGTCTCTCCCTCTCTCTCTCAGAATGCGTAGTTCAAAAATGCCACCAACAATAAAAGGCAGGAAGAGGCCCCCTTTAAATAGCGCCCCACCCCCCCCCAGCCCCACAGCGATTGATAGCGTTCCAGTCTTCTGGTCGTTGGATGCGC
Source organism: Squalus acanthias (assembly GCA_030390025.1). NCBI lineage: Eukaryota > Metazoa > Chordata > Chondrichthyes > Squaliformes > Squalidae > Squalus > Squalus acanthias. The sequence continues at coordinate 6,617,855 of CM059432.1, read as the reverse complement.
CAGGCGGTAAGGCAGGGGGCGCCACTCAATTTCCGCTCCGGGGCGCCACAAGGGCGTTGCACCATGGAATTACGTCACAATCTGCGCGCGCAGGTGGTCGCAGCGGTAAAGTTTAGCACAATCTCTAGTTAAGTTCCCGAGCGGCGCAAACATCGCTGCGCCCGGGTGTTAGCGGCTTTGCGCCCCATTAGCGCCCTCTTAAGGCGCTAACGGGAGGCGCAACCAACTGAATTTTTACCCCCAAGTCTCTAAAAGATGATGTTACAAATATGAACTATCAGGGAACTTAAAGTTTGGTGCCTTGATACCCACAGCAGCTCAAGATCAAGCGCTGAAGTCATGATTAATTGGGATCAAAAGCAAACGCTTTTCAGAAGTGTGTACGAGCAAAGAAATTGTGAATGAGCTTCCCTTTGTCATCTGTTTAATGATGCACTGATTGAATGTGGACCAAGCCTTGAAAGCCCATACTTTAATGTAGTACTTCCAAGTTCAAGTCGATTTGTGAGATATTTGGACTCCACTGGAGTGGAAAGGCTCTCTACATGTTGCCAATGTCAGAGATTCAAGTTAAAGTTGTCAACTAAGAGACCGAAGAATATTTGGTTGTGGGGCCCACTTTCCCAGTGCCATGGCCAAACACTGATTTATTTGTACTTATTGCAACAAAAATAACTTATTTAATCATCACTGAGTCAGAGTCTTAAACTGTACATCCAAAGAACAACCCTACACCAGGACCCATTTCCCCGCCCCTAAACCTGCTTTAAAACCTATTCCATTTCCTGCTTTTTTACAGTTCTGACGAAAGATCTTCGACCTGAAACGCTAACTCTGTTTCTCTCTCCACGGATGTTGCCTGGCCTGCTGAGTTTTTCCAGCGTTTTCTGTTGTTATTTCGGATTTCCAGCATCCGCAGGATTTTGCTACTTTAAAGATAGCTCTACAGTGGTCCTTAAGTCCTCACAAAGAGGCGCCATAGGATTTGATTCTTTGATAGAGGTCTTATTGCCAAAATGTCCAAAATGCAAAATGCACTGCAGGAGCAGCAAAAGAAAAAAAAAATCAATGTCAGCATCATAAATGGTAAAGTGGAGATTGCAACAATTTTAGTTCAGATACAAAAGCAAATCCAGTTTAAGAAAGTGCTTTATCAAAACTAACACTGTATTTGAAAGGAATGAAATTGAGAGGTCGCACAACACCAGGTTATAGTCCAACAGTTTTATTTGAAATCACCTGAGGAAGGGGCGATCGATAGCTCCGAAAGCTTGTGATTTCAAATAAAACTGTTGGACTACAACCTGGTGTTGTGCGACCTCTCAATTTTGTCCACCCCAGTCCAACACCGGCATCTCCGCATTTTGAAAGGAATGGACAGAGAAATAAAAGACGCTCTGTAAGGAAATAGGATTATAAGCGTTTGAACAAAAGCCGTGTTCAAGAACAGGGGGAATTAGTCCTCCTGTAACTCTTCAACCCCTGTTCACTTCAGGTCAACACACGCGATGAACAATTCAATCAGGCACACAGTCGCCACTGCACTGCATTTGTCCAAGGGAGATTTCTAAAAGCATATGTATATGTTAAAGAGTTAAAATTATGTCCATTAAGAATTATTATTTGTTTATCTTCTTCATCTTGTGCAAAACCCTCCACTTTTTTTTTTATTAATCCCTTCTGAGGAGTACGGCAAACATGATGAAATTTAATTTGGTACAAGGGAAATCTAGCTGAATTTTAAAAAGTTTACATTTCAAAAATGAAATACCATATCCATTACTCATTTCAAATTTCTTTGACCTGTTGACACAAGTCTTTACATTTATAACCACTGAAGTTTTTCAGCTTTGCAGGCAGAATAATTTTATTTGAAAGCTTTATAATGCTAAATTTATGAAAATCAAACCAGCTATTTAAGGGGCAAAACAAACATTCGAGACACTGGTCTTGATTTGGAGCAAACTAATGAAGAGACATTTGATGAATGGCAGGTGTTGACTTAAGTTCTTTTAATATGGATCCCCAAAAGAAACTATTTCAAGAAATCTTTGAAGAAGCATACTTAACTTTCACTTATTGTATATTTTCATATATCAAAAGTGCCATTAAAAATCCCTCGGGCCACCTTCTGTTCCACGCTGAAGTTTTCTCCCTCACAACACGCTCTGATTAGTATGTAAGGTATTCTTGATGTCTTTTGATTTAAAACATGCTTACTGTGCCACGGTGCCTCTTGAGAAATTCAGGGCAACAAATTTAGTGGTTTGGGAAACTTTTCATGTTGTGAATATTCTGGAACATTTCATTTGCCATCACATAAAGTAGCTTCAATCTTCACAGCAGTGTACAAACTATAACAAAACTGTGTTTTGCATTCTACAAATCCAGACCCAATGGACCCAAAATAGATTCCTGTACAGAAAATCCAGCTGAGCACTTCACAAAGGAAGGAACATGAGTAGGCAATTCAGCCCCTCGAGCCTGTTCCGTCATTCAATGAGATCATGACTGATCTGCGACCTAACTCCATATAACCGCCGTTGCCCCCTATCCCTTAATAACTTTGGTTAACAAAAATCTATCAATCGCCCATTTAAAATTAACAATTGATCCAGCATCAACTGACGTTTGTGGAAGAGAGTTCCAAACTTCTACCACCCTTTGTGTGTAGAAGGGTTTCCCAATTTCACTCCTGAAAGACCTGGCTCTAATTTTTAGACTATGCCCCCCTAGTCCAAGACACCCCAACCAGCGGAAATAGTTTCTCTCTATCTACCCTATCTGTTCCCCTTAATATCTTGAAAAGTTCAATCAAATCACCCCTTAAGCTTCTAAATTCCGGGAATATAACTCTAGTTTGTGTAATCTATCCTCATAATTTAACCCCTGGAGTCCGGGTATCAATCTGACATTCAATTAGGTCCTGGCTTATCTATATAGAGGGGCTTCAGCGAAACATCATTAAAATAACCTTTACCAATTTAGACCAACTTCTATTGACTTTTTCGATCATGGTCTTGCCAGCAGCTACTGGAGTGTCGTCACTTCTAAACCAGTGAGGTAAAAGTAAATGTAATAAGTTTTCCTATTTTCCAAAAAAGAAAAACGCATAATCCACTGAACTGACCAATGTTGACTGAAAGCTGGACTTAAAGGGGGGACTCGCCTGCAGGCACTCCCAGTCTGCAGTGCACAGTCAGGGAGGATGTTCTTGAGGGGACAAGGACAGAATCCATTTGGTTAGAGTTGAGAAAGAAAGAAAGCCTTGCATTTATACAGCGCCTTTCACGACCATTGGACATCTCAAAGCGCTTTACAGTCAATTAAGTACTTTTTTGGAGTGTAGTCACTGTTGTAATGTGGAAAACGTGGCAGCCAATTTGCACACAGCAAGCTCCCACAAACAGCAATGTGATAATGATCTGTTTTTGTTATGTTGGTTGAGGGATAAATATTGGCCAGGACACCAGGATAACTCCCCTCCTCTTCTTCGAAATAGTACCATGGGATCTTTTACGTCCACCTGAGAGAGAAGACGGGGCCTGGGTTTAATGTCTCATCTGAAAGGCGGCACCTCCAACAATGCAGCACTCCCTCAGCACTGCACTGGAGTGGAGTGTCAGCCTAGCTTTATGTGCTCAAATCCCTGGAGTGGGACTTGAACCCACAACCTTCTGACTCAAAGGCGAGTGAGTTACCAACTGAGCCACAGCTGACACTGTGGAGTAAAAAGGGTATGATCACACTATTGGGGGTATTCTATAGGCCTCCAAATAGTGAGAGGGAGGTAGAGGAGCAAATGAGCAGGGAAATTGCAGAGATATGCAAGAGCTATAGAGTGGTGATATTGGGGGTCTTTAATTACCCAAATATCGATTGAGATAATGCTTGGGTAAAGGGAAAGGAGGAGGAGGAATTTCTGAAATGTGATCAGGAGAATTTCCTTGACCAGTAGGTTCTTGGCCCAACTAGGAAGGAGGCATTACTGGATCTGGTGCTGGGGAATGAGGTGGGCCAGGTCGACCAAGTGTCTGTGGGAGAACACTTGGGTACGAGTGATCATCGTATCATAAGATTTAGATTAGCAATGGCGAGGAGCAAGGAACAATCTAGCGTGGAACTTCAAAACTGAATAGGGCTCATTTCAATGGGATGCGAAAGCATCTAGCCAGGGTAAAATGGAACCAAAGACTGACAGGAAAAACTGTAACGGAACAATGGGTGATCTTTAAGGAGGAGATGTTCCAAGTACAGGCTAGGTACATTCCAACAAGAGGGAAGTGTAAGGGAACCAAAGCAAGGGCTCCTTGGATGACAAGGGAGATAGAGAAGATGATGAAACAAAAAAAAGAGGGTGTATGATGCATGTCAGGTGAATTCTTCAAGGGAGAACCAGACCAAATACAATAAGTTGAGAGGGGAAGTGAAGATGAAAAGAAGATTGGCAAAGAGAGAATATGAGAGTAGAATGGCGGTTAACATAAAAGGGAACCCAAAAATCTTCTACCGGCATGTAAACAGTAAGTGGGTAGAAAGAGGCAGGGTGGGGCTTATTAGAGACAAAGAAGGTGATATATGCTTAGAGGCGCAGGGCAAGGCTAGAATACTCAATGAGTACTTTGTATTGGTGTTTACTAAGGAGGTGGATGCTGACAAAATATCGGTAGAAGTGGAAAAGGTAGAAGCAATGGAAGGGGTGAAAATTGACAGACAGGATGTACTAGAAAGGCTGGGTATGCTTACAGTGGATAAGTCTCTTGGTCCAGATGGCTAGCATCCCAGGTTGCTAAGGGAATTGGTGGAGGAGATAGCAGAAGGGCTTGCCATAATTTTCCAATCTTCCCTAGATGCGGGGAGGTGCCTGAGGATTGGAAAGTGGCAAATGTGACACCATTGTTCAAGAACGGGTGTAAGGACAATCCTAGTAACTACAGGCCGGTCAGTTTAACATCAGTGGTGGGTAAAGTTTTAGAAACAATAATCAAGGAAAAAATTAACGGGCACTTGCAGAGGTTTAAGCTAATTAAGGAGAGCCAACACGGATTTGTAAAAGGCAGATCGTGTTTGAATAATCTAATTGTATTTTTTGATTAAATAACAGGGAGGATTGATGAACGGAATGCAATGGATGTTGTCTACATGGATTTTTGGAAGACGTTTGACAAAGTACCACATAGAAGGCTGGTTAACAAAATTGAGGTTCATAGAATAGGTGGGGCAGTGGCAGCTTGGATAAGGAATTGGCTTAAGAACAGAAAGCAGCGAGTTGTAGTAAATGGCTGTTTTTCAGACTGGAGGATGGTAGACAGTGGTGTTCCCCAGGGGTCAGTGCTGGGGCCACTGCTTTTTTTGATATGATCTGGATATTGGAATAGAGTAGAATTTCTAAATTTGCCGATGACACCAAACCTGCGGGTGTGGCAAACAGTGAGGATGATACCAATCGACTGCAACAGGACATAGAAAGGCTAGCAGAATGGGCAGACAAGTGGCAGATGGAATTTAATACAGGGAAGTGTGAGGTGATGCATTTTGGCAGAAGGAACAGGGAGATGCAATATACACTTAATGGCACAGTTTTAAAGAGTGTGCAGGGACAGAGGGACCTGGGAGTTAATGTGCATAGGTCCCTGAAGGTGGCAGGACATATTGAGAGAGTGGTTTGCAAAGCATATGGGATCTTGGGTTTCATAAATAGAGGTATTGAGTACAAAAGTAGAGAAGTTATGCTGAGCCTTTATAAAGCGCAGGTTAGGCCACAACTGGAATATTGCGTCCAGTTCTGGTCACCACACTTTAGGAAGGATGTGAAGGCACTTCAGGAAGGATGTGAAGGCACTTGAGAGGGTGCAGAGAAGATTTACCAGAATGGTTCCAGGGATTGGGGATCTTAGCTACAAGGACAGGTTGGAGAAGCTGGATTTGTTTTCATTAGAGCAAAGGCGGTTGAGGGGTGATTTGATAGAGGTGTACAAGAATATGACGGGTTTGGATTGGCTAGACGGGGAAAGGCTGTTCCCACTAGTTGATGGTACAAGGACTAGGAGACATAGATTTAAGGTTTTGGGCAAGAGATGCAGGGGGGTGTGAGGAAAAACTTTTTTACGCAGCGAGTGGTGAGGACCTGGAACTCGCTGCCGACGGAAGTGGTGGAAGCGGAGACACTCAGTGTTTTCAAGGGGAGACTTGAGGGAAATAAACTTGCAGGGCTCCGGGGATAGAGCGGGGGAATGGGACTGACTGGATTGCTCCACAGAGAGCTGGCATGGACTCGAATGGCCTCCTTCTGTGCCTTTATGACTCTATGACAGAGGATGTCAGGAACTTTTCCTCCAACAGAAAGGGTCATCATTCTATCGATAATCAATTTGCGTGTGAAGAATAGAAGGATCATGGAAATCTGTGACAGTATCACTGGCAGCTGCCACGATGCCTTCATCCTGCGACACATCCATCCCCACCTGCCCCACACCCCAACACTTTACCACCCATCCAAGAACGTCAGAGGATGGCCGTTAGGGAACAAGGATACCCGCTACAGATATGACTGATGACACCTCTCCACAACCCCACCACGCCTGAACAACGCAGGTGTAATCAGAGCCATGGGACAACCAGCAGTTAATGTTCAGTAACTGACCTTGCTAATGTCGAAAATAAGGCTTCAAACAAAAGAAAGACTTTTTAAAAATCATACAGTTCACAAAGGCCTAATTGAATTACTTTTTGCGTGTTAGTACCTTAAATTAAGGTTTTTCCTTGAAAATTTCAGCCTCTCTGAAAATCCTGGGCTGGGACTTGATATTTTTGTCCAGGGCTTTATGCAAGTAAAGTTCATACTGAGGTTTTTTGTTAAACAGAGAGCTGTGCAAATGGGAGTGCGTGTGAGAGAGTGAGAGAGCAACCAGTGGAGGAGGAATGATGGGTGACTATCTGAGGGCTGGGGAAAGGCAGGAAGGAAAAGTTAGAACAGGAGCACCCATAGCATCATACTCTCAAAAAGATTTGAAGCTGTCGCTTCCTGCGGGAAAAATGAGGACTCCATCCAAGCCATCAAATAAATATCAGTGGTACCAACAGATGGCTCAGAGGAGGCGGTGGAGGGGGTGGGTGGAATTAGAAACACAGCTATCAATAGTTAGAGGGGCTGACACCATCTTTTCCAGTCCAGACTAATAATCTTGGAAACGTCGTTGTGTCCCAGGTGCAAGGGTAAGGGATATATTGAGCAGACTGGGAAAGATTGTGCAAGGGGAGGGAGAGCAACCAGTTATCGTGGTCCACGATTTCAGAATTCAAAGCCACGCACTAGAATTGGGAAGGACAGGATGATTAAGGAAATTAGTGCGTGGCTAAAGGTGTGGTGTCAGGAAGAGGGATTCCACTTTATTGGGCAGTGGCATCAGTTCTGGGACAGATGGAATAGCTGTTCTATTCCACTAAAACAAGCTATACCTGAACAGTGGGGGGGTGGGGGGGGGGGGGGGAATGCTATGATACTGGCAAAAATGATTAAAGAGGAAAGTGATGAGTAAATAAAATAGGAGGAAGGGAGTTCTCGGAAAATAAAACTAACCATGATCACGAATAGAGAAGGGACAAATAGATGAGGATAATATTCATGCAGAAAACAATTTAACATGAGGGATGTGGAGTAGAGCAATCAAATCAAATGGACAAGTTATAAACAGGGAAAAGACTGAAGTAAAGTTAGGGAGTAGCTCAGAGGGAAAATAAATGGGAAAAGCAGTAGTGCTTAAAAAAAAAAGCAAAATAAAAGGTTAAAATGCTTGTATTACAACACGCAAGGTTTGAAAATAAACTGGAAGAACAAGAAGCAATTATTTTACAGGAAGAAGTAGATGTAATAGCATCAATAGACACCTGACTGCAAACTGGACAAGAATAGAAAATAACCATAGTAGGATACATTACATTTAGGAGGGATGTTCTTGTGTTCTAATTTTTATGTTCTTATATTCAAAATTATGAGGGGTTTTGATAGAGCAAGTCGTGTCAACTGTTTCCTCTGGTAAGTGGGTCGGGTAACCAGAGGTCATAGATTTAAAATAATTGGCAAAAGAACTAGAGGGGCAATGAGGAGAAATTTCTTCACCCAAGAGGGTTGTTAAGATCTGGAACGCACTACCCGAAAGGGTGGTGGAATCAGATTCCATTGCAACTTTTAAAAGGCAATTGGACACGTACTTGAAGAGGACTAATTTGCAAGGTTATGGGGGGGAAAAGCTGGGGTGTGGGACTAAATTGGATAGCTCTTTCAAAGAGCCGGCACAGGCATGATGGGCCGAATGGCATACTTTTGTGCTGTAGGATTCTCGGCAGAGTGGTAGCATTGGAAAAAGAACAAGTACATGCTGTAGAGTGGGTTGATGTAAACGAGGAACAGGTTAATATGACTCCTGGATAAAAAGGGCTTGCTACATTAGCACAGAAGGTAATGGAAGAGGAAATCTGCAGTCAGATTACAGGTGTGCAGGAATTATTGTTCTCAAAGATTTTAATTATCCACTTATCGATTGGGACAGAGAGGGAGTAAATGGAGAAAAGGGAATGGAATTTCTAAAACTCCTTCCTCAAGCAGTATGTTTGAGGAAAGAGTGAAGGCGTCAACAAACTTGCAGAATGGCTGTGTAAATGGCAAATTAATTTCAATATAGATAAGTGTGTGGTGGTGCATTTTGGTAGGAGGAATAAAGAGGCCATCTACTGCTTGGAAAATCGGTGTCTAAATGGAGTAGAGGCGCAAAGGAATCTAGAGGTACAGATTCACAAATCACTAAAAATTGCAACGCAGGTTGACAAAGCCGTAAATAATGCAAACAAAGCAGTGGGGCTCATTTCTAGGGGAATAGAATTCAAAGCAGCAAAATTATGTTAAACTTATACAGAACCCTGGGTGGACCATATAGTACTGTGCACAGTTCTGATCTGCATATTACAAAAAGGATATAGAAGCACTACAGAAAATGCAAAAAACATTTACAAGGATGATACCAGAACTGAGAAGATACAACTATCAGGAAGGACTGAGTAGGCTGGGGCTCTTTTCTCTAGAAAAAAGACTGAGAGGTGACCGAATAGAGGTTTTTTTAAATGATGAAAGGTTTCGATAGAGTGGGGGGGAGGGGGGGGGGTTGGGGGAAGTCCAAAACGAGGGGCCATAAACATAAGATAGTCACTAATACATCCAATAAGGAATTCAGGAAAAACTTCTTTACTCAGAGTGGTGAGAGTGTGGAACTCGCTACCAAATGGAGTGGTTGAGGCCAATAGCATAGATGCATTTATGGGGATGCTAGATAAACACGTGTGGCGAAAGGAATGGAAGGATGTGTAAATAGGGTAAGATGAAGTAAGGAGGGAGGAGGTAATGCTCGTGTGGAGCATAAACACCGGCACAGACCTGTTGGGCCGAAAGTTTCTGCGCTGTAATATTCGATGCAATTCTATGTAAGGCATTGCTAGACCTGGTTATGAATGATGAAATAAATCAGGTAGATGAGCTAAGTGTGGGTAAGCACCTTGGCAGCAGTGACAATAATATGATACGGTTTAAGATACAACTAGAAAAAGTCAGTGCAAAATCTTGAACACCAGATTGGATGAGGGTGGATTTTAGGAATATGCGAGAGCTAGCCGTGGTGAAGTGGAAAAAGAAATTCCCACACAGGACTGTACAGCAACGTTGGTGAGATTTTTTTTTTTTAAAGGGATTACAAAGGTATCGAATAAGTCGATTCAATTAGAAAAGAAGGAAACTACTAGTAGTTGTAGGAATCCATGGTTAAATAAAGAGGTTAGAAACCAATTAAAATTGAAGAAAGACAATGAGGACTAAATTAATAATGAAAAAAACAAAAGATCATGAGAAAATGAAGAGAGGTTAAAAGCAAGACAAGGAAAGGTAAAAGGGAGTATGAGGGAAAAAACGCTCAAAAACTATGAAAAAGAACAGGACAAAAAGAGAACTGTTAAAAATGAGGTGGTACCACTTAAAGAAGAAGATTGTCAATTTCTAGATGGATGATCAAAAATGGCACAGGTACTGTATTTAAGAAGTATTTTGCACTGGCCTTTACCGAAGAGAAGGATTATCAGAGAAGAGGTGAATCCCGGAGTGGTTGAGACAGCAAGATGAGCGATATTATTATGGATAAAAGGGAAATTTTAGTTAAGTTATTTAAGCTAAAGGAAGACAAAATGCCAGGGTTTGAAAGGATACACTCTAGGAACCTGAGGAAGAGGAGGAGGAAAAAATTGCAGAACTTATATTTCAGGGTTTTATTAAATGTGGATGTGTGCGAGAGGACTGGAGAGTGTCCAAAGTAGTACCCATTTTTAAAAAGGGAGACAGAGCTAATCTGGGTAATTACAGGCCAGTTAGCTTAACAACTGTGGTATGGAAAATGTTATAGTCTTTAATTAAGGACGATATTACCACATATTTAAATAAATAGAAAATAGTAAGAAGTAACAGGCATAGACTTTAAAAGGGATGATTATGCTCGACAAACCTCATAGGATGTAACATATATGGTAGATGGGAGAAATGTAGGACTTTAGAAAAGCCTTTGACAAGGTACCACATGGGAGATTACTGGAGAAGGTTAAGGGATGTGGATTTAGGGAGGATAGCAAACCCGATTAAAAATTGGTTAGAAAGGAGACAATGGCAGTTTTTCCCAGAGTGGTTGGAAGTATGTAGTGATGGCCTGCAGGATTCATTTCGAAGGCCATTTCAGTTCATTGTGCACATCAATGTTTTGGAAACCGAACAAGAGAGAATGACACCAAGATAGGAAGTATAATTAATTCTTTAGAAGCTGTAAAGGGATATTGATTAGATGGGAGAATAGGCTAAAAAGTGACAATGACAATAAGTACAAGGTGATCCATTTCGGTTAAAAAAAAAACCCCAGCAGCAATTACACTCTGAATGGAAGTAGGTTTTTGGTGCTGTGAAATGGCCAAGGGATTGGGGGTACAGCTTCACAAAAGATTAAAAGCAGCTCCTCACGTTGATAAGGCTGTAACCAAAGCTAATGAAATTTTCAGTTTTATGACACGAGGTATAGCAGATAAAAGCCAAGAGATAATAATGGGTTTCTATAAATCCTCAGTAAGTTATCAGTTAGAGTACTGTATGCAGCAGTCAGCTCTGCAACCCAGATATCGCATTGTCGTAAGGACCCCACTGGTTCACTTAGGGAAGAAAACCAGCCGTCCTTACCTGGTCTGCCCAACAGGTGACTCAGGTCCCACGCCAACGTGGTCGAGTCTTAAGCCCTCTGAAATGGCCCAGCAAGCCACTCAGTTGTATGAAATCACTAGAAAGGGGGGGAAAAAATCAGACGGATCTATCAGCTGCAACCTAGGCATCGAATCAGGACAGCACAAAGGCACAGACAGCCCAGTCGACCCTGCAAAGTCCTCCTCACTAACATCTGGGGACTGGTGCCGAATTTGGGAGAGCTGCCCCACAGACTAGTCAAGCAGCTACCCCAACATAGTCATACTCACAGAATCATACCCATCATCCAATGTTCCAGACTCCACCATCCACCCTGGTTGTGTCCTGACCCACCAGTAGAACAGATCCACTAGAGGTAGACAGTCGGGTGGGAGAAGACCTGACAGTCCTCAACACTGACCCCATTAAGTCTCAGAGTTTCAGCTTAAACAAAGCATGGAAATGTTCCTCTTGATTACAACCTAATGTCCTCCCTCAGCTGATGAATCAGTACTCCTCCATGTTGAATGCTACCTGACGGAAGCCCGACATGGCTTGCAACAGGCGGTGAGAGAACGAACACGAGGGAATAACCTACTTGATCCCAGCTTCACCAATCTATCTGTGGCAGATGCATCTGTCCAGGACAGCATTGGTAGGATTGACCGCTGCACAGTCCTCATGGAGACCAATTTCCCACCTTCACACGGAGAAAACCCTCTATCGTGTCGTGTCCCAAATGAGATAGATTAAGAACAAATTGAGCCGTTCAAAACTGAGAATCCATGAGGCGCTATGGGCCATCACTAGCAGCAGAACTGTATAGCACTACAATCTGTAACCTCATGACTTGGTATATCCCTTATTCCTTCATCACCATCAAGCCAGGTGACCAAGCCTGGTTCAAAGAGGAGTGTAGAATGCCAGGAGCAGCACCAGGGCTGCCTGAAAATGAGGTGCCAGACTGGTGAAACTACAAAAGACTACATGCATGCTAAACAGCGAAAACTGCATGCTAATAGACAGAGCTAAACGATCCCACAACCAATGGGTCAGGTCAAAGCGCTGCAACCCTGCCGCATCCAACAGAAGGAGTTGACTTGCTGAACATCACCATTGTCAATGATGGCAGAGCCCAGCATGTAAGTGCAAAAGACAAGACTGAAGTGTTCGCAACCATCTTCAGCCAGAAGTGCTGACTGATCTTTCTCAGCTTCCTCCTGAGGTCTCCACAATTACAGATGCCAGTCTTCAGCCAATTTGATTTACTCCACGTGATATCAAGAAACCGCTGTGTGCACTGGACACAAAAAAGGTTATGTATGGGCCACAACAAAATCTCAGTTGTAGTGCTGAAGACCTGTGCTCCACAACTAGCCGCACCTCTAGCCGGCGTCTACCCAACAATGTGGAAAATTGCCCGGGTATGCCCTGCACACAAAATGCAGGACAAATTCAATCCAGCCAATTACCGCCCCTTCAATCCACTCCCAATCAGCAGCAAAGTGATGGAAGAAGTCATCAACAGTGCTATAATGTGGCACTTATACTGCTGTCAAAATGAATCAACTTTACAGTGCACATCGTTAAATCGAGCAATCAATGGTCTTTGTTTCAGTGATTTAACGGTTTCAGTGTATTCATGTCCCACCCAAGAACTGCAGGGTTTATCTCCCTGCAGGTCTGAAGCACAACCTCTCTCTTTACATGGATTCCATGCCATCATACACTAATTACCGATTTGGCACTTCTTTGCCATGATGTTGGAACCCATCAAGTGGTACAGTGCTCTGTTCAGGTGTAAGATAACTAGATCAAGACTGAGGCAATGGCCCGAGAGTCTCCCCTGCCCCTAGTTTCCAAAATGTTCAAACAGACAGGGGAATTACTTGGTTTTGCAGATCCCTTACCATCTATTTCTTCTCTACATGGCCAATTACCCAATCCCTACCTTACGTACAATTTAACATGATTTCAGCCCAATGGAAATCACGGTCATTGTCGATAGGTGCTCGAGTTGAATATTCTCCCGTACTCGTATACTTATTCCAGATGCTCTTGGTTCATATTCTGTTGAGAATCGTCAAGGATTTAGAATCATCAGGTCACCCAGTGCCGATGGAACACTCAGAGGTTGCACATAGATCTGCAACTGCCTCATGCCTAACCCAAGTGCCTTTTTTATTATTGGACAGCGCTGATTTGTATTATGGTGATCCTGTTCAGACTCAATTATCATCTTGATGTGGAAGGGCTTTTAAAAATAATGTACAACCAGAATTACTGGTTTATTTTCTGATCCGCATCATTCATCCTGTATGCATTTTCCACTCATAGCTTCTCCAAGAATCCAAATGTATTTTTATAGTTATAGTCATCACTAATGGCACAGAATGAATGTAAAATAGTATAAAGGCAGCAAACTGAAATCTATCCTAATTTATATGTTGGCCTTTAATTCCTTAAGGAAATGTGGGAACCAACACAAAATTGTGTTTTTCTAAAACTTAGAATGTTAATGTTTTGCAGATTGCTAATGTCGTCTACTGTCATTTTCTGTTTGGTTGAGTTATATATTGTAGTCAACTTTTGCTGTGAGTAACTCAATTACTGATTGAAACTGATTAATACATATATATAAATAAATATATAGAAAGACCAATATTACAAGCAGTCTTTTTTTAATTCTTGGCAGAAGACGACAGCTCACTATTCTTTTGGAGCAAACAAATAGCAGAGAGAAAAATAAATGGAATCGGAACAATTTTCAATTCTTCCAATTCATCCTTTGCGGTTCCAGTAGTACCTGTAGTTGATTTCCTTGCCTTTGGTCTTGCTGCCACTATGTTTCGCAATTTGCTTTGTGCCTGTTCACCTGTTTGCAAGTCAGGCTAGATTCTCCGTTCCACTCAAGCACCATTCACAATTGATGACATGTGGTGCTGATATGCAGAACAATTGTAAGAAGTTACTGGCTAGAGTTACTAAAGGACATCTGTGCAAGAGCAAAAAAAGCACTCAATCATATGCTTGCAACCTGTAGAAGCGGCAAAAAACGTTTGAAGTGATACCTACTGCAAGAAGATCAGGATCAGCTATTGGCATAGCTGCCTCTGCATTATTCTACTTTGGAACTTGATCTCAGCTCTTGCAATAAAAATGCTGTGTGCCAGAAATCTGCAATGTTATGGAAACGGCCTTTTAACAATCAAAGATTATGCCACCATGTCCCAAATTGCTTGGTAGAAAGCAGGCCACCACAATTCCGCTGGTTTCCTGTTTCCCACACATGGGAAAATATGCTGCGAACATGGTGTCAGAAGCCTGTACAGCAGACCTAGGCAGGACATTCACTGCTAGGAATGCTTTTTTTTCTCTCCCCTCTGCTAACCTTCAAAGATTTTTTTTCCAATATAATCTCGTTCTGCTTTTAATTTAAAAAAAAGTATTTAAAATAGCTTAACAGACCGCGGTACAGATCTGTAGAATTACGGTTAGGAAAAGCTCGGTGCTAAATGTAGAAATAAATAAAAGCTATGTCTCTTCTGTAATATCAGCAGGAAGCTCTGCACCTGTGCAATGCTACTTGACCACAACAGCTGGCACTTGAAACTGACACACAAGGATTTCAAAAGAAACTTCCTTATTTGTCACTTAGCTGGGATCATTTTTGTCTGCTCTGCCTACAGCAGTTACCAGTCAGGCATCGCAGGTGCATGCTGCGGAGAAGAAATCAGCAGCTGCAGTAGAGCTGTCCAGAATTTCCATCCAACACCCAGGGGTATCTCCACAGCTGTAGCAACCATCCAAGTTCAGGTCCAGGAAGAACAATACAGGTTATATTAAAAAACACACACACACACATATATAAAGCCAAGACGTGGATAAGATTAGCTGGCCAAATAAATGATGGAGGGTTTCATTCGTCTGCAGTCTTTTTTGTTTTAGAACAGATCTCGAAAGCCTAAAGGCACATTGGCGTTGAGATATGGCTACATTTGAATGCAGTATCAGGTGGTGCCGACTGCATGACATAGGTTTTCCAATTGAGATCTGCAGACCATCTCAAATGGTCCCTCGAGTCAGAGTGCTGGTCATCCATCATCCTATTTCTAAATTTCTCTTGATTTGTTAATATAGAAGTGCATTCCTTCTGTTGCTATATGCTAATAACGCATGTTTTCTGCGCTCATCGCATTATTTTGCTCTGGGCTGCCGCTGTCTTTTGGAATGAAGGACAGGTGAAACCATGAGTGTATGTTTGTGTGTGTAAAGGGTCCCCCACACTGAAAACTTCAAGAACCACTGCTTTATGGCATTTTTCTGTCTGACCGTTTTTACCATCCCTCTTAAGTATTATTAAATAGGAGGAAAGTACTAATTTTGCTTCCTTTTACAATATCGACATAGTATTGCAAAGTATTTACAGCACAGAGACAGGCCATTCGGCCCAACAGGTCCTTGCCGGTTTATGCTCCACACAAGCCTCCTCCAACCCTTCTTCATCTAACCCCATCAACATATCCTTCTGTTCCTTGCTCCCTCATGTGATAATCTAGCTTCTCGTTAAACGCATCTATGCTCGTCGCCTCAACTACACCTTGTGGTAGTGAGTTTTATGTTCTAAACACTCTGGGTAAAGAAATTTCTCCTGAATTCCCAATTGGATTTATTAGTGACTATATAATATTTAGGGCCCCTGGTTCTAGTCTCCCCCGTAAGTGGAAACATCTTCTCTACATCAACCCTATCATCTTTTATAATCTTAAAGATCTCTATCAGAAAACCCCTCAGTCTTCTCTTTTCTGGACCTGATGACCTGCATCCTAGGGTCTCAAAAGAGGTGGCTGCAGAGATAGTGGATGCGTTGGTTGTACTCTACCAAAATTCCCTGGATTCTGGAGAGGTCCCAGCAGATTGGAAAACCGCAAATGTAACTCCCCTATTCAAGAAAGGAGGGAGACAGAAAGCAGGAAACTATAGGCCAGTTAGCCTAGCATCTGTCACTGGGAAAATGCTGGAATCCATTATCAAGGAGGTAATAGAAAATCATAAGCAGAGTCAACATGGTTTTATGAAAGAGAAATCGTGTTTGACAAAAATGCAAGAGTTCTTTGAGGATGTAACAAACAGGGTGGGACAAAGGGGAACAAGTAGATGTGGTGTATTTGGATTTCCAGAAGGCATTCGATAAGGTGCCACATAAAAGATACAAGATATGAGTGCACGGGGTTGGGGGTAATATATTGGCATGGAATAGGGGATTGGCTAACTAACAGAAAAGAGAGTCGGGATAAATGGGTAATTTTCCAGTTGGCAATCAGTAACTAGTGGGGTGCCACAGGGATCAGCGCTGGGGTCTCAACTATTTACAATCTATATTAATGACTTGGATGAAGGGACTGAGTGTACTGTAGCCAAATTTGCTGATGATACAAAGATAGGTGAGTTTGCAAGATGTGAGGAGGACACAAAGAGTCTGCAAAGGGATATAGATAGGTTAAGTGAGTGGGCACCAATTTGGCAGATGGAGTAGAGGAAGAATGAAAAAGCAAATTATTTAAATAGAGGGAGACTACAAAATGCTGCGGTACAGCAAGTAATTAGGAAGGCAAATGGAATGCTGGCCTTTATTGCAAGGGGTATGGAATTTAAAAGTAGCGAAGTTTTGATGCAACTTTACAGGGCGCTGGTGAGACCACACCTGGAGTACTGCGTACAGTTTTGGTCTCCATATTTAAGGAAGGATATACTTGCATTGGAGGCAGTGCAGAGAAGGTTCACTAGGTTGATTCCTGGGATGAAGGGGTTGACGTATGACGAAAGGTTGAGCAGGTTGGGCCTATACTCACTGGAGTTTAGAAGAATGAGAGGTGATCTTATTGAAACATAAGATTCTGAGGGAGATTGAGAGGGTGGATGCTGAGAGGATGTTTCCCCTAGTGGGGGTATCTGAACTAGGGGGCATAGTTTCAGAATAAGGGGTCGCCCATTTAAGACGGAGATGAGGAGGAATTTCTTCTCTCAGAGGGTCGTGAATCTTTGGAATTCTCTACCCCAGAGAGCTGTGGAGGCGGAGTCATTGAACATATTCAAGGCGGAGATTGACAGACATTTGAACGTCAAGGGGTATGGGGAGAGAGCGGGAAAGTGGTGTTGAGGCCAAGATTGGATCAGCCATGATCTTATTGAATGGCGGAGCAGGCTCGAGGGGCTGATTGGCCTACTCCTGCTCCTGGTTCTTATGTTCTTTCTAGAGAAAAGAGCCCCAGCCTGTTCAACCTTTCTTCATAGGTATAACCTCTCAGTTCTGGTATCATCCTGGTAAATCTTTTTTGCACCTTCCCAAGCACCTCTATATCCGTCATAGAATATGGAGACCAGAACTGTTCACCGTACTCCAAGTATGGTCGAACCAAGGTTCTATACAAGTTTAATATAACGTCTCTGCTTTTCAATTTTATCACTCTAGAAATGAACCCCAGTGCTTGGTTTGCTTTTTTATGTCCTTATCAACCTGCGTAGCTACTTTTAGTGATTTGTATATCTGTACCCCCAGATCCCTCTGCTCATCTACCTTAGTTAGACACTTATTTTCCAAAATAACAACAGAAAACGCTGGAAAAACTCAGCAGGCCAGGCAGCATCCGTGGAGAGAGAAAGAGAGTTAACGTTTCAGGTCGATGACCTTTCGTCAGAACTGTGAAGAGCCGGAAATCAAATAGATTTAAGGCCAGAGTAAAGCTGGGAAAAGGGGGAGGGGATAAAAGAACAAAGGGGGAGATGAAGAGACATTAAGAGACATTAAGAGATATGCAAGGCTAGAGGTGGTGTTAATGTGACAGATTAAGGCTGAAAGAAGTGTGAAATCCACTGGCAGAATGAAGGACAGCTGCCAGCTTCTAGGAGGAAAAAAAAGGTGGGGGGGGGGGCAAATAAAAGGGTGGAAAAAATAAAATATAAATGTGATTGGAGCTGAGGTTATGATCTAAAATTGTTGAACTCGATATTGAGTCCAGAGGGCTGTAGCGTGCCTAAACGAAAGATGAGGTGCTGTTCCTCGAGCTTACGCTGCGCTTCCGTGGAACAGTGTAATAGGCCGAGGACGGTGAGGTCAGAGTGGGAGTGAAGCGGTGAATTAAAGTGACAGGCCACCGGGAGCTCGGGGTCCCCCTTACGGACTGAACGGAGGTGTTCCGCAAAGCTTATTTTCCAAGGTGTTTGTGGCCTCCTCATTCTTCCTACCAAAATATACCACAGCACACTTATCTATATTGAAGTTCATTTGACAATTACATGCCCATTCTGCAAGTTTATGAATGTCTTCCTGTATTTTATTGCAGTCCTCCTCTGTATTAACCACACTCCCCAATTTGATGTCGTCCGCAAATTTTGAAATTGTACTTCCGATTCCAGAGTCCAAATTGTTTACGTAAGTGCTGAACAGTGGTCCCAGCATCGATCCTTGTGGAACACCAGTTCCCACCTTTTGCCAGTCTGACTAACTACCTTTAACCTCTACTCTCTGTTTTCTGTTTTGTAGCCAGCTTGCTATCTATTCTGCTACTTGTCCCGACTCCACATGTTCTGACCTTAGTCACGAGTCTACTATGTGTTACCTTAGCGAAGGCCTTTTGAAAAATCAAATATATTAGGGGAATCAAGGGATATGGAAATAAGGCGGGAAAGTGGAGTTGAGGTCGAAGATCAGCCATGATCTTATTGACTGGCGGAGCAGGCTCAAGGGACCGTATGGCCTACTCCTGCTCCCAATTCTTATATTCTTATGTCTACTACATTAGCCTTCCTTACCCATTCCTTCCCTTTTGAAATCAGTGTTGACTATTCTTTATTATATTTTTGAGTAAGGGTTCCATTATCTTTCTTACCACTGACGTTAAGCTAATTGGTCTACAGTTCCCTGGACTTATTCCATCTCCCTTTTTACATACAGGAATCCAATCACATTAGCTATCCACCTGTCCTCTTGCACTATTCCCTTTTCTAATGAACTTTTACAGATATGGAATAGTGCGCCTCTGCTATCTCTTCCATAACCTCTTTTAATATGCACAGATGCAATCCATCCGGACGAGGGGTTTTATCGATTATTGATCAGTTTATCAATTATCTCCCTCTTTCCATCTTAAAATCTTTGTTTCTCTCTTCTTCTAATGTCATGCCCACAACGTTAGTGTCTCTGGTAAATACCGAGGCATAGTAATTATTTAATATTTCTGCCATTTCGCTGTCATTACCCGAGAGTTTCTCAGGTGTTTCCCTGAGTGGCCCGATCCCTATCCTGATTTTTCTTTTGTTATTTATGTGCCTGTAGAATACTTCAATATTTCTTTTCATATTGATAATTTAATTTTGTAGTTTCTCTTTGCCTTCCTAATTTTTAAAAAAAACTTTTTTCCTAACCTTTTCATACTTCCTTTGTCATCCTCTCCTTTGTTATCTAGGTACTTCGGGGGAAAAATTCAGTTGGTTAGCGCTTCCCGTTAGCGCCTCTAGGAACTTAGCACCCGAGCATGGCGAGTTTAGCGCCGCTCGCGAAATTGACCAGTCGTTTTGCGGCGTCGCTAAACACTACCGCCACGATCTCCTGCGCTCGCAGATCGTGACATCAGTCGAGCGTGCAACGCCCTGGACCAGATATTGAGTCGCGCCCCCTGCCTTAGCGCCTGCCGCTAAGAACGACAGGCGGAGGGGAACGTTTTCAAGTCGGGAAACGGCTGGGGGAGCGCTATTTAAAGGCGGGTGCTCCCTGCCTCATCTTGCCGGCAAAATTTTTGGTACACGCAGGTTGAGGGGGAGAGAGATGTCTGGAAAGATTTAACACTGTCCTAAGAAGTTCTGGCCCTCAGCACCACTTTTGAGGTTCCTAAGCGCCGAGCTCGTTCCCTGGGCCTATCCATTAGTGCCGCCAACACAATTGCTTTAGAGGTCTCTCCAGGCCGAGATTCAAGGCTGCAATGAGCAGGGTGTGGCTGGCCAGCAAGATGGCCCCTCCCCTTTCCCTTTAAGAACTGGACGGCGCCAGTCTCTCTGGCTTCCATGGTAACTGACATCGCCTGAGCTTCGGTAGGGTTCTGAGGTAGCGCCTCGCTCCCAGACGTTAGCGCCTAAAGAGAGGTGTGTAGCGCTGATTTAGCGCTCCAATCACCTCCAGGGCCGATCGAGGCGAATTTTGCAGTCAG
This sequence comes from Squalus acanthias, assembly GCA_030390025.1. NCBI lineage: Eukaryota > Metazoa > Chordata > Chondrichthyes > Squaliformes > Squalidae > Squalus > Squalus acanthias. Next base: position 6,597,398 of record CM059432.1, on the reverse strand, counting down.
AGGCAATAATTAGTGCCGGGCGCTAAACTTTGCACCCGGCCCAAAATGAGCGAAACCGAATTTTTTCCCCCTTAGTGTATCGTCTCACAGACAATAAGTTCTTCAGAAAGCTTTCATCAAATAGACTTCATTAGCTTGTGCTAAGATGGCCACCATAAACACAAGAAAATGCCACAGTTGTGCCAAATTGGATCCCTTATTTAGGAACGATGAAAAGCTTGCCGCTATGTAATGCTGTATCTATGCACTGGCAGAGGAAATTAGGCATGCGCTAATAAAATCAAGCAGAATCAAAGGGGCTCCAATCCAGACAACTAAAATACGACTCCGTGCTCAAGTAACAAGTTCCTTGAAGTAGCCAAAATAAAATTTACAATCAAACCACTAAAAAGGACAATTTGCCAATTCGGTTTGATTCCTTTCATATTTTGACTAGAAACGCCTTTTAAAAGTCAATTATCAAAATTAGCACTGCAAATTGAAATGTGCAACTTATTTGTGCAGAGCAAGGCCATGGATATTGGAACTGGATGCTGTAAAACTCCTATTTCCAGGTACATGATGCCACAGAAATTGTATAAATACCCTGTGTAATCGTACACTAAATTATCAATACAGTATATAATCTGGTCCTTACAAAATTGCTTTCCAGAATTTAGCTCATGCTCTGACACAACTGGCCAATAACAATAAAGTAGCGCTTTGAAGCTTTTTTCCCCCAATAAAATACCTCTGTGGCTGCATAGAAAAGAATCTGCATCATATTATAGATCAAACCAGTCCTTCAGAAATATTTAATATTAAATAAGGCATTGCTTAAATCGCAAATGATGCTGAAGTATGTAAAAGTATTAAAGATTGCTGTATTTTATTTTGAAAAATCATTCTGGATGCAGCAATACCATACGTGTTTCAAATTTTATCTAACTGGATAATTAGGAAGAGATCTAATGGATACATCTTCGCAATTACGCATCCAAAAACTCGATGATGGCTGGTTATTTTATTCTGTTTGAAGCACATTAATTTGAGGAGACTTGAATCCTTGGTGAAGATAGATAAAGTAAAGCCGAACAATTTTTTCTCAAACATAAATAAAATGAACACAAGACTGGTGTGGTTAAACTTATGATATTAATACAAGTTAAAATATTAGTATTATTACTTCAGTATACATTGGACTGCTTAAACAACCGGATACACCTGACGAGCAAAATAAACAAATTTGATTTGGAATCAAAAATAGGGAAAGCTAGACATCAAGATCACCACTTACCAAGTCAACCTAATAGCAACAAGAATAGTGTTCATGGAAAAACCCATGCGTGAGCCCGCACATTCCCCACCTCCTCATTAAACAAAGGGTGGATTGAAGGAGGGCAGAGAAGAGAATTAGAATTACAAATTATATGAAATCAACTGAAGGATCCTTAGCTCAAAGCATATAGAGAGGTCTACAACCAAACTGTTTCCTACAGAGAAGTGGCGAAGATGTTCACAGCCATTGCACTGTGTGCTATTGAAAGCCTGCGCCAATGTCAAAAGCTTTAATTAAACAGTCGCAATATTAATGTACTATACACAATCAGAATGAGGAATCACCCACAATTTTAAGTACACAAGGTAACCAAGATCATTATTTAGGAAGTCTTCAAATAATAAATAGCACAGAGAGTAGACACAAAATCTGGCAGGTCCAGAAAAAAGCACCAGTTTGTCTCCCCTTTCAATCAGATTTCCAACTCTGAAGTCAAATTCCATAACAATTGCAAGCAATCGTTGCCCTTTATATGAACATACAAAAACAAAGGACAGGTCCATCTAAAACCCCCATCTTCCCCTCCTCCCCACCAACCAGTCATGCAATCAACAAAGAAAGCCAAAAAAAACAGAGGCCTGCGAAGGAAAAAAAACTCTGGGAAATTCCTCTCCACTCCCATAGTATTTCTTTTGTATTTCATCGTCAGGGGAACACATCATAACACTCTATTCGCTCTTGTAATAGTCTTGAAGTATGGGCATGGACCTACAATAATTCATACACGCTCACACCCAGATCCTTCTCCCATTCAGTAGTCCGAAGCATGAAACACTGCATGGGGTATACATGCTTGCCGATCCCTGCAGGGTTCCGCTCATGTCTGGCCTCCACTACCAATAATAACTACCTTCTGTCCATGAGAATGCAACCAGTTTTTCATCCAAGCCAAACTCTGCCTGCTAATTCCACAGTACTCAGGCCTTTATTGTGGCACCTTGTCGAAAACTCTTTGAAAATCAAGATACAGTGATTAAATGACAACCACCAGCCTAGTAAAATTCACTGTTCACTGGTGAGACAGGACTTTCTTCTCCACAAGACATGTTGAAATTTTCTAATAACTCGGTCAAGATGCTCATACACTGTATCTCTAATGATCCCTTCCAGCAACTTGCGTACAACTGAAGATAAACTAATAGGCTTGTAATTTCCCAGTTCGGACTTACAAGTATTTCAATCTTTAAATATAGAATGACATAAAATATAGCACAGAAACAGGCCATTCGTCCCAACTAGTCTGTGCTGATGTTTATACTCCACACGAGTCTCTACCACATGGACCTCGGTCCAGATCACAGGACAATCTAGACGCCAGCTAGCTATTAATTTTATTATGAGCAAGGGTTTCACAGAGCACCACCTGCATTTCTTTGAACTGCATAAAATGAATGCCATCAGTCCAATATGTTTTAAGATCCCTTATTCTAGCCAGGACTATAACCGCACCCACTTTGACACTTTCAATTTTAGCAGCAATGTATTATTGGTAACTCACCATCATCTTCTGTCACGAATACTGATGCAAAGTAGCCATTTAAAACCTCTGCCATATCCTGGGAGTCCACACAAATCTGCCCAGAGCAATCCTTCAACTGCCCTATACAGTCCTTAATTGCCCTCTGACTCCAAACATAGATCTTGCTATTACAACCAACCACTATCCTTTTCTCCAGTGTCCTTTTGGCTGCTCGGATAAAAGTTTAATGAATTCGGTGCCCTTCTGTATCATTTATTTTTTTCCTTCTATTTCATAATACCGGGATACGGTAGCACAGTGGTTATGTTACTGGGCTAGTAAACCAGACGCCTGGACTAATGACCCAGAGACATGAGTTCAAAATTCAAAATCCCACTGTGGCAGCTGGGGAATTTAAATTCAGTTAATTAAATAAATCTGGAATAATAAAAAGTATCAGCTTTGTCCATCTGGTTCACTAATGAAGGTTAGGTTCACGAAAGAAATCTGCTGTCTTTACCCGGTCTGGCCTATATGTGACTCCAGACCCACAGCAATGTGGTTGACACTTAACTACGCTCTGAAATGGCGGCTCACCACCACCTTCTCGAGGGCAATTAGGGATGGGGAATAAATGCCGGCCTCTATGGGACTGATCATCAATGGGTGCGCACACACCAAGAACAGTATGAACTCTGACGAAAGGTCATCGGCCTGAAGTGTTAACTCGGTTTCTCTCTCCACAGATGCTGCCTGGCCTGCTGAGTATTTCCAGCATTTTCTGTTTTTATTTCACCATGTACCTCTCTTGATGAACCACCGACCAACCAACTTGTTCAAAGTGAGGGATTTTGGTGCTGGAGAATGGAACATTTATGCCAAGTGCCAGCATCAAGCATTCGCAGGGCAGATATAACACAGCCAGATTGCAAAGTGAAGCTTCCTCTATCTGCCTAAAACAATGTGCCTTTACCCTAGAAAAATGTACCAAGCTCGTATTTATATAGCTCACATCAAAAATATTCTTGGCCTTTCTTAGCGAGAATTTAGAAGTCATAAATCAATTCCCACTTGGAATTTTGCTCAAGCCTACTCCAACTCAATCTCTGTATAATCAAGAAAGATTTTAAAAAAACATATCCCATTGCTGGGCTGAATGCCAAAGGTGCAAGGACAGTATGATAGCCCAAGTTGCCACCCATTCTTGAAAGTGAAGATCTTCATTCCACCAAAACACATGACTGAAAGAAAATTACATTTTTGGAATGGCACCAATTATATTTGCACCATGTATAGTAATTTAATATTGTTGAACAGCATCCTTAAAGGGGGAAAACTACTTATATTAAATATATATATATGCAAGATGGGTACAGATGCACAAAAGGGGCAACAGCTGACCTGTACACATGGCTACTGAATAAGACCTCAACAACTACATGCAATTAGATAGTGCCTTTAATGTAGTAAAACATCCCCAAAGCACTGATCTCAGTTGGAGTAGTGTGTGCAATATTGGGCTCCACACTTTATTGAGACTTTAGAGAGGGTACAACACCGACTCATTAGAAAGCTGCCTGGTATGAAGAAAGACTTAAAAAATTGGGTCGCCTTTCATTTGAACAGCCCAGATTACAATATTCGGGTACAGTAGCACAGAGGCCTGGACTAATGATCTGGGGAACATGAGTTCAAATCCCACCACGGCAGCTGGGGAATTTAAATTCAGTTAATTAAATTTTTTTAAATGTGGAATAGAAAGCTAGTATCAGTAATGGTGACCATGAAACTACCGGATTGTCGTAAAAACCCATCTTGTTCACTAATGTCCTTTAGGGAAGGAAATCTGCCGCCCTTACCCAGTCTGGGCGAAATGTGACTCCAGACCCACAGCAATGTGGTTGACTCTTGACTGCCCTCTGAAATGGCCTAGCAAGTCACTCAGTTGTATAAGGCGGCTCACCACCACCTGCTCAAGGGCCATCAGGGATGGGCAATAAATGCTGGCCTTGCCAGCGACGCCCACATCCCAGGAACGAATAAATTAAAAAAATGCTAGAAGTGTTTAAAAACTGTGAAAGGATGGGACATGATAGATAGAAGAAGACAGTTTCCAGTACTTGAGGGCCAAAGAACAAGGGGCCATAGATACAAGATTAAATGTAAGAGATTTAGAACAGAGGGCAGAAGAAATTCCTTTACAGCAGAGAGTTATGAGGCTGTTAAAATTCATTTCCCGGGATGGTGGTTGAGGCAGAAACTACACCAACACTCAGGATTAGATTGGATCGGTGGATGAAAGCAACTGGATTGAATGGATATGGGAACAGGGTGGGTAACTGTGATTCGAACTATTAATTTGTGTGGCGTATAAACACAGATATTGACTGATTGGGTCAAATGGCCTGTTTCGGTGTTGTAACTTCTATGTATTTCTACGTACTTGTGCATCCAAAGCAATTGGCTCAGCAGCGTGAGTGTTAATTTAATGGAAGTGTCCGCGCACCAGATCGACAAACTTGATACAAGTAATAAATTTTAGCAGAGCCAGATTTTGAAAATTAATCCATTTTGAACATTATTATTCAGTGGAATGGCTCCCATCTTATCTGCACCATGCATTGGTATATAATGACAGTAGCGCATTTTATTAATATATGGCGACATTTTAAAAAATCAAATTTTACTACACAGTATTAAATGCAGCCAGTAGTTGGGACAGTCTAAATTCCCCACCCCAATAAAATTCTTGATGCTGATCATGAAAGGGAAGGAGCAATATAAAAATGTTAATGTTAAGCAGCCCGCCCTCCCTCCCTCCCACACACAACGAGCTAGAAATTCAGTCAACATGTTACCCCTGCACCTCCGAGCAAGCAGGTATGGAATTGCAAAGCAGAGGCTGACAGTAGATTGACTGCTTACCATCGCTGTTAAAAAGTAATGTGCACTGTAGGTGGGCCTAAAATTTAACATGCTGGGGACTCAGGGATGCGGGGGAGGAAGAAAGAAGAAAATGTAATAAGAAAAAAGACTTGCATTGATAAAGTGCCTTTCATGACCTCAGGACGACCCAAAGCGCTTTACAGCCAATTGTTTTGAAGTGTAGTCACTGTTGTAATGTAGGAAACGCGGCAGCCAATTTGCACACAGCAAGCTCCCGCAAACAGCACTGTGATAATGACCAGATTATCTGTCTTGGTGATGTTAATTGAGGGATAAATATTGGCCAGGGCACCGGGGATAACTCCCCTGCGCTTCTTCGAAATAGTGCCATGTATCCTTTGCGTCCACCTGAGAGAGCAGACGGTTTAAATGTCTCATCCGAAAGACGGCACCTCCGACAGTGCTGCGCTCCCTCAGTACTGCACTGGGAGTGTCAGCCCAGATTTTTGTGCTCAAGTCTCTGGGGTGGGGAATGAGACTGTCCCAACCACTGACTGCATTTAACACTGTGTACTAATGTTGTAAGGACTAAGATGTGGAGAAATTGGACTGAGATGAGGAGAAATTTCTTCACTCAGAGGGTGGTGAACCTGTGGAATTCTCTACCACAGAAGACTGTGGAGGTCAAGTCACTGAATATATTTAAGAAGGAGATAGATAGATTTCTAAACACAAAAGGCATCAAGGGGTATGGGGAGAGAGCGGGAATATGGTATTGAGAAAGAGGATTAGCCATGATCATATTGAATGGCGGAGCAGGCTCGAAGGGCCGAATGGCCTACTCATGCTCCTATTTTTCTATGTTTCTAATATGAGTAAGAATGCATTATCACTTTTACTCATCTAACTTAATATGGTGTACCAAATCTCAGATTCTGGTGGTCAGACTGACATTTACACACCTTTTCCAGTTTCTCTTGCATAAGAACATAAGAAATAAGAGCAAGAGTCGGTCATTCGGCCCCTCGAGCCTGCCCCGCCATTCAATACGATCATGGCTGATCTGATCTTGGCCTCAACTCCACTTTCCCGCCCACTCCCCATACCCCTTGACTCCCCTGTATATATTCAATGACTCCGCCTCCACAGCTCTCTGGGGTAGAGAATTCCAAAGATTCACGACCCTCAGAAGAAATTCCTCCTCATCTCCGTCTTAAATAGGCGACCCCTTATTCTGAAACTATGCCCCCTAGTTCTAGATTCCCCCATGAGGGGAAACATCCTCCCTGCATCTACCCTGTCGAGCCCCCTCAGAATCTTATATGTTTCAATAAGATCACCTCTCATTCTTCTAAACTCCAATGATTATAGGCCCAACCTGCTCAACCTTTCCTCATAAGACAACCCTTCCATCCCAGGAATCAACCGAGTGAACCTTCACTGAACTGCTTCCAATGCAAGTGTATCTCTCCTTAAATAAGGAGACCAAAACTGCATGCAGTACTCCAGGTGTGAGCAAGACTTGTTTCGTGAGGTTCAGAATGTTACCCAAATCTAGCAACAAAGGTAGTCTACCCAGAAGTTACTAAAGTTAGTTTCGATTAGGCACTTTACAGCCTTCTGGACTCTATATCGAGTTCAACAATTTCAGACCATAACCTCTGCCCCTATCTTTTTTTTCCATTTTTTTTTTTCTCTCTCTCTCACATGGCAGCTGTCGATCATTCTGCCAGTGCCATTTACACTTCATCTAGAGTCATCTTTTGTTTCTTAACTTGCCCCATTACCATCTCTGTTTGCCTTGCACCATCATCCCTTTTGTCTCTTAATCGCTCCTGCCTTCCACCCTATCACAGACCTTCCCTTTTGTTCTTTCCTCCCCTCCACCCTTTCCCTGCCCCTACACTTGCTTAAAAACCTGTTCCATCTCCAGCTTTTTCCAGTTCTGACGAAGGGTCATCGACCTGAAACGTTAACTCTGTTTCTCTCTACACAGATGCTGCCTGACCTGCTGAGCATTTCCAGCATTTTCTGTTTTTATTTATGGTTACTAAAGTTAAACTGAAATGAAGTACAGAGTCCAACAAAGTACAACTCTGGAATTGCTACACCAACTTAAAAAGTAAGCGTCACCCTGTAAACGACAAATTGTTATTTTGCATATTCTTCCTGCACTGAACAGGTTTCATACGCTGAAATAAAAGCGCAACAATCGTGGACGCCGGGAATCTGTAATAAAAACAGAAAATGCTGGAAAACACGCGGCAGGTCGGGTCAGGCAGCATCGGTGGAGAGAGAGAGAGAGAGAGAGAGAGAGAGAGATAGTTAACGTTTCGGGTCGATGACCTTTCAGCAGAACACTGGTTTCATACATGGATGCCCTCTTCTATAAAGGGCGAAGTCACTGAATATATTCAAGGCGGAGATAGACATATATTTGAGCTACGGGGAGTCAAGGGTTATGGGGAGCGGGCGGGAAAGTGGGGTTGAGGTCTAGATCAGATCTTATTGAATGGCGGAGCAGGTTCGAGGGGCTGAATGGCCTGCTCCTGCTCCTATTTTTTATGTTCTTATGTTCTTTTATAAAGTACTATCTTCATCACTTTAAAAATGTGGATTCACAAATTCCAACTTACAGTTAAGTGGAATAGGCTCCCAACAAAAACTTTGGCTGTGTCAACTAACTGCTTCAAAGGTGAGCTGGATAAATAGCAGGTTAGGACGGGAAGTTACAAGCACAGCTATAAATTGTGATGATTACATTTCTCACAGAACATGATGGAGGCTGGCTGCTGTACTGCTGCATCGAACAGGGGTGGGAGAATAGTTTTTGGTCTGTGGAAGGCAGCGGGCCAGAATTGAATACTGGAGATGTCAAGTGTCAGCCGTGGCTCATTTGGTAGCAGAAGGTTGTGGGTTCAAGTCCCACTCCAGAGACTTGAGCACAAAAAACTAGGCTGACACTCCCAGTGCAGGGCTGAGGAGTGCTGCACTGTCGGAGGTGCCGTCTTTCGGATGAGACGTTAAACCAAGGCCCTGTCTGCTCTCTCAGGTGGACGTAAAAGATCCCATGGCACTATTTCGAAGAATAGCAGGGGAGTTATCCCCGGTGTCCTGGCCAATATTTATCCCTCAATCAACATCACTAAAAACAAATTATCTGGTCATTATCACTTTGTTTATTTGTGGGAGCTTGTTGTGCGCAAATTGGTGGCCGCGTTTCCTACATTACAACAGTGACTACACTTCAAAAGTATTTAATTGGCTGTAAAGCACTTTGGGACGTCCGCTGGTGTTTTTAGTGATGTTGATTGAGGGATAAATATTGGCCAGGATATCGGAGATAATTCTCCTGCTCTTCTTCAAAATAGTGCCATGGGATCTTTTATGTCCACCCGAGAGAGCAGACGGGGCCTCGTTTTTACATCTCATCCGAAAGACGGCACCTCTGACAGTGCGGCCCTCCCTCAGTACTGCACTGGAGTGTCAGCCTATAGGCATTAATTTTCATTCCGAATATTAAATAAGTAAAGGTGATGCATGTTAGAATAGCTTGTGCATGGAAGGGGCTGATCTTGTGGAACAAATGCCCTATTTTTGTTCTATGCTTTATGTCCTTCAATTATTTAATATTGTCTGTCTGAGAGGTTAACCATTATTTCCTGCTACTGCAACTTCTTATTCACATTTCGGAAACTAAAATCTTGGCATTATGGACGATATATTTCCAATTCAACTATTTAAAGAAAAAGAACACTTCTTACATATGACAAGACGAGACCTCAATGTTTCATTATAATTCAAGAAAGTTTGTTGCACGTGCATCAACTCACACAGTATGACTAAGTGGTTAAAAATAATGTTTTATAAGCAATGCAGCATTCTGTAAAAGAATTCATGTTGAATATGCAAATTTATGCTACATTTCTGGAACAATCAAGTAGTCAAGTAATTTCAGGAAGGGTGATCATAGATGTGCTTGGGGACGAAGTCCTTATGAGAACTTAGTGAAATGTTTCCATATGTTTTATAAAGTATTCTATTCCCTCTAAAAGCAATCATTCACATGCACTTGCTGGCAATGTTCCAGAGAATCCATATGGACATTGCATCCCTTACGGCACCATATTAGTCATAGGACTGCTATGTCACAGCTCATAGAGAAAATAATATAAAAGGCTTTGCATTCTATGTCCGATGCCTTGCTTTACTTTTTAGTCCACCACCTGACAGCGTCCTATAATGGGACAGAACTGGGAATGCTTCACCAAAAAAACCTTTCACAGAAAAATTTGAAATGGTTTCCAGACCAGCCACATTAAATTTAGTTGCATTCTTTGTACTGAAAAGCACTTAGACTATTTTCTTCTTTCTGTTGCTCTGCAATAAACACTTAAATCTTATGAGTATCACGGTTCATTAGCAAGTATCAAAATATGCCATTTCTATCAAGTTACATCTGCAAACCATTTATTCTGTAAGTTTTGATCTCAGCAATTATATAAAATAAAATTGAAAAATACACAATTTTTAAAAAAAAAATTCGCTCCATTACATTGAATTAAATGAAATACTACTACTTTGCCTCAAAGGATTATAAATATAGAGCAATACAGTTTTATAAGCTTATTCACACACTTGTATCCAAGTGTTGAAATTATACCTTTTGCAACTTACTTAACAAAACTGTAATTTTTCAATGGATCTTTCAGCGGCACTTCGAGGTGCTAATATTTTTCTACTACTGTTCAATATCTACTTAGGCAGGTGATCCAGTGGAGGACAGCAATTGCGCACAAAATAATCGTACCAGGGTGTGGCAAGATGCAAGCTCTCATTTGAAAATTTCCATGTAAGTTGCTGATCTTGACAGTGTCACCTCAGGAAAATGTTAAGAGTGCCTCTTAAAAAAAGGAAAAGAGGTCAGTTAACACGCCAGATTCTCGTGCATGTAATAGCCAGTTCAGTAATGATACTGGCAAAGGCTTGTTACAGGACTCCTCCCCAGCCAATTGAGGAATGGTACACGGCATGCAGGAGATTAAAGAGCGAGAGAAAAATAACATCCAAAATTATCCTCAGTCAAAATCTACTATTTTAGACATGATGTGGAGATGCCGGTGTTGGACTGGGGTGGACAAATGTGAGAAGTCGCACAACACCAGGTTATAGTCCAACAGCTTTATTTGAAATCACAAGCTTTCGGAGGGCTGCTCCTTCGTCAGGTTGGACTATAACCTGGTGTTGTGCGACTTCTACTATTTTAGAGTTTGTACTGCCTGACAACATTCAACCAAAGTCTGAAAGATTGGCAGAAATAGAAACATAAGAAAACAGGAATAGGCGTAGGCCATTCAGCCCCATTCAATTCGATCATGGTTAATCTGTATCTTAACTCCATTTACCTGCCTTGGTTCCTTTATACCCTTGCCGAACAAAAGTCTATCAATCTCAGTTTTGAAATTTTCAATTCACCCCCAGCCTCAACAGCTTGTTTGGGGGGAAGAGTTCCAGCTTTCCACTACCCGTTGTGTAAAGAATTTTAAGGTTACGCCCGCTTGTTCTGGACCACCCCAACAGAGGAAATAGTTTTTTTCCTCTATCTACCCTATCATCTTTAATCATCTTAAACACAAAATAATTTATTAACCCCGAAGGTTCCAGGGCTCTATTGCTGTTAAGTGCCACTTTAAGAAACCCCAATCAATTCCTCAGAAGTTGAATACAAAGTGAAACAGTAAATTCTGATTCAGAACTTCAACTGCCGCACAGCAAATGTCCCTTATTCGATTCTCTGTTGCACAATTATGCCCGCCATATAAAACTCATCTATGATGCACTTTGCAACTTGAGAGACCGACTGTGTCACTGGCAGACAGGCTACCCGTGTACGGAAATTTCAAATCTATAACCAGAAGATTATTAATATTTTCAAATTGCAAACCTTTGAAGAATTAGAAAACTTCCATTTTACTGAAATCCAGTGCCGTTAGAAATTGCCTTCTCACAAAAAACAAAACTTCAAAACCATGCCAAGCCTGCATTAAAGAAGTTCTGTCTTCAGCTTACTTATTAAATCAAAAGTGTAACCATCATTCAACAAGGGAACCTCTGGTATATTTTAGCAGAAAGGAGTTTTTCTTCCCCCTCCCCCAACCCCGCCATTTAACTGTAATTTTCCCCCATTTTCTCACAGAATCAAAGTCTATCCTTTGCCATCCCCCACCCCCTTGATCATAAGAAATATAATATTCCAAGCAGCAGACAGCTTTATGAAAGCCAATCTTATTCCTTGTTCAACTGTCCAGATGCTAAAGATTAGCAAAACAGGAAAGATGCACTGGCCTTCCCCAAGCTGCCCACCTCCACCTTGGTTTTTGTCTTGCTCCAGCCAACCCTGCCAGGGATTCAGCTTCCAGGATAAACCCAGGTGTGAATATCAGTTTAGATTGGAATTAAACCAATCAGAAGTCCAGTAATTCCAGCTATGCATAAATTCATACGAATTCTCTACTAGAAAGTCACTAACTTAGTACGTATATAGAAAATGATTAGTGGTTCTACATCAGTTTGGCAGTTAATCCCATCAAAAAAATACCATACTGTTCCCTTAAAATGCCGATTAAAACAGAAATGATTCCCAGTTGGTTCAAGGTTTTTAAAAAAAATATTTGTTCACAAAATGTGGGCAATGCTAGCAAGGCCACATTTATTGCCCACCACAACCTGCCCTGAGAATCGCTACAGTACGTGTAGTGATGGTGCCACCACGATGATGTTGGGTAGGGAATTTTGCTGATTGTCTTATTATTATACTTTGTACCAGCTACTTTATAACTGGGTGGCTTACTCGGTCATTTCAGAGGGCATCAAGAGTCAACTACATATAGTGGGACTGGAGTTGGCCAAACTAGGTAGAGCTGCTGGACTCTCTCTGCTGAAAGACATTAGTTGGGCAGGTTTCATGGGCATTTTGTTCGGGTGCCAGCCCACAACTGACTAGGTTTGTTGTGTTCAATTCCACAACTTGACATGGTGGGAGATTTGCAGTTATTAAAATGAACAGTATTTAGTAAAAACTGAACACGTTGGTGTTTTGATATCCAGAGATGTTCAGATTCCAGAAAAAATCCACTAGTAATAGGAACAAATCTATCCACCCTGAATGATAAAACCGTAGATTCTTGGAAATATATGAGGGGCGAGAAAATACAGATATAATAAGAAAGATTTTTTTTTAAAACGGACTTAATCACGGGAGTGGAAAAGACTAAGGGGGGAATGTAATAGAAACATTAAATAATTATAGGAATTTGACAAAATAAATAGAGTCATAGAGTTATACAGCACAGAAAGAGGACCTTCGGCCCATCGTGTCCGCGCCGTCCATCAAGCCCTGCCTATTCTAATCCCATTTTCCAGCACTTGGTCCGTAGCCTTGTATGCTATGGCGTTTCAAGTGCTCATCTAAATGCTTCTTGAATGTTGTGAGGGTTCCTGCCTCGACCACCCTTTCAGGCAGTGAGTTCCAGATTCCAACCACCCTCTGGGTGAAAAAGTTTTTCCTCAAATCCCCTCTAAACCTCCTGCCCCTTACCTTGAAACTATGCCCCCTGGTTATTGACCCCTCTACGAAGGGGAAAAGTTCCTTTCTATCTACCCTATCTGTGCCCCTCATAATTTTGTATACCTCAATCAGGTCCCCCCTCAGCCTTCTCTGCTCTAAGGAAAACAACCCCAGCCTGTCCAGTCTCTCTTCATAGCTGAAGCGCTGCAGCCCAGGTAACATCCTGGTGAATCTCCTCTGCACCCTCTCCAATGCAATCACATCCTTCCTATAGTGTGGCGACCAGAACTACACACAGTATTCCAGCTGTGGCCTAACGAGCGTTTTGTACAGCTCCATCATAACCTCCCTGCTCTTATATTCTATGCCTCAGCTAATGAAGGCAAGTATCCCATATGCCTTCTTAACCACCTTATCTACCTGTCCTGCTGCCTTCAGGGATCTATGTACATGCACACCAAGGTCCCTCTGATCCTCTGTCCTTCCTAGGGTCCTACCATTCAAATAGTGAAACGTTATTTATATTAGACCGTGTTTCAACAACAAGAGGCGTAAACTCAGGATTAAAACTAAATACATGATGGCCCGGAATTTGCGGTGGGTAATAACAGCGAGCGAACAGCGTTTGCTGTTATTACCCCTTTGAAACTGACCACAACTGCAGGATTTAGCGCTTGCGCATTCTAACGTGGAAATACTGAAGTTACGGTCAGTCATTCACTGCTCCGACGCTGGCTGCGCTGTGGCCCCACCCCCTCCCTCCTCCCCAAAGCCGGCAATCAGTGTAATCAGGGAAATCAGTGAAACTGACTAAAACTTCTGCTTTTCCGCAGTAATATCGCTGTTAAATACCCCATTAAAAGTTGGACCCTTTTGGATTAGGTGTAGCTGGGGTTTTAGCAGCGCATTGACTGCTAAACAAACGCCATGGCCCTGAAAAACTAATTTTAATTTTGTAGACTGTCAAATTTATCCATTTTAATAAAAATTAAAACATTTTAAGAAACTTCAAAAAAATATATATAATTTTTTTAAGTTTGTTCATCTTTATTTCAGGTTTACCTTTGTTTTGCTCTAACATTTTTAAAAAGTTAGAATAAAAGGAGCTTATTCACTTCTCGGTCTGTAAGAGTTCTGCATTGTGATTGGCTGTATAAACAGCTTGTTGACGCCACAGCAGCTCGCGTCAGGGATTCCCCATTAACTTACACTGATCTCAACTGAACTTCGGAAAAGCCCGAACTTCTCGCCACAGTGTTGGCGAGATCTTTGTGGGAAGCTTACTTCGGGGACAGGGGTGAACGCCTTTGCTTCGCCGCTGACCGCAAATTACAGGCCAATTAATTTTTTTTCCCCACACGAAAAGGGCGATGAGAATATGAAATGGTTCACCACACCACATGACTATTGGAGCAGAGTCAATCAAAACATTTGACGGGAATTTGACAGCAGAGAAATTGAATGACGGTAGATTTGGTGGGGAAGTTAGTAACAAGCCAAGGTACAATCGGCAAAACAGCTCCTCCTGTACCGAAATCTCTATGATTCGATGGCAACGCTCGATCTTTGCTGCAGGCAGCATCCAGCGGTTGTCGGCACCACAGGAAAACCATTTTCTGAGGGGTCTGGGTGCCGCCAATACACTCTTACCACGAGAGGCAAGCCTGTAAAGTAAATGGGGTTTGAACGACTTTTGACAGCAAATTTTTTAAAATCGAAAAAGCTAAAACAAAGCTTCAGCGTTTAAATCACAGTAACAGCCAAAGATAAAGAGCTATATTTTTCATCAAAAAGGATATTTTTTTTAAATTACAACCTCTTAAAAAAAAAAGTTAAATGCTGAAAGACAAAGGCATAATGAGAAAGAACAAGGCTGCTTTATTTTTGATGTACTATTTTTGGATAAACTATAAATGTTCTATTGCTCAGACATAATCCATTGGATTTTTTTTTAAAGTCGTGTATATAATTAATGTTGAAAGAGTTACAGGCTGTAATTCAATCAAGGTGTCTTGATAAGATCATAACAGAACCACAACACTGAATTATATTGACTCGTGAAAAAACTGCATTTCTTGAATCACTCGGTTGTACCATTGTAGACACTGGGCCTGAATTTGCGATCGGAGGCTTCCCGCGGGCGGATGCCTCCGATCATCACATTTTCTGCGCAATTACCTGGTGGTCCAGGAGATACGGAGGCTTGCGATCCTGGGCCTCTCCTGGTAGAAATGCGTAGAGGCCCACGTATCCCAGGGATGCATGCGGTTCACAAGCGCCCCTGGGATCACATGGGCCAGCCCAACCAATGAAAGAAGGGAATCCCCATTCATACTTATGCGAGTTCCGTACGTACGGAACTGTCATAAGTATGAATGGGGATGACTTAAAAATATACACACATGAAATAATTTTTTTTTTAATTACATATATAAAATTAATTAAAATGGCATTTAATTAAATATTTTAAACAAAAGAGAATTCTTGACAGATCGCAAATGCCGGGTTTCAGCGCATGCGCTTCGCATGCCTAACCCCGGCACTTGTGCGGCCCCTACGGGCGCGTACGCACCCAGTAGGGGTCGCAAAATACGGCCCATTATTTGAACCAATACAGAATGATACATTAGTGTATTATAGAGTCATAGTCATGGAGTCATAACAGCACAGAAGGAGGCCTTTCGGCCCATCGAGTTCATGCCAGCTCTCTGTGGAGCATTCCAGTCAGTCCCATTCCCCCCGTAGCCCTGCAAGTTTATTTCCCTCAAGTGCCTATCCAGTCCCCCCTTGAGTCTCCGTTTCCACCACTTCCGTTGGCAGCGAGTTCCAGGTCCTCACCACTCGCTGAGTAAAAAAGTTGACGTTACAGTAAGAAAATTTGGAAGCTATGTACGTTTGATTTACTAGCACAATCATACAACACAGCTCAGTGCCTGAAATGCAATTTCTGCTTCGCAGCAAAATAAAACTCACGGTATATAGCAGCATATCGTCCAAAGCCAACTTTTTAAACTTGAATTTATTTTTGTTTAAAGCCCTGATGATTCACTGGATCACCTTTAGGTTTTATATCTTATGCCATCACAAGAACATAAGAAACAGAGCAGGAGTAGGCCAATCGGCTCCTCGAGCCTGCTCCGCCATTCAATAAGATCATGGCTGATCCAATCTTGTCCTCAACACCACTTTCCCGCTCTCTCTCCATACCCCTTGACTTCCTTGTAGTTCAAATGTCTGTCACTCTCCGCCTTGAATATATTCAGTGACTCTGCCTCCACAGCTCTCCGGGGTAGAGAATTCCAAAGATTCACAACCCTCAGAAGAAATTCCTTCTCATCTCCATCTTAAATGAGCGACCCCTTATTCTGAAACTATGCCCCCCAGTTCCAGATACCCCCACTAGGGAAAACATCCTCTCAGCATCCACCCTGTCAATCCCCCTCAGAATCTTATATGTTTCAATAAGATCACCTCTCATTCTTCTAAACTCCAATGAATATAGGCCCAACCTGCTCAACCTTTCGTCAGACGTCAACTCCTTCATCCCAGGAATCAACCTAGTGAACCTTCTCTGTACTGCCTCCAATGCAAGTATATCCTTCCTTAAATATGGAGACCACAACTGTACGCAGTACTCCAGGTGCGGTCTCACCAGCGCCCTGTAAAGTTGCATCAAAACTTCCCTACTTTTATACTCCATACCCCTTGTCCAATACAAGACCACAAAGCTGCATAAAATTAAACACAGTTCATAAATTTAATCAGATTGCAATTTTTTTTTTTATTCGTTCATGGGATGTGGGCGTCGCTGGCAAGGCCAGCATTTATTGCCCATCCCTAAATGCCCTCGAGAAGGTGGTGGTGAGCCGCCTTCTTGAACCGCTGCAGACCTTGTGGTGAAGGTTTTGACCCAGCGACGATGAAGGAATCGGCGATATATTTCCCAGTCAGGATGGTGTGCGACTTGGAGGGGAACTTGCAGGTGATGGTGTTCCCATGCCCCTGCTGCCCTTGTCCTTCTAGGTGGTAGAAGTCACAGGTTTGGGAAGTGCCTTCGAAGAATATCCCTTCGTTTTGCAGGATTTGAATTTTCTTCCCAAGATACAATTTTTCCCATCATTGTCTGCAATCAGCAACCAAACTTCTTTTGCACACTGTCACACAAAGGGTAGTTGAAATCTGGAACTAACTCTGCCAAAAGGCTGTGGATGCTGGGTCAACTGAAATTTTCAAGACTAAAATGGTTGGATTTTTGTTAGGGAAGGGTATCAAGGGATATGGAGCAAAGACAGATAAATGAGTTGAGGTACAGATCAGCCATGATCTAATTGAATGGTGGAATAGGCTGAAGGGGCTGAATGGCCGACTCCTGTTCCTAAGATTCATATACAGTACCACAATTGTTTTGCAGTTTTATTCGTCGTTCACAAAAGCTGGGAGCCCATCAGTATATTTTGCGCACCAGGCAAAATGTTTTTAATTACATAGATTTTCCGCGTTAATTGCATTTAATATGTTCTTGAGCACTGTGACACACAGTTCCAAGCTCTATATTTGGTCCAGTAGCCCAATTAATGATGGCATCGAACAGATCACTAAGAAAATGAAACAGAAGCTGACAAATAAACTTTTTGGCTAACAGAACCTTTGTACTACTGCCTGCTACAGTACAAATGCTGGTATGATGCATAATAATGAATTGTAGTAGTTTTACAAAATGAAATCTGAAACTCAGAAATGTTTTAAAATATCTTAAACCCGGCCATTACTGTAGAAGTGTCCACCATGGCCTCTATCAGAATTTGGGGGTGCAGATTTTTTAAATGAAAAATTATGTTCCCCTCCTCCATTTGTTACTTTTCCCCCCACTCCTTTATATCAGCCAAACACATGACAGCATTCAACAACAACAACTTGTATTTACATAGCACCTTTAACATAGTAAAACGTCCCAAGGCGCTTCACAGGAGTATTTTAAGACAAAAAATTGGACACCGAGCCACCCAAGGAGAAATTAGGGCAGGTGACCAAAAGCTTGGTCAAAGAGGTAGGTTAGGAGGAGGAAAGAGAAGTATCGAGGCGGAGAGGTTTAGGCAGGGAATTCCAGAGCTTAGAGCCGAGGCAACAGAAGGCACGTCCACCAATGGTTCAGCGATTATAATCAGGGATGCTCAAGAGGGCAGAATTAGAGGAGCGCAAATATCTCGGGGTGGGGCTGGAGGAGATTACAGAGATAGGGAGGGGCGAGGCCATGGAGGGATTTGCAAACAAGGATGAGAATTTTGAAATCAAAGCATTGCTAAACCGGGAGCCAATGTAGGTCAGCGAGCACAGGGGTGATGGGTGAATGGGACGCGATGCGAGTTAGGACACGGGCAGCCGAGTTTTGCATGACCTCAAGTTTACGTAGGGTAGAATGTGGGAGGCCAGACAGGAGTGCATTGGAATCGTCAAGTCTAGAGGTAACAAAGGCACGGATGAGGGTTTCAGCAGCGGATGAGCTGAGGCAAAGAGCAGACAGGTGGCAGATTCTCACCATGACCAATAGCTCTCTTTGACCATCCATTAGGATGTGCTTGGATTGACTTTTGTCTTTAAAATAAACTTGGGTGAAAGGCCAAGGGTCATCGAGCAAGATGTTAATGAGTAGGAAACATAATGAGACAAATCAAGGGGTGGTACTTAAGGAACCATTACTTGAATTTGAAAGGAAGTGCATTTTAGGAGGAAGGAAAAACTGAGGCAGTCTTACTCTTACATATCTCTCCACCATCCCCTCTGTAATGGGAAGAATCAATGATCTATGTATCCTCCAGGTCCAGCAGAAGTGTGAGGACTGCAGGGAGAAGGAGTGTCACACCACGCTGTGGTACCTCTTGTTTAGCAGTATAATTCTTTCAATGGTGCAGATTTTCTTTTAGTAATCATGGAAGAAGAAATTCAGTTGGGAAAGGTAGTGGGTATTTATCAGGCATACATAGCAAAAAAGGCTGTCCATCTGAAACAAACTGGTGAGATTTCGTATTTTGTCTCCGCAACTGCCGATCAGTACAACACTACCCCGCGTCCCATCGACAATCAGAAGATTTGAATTCAATGGTGAACAAAATGTTTATCAAGGCATATTCATCTCTTGCTTATATTTTATTTACCTCACCAACCTGCTGCCTAGACTACTTTTGCTCTCTTACAGACTTGAACTTAGTCAGTACAGATACTAACACCCAAATCTTCTCTGCCCAAAGAAACTGGAAAGATCTATTACCTGGAGGAAGAGTAAAGTTGGAAATATTTCCCTTTTAGGATTTTCAGACTCACTTTTGGACAGTCACTTTTTTTCACCACCTGTGCTAATCTGTTCAACTCTTGGCTCTGATTTTTTTTTTAAATACCTTTTCCGCCCAATAGATTCTTGATCATTGGCAAGCCGGAGATGCAGGAGAGATTAAATTACAAAAGGGATGATTGTACAAAGCAAAAGGAGATGGTAATGGGACTTTGTACAATCATCCCTTTTGTAATTTAATCTCTCCTGCCTCCCACCCTATCACAGACCTTCATTTTTGTTCTTTCCTCCCCCCTCCCCTTTCTCTGCCTCTGTATTTGCTTAAATCAGTTAAATCTCTAACTTTTTCCAGTTCTGACGAAAGGTCATTGACCTGAAACGTTAACTCTGTTTCTCTCTCCACAGACGCTGCCTGACCTGCTGAGTATTTCCAGCACTTCCTGTTTTTATTTCAGATTTCCAGCATCCGCAGTATTTTGCTTTTGAACAATTGTTATAACGTTGGTCCCAGACAGACCTGCTCACATTAAGTGCGCTAAACCACCACAACAGCTCGGTGCAGAATATTCTCACTTTGCTCCTCAGAGACCTTGTTCACGGAGTCAGGATCCACATCCAAAACTCAACCACTATTATTTCGTAACTGACGGTCATCGCAGCAAAAAAAAAGACTGGGTATTTCACCGTACCTCATCCATGGACAAGCACAGACAGCAAAATTAAGTGGCCTTAAAAAAGTTAACAAATCTTGTGACTTACCAAAATAAAACTGGAAAGCACAAAAATAAATCTTCATTTAAATGACCAAACAACAGCTTGCAATTATAGAGCAGACTTAATGTAGAAAATGGTCCCAAGATGGTTCACAGAGGTGTAATTAAAAAAAAGGCCACGATTTTGCTGTCATTCAGAGGGCGGGTTCGGAGGCGGGTCCGCTGTCAAAGTCAAAATGATCGACAGCGGGTTGGGAGCCTGCTCTGAACCCGCCTCCATGTAAGTTTCCAAAGTGTCGGGTCTGCGACTTCAGAACAGGCCTGACATCAAGCGGTGGGGGAGGCATTGAAGATAGTTAAATGCTCGTTAAATATTATTTTGCCAGCCTATTTATATTTTACCACTCTTAACGAGGTTCACGTTATTCGGAGATCACGTCAGGTAAGTAGGTCGGGTTCTCTATATCTCCCCATTGCTGTGAATAGGTGACAGCTGCAAAAGTGGTATAAGAACATAAGAAATAGGAGCAGGAGCAGGCCATTCGGCCCCTCGAGCCTGCTCCGTCATTTAATGAGATCATGGGCTGATCTGATTTTGGCCTCAACTCCACTTTCCTGCCCGCTCCCCAAAACCCTTGACTCCTCTGTTGCTCAAAAATCTGTCTATCTCAGCCTTGAATATATTCAATGGGCCGTATATTCCGATCCCTACAGGTGTGTACGCGCTCTGTACACACCCGTAGGAAATGCTGAAAACGGGCATTTCCGATCTGTCAAGAATGCTCTTGACAGATCGGACGCCGGCCCTAGAGAAGGGCCTCGGCGGGCGGATAGTTCCGCTTTCTGGAGAACCTCCGCTCGCAGAAAACCCTTAGAAAATCTTACGCCTGGTAAAAGCAGGCCTGCTTTTACCAGCATAAGATTTGAAAAAAGTAAAAAAAAAAATTCTTTTCACTCATTTATCATTTTAAAATAAAAGGAAAATTTATTTTTAGCCCCATAAAAAACTTTAATTCTTTTTTTCAAAAAATTAATTTTTTGTTTAAAATATTTAATTTATTGTAATTTCAACTCATTTCAAAAATGTGATTATTTTTTAAATTTATTTAATGTTTTACAGTGTTTTTGGGGTGATCCCTATTCATATATTTGACAGGTCGATCTGTCAAGTGTATGAAGGGTGATTCCCTTCTCCTATTGGCTCCCCATGGCCCACGTGATCCCAGGGACGCTTGTGAACCGCATGCGCCTCTGGGATACGTGGGCCCTGCACATTTCGAGTTGGAGAGGCCCAGGTGCGGAAGTATACACACCTTGGGAGCCCTCGGGTAAGTCCGTAGATTTTTTCCAGATTGGAGGCCTCCACACGCAGGAAGCCTCCAATCGGAAAATACGGCCCATTGACTCAGCTTCCACAGCTCTCTGGGGTAAAGAATTCCAAAGATTCACAACCCTCAGACGAAATACCTCCTCATCTCCGTCTTAAATGGGCGACCCCTTATTGAGAGTATGCCCCCTCGTTCCAGATTCCCTGATGAGGGGGAAACATCCTGGCAGCATCTACCCTGTCAAACCCCCTCAGAATCTTGTATGTTTCAATAAGATCACCTCTCATTCTTCTAAACTCCAATGAGTATAGGCCCAACCTTTCCTCATAAGACAACCCTTCCATCCCAGGAATCAACCTAGTGAACCTTCTCCGAACTGCCTCCAATGCAAGTATATCCCTCCTTAAATAAGGGGACTAAAACTGTACGCAATACTCTTGGTGTGGTCTCACCAGTGCCCGATACAGTTGTAGCTAGGCTTCCCTACTTTTATACTCCATCCCCCTTGAAATAAAGGCCAACATTCCATTTGCCTTCCTAATTACTTGCTGCACCTGCATGTTAACATTTTGTGTTTCATGTACGAGGACACCCAAATTCCTCTGTACTGCCGCATTCTGTAGTCTTTCTCCATTTAAATAATATTTTTCTTTTCTATTCTTCCTACCAAAGTGGATAATTTCACATTTTCTCACATTATACTCCATCTGCCAAATTCTTGCCCACTCACTTAACCTATCTATATCCCTTTGCAGACTCTTTGTGTCCTCCTCACAACTTGCTTTCCCACCTATCTTTGTATCGTCTGCAAATTTGGCTACAATACACTCGCTTGTTTCATCCAAGTCATTACTATAGATTGAAAATAGTTGAGGCGCCAGCACTGATCCCTGTGGCACCCCACCAGTTACAGATTGCCATCCTGAAAATGAGCCATTTATTCCAACTCTCTGTTTTCTGTTAGTTAGCAAATCCTCTATCCAATCTAATGTATTACCCCCAATACCATGAGCTCTTATCTTATGCAGTAACCTTTTATGTGGCACCTTGTCGAATACCTTTTGGAAATCCAAATACACGACATCTACTGGTCCCCCTTTATCCACTCTGCTCGTTACCTCCTCAAAGAACTCTAATAGATTTGTCAAACACGATTTCCCTTTCACAAAACCATGTTGACTCTGTTTGATTGTATTATGATTTTCTAAATACCCTGCTACTACTTCCTTAATAATGGATTCAAGCATTTTGCCAATGACAGATGTTAGGCTAACTGGCCTATAGTTTCCTGCTTTCTGTCTCCCTCCTTTTTTGAATAAGGGCGTTACATTTGCGGTTTTTCAATCTGCAGGGACTTTTCCAGAGTCAAGGGATTTTTGGAAGATTACAACCAACGCATCCACTATCTCTGTAGCCACTTCTTTGAAGACTCTAGGATGCAGGCCATCAGGGGCAGGGGACTTGTCAGCCTTTAGACCCATAAGTTTGCCCAGGACTTTTTCTCCAGTGATAGTGATTGCTTTAAGTTCCTCCCTCCCTTTTGCCCCTTGATTTTCTATTATTACTGGGATTTTTTTTTTTTTTTATAAAGAGTCCTCTACTGTGAAGACAGATACAAAATATTTGTTCAATGCCTCTGCCATTTCCTTGTTTCCCATTATTATTTCCCCAGTCTCATCCTCTAAGGGACCAACGTTTATTTTAGCTACTCTCTTCCTTTTATATACTTGTAGAAGCTCTTACTGTCAGTTTTCTTGCTAGTTTACTCTCATAAGCTAGTTTCTCCCTCTTTATTATTTTTTTAGTCATCCTTTGCTGGTTTCTAAAATTTTCCCAATCTTCTGGCCTACCACTAATCTTTGCAACACTGTGTGCCTTTTCTTTCAATTTGATACCATCCTTAACTTCCTTGGTTAGCCATGGTTGGTTCATCCTGCTCTTCAAGTCTTTCTTTCTCACTGAAATATATTTTTGTTGAGTCAGGAAATATCTCTTTAAATGTCTGCCACTGCTTTTCTACCGTCTTACCTTCTAATCTATTTTCCCAGTCCACTTTAGCCAACTCTCTCCTCATACCTTTGAAATTGTCTTTATTTAAGTTTAATACTCTAGTTTCAGACCCAAGTTTCTCACCTTCAAACTGAATGTGGAATTCTATCATGTTATAATCACTCTTCCCTTGAGGATCCTTTACTATGAGATCATTAATTAATCCTGTTTCATTACACATTACCAGATCTAAAATAGCCTGTTCCCTGGTCGGTTCCACAACGTATTGTTCCAAGAAACTGTCCCGAATATACTCTATGAACTCGTCCTCAAGGCTGCTTTTGCCAATTTGATTTGTCCAATCTATATGAAGATTAAAATCGCCCATGATTATTGCAGTACCTTTCTTACAAGCCCCTATTATTTCTTGATTTATACTCTGTCCTATAGTGTAGCTACTGTTAGGGGGCCTATAGACGAATCCCACCAGTGCCTTCTTTCCCTTACTATTTCTTACCTCCACCCAAATTGATTCTACATCTGGAACTTCCGAGCCAAGATAATTTCTCATGATTGTACTGATCTTATCCGTTATTAACAGAGCTACCCCACCTCCTTTTCTTTTCTGTCTATCCTTCCAAAATGTCAAATATCCCTGAATATTCAGTTCCCAGCCTTGGTCACATTGCAACCACGTCTCTGTGATGGCTATTATATCATACCCATTTATTTCTATTTGTGCCATCAATTCATCTACCTTGTTACGAATGGTTTTGTGGTATATATCAATGATCTAGACTTGAATATAGGGGGTATAATTAAGAAGTTTGCAGATGATACTAAAATCGGCTGTGTGGTTGATACTGAAGAAGGAAGCTGTAGACTGCAGGAAGATATCAATAAATTGGTCAGGTGGGCAGAACAGTGGCAAATGGAATTCAATCCGGAGAAGTGTGAGGTAATGCATTTGGGGAGGGCTAACAAGGAAAGGGAATACACATTAAATGGTAGGACACTGAGTAGTGTAGAGGAACAAAGGGACCTTGGAGTACATGTCCACAGAATCCTGAAGGTAGCAGGCCAGGTAGATAAGGTTGTTAAGAAGGCATACGGAATGCTTGCCTTTATTAGCCGTGGCATAGAATACAAGAGCAGGGGGGTTATGCTTCAACTGTATAAAACACTAGTTAGGCCTCAGTTAGAGTACAGCGTGCAGTTCTGGTCACCACATTACAGGAAAGATGTGACTGCACTAGAGAGGGTACAGAGGAGATTTACAAGGATGTTGCCGGGAGTAGAGAATCTTAGCTGTGAGGAAAGATTGGATAGGCTGGGTCTGTTTTCCTTGGAACAGAGGAGGCTGAGGGGAGACCTTAGAGGTGTATAAAATTATGAGGGGCATAAATAAAGTGGATAGAAAGGACCTATTTCCCTTAGCAGAGGGGTCAAAAACCAGGGGGAACAGATTTAAAGTAATTGGTGGAAGGTTTAGAGGGGATTTGAGGGGAAATTTCTTCACTCAGAGGGTTGTGGGGGTCTGGAACTCACTGCCTGAAACGGTGGTAGAGGCAGGAACCCTAACCACATTTAAAAAGTACAGGATGAGCGTCCCGAATCCAGCAACCTCGGGACCGAGGCCAAGCCGGTTTTCGGGATTTTCCGGACTTCGGAACGTGTTTCTGATGTCCGAAATCCGGAAACGCCCGAGCCCAGGTTGCGATATTTCCGGACTTCGGACATCAGAAACACGTGCCAAGTCCGGAAATGCCTGGGCCCAGGTCGCGCTATTTCCGGTTTTTGGTAAGCCTCCCTCAGGGTGTCCGGATTCCGGACCCCTGCCACCAATCGTCCCGGAGTCCGGAACTCCGGATTTGGGACGCTCAACCTGTACCTGAATGTGAACTTGGGATGCTCTAACCTACAGGGCTACGGACCAAGAGCTGGGAAGTGGGATTAGGCTGGATAGCTCTTTGTTGGCCGGCGCGGACACGATTGGCCGAAATGGCCTCCTTCCGTGCTATAACTTTCTATGATTCTGTGAATGCTGCGTGCATTCAGATACAGAACCTTTCATTTTGTCTTTTTATCATTTTTCCCTACTCTGACCTTATTTGCTGGTGCACTCTTATGTTTGTACGCTCTGTCACACTCTGGTTTTCATTGCCCATATCGCTACCCTGCACTATTGCCCTGTCCTTTCTCTTTAACTTTCTAAATTTCCCCTCACTTGAAACATAGAAACATAGAAGATAGGAGCAGGAGTTGATAGGGCTTTAAACTAAATAGTGGGGGAGAGGCGGGTTCAAGCGAGGGGAAATTTAGAAAGCTACCATTTCACAGCTGTTCACTTTCCAATGTATGAAGCGTGAGCCTTCAGGACTTGGAAGGCACTTTTGAGCTGTATGCAGTTTGGAAGTTTTGGAGTAAACTCTCTATCCACTGTCACCTTTTGGAGCAAGCTCTCTCACCATTGACAGATCGCTTCTGTCATCTCAACTTCAGCTGTCATCTATTCCAGCAACATCGATGCTCTTGGAAAAAAAATTCACCTTGGTCCTCAGAATCCCTCCACAATCAGCCCCACCTCCAACATCACCAGGCACACCAACATCACCAACAACAGCACCAACCTTCTCTGCAATCACCTGATGCTGCACAGGACACAGGGGGTCAGCACCCGACAACATTGCTGCCCGGGATGCCAGCGATGGCATCATCATGGCCAAACTTACTTCACTTGACGCTGCACACCCTGGCTGCCACATGATGCGCCAAGTTGACACCAAACCACACCAGCACCATAAAGCATCCCTACAATGTCCAAGCCATTCCGTTCACACTCATCACCATTGGTTGGGGGGGGGTGGAAAGTTACATCTCAACATTCACTGGAACTCACTAAGACACTTCCAAAGGTGAGCCTAGATCTGTCCAATAAGGTAAAGTGTTAAAAATATAGATTTCAATGTTTGACAACACATTAACAGAAACGTCACATGAACATTGGCTAAACCACGCAAGTGCCTACCCTTGTGTGTTGTTAGTTCATATGCTTGCAGTAGGATGAGGGTGAGTGTAAGGGGTGGCTAGTGAGATGGGGAAATGATAATGTAGATAGAGAGGGATGGGTGGAGGTGCATGATAGGTTGGTGTGAGTAAGGATGCGCAGGAGCAGGGTAGGGAAGGCAGAGGGATGTGGATGTGATGAGTGGCACAGCAGGATGAGGTTGAGTGTGGCTTGGCAGTAATGTTTCGTGATCCAGAGGTCATTGAAAGGTTTGCGCCACTGCAGCCTGGTCCTTCTGACCACATCTCTGCTTGTGCCCTCCTGTGCAATGTGTAACCAGGCTGCGTTGATCTCCTGGGGAGGTCTCTTCTGCCCATGGGAAGGGAAGAGAATCTCCCTGCGTGCTGTGACTCCCTCCATAAGCATATGGAGGGAGTCATGGGAGAGCCTGGGTGCAGCCATGCACCTTTGTGCAGTGCTAGTCAGTGTTTGCAGCACCTCAATGCTGCAGAACATTGACAGCAGAACTGTCAAGATCAATTTGGACATGGCCCCTTTAAGGAAACCAGCTGATGACGTGTCATCAAATGACGTCATCAGACCCGCTTCTTATTAATTGGCCGGGAAACTCCCAGGGCGGGCTTAACAAGCCCTATTAACGTAAAATCACGGAGTGCGCGGGCTGCAGTAGGCAGCGGGCTGGGACCGCGACACTGACCCCGACTCAGTCGGCGAAATTGCGGCCAAAATGACACCAAATCAAAGGAGGAGATATTAGGAGGGCTTGGTCAAAAAGGTGGATCTTAAGAAGGATCTTACAGTAGGAGATGGAGAGGCGAAGGGATTTAGGGAGGGAGTTTCAGGGCATGATGCCTAAGCAGTTGAAGGCACAGCCGCCAATGATGGGGCAAAGGGGGAGCAGGTGCACAAGAGGCCAGAGACAGAGGAAAAGAGTGTTCGGGGGGTTTGTGGAGCTGGAGGCACAGAGATAGGAAGAGGCAAGGCCATAAAGGGATTTAAACACAATGAGAATTTTACATTTAAGGAGTTGGGGGACCAGAAGCAAATGTAGGTCAGCAAGGACAAGGGCGATAGGCGAGCTGGATAGATTGCAAGCAGCAGAGTTTTAGAGGAGCTGAGGTTTGTGCAGGGTGGAGGATGGAAAGCCACTCATGAGTATTGGAATAGTCAAACTTGGAGTGGCAAATGCACGGATGAGGATTTCAATGGCAGATAGGCTTGAGGCAGGCAAATACACAAGTTTTCTGCTTGCACCCAGTAGCACTTCTCTATGTCATTTTTTTCCTCCCCCTCCGAGGTGTGACTGATGGCAGACCTGTTTCCCCAATTATTTCCAAATTAAACAGGAGGCATTCGCACCTGTAATTCACTCAATGGCACCTCTCAACCAATATTCTAATAAACGGCAAATTGAAGACATGTGGCTTCGAGCAAAAATGCCTGCTGCTGCAAGCTAATGAAATAATAAAAAAAGACTTTGAGCACCTGCCAAACCTGCCAATACGCTCCAATTAAACGGTACGAAATGTCTTTTTGGCAAATTCTGAAAAGGCTCATTATGTACTGCAGAACTCTTAGTCATCTTTGAAAGAATAGGAGGTTCGTTTCACAAAACAAAGCAATAAAATAAAACCAGGTGTATATGCACATTACATCGAGCTACATCGATGTAACTATACATATAACTTATAAAAATGAAATCCGATGCATCAAAATATGCTACTGGAAATTTATGCTGATCCTCATTTTCAAAATTCTGTTCTAAGTAGCCACAGTAGCTTATGTTCATACAAAGCACACATAAGATGACACACGGCACAAGAGCAAAGAATTTGTCACTAATATTGCAGTGGTAATATTTACTGAAAAACAGACATTGTTAACTAAACTACATTTTTAGCCATATTTAAATACACCTACTTATATCCATTAGCACCAGGCTGAATTTTCTATAAATTAGATTTGAGAAATTTCCAAAGAAAATATTAGGTCATGCAAATACACTTGACATCATGTTTGCCCGAACTGTACAACATGAATACACTGCATAAAAACATTTCCTGCAATATCTTCAGGTTAGATCCAACATACTGTGCTGCTGTATCTGAACACAAAGTAAATGATTATTACTCACATGAACATTTTCTTTTTGGCACGGATTCAAAGCTCATTTCAAGCAGACCAGACACCAGTTTAATTTAAAACTCAATCATTATGATTACAGCACATGCACCAGCTTCTGAATGATGGCTCATTTAAGCATGGATTTGGGTCAATGGTCGATAACTCCAAGGCTTCAATGGCCAACAAAATAAATGCCAGTATCCATAAATAACTTGCTCGTTAAAATGTGCACCAGTCAAAAGAGCAATAAGAAAGACTTGCATTTCTATAGCGCCTTTCATGACCACCAGACATCTCAAAGCACTTTACAGCCAATGAAGTACTTTTGGAGTGTAGTCACTGTTGTAATGTGGGAAACACGGCAGCCAATTTGCACGCAGCAAGCTCCCACAAACAGCAATGTGATAATGACCAGATAAACTGTTTTTGTTATGTTGATTGAGGGATAAATATTGGCCCCAGGACACCGGGAATAACTCCCCTCCTCTTCTTCGAAATAGTGCCATGGGATCATTTACGTCCACCTGAGAGCGCAGACGGGGCCTCGGTTTAACGTCTCATCCGAAAGACGGCACCTCCGACAGTGCAGCACTCCTTCAGCACTGCACTGAAGCCATGTTCCACGTGTCACGGCCAAAGCTTTAAATACTTTTGTACAGCATATTCATTCAATAGAAACTCAGTTCACCTTCAGAGAGACTTCAGAGAGACTGAAGAAATATATGTGCAAAAGATAAAAAGATATCTAGTTCAGTTCACAGAGGGGTTTGTAATGTTACACACCAGTTACACTATCGTACAGGTATAGGGCAGTGAGAGTCAATTCCCATGAAGGTGCTCGGACTGCTTGCGGAATGACTTGCGCTGCTCAACCTGAAAACCTATCGATGGCCGATCTAAATTCATCATAACTCGGTTTCCTTTGAGGCCGTGATTACTAATGAGATTTAAAATGCTCGCTTCAATCATTTCTCATTACATTCCTATTGTTTCGACAATTTAAAAATAAACCAGCATATGGAACACTACAGTTACACTTTCCAATGAATTACAGTGTTCGAAAATATTTGTCTTCTTGCACTTGCTTGCATTTGGAGTCGCTTCAAAAAACATCAGAGATTTTCTGCCGTTGCAGCTTGAAAGTTATTGTAATTTTTGGCGAGCATAGTGTGCCAGGCACTGTTGAGAACAGCTCTGAAGACAGCGCATGTGACTGTGGGGCAATACTCTTAAAAATGCGAGTTGCAAATCTCGTCACATGTCCTGGAGGGCGTCAACAAATGGAAGGACCTAAAATTCAAGAACGATACTTTCTGATATACAAGTTCATTCCTGAGCAATATGCTCCCCATATTAATGTGACTTTTATCTCTCCAGGACTGTTTTAATTATGACTCACAGAATTAAAACAATGCCATGTTTCTGAAGAGTCAGAAAGTACTGACTTTTCAGGGAAAACCACCAGGCATCCTTGTTGGAGAAAAGCTACTGTTCGGTAAGTCATTTTGTTTTTCCAAGCTAGAATTTATTATTCCCAGAACTGAGGTGTCCTACATCAACATCGTATAAATTCACAGCAGTTGTAGTATTTAACAGAAAAGTGGCACACTTCGCAAAAGAAAAAAAATGGTTGTTTTTGAAAAATTATTTGTATGAAGGGATTAATAGACTCCAAAGCCTTAACACCAAAAAAATTGAAGAATCACAATCCCACTAATCTATCCTCACTCTTCTATTCTCACCCAAAGAACCTTGGGCTCGTCATGCAACCTTCTACAACATGGAGGTCAGGAGCATTCCAGATCAGAGAGAGTTCTACATTGTCATCATCAAGTTTCTCTGTGATTGTGAAGCAGGAGCCAACCTCAACAAAGTCATTTTTTCCTATCCAAGGTCTGAAATAAACCCACATCACAGTGGCTGTCCAAAGAACATGAAATTCATCATAATCGCGGCATGTGATTTTGAAAGGAGCAGCATTCAAATCATCAGTAACTGGCTGGCAAGTGACCATTATTAAAAGGCTATTAAACCACATACCCTCGGATTAGTTTTGCGCTACAATTGCGACAAAGTTACAGTTATTCAGAACATCACTTCACTATCATACCTGAAGGTCTGAAAATGTCCTTTAGTAGAGCTTCATCTACTGCTAATGATACTGATGCTCCTGTATTGTGCGTCCAGCTCTGCAAAATGGCTTGCAGCAGCAGGGTCTGGGCCCTCGTAGCTTGTAGAGTCAGACTGGGTAATTCAAATATGCATTCTGTTGTTGGGACAAATGGTCGTTTCATCCTGTTGAAAAGAAATGGAAATCAAAAAGGTGCACACTGACATAGAACAGAATTACATAGAATTTTACAGCGCAGAAACAGGCCATTCGACCCAACACATCGATGCCGGTGTTTATGCTCCCCTCCCACCTTACTTAATTTCACCCTATCAACATACCCTTCTATTCCTTTCTCCCTCATGTACTTATCTAGCTCCCCCATAAACGCAACTATGCTGTTCACCTCAACCACTCCATTTGGTAGTGAGTTTCACATTCTCATCACTCTCTGGGTAAAGAAGTTTCTATTGAATTGTCTATTGGATTTATTAGTGACTATCTTATATTTATGACCCCTAGTTTTGGTCTCCCCCACAAGTGGAAACATCTTCTCTACGTCTACCTTATCGAACCCCTTCCTACTTTTAAAGACCTCAAACAAGTCTTTTTAGTATATAAATTTGTAGTATATATTTACATTGCTTAAAGACAGACATTTACTATTATTATTATCTAGTGGTAATAGTCATCAGGCTTGGGCTGACAAGTGGCAGGAAACATTTGTGCCACACAAGTGCCAGGCAATGACCATCTCCAAGAGAAAGAAAAACCCAATTACCTCCCCCTTGACCTTCAGTGGCACCACTATCATCATCTTCCCCAATATCAACATCTTAGGCAACACCACTGACCAGCAGCTCAACTAAACCAATCATATCAACACCATGGCAAGAAGAGCAGAGGGTGGTTACTCTGACAAGTGTCTCACCTCCCGCCCCTTCCAAGTCTCTCCAACATCAGACGCACAAGTCAGGAGTCTAATGGAATACTCGACACACATCTGGATTGATGTAGCCACAACATGCTCAAAAAACTCAACATTATTCAGCACAGAGTACCACTTGACCATTCTTCATGCCCCTAGACTCAATATCAAACCTGTCCACCACTGGCACACTGTGGCTGCAGTATGTACTATCTACAAGATACAGTGCATCAACTCACCAAGCTTACTTTGACATCACCTCCCAGCCCCACAACCTCTACCACCAAGAAGACAAGAGAAGCAAAATCATGGGAATACCATAACCTCCAAGTGACACGCCATCCTGACTTTGACACATATCACTATTCCTTTATTGCCACTGGGTCTAACTTTTGAAATTCCCTGATGAACATCATTGTGGGAACACCATCACCAGAAAGACTGCAGCAGTTCAAGAGGGTAGCCTACCACTAACTTCTCAGAGTAACTAGGGATGGGCAATCAATGTGGCATTGCCAGCCCCACCCACATGCCGGAAACAATCATAGAATCGGTACAGCACAGTAGGGGGCCATTCGGCCCGTCAAGCCCATGCAGGCTCTCTGCAAGAGCACTTCAGCAAGTCCCACTCCCCTGCCCTTTCTCCGTAGCCCCGCAATTTTTTTTCTTTCAGGTACTTATGTAATTCCCTTTTGAAAGTCACGATTGAGTCTGCCTCCACCACCCTCTCAGGCAGTGCATTCCAGATCATAACCACTCACTGCGTAAAAGAGTTTTTCCTCATGTCGCCTTTGGTTCTTCTGCCAATCACCTAAAATCAGTGTCCTCTGGTTCACGACTCTTCCGCCAATGGGAACAGTTTCAATCTATCTACTCTGTCTAGACCCCTCATGATTTTGAACACCTCTATCAAATCTCCTCTCAACCTTCTCTGCTCTAAGGAGAGCAACCCCAATTTCTCCAGTCTATCCACATAACTGATGTCCCTCATCCCTGCAACCATTCTTGTAAATCTTTTCTGCACCCTCGCTAAGGCCTTCACATCCTTCCTAAAGTGCAGGTGCCCAGAATTGGACACAATACTCCAGTTGAGGCCGAACCAGTGTTTTATACAGGTTCATCATAACTTCCTTGCTTTTGTACTCTATGCCTCTATTTATGAAGCCCAGGATCCCGTATGCTTTTTCAACCGCTTTCTCAACCTGCCCTGCCACCTTCAACGATTTGTGCACATATACCCCCAGGTCTCTCTGTTCATGCACCCCCTTTAGAATTGTATCCTTTAGTTTGCATTGCCTCTCCTCGTTCTTCCTACCAAAATGAATTACTTTGCACTTTTCTGCGTTAATCTTCATCTGCCACGTGTCCACCCATTCCACCAGCCTGTCTATGTCCTCTTGAAGTCTATCACTCTCCTCCTCACTGTTCACTATACTTCCAAGTTTTGTGTCATCTGCAAATTTTGAAATAGTGCCCTGTACACCCAAATCATTAATATATTTATTTTTAAGTTTCTTCAGGCTTAAGCAGAGACAAACAAGCAAGATCTCCAGCTGGAGAGCTACTGTCGTTAGTTAATTAGCCAACTGGATTAAACTGGTTCCTGAAACAGTAGCAGAGCAGTGGTGACTCATCTGAGTCACAAACAGTATAAATACTGCCTGTGAGTGCAGCCAGCAGAGAGTGAACAACTGGGAGTTTGGTAAGTGTGGGAGTTCGGTGAAGTGGGGGAAGGAGGTGCTTGCTTTTCCTAACTCCTCCCACAGAGCGGTGGCAGACCTGAGCGGGAGCAGACCGAGGCCCAAGAGTGGGGATAAAAGCAGCAACAGACCTGCATCAACAAGAGAAAACGGCAGTGTGACGTTACAGGTAAGGCAGGTCAGTGATTGGTAGTGACTGTGGGCTAAGTTTTAAATTAACATAGAAGATATAAATAAATTTTAAAAACTAAAATTAATTTAATTAATAATAAACTAAACGAGGTAAATAATTTGATTAATACGAAACTAATTAATTAAACAAATAAAATAATGGGAGAACAGGAGATGTGTTGCTGCTGCAATATGTGGGAGCTTGTGGACATTTTTGTCCAGGGCGACTACATCTGAGAAAGTGTCTGAGGCTCGAGGAACTTCGGCTCCGAGTTGAGGAGCTGGAGTCCAAGCTACAGACACTGCGAGACCTCAGGGAGGGAGAAAGTTACCTGGACCTTTTGCTCCAGGAGGCAGCCACACCCCTTAGATTAAATACTTTAGAATTGACATGTGGTCAGGGACAGGAGGGTGTGACTGCGAGTGAGGCAGGTACAGGGATCCAGGAGGTAGTATTGCAGGAGCCTCAGTCCCTGCACTTGTCCAATAAATTCGAGGTTCTTGCCAACCTTGTGGACCAGTGCAGGGACTGCGGGAAGGACGAGCAAACTGACCACGGCACCGTGGTACAGGAAGCCGTTCAAGTGGGGGGAGTAAAAAGGAAGGTGGTTGTAGTAGGTGACATTATAGTTAGGAGGATAGACACTGTTCTCTGCAGCCAGGAGCGTGAGTCCCGAAGGCTATGTTGCCTACCCGGTGCCAGGGTAAAGGACATCTCCTCCGGCTGGAGAAGAACTTGGAGTGGGAGGGGGAGGATCCAGTTGTCGTGGTCCATGTAGGTACCAACGACATAGGTAGGACAAAGAAAGAGGTTCTGCTGAGAGAGTTTGAGCAGCTAGGGACTAAATTAAAAAGCGGAACCACAAAGGTCATAATCTCTGGATTATTACCGGAGCCACGAGCAAATTGGCATAGGGTCAATAGGATCAGGGAGATGATTGTGTGGCTCAAAGATTGGTGTGGGAGAAGTGGGTTTCGATTCGTGCGGCACTGGCGCCAGTACTGGGGGAAAAGAGAGAGCTGTTCCGTTGGGATGGACTACGCCTGAACCATGCTGGGACCAGAGTTCTAGCGAATCGAATAACTATGGAAGTAGATAGGGCTTTAAACTAAATAAAGGGGGGGGGGAGGGTCCCGGTGGAGAGAAATCTAGAATGCTAAAGAGAAAAGACAAGGAAGCAGTGCAGCAAAGTGATTGGGGTAAGGATAACCAGATTGTGTCAGGAAGGGACAGAGCGTACAAACAAAGGAGTGCACTAACAAATAGGGTCCAGGTAAGAAAAAATGGTAATAAGACAAATAGGGCCATAGTACAAAAAAATGTTAAGATGTCTAAAAATGTTAAAAAGACAAATCTAAAGGCACTGTATCTGAATGCACGAAGCATTCGTAATAAGATAGACGAATTAACAGCACAAATAGATGTAAACGGATACGATATAATTGCGATTACAGAGACATGGCTGCAGGGTGACCAAGGCTGGGAGTTGAATATCCAAGGATATTCGCTATTTAGGAAGGACAGGCGAAAAGGAAAAGGAGGTGGGGTGGCGTTGTTAGTAAAGGATGAAATCAGAGCAAATGAGAAAGGATATTGGTGCAGAAAAATCAAGATGTAGAATTAGTCTGGGTGGAGCTAAGAAGCACCAAGAGGCAGAAAACACTGGTGGGAGTTGTCTATAGGCCTCCAAACAGTAGTGGTAATATAGGGGATGGCATCAAACAGGAAATTAGAGATGCATGTAACAAGGGTGCTACAGTAATCATGGGTGACGTTAATCTACAAATAGACTGGCCAAACCAAATTAGCAATAATACTGTGGAGGATGAATTCCTGGAGTGTGTACAAGATGGTTTTTTAGACCAGTACATTGAGGAGCCAACTAGGGAACAGGCTATCCTAGATTGGGTATCGTGCAATGAGAATGGGTTAATTAATAATCTTGTTGTGTGGGGTCCTTCAGGGAAGAGTGACCATAACATGATAGAATTCTTCATTAAGATGGAAAGTGAAGAAGTCCAATCTGAAACTTGGGTCCTAAATCTAAACAAAGGAAACTATGAAGGTATGAGGAGTGAGATGGCTAGGATAGATTGGGGAGCTTCATTAAAAGACATGGATAGGCAATGGCTAACATTTAAGGAATGAATGCATGAATTGCAACAGTTATAAATTCCTTTCTGGCGCAAAAACACAAAAGGAAAAGCGGCCCAACCATGGCTAACAAAAGAAATTAAGGATAGTATTAGATCCAAAGAGGAGTCATATAAAGTTGCCAGAAAAAGTAGCAAGCCTGAGGATTGGGAGCAGTTTAGAGTTCAGGAAAAAAGGACCAAGAGATTGATTAAGAGGGGAAAAATAGAGTATGAGTGTAAGCTTGCAAGGAACATAAAAGCAGATTGTAAAAGCTTCTACAAGTATGTAAAAAGAAAAAGATTAGTGAAGACAAATGTAGGTCCCTTACAGTCAGAAATGGGAGAATTTATAATGGGGAACAAGGAAATGGCTGAGCAATTAAACAATACTTTGGTTCTGTCTTCACGGAAGAGGACACAAATAACTTCCCAGAAATGCTAGGGAACCAAGGGTCAAGTGAGAAGGAGGAATTAAAGGAAATTAGTATTAGTAAAAAAAGTGCTGGAGAAATTAATGGGACTGAAAGCTGATAATTCCCCAGGGCCTGATAATCTGCATCCCAGAGTACTAAAAGAGGTAGCCATGGAAATAGTGGATGCATTGGTTGTCATCTTCCATAATCTATAAAATTTTGGAACAGTTCCTGCAGATTGGAGAGTGGCAAATGTAACCCCACTATTTAAAAAAGGAGGGAGGGAGAAAACAGGGAACAACAGGCCGGTTAGGCTAACATCAGTAGCAAGGAAAATGCTAGAGTCTATTATAAAGGATGTGATAACAGGACACTTAGAAAATATCAACGGGATTAGACAAAGTCAACATGGATTTATGAAAGGGAAATCGTGTTTGACAAACCTACTGGAGTTTTTTGAGGATGTAACTGGTAGAATAGATAATGGAGAACCAGTGGATGTGGTGTATTTGGATTTTCAGAAGGCCTTTGATAAAGTCCCACATAAGAGGTTAGTGTGCAAAATTAAAGCACATGGGATTGGGGGTAATATACTGGCATGTTTCCCGTGGCTGGGGGGGTCTAGAACGAGGGGTCACAGTCTCAGGATACGGGGTAGGACATTTAGGACTGAGATGAGGAGAAATGTCTTCACTCAGAGGGTGGTAAATCTGTGGAATTCTCTACCACAGAAGGCTGTGGAGGCCAAGTCACTGAATATATTTAAGGAGATAGATAGATTTCTAGACAGAAAAGGCATCATGGGGTATGGGGAGAGAGCGGGAATATGGTATTGAGATAGAGGATCAGCCATGATCACACTGAATGGCGGAGCAGGGCCGAATGGCCTACTCCTGCTCCTATTTTTCTATGTTTCTATCAAGAAAAGCAATGGTCCGAGTACCGATCCCTGGGGAACACCACTGTATACCTTCCTCCAGTCCAAAAAAACAAATATATAAAAAAGGTGAAGTTAAGTCTGCAATGCTTTGTGCAGGCCTAACATTTTATACACTTTACTCTGCGTTTATCTCTCTTTCCATTGTGTCAATCCAAGATAATTGGATTTGACTAATGACAAACATTTTCTCAATTTCCTTGGAAGCAGTCTAAGGAATCACACAGATTGAGCTAATCTCAAACTTCTACCTTTTGTTAGCTGCCAAAGGGCATTTTTATACTGGGACATGTATAGAGATAGATTTCATTATCCTCGATTGACTAACCATCACCGTTTATTGAAGCATTCTGCTTTTTGGCTAAAGACGCAACACACTTTTTGTTACAGCAGGGATATGGCTGACACATGGTATTCTGCAGCAACAGATCTGGGATACAAACATCCGTGCCCATTCTGGCATACTCCTGCTGTAATTCTGGTCAGGCTACACCGGAACAGCTCGAAACAAAGTCAGATTCCTGGATAAGTCAGGTCCTAACCTAGCTCTGAAGAGCCAAGGATGTCCTTGTCGGAGCCAGAACCTCTACCCGCCCTTCTATGGCCATTGTGATGAGGGGGTGTGGGCTAGGAGTGAGAAATCCCGACATCAGGAGTTCCCATGCCCTGGGTCTCGATGGATTTTGGCAGCTGGTCGGCACAGGTACGAGACCAGATCTACCAGCCAACCCAGGGTCAGATGTTGGGACTCTTGAGGAATTAAGGCTGGGATCTCAGGGCAAAATAGGATGCCAAAGTTGCAAACAGTCTGGTTCAGCCTGAACAGTAGCCAAGGAGGAGAATGGAGCTGGTGGCAAGGGTATGGAAATTGTGGTGAGCGGCCAGAGACAATGGCTTCGGTCTTCCCAATATTTTGCTGCAGAAATTGCAGCTCATCCAAAACTGGATGTCTGACAAGCACACTGACCGTACAGAGGCAGTGTAGGGTTTGAGAGATGTGATGGAAAGGTAGACCTGGGTGTCAGCATCGTACATGTGGAAGACTGGCCATTTCCACCTCCGAAACATCACCCATTTCCCGACTTAATTCATCCCATCCACCAATGAAGCACTCATGCATGCCTTTGCCATCTTCAAGCTTAACCTTTCCAACAACTATCTCAAAAGCTCCTATATAAACTTTATATCATGGACAACTCCGACATTCACATCTTGCCCTGCACAAAGTCTTGCTCATCCGTCATCCAGTCCTCAATATCCTCCAAACCCCCAAACATACTGAAATCCTGGTCCTTATTTGCAAATCACTCATGGCCTCACCTCACCCTATAGCTGCATGCTCAAGCTCAACCTGCACTCCTGAATCTGGACATGTGCATCAGCCCTTTTCTCTACTCGACCATAAGTTGCAGAGCCTTCACCCATCATGGCCCAACACTTGAATTCTCTTCCTAAAGCCCTCCACCATGCTACATCTATCCCCTCTGCTAAAATTCTTAAGGGGCCTGACAGGTTCGATGCTGGGAGAATGTTTCACCTGGCTGGGGAGTCTCGTACTAAGGGTCACAGTCTCAGAATAAGGGGTCAGCCATTTAGGACTGAGATGAGAAGAAATTTCCTCACTCGGAGGGTTGTGAATCTTTAGAATTCTCCACCCCAGAGGGCTGTGGCTGCTCAGTCGTTGAGTGTATTCAAGACAGAGATAGATAGACTTTTGGAATCTGGGGAAATCAAGGGATATGGGCATAGTGCGGGAATGTGGAGTTGAGGATAGATCAAGCATGATTTTATTGAATGGCGGAGCAGGCCCGTAGAGCCTCCTCCTGCTCCAATTTCTTATGTTCTTTTGAAAAGACTCAAGGCTTAAGTCTTTAATCAAACCTTCAGTCATCTTCCATAATTACCACATCCCAAATTCTACTTATTGCCTGTTAGTCCCTCCCCCTCCCACGTA
This sequence comes from Squalus acanthias, assembly GCA_030390025.1. Classification (NCBI taxonomy): domain Eukaryota; kingdom Metazoa; phylum Chordata; class Chondrichthyes; order Squaliformes; family Squalidae; genus Squalus; species Squalus acanthias. The sequence goes on along the minus strand of CM059432.1, from coordinate 6,558,351 downwards.
GACACTATAAATTGTTATTGCCTGGCTATGAGCAGAGTTAAAGCCTGGATCTTTTGACTTGTAGATGTCAATCCAGGCAATAGCTTCCTGATGCAAGCTGCTGCAGTTCCCCAGTCATACACCAAACTTCACTTTTGACATTCCTTTCAATGCTACTAATCCATACAGCCAAGTAAGGTTCTGGATTCAATCCCTAATGTGTGTCAAGTTGTTTGATCTTAACCAGAGAGCAGTCGGACACTGTAACTGACCTCAGCAAGTCATTTGGGGGTATTTGAGAATACAATCCCGATTGGAATGTATATAAAATAAATATAGAATAAAAAAATTTAAAAAAAAGACTTGCATTTATATAGCGTCTTTTATGACCACCAGACGTCCCAAAGCGCTTCACAGCCAATGAAGTACTTTTTGAAGAGCAGTCACTGTTGTAATGTAGGAAACGCAGCAGCCAATTTGCACTCAGCAAGCTCCCACAAACAGCAACGTGATAATGACCAGATAATCTGTTTTTGTGATGCTGATTGAGGGATAAAATTATCAGGACACCGGGGATAACTCCCCTGCTCTTCTTCAAAATAGTGCCAAAGAATCTTTTACATGCACCTGAGAGCGCAGACGGGGCCTCGGTTTAACGTCTCATCCGAAAGACGGCACCTCCGACAGTGCCGCACTCCCTCAGTACTGCACTGGAGTGTCAGCCTAGATTTCTGTGCTCAAGTCTCTGGACTGGAGTGGGACTTGAACCCACAACCTTCTGACTCAGAGGCGAGAGTGCGAACAACTAAACCACAACTGACATATCTGAGGACATGATCAGCTTCATCTGTGAATAGTCCTCACTCGGGTGGAATAACCTACAGACACTTGCTGTCCAGGGCACTCAATTAGAATGACCACTTCGCTAAGTAAGCTGTTGAACAATAACCCAATAAAAGTCACCACCTTCAGGAGACGAGAATTTTAAAAATGAAGGGGTAAGGTTTGCGGGGCAGGGGGCAAGAGAAAGATAAATATATTAATGAAAAACTCATTGTAGCAGACCAAGATCCTTTCAGCTCATCAGTGTTTTTCCTACATAAACTTCCAGTTGGGTATCGGGAATTTAAAAAAAAATTCATATTGTTGATTTAAGTTTGCCATTCTCTCAGTTTTGCATGCAGATTCATTAATAGTGAAGAGTGGATAACACTACAGCTTTCTGCAAAACATGTGTATGTTCTCCAGGATTAGATCTATAAAAATTAGGTCAAACTCTATCCTCCCGGGGAAAATAAATCTCCATACAACCAGCAGATCAAGCATCTCATTAAAACAAAACTTGGACAAAGTCCAGTGTAAATTCAGAAGTAGAACGATTGACAGGTCTCCCTCTCTATTGCTTCCCCTCCCAACAAAAAAAAACCTGGAAATGTAACCGATCGGAACAATTAAGCTGCCTTAATGAAAAGCGTACTTAAAATTATTCTCTCTGGTACTGACCACAACATACTATTTGGTACAGGTAAGTAGTCGTGATTCACAGGATTTAGTATGTGCGGACTTAAAGAACAGCTATTCATGCTTTCAAAATCAACACCTGCCGAAGTCTGAAGGAATATTACAACAAGCAGCTGGCTTTAATGGTTTACATAGGGTCCCAAAATGCAAGCCTGAAACCCGCAGAATGTTTCCAAAAATTTCATTTTGATTATTACTCATATCCTGTGCAGTGTAAAACTGTACGTTCATTTTTTCCAAAATAACAGCAAGTTCTAACTAGTTTTTTTTTTATTACAGCGCTGTGCACATTACTGGCCCAACATATTTTGACAGCATCGACATTTGGAATGCGAGATCTACATGGAGCCATTTCAACGGTAAAGTTGTGGTCCGAGCTAACGCAAAGGCTACGAATATCGTACAAGATGTCATTAATAGTTCTCCAAGTAGCCAAGTCAAATGGGAGAGGAGGAACAAAAGTCCGCTTAGTAAGAAACTGCTTATAATTACAAAAAAGTAACTTCGAGTTCAGAAGGAACTTGCACAATATTTCACACAACATCGTATCCAAGTTGCTCATAAAATGCAACCTAATCTCAGGAGTTTTGAACAAAAGTAGCCATTGTTTGGGCTGTAGTTGTATTACACGCTACATCGGAGATTGGTAGCTGTAAAGTATGAAACATGGTCAGAGTTATACTGCTGGTTTCAGCTCAGAAGCTGCAAACACATGTAAGCTCCAAGTTGTACCTTTTTTTTTAAGATTAGGAGATAACCAGTGGTACATACGAAATTGACGGGCAGGTTAAGGACCAGCTGGTCCATCAAGCCTGTCCCACACCATGATGGCCGAACCATCACGGTGGCTTCTGCAGAAACACAGTACAAGGCACGCAAGACAATACACCCCAGGGGCAGCAGGGGCCAACTGATTCATAATTCTCCAAAAGCAATAAACAGAGATAAAACAGGAGATTAAGGGGGGAAAAAAAGGAAGATTTATAAAGATTGTAGGGAGCAGAGAACAGGGCAGTCAATGGTCCAAGTACAAGACCATATAGGATCAGCTTAAAGGCGCACCAGGTGCCAAGAGAGAACTACAAAATACAGAAGATATAAAACATAATGCCAAAAATTCTTCCAGTATAACAACATCAGAGCAAAAGTCAAATGTATCCAATATGGAGTTAAATATTAGGATTCGCCAGAGACAGCAAGAATCCAAATTACTGTTCAGGAGCTTTTTTAGCAGGGAGGCCACCAACAACGGAACGTTCCAATATCAAACACGTTTATGCGCTTCAGGATTTTTGGCATGATCAAATGGCTGAAAATCAATAATTCCCCCAGAAATTATGAATTATACCCCAAGTCACTTAGAAACACAAGGAAGGGGATTTGATAGACAGTCATATTGAGTCAGCAAACCTAAGGCAGTTCGAGGTTCAGACAAAGTCAATATGGTTACAGATCAAAGATTTAAAAAAGGGACGGTTACATTAGTGGGCTTGCACTGCAGTCTCGCCAATTGTGGAAGGGAAAGGGAAGAGGAAATCTAGAAACAAATCGAGGAGATGAGTCGGAATAACAAAATTATTGTTCTAAAAGATTTCAATGACCCACTTATTGATTGGGACAGGTAAGGAGTCAACAGAGATAAGGGAATGAATGGAATTCCTAAATTGTGTGCAGGATTGTTTCCTCAAGGAGTATGCTCAGATGCCGACAAGGGACTAGCATTGCTAGATCTAATTATGAGTAACAAAATAAAACAGGTAGATGAGTTAGATGTGGGTATGCACTTCAGGAGTAGTGACCATAATATAAGGTTTAAGGTCCCAAATAGAAAGGGGAAAAAGTTATTAGAAAAAATAAGGGCACTAAATTTGTCGCACAAATTGTGTCATGCAGTCTCGCAAAGGTAAGAAAAAGTGCCATTTGAGCCACGCAGGCTTCTATTCAAAATCTCCAGTACAACCGGTTCAAAAGCACAAGTGTCAGAGGTCTGGGAGTAAGTCACCCACGCATAATGTCAATCAAGAAAGAGCACGTCGCATGGGAGAAGAAAAGAGAAAATAAACCATGAAGCAATAACAGGTATTAAAAAAAATTCAGCAGCCCGAATTTATTATTTGTTCTTAGGATTCATTACCAATTTCCACAAACATTTCCCAGACTTTTTCTTCCAAGTTGGTGGATCGGTAAAAGTCAATTATTTCGTGATGTTGGCATTAAAAAAAACAAAATTCTCACTGGTCTTTACACTGAAAATTGAATCCTAAGATGCATGTGAATCGCATTAGTGATTTCCTCAAGCACGCTGTGTGAAATAAAGTGCTGTAACTGCCATGCACAATTTACAGCACACAAAGATTGATGGCTTGCTACATTCAGCAGTGACAGCTGCTTATGCGGGCACCATTAGATGGCAAACGAAGAAATAATGGCAAAAAGAAAAGAAAAACGTTGAAGTTGTTCAATGACAATATTTAAATGTGAAGTGCAAACTCTATACCCAGGATTATATCATGTTATATGTGTTTGCATTACTGTTTGTCCCACTAGTTTAAATGTGTGCAGTATTCAGATAGACCTGGGTACTATTTTTTTTTAAAAGATGAAGCATTTCCTTGAACCTGGTTCCTCTCATCTGAGTTTGACCTGGATTCTCGTTTCCACATCATTAATGAACACTGAAAGTGAATAATTATTTTTAATTGCTGCCCTGCAAAGACTCTCTGTTATTGTTCAAAGTAATCTGTACCTTAAAGGTTTTTTAAAAATTGCAAAATTGAAAATCTGCCACCTTTTCTTCCAACAAATCTGTGCACCACTTTGTCCGAACAGTTCTCTACCTTAAACCTGGTGCTTCTGGCAGTATTGTGTGGCAGCATTGTAAGTGGTCTACCTATTGCTAACAGCAAGCAATTAGGAAGGCAAATGGCATGTTGGCCTTTATTGCAAGGGAGTTGGAGCACAAGAATAAGGAAATCTTGCTACAATTGTACAAGGCTTTGGTGAGACCACACCTGCAGTACTGTGCAATGTTTTGGTCTCCTTATCTGAAGAAAGACATACTTGCCCTAGAGGCGGTGCAACGAAGGTTCACTGGACTGATCCCTGGGATGAGAGGGTTGTCCTATGAGGAAAGATTGAGTAGAATAGGTCTATAATCTCTGGAGTTTCGAAGAATGAGAGGTGAAACATATAAGATTCTGAGGGGGATTGAAAGATAGACGCTGCGAGGTTGTTTCCCTTGGCTGGAGAGTCGAAAACTAGGGGGCATAGTCTCAGGATTAGCCTTTTAAGACTGAGATGAGGAGGAATTTCTTTACTCAGAGGGTTGTGAATCTTTGGAATTCTCTACTCCAGAGGACTGTGGATGCTGAGTCATTGAGTATATTCAAGACTGAGACAGATGGATTTTTGGACTCTCGGGGAATAAGGGAAAAGGGAGATGGGGCAGTAAAGTGGAGTTGAGGTCAAAGATCAGCCATGATCTTATTGAATGGCGGAGCAGGCTCGAGCCTACTCCTGCTCCTTGGGTTCTACTTCTTATGCTCTTATTGGACTATGTAAGTAATTGTGGGTTATCATTTAGCTGAACGTGCCTTTTTTTTTAAGTCCCTTGCTTGTTTTCTTGACTCCTAGCAATGCTCCAAATAAAAACAACGATTTTCTCCAAATTTACCCATGGTTTTGATATCCAATTTAATTAGCTGATCTTCTCCCCAGTTTCTGATGCTAAAAATAGAAACTGAAAAACACCTGAAAAAACTGTTTATAAAAACAGCAATAAAAACAAATTTAATGATCCTTATTTGTTCTGGCTTTCCATTCACATTGAACGGTGACGCATACCGCTCGCCAATTTGTATAGGTTTACACAAGCATTTTTTTTACTCCACTTTTTGCAAGAGCATTTTTGCAACACTGGTTAAGGGATGCTGCCATGTTTGAGAAACATCCACTTGTATTTAATCCCCTTAATAATGGCGAAAATGGTCCATTATTCTCCAATTTCACTGTGCTTACATGTAGCTGGACTTAATTAAGACCAAACCAGAATAAAAAGCAACAGATATTGGCTGGGGGCCTCTGAAAGAGCAACTATTACTGGCTATGTCACCATGTGCAGAAAGTGCTCAATTTGCAAAAACCCATTTAGAGACTTACTTGTGCAGCCAAGAACTTCACCTCACCCCAATTCACCCACCATGTGCCCACCATGTGCCTGCAACACCATGGATTGTGTTGTTTACTAAATAGCAGTCAATACAAGGGTCAGGTGTGGTGTATATGTCCTATGTTTAATTTTATATTCGATCAACATATTCAGATGGATTTGTCTGTTCATAGGGGTCAGCCTGCAAAACATAATTAAATGACACAGCTCAAGTCCCAAGATACGCCATGTGTTTTAGTAGAAAATCCTATTGCATCAGCACAGTCAAAAACATCAAACCGCACACTCTTACACATCCTTCAAGCCCAGATTAAACCAGAGAACGGTATTTCCTACAAAAGGATGATGATTACTTTTACTCACAAATGAGAAACCTTTAAAATCACTTTCTTGTCGTGAGATCTAACATTTTGTTAGGGTTAAACATTTGTAAAGGGTGAGTGTGTTTAAATAGTAATCTGCTCATTTACGAAGCAAACTTCAAACCTTGTAACTTTTCAGTCATGGTTCCATAAAGTACATTTTATTATGTGCATGGAAGAAACAAAAGAGCAACAAGGATTGCCACATATCTTTGTGAGAAGTACTGAAATTATTTTGAAGGAAAAACATTGCAGCTACACGTTATTAACTGCATCAGTTTCTTTAGATTTGCAACAGTAAATAATGCAATTATTTGTGTTTAAAGGGCTGCAAAACTACAGAGATAATGGACAAATCATAACCTTCTGAAATAAAACAATCTCAATCCCATCCACGTCACTTTGCCTTTACTGTAAGTATCAGCTTGGCAGGGTGGCAGCACCTCTACCCGAGATGGTGGTGGATTCAAGCTCCACTCCGAGACTTGAGCACATACTCTACACTTGACACTTCATTGCAGTACCGAGGGAGTGGTGCACAGTCGAAGATGCCATCTTTCGGGTTAAACAGAAGCCCCGTCCACCTGGAGGTAAACGATCCTCTTGCATTATTTGAAGAATAAATAGAGGAGTTCTCCCCGAGTCCTGGCCAACATTTAGCCCTCAACCAACACCACTAAAACACGTTGGCCCGCAATTTGCAGTCAGCGGCGAAGCAAAGGCGTTCACTGCTGGCTCCGAAGTACGATTTCCACAAAGATCTCGCGAACTCTGCAGCGAGATGGTCAGCTTTTCCGACGTTCAGTTGACATCGGTGTAAGTGTCTAAGCAACCATGCACAAAACAGAATTCTCACAGACTGGGAACCAAGAAGTGAGTAAGCGCCTTTGATTTTAACTTTTTAAAAATGTTAGGGAGCAAAACAAAGATTGGGGCTCTCACATGGGGAAAAGGCAAACCTGAAATAAAGATGAACAAACTTTTATTTTAAAAAATTTAAAACATGTTTTAAGTTGCTTAAAAATTTTAATTTTTATTAAAATGGATAAATTTGACACGCCACAAAATTAAAATTAGTTTTTCAGGGCCATAGCGTTTGTTTAGCAGTCAATACGCTGCTAAAACCCCAGTTACGCATAATCCAAAAAGGGTCAAACGTTTAATGGTGTATTTAACAATATTACTGCGGAAAAGCCGTAGTTTATCAGTTTCACTGATTTCCCTGATTGCCGGCTATGGGGGGAGTTGGGCACAGCGCAGCCAGTGTCGGAGCAGTGAATGAGTCATAGAGGCACAGAAGGAGGCCATTCGGCCCATCGAGTCCGTGCTCTGCAGAGCAATCCAGTCAGTCCCATTCCCCCGCTCTATCCCCGTAGCCCTGCAAGTTTATTTACCTCAACTGCTTATCCAGTCTCCCCTTGAAAACATGGAGTGTCTCCGCCTCCACCTGCAGCGAGTTCCAGGTCCTCACCACTCACTGCGTAAAAAAGATTTTCCTCACATCCCCCCCCCTGAATCTCTTGCCCAAAACCTTAAATCTGTGTCCCCTAGTCCTTGTACCATCAACTAGTGGGAACAGCCTTTCCCCATCTAGCCTATCCAAACCCATCATAATCTTGCACACCTCTATCAAATCACCCCTCAACCTCCTTTGCTCTAATGAAAACAAATCCAGCTTTTCCAACCTGTCCTTGTAACTAAGATCCCCCATCCCCGGAACCATTCTGGTAAATCTCCTCTGCACCCTCTCTAGGGCCTTCACATCCTTCCTAAAGTGTGGTGACCAGAACTGGACGCAATACTCCAGTTGTGGCCTAACCAGCGCGTTATAAAAGTTCAGCATAACTTCTCTATTTTTGTACTCAATACCTCTATTTATAAAGCCCAAGATCCTATATGCTTTGCTAACCACACTCTCAATATGTCCTGCCACCTTCAGGGACCTATGCACATTAACTCCCAGGTCCCTCTGTCCCTGCACACTCTTTAAAACTGTGCCATTAAGTGTATATTGCCTCTCCCTGTTCCTTCTGCCAAAATGCATCACCTCACACTTCCCTGTATTAAATTCCATCTGCCACTTGTCTGCCCATTCTGCTAGCCTTTCTATGTCCTGTTGCAGTCGATTGGTATCATCCTCACTGTTTGCCACACCCCCAAGTTTGGTGTCATCGGCAAATTTAGAAATTCTACTCTGTATTCCAATATCCAGGTCATTTATGTACATCAAAAAAAGCAGTGGCCCCAGCACTGACCCTTGGGGAATACCACTGTCTACCATCCCCCAGTCTGAAAAACAGCCATTTACCACAACTCGCTGTTTTCTGTCCTTAAGCCAATTCCTTATCCAAACTGCCACTGACCCACCTATTCCATGAGCCTCAATTTTGTTAACCAGCCTTCTATGTGGTACTTTGTCAAACGCCTTCCAAAAATCCATGAAGATAACATCCATTGCCTTCCCGTCATCAATCCTCCCTGTTACTTCATCAAAAAATTCAATTAGATTAGTCAAACACGACCTGCCTTTTACAAATCCGTGTTGGCTCTCCTTAATTAGCTTAAACCTCTCCAAGTGCCAATTAATTTTTTCCTTGATTATTATTTCTAAAACTTTACCCACCACTGATGTTAAACTGACCGGCCTGTAGTTACTAGGATTGCCCTTACTCCCTTTCTTGAACAATGATGTCACATTTGTCACTTTCCAATCCTCAGGCATCTCCCCCACATCGAGGGAAGATTGGAAAATTATGGCAAGCCCTTCTGCTATCTCCTCCGCCAATTCCCTTAGCAACCTGGGATGCAAGCCATCTGGACCAGGCGACTTATCCACTAAGTATACCCAGCCTTTCTAGTACATCCTGTCTATCAATTTTCACCCCTTCCATTGCTTCTACTTTTTCCACTTCTACCGATATTTTGTCAGCATCCACCTCCTTCGTAAACACCAATACAAAGTGCTCATTGAATATTCTAGCCTTGCCCTGCGCCTCTAAGCATATATTCTTTGTCCCAAATAGGCCCCACCCCTCCTCTTACTACCTGCTTACTGTTTGCATGCCGGTAGAAGATTTTTGGCTTCCCTTTTATGTTAACCGCCATTCTACTCTCATATTCTCTCTTTGCCAATCTTCTTTTCATCTTCACTTCCCCTCTCAACTTATTGTATTTGGTCTGGTTCTCCCTTGAAGAATTCACTTGACATGCATCATACACCCTCTTTTTTTGTTTCATCATCTTCTCTATCTCCTTCGTCATCTAAGGAGCCCTTGCTTTGGTTCCCTTACACTTCCCTCTTGTTGGAATGTACCTCGCCTGTACTTGGAACATCTCCTCCTTAAAGATCACCCATTGTTCCGTTACAGTTTTTCCTGTCAGTCGTTGGTTCCATTTTACCCTGGCTAGATGCCTTCTCATCCCATTGAAATTAGCCCTATTCCAATTTAGAAGTTCCACTCGAGATTGTTCCTTGCTCCTCTCCATTGCTAATCTAAATCTTGAGATACGATGATCACTCGTACCCAAGTGTTCTCCCACAGACACTTGGCCGACCTGGCCCACCTCATTCCCCAGCACCAGATCCAGCAATGCCTCCTTCCGAGTTGGGCCAAGAACATACTGGTCAAGGAAATTCTCCTGAACGCATTTCAGAAATTCCTCCCCCTCCTTTCCCTTTACCCTAGCATTATCCAAATCGATATTTGGGTAATTAAAGTCCCCCAATATCACCACTCTATAGCTCTTGCATATCTCTGCGATTTCCCTGCAGATTTGCTCCTCTACCTCCCTCTCACTATTTGGGGGCCTATAGAATACCCCCAATAGCGTGATCATACCCTTTTTGCTCCTCAACTCTAACCAAATGGATTCTGTCCTTGTCCACTCAAGAACATCCTCCCTTTCTAACGCTACAATGTCTTCCTTAATCAGCTATGCCACCCCAGCTCCCTTTTTTCCTTCCCTATCTTTTCTGAACACCTTGTACCCTTGAATATTAAGTGCCCAGTCCTCACCGCTTTTAAGCCACGTTTCCGTGATTGCCACAATATCATATTGCCACAAAGGTAAATCATGCTTGACTAATCTACTGGAATTTTTTGAGGATGTAACTGGTAGAATAGATAAGGGAGAACCAGTGGATGTGGTGTATTTGGACTTTCAGAAGGCTTTCGATAAGGTACCGCATAAGAGATTAGCGTGCAAAGTTAAAGCACATGGGATTGGGGGTAAGGTACTGTCTTGGATAGAGAACTGGTTGGCAGACAGGAAACAAAGAGTTGGAATAAACGGGTCTTTTTCCGAGTGGCAGGCAGTGACTAGTGGGGTACCGCAAGGATCGGTGCTAGGACCCCAGCTATTCACAATAAATACATATATATATATATATATATATAAATAAATGATCTAGACGAGAGAACTAGATGTAATATCTCCAAGTTTGCAGATGACACAAAGCTGGGTGGGCGTGTGTGCTGTGAGGAGGATGCAGAGAAACTCCAGTATGATTTGGACAGGTTGGGTGATTGGGCAAATGCAGTATAATGTAGATAAATTTGAGGTTATCCACTTCGGTGGCAAAAACAGGAAGACAGATCATCTGAACGGCAATAGTGTAGATAAATTTGAGGTTATCCACTTCGGTGGCAAAAACAGGAAGACAGATTATCTGAACGGCAATAGATTGGGAAAAGGGGAAGTGCAACGAGACCTGGGTGTCCTTGTGCACCAGTCGCTGAAGGTAAGCATGCAGGTGCAGCAGGCGGTTAAGAAGGCAAATGGTATGTTGGCCTTCATAGCGAGAGGATTAGAGTACAGGAGCAAGGATGTCTTGCTGCAGTTGTACAGGGCTTTGGCAAGACCACACCTTGAGTATTGTGTGCAGTTTTGGTCACCTTATCTGAGGAAGGATGTTCTTGCCATGGAGAGAGTGCAGCGAAGATTCACCAGACTGATGCCTGGGATGGCAGGAATGACGTATGAAGAGAGATTGGGTCGATTAGGCTTATATTCGCTAGAGTTTAGAAGAATGAGAGGGAATCTCATTGAAACTTATAAAATTCTAACAGGACTAGACAGACGAGATGCAGGAAGGATGTTCCCGATGGCGGGGGAGTCCAGAACCAGGGGTCACAGTCTAAGGATAAGGGGTAAGCCATTTAGGACCGAGATGAGGAGGAATTTCTTCACCCAGAGAGTGGTGAACCTGTGGAATTCTCTACCACACAAGGCAGTTCAGGCCAATTCATTAAATATATTCAAGAAGAAGTTAGATATATTTCTTAAGGCTAAAGGGATCAAGGGATATGGGGAGAAAGCAGGGACAGGGTACTGAATTTGGATGATCAGCCATGATCTCATTAAATGGCGGAACAGGCTCGAGGGGCCGAATGGCCTACTCCTGCTCCTATCTTCTATGTTTCACATGGTTAATTGTGCTTGTACCTCACCAACCTTATTCAGCACACTTTGTGCATTTACGTACATGCATTCTAAACCTATTTTTGAATTTTTCAGTCTTTCTTAGTCTGCTCCTATCTAATTTGGTACTACTTCCGCATCTAGTACTACTTTCTTCTCTAGTACTATCTAACACACTCACTCTTTTATGCACCTTATTCTTCTTTTCTACTCCTATATGTTGGTGTCCATCCCCCTGCCAAACTAGTTTAAACCCTCCCCAACAGCACCAGCAAACCTCCCCATGAGAATATTGGTCCTGGCTCGGTTGAGGTGTAACCCGCCCAGCTTGTACAGATCCCACCTTCACCAGAAACAGTCCCAATGCCTCAGGAATCTGAAGCCCTCCCTCCTGCACCATCTCTCCAGCCACTTATTCATCTGTTCTATCCTCCTATTCCTGTACTCACTAGTACGTGGCACCGGGAGTAATCCAGAGATTACTACCTTTGAGGTCCTGCTTTTTAATCTCTTTCCTTGCTCCCTAAACTCTGCCTGCAGGACCTCATCCCTCTTTCTGCCTATGTCGTTGGTACCGATATGGACAACGACCTCTGGCTGTTCACCCTCCCCCCTCAGAGTGCCCTGCAGCCGCTCAGTGACATCCTTGACCCTGGCACCAGGAAGGCAACATACCATCCTGGAGTCACGCCTGCGTCCACAGAAACGCCCATCTGTTCCCCTAACTAATAAATCCTCTATCACTGTTGCTCTTCCACTCTTCTTCCTCCCCCCCGTGCAGCAGAGCCACCCGTGGTGCCGTGGGCTTGGCTCTGGCTGCTCTCTCCAGAGGAACCATCACCCCCACCAGTTTCCAGAACTGTGAACCAGTTAGCGAGCGAGATGCACTCTGGGGATTCCTGCCCTACCTGCCTAGTCCTCCTTCTCTATCTGGCGGTCACCCATTCCCTCTCTGCCTGCACATTCTGAGGCTGCGGGGTGACCACTTCTAGAAACGTGCTTTCCAAATATTTCTCAGCCTCGCGGATGCAGTGCAGTGACTCCAGCTGCCGCTCAGGCTCCGAAACCTGGAGCTCGAGTTGCTGCAGTTGGCGACACTTCCTGCACACGTGGTCGTCCAGGCCACAAGAAGCATCCAGGATTTCCCACATGGCACAGGGTGCGCAAATCACGGGACTGAGCTGCCCTGCCATGCCTCGATTTACCAGACTATGGAGGTAATTTAGCAGAAATAAACTTAAAACTTAACAAGAAACACTCAACAGCTACCCACCAATCAGCACCTCCCTCTATTAGATAGGCTATGAACTACTTAGCAGAAATATACTCAAACAGAACAAAAAAAAAAACCACAAATACTCACCCTATACTCACCAATCAGCTCCTTCCCTTGTACCGACGTCACTTTTTAATTCTGATGTCACTTTCCAATTCTGCCTTTGTTGAGTTGCTCCCGCTCAGGTCAGCTGCCTCCACTCCCGGGCCTTCCTCTGCCGTGCTGTTTATTTGCTCCGCCTCCGCTCTCGCTCCCGCTCAGTTCCCTTCTGCCCTGCGATGTTACTCCTTGATTTTTCTGTTTGAAGGCTTTGTCTAGCGCCGCTGCTCCCGCTCCACTCGCGCTCTTTATACCGCTCAGCCCGCTCCACTCGCGCTCTTTATACCGCTCAGCCCGCTCCTCTCGCGCTCTTTATAGCGCCACTGAGCCCGCTCCTCTCGCTGACCACAAATTCAGGATTTCCGCGTTGGGGTCCGCACGCGCTACATCCTGAAGTTGCGGTCAGTTTCAAAGGGGTAATAACAGCGAATGCTGCCAGTTCGATGTTGCTACCCACCGCAAATTCCAGGCTAATAACTGGTCATTCGTCTCATTGCTGTTTGTGGGACCTTGCTGTATGCAAACTGGCTGTCACCTTTGCCTACAAAACAACAGTGCCTAGACGGCAAAAGGAATTCACTGGCTCTGAAGCACTGCGGGATAACCCGAGGACCTGAAAGGCACTATACAAAAGCAAGTTTGTTCTTTCTTGCAGTGATATTGGTAGCTTTTCTTAAAGAAAAAAATCCTTCCCTTCCATCCACCTAGCCACTCAACAAACATGACAAAGTAATGCTGGACAAACATAGTCATCAGATGTTCTCTGTATTACTGCCTGTGGAGAGGTGTTAGCTCAGCTGACTAACATCATTTACAGCCTGTAACTGATGTTCTGTTAATGCTGCTGAAACCTTCATCCATGCCTTTGTTACCTCTGGACTTGACTATTCCAGCTCATGGCCGGCCTCCCATCTTCCACCCTCGATAAACTTGAGCTCATCCAAAACTCTGCTGCCCGTATCCCAACTCGTATCAAGTCCCGTTCACTCATCACCTCTGTGCTCGCTGATCTCCATTGGCTGATCTCCAGCAATGCCTCATTTTAAGATTTCTCATCCATGTTTTCAAATCCCTCCATGGCCACGCCCCCTCCCTATCTCTGTCACCTCCTCCAGCACTACAACCCTTTGAGATCTCTGCGCTCCTTCAATTCTGGCCTCTTGAGCATCCCTGGTTTTAATCGCTCCATCATTGGCGGCCGTGCCTTCAGCTGCCTAGGCCCCAAGCTCTGGAATTCCCTCCCTAAACCTCTCTGCCTCTCTCTCCTCCTTTAAGATACTCCTTAAAATCTATCTCTTTGACCAAGTTTTTGGTCATCTATCCCAGTATCTCCTTATGTGGCTCGGTGTCAAATTTTGTTTGATAACGCACCTGTGAAGCGCCTAGGGACATTTTACTATGTTAAAGGCACTATATAAATGCAATTTATTGTTGCTGTTGTTGAGTCATATCAAGAAAGGTTGTGACTGAAATAAGTCGGATGTCATCCTTTTGCAGTACGACTGCGCATTTCCCGGTTACCACAATTAATGTCATCTGTGTTATTCACCATTAGCAAGGATGCATAGATCCTATCCTGGGTTCCCTTGATTTAAAAGCATGAAAAGTATACTGAGTCAACAAGGCAGATGATTTATCAAGTGTAGGTTTTATACTGGCACCCTTCTTCCAATGACTGTTCTTCATCATGAACACAGAAGTAGAACTCCTGGAAGCACTTCTGAAAACATGACGACTAGTGGTGTTGATGCTATGTGGACTCTTTGAAATCTGAAGATTTAGTCAATGAGTTTGGATCCATGTGAATATTTTGTGCCATTAAGGCGCACAAATGAGAGACAGACAGTAGCTTCAAAGCCACTGCCAAAGAGGATTGCTTAACACCTCATGCGGCATGGTTGCCAGACTGCATGAATGGAATGCATTATTTCGCGCTGCCCTTTTTAGCGTCAGTTTTTTTTTTCATCATTAGTTGACACTTCATATTTCCATTACAGGAACAAAGATAAATATTACTACAAACCTTTGAACCCAATATACAGCTGTGAATATACTCAGAGAGCTATAAATTATTTGCTGGTACATTAGCAATAGGAATATGGTCTTAATATAATATTCACACCCAATTCTCTTCCTTTTCTGTTGAGTATAATTAGGCTACAGAACAAATGACAACCCGACATAGTCATTAAACTTGCTGACAAGAAAAGGCGTGCTGTTGTTTGGCAACAAGACCTCTACTTTGCGGAGGCTGAATGTCAACTCTCTGGCATCTCCTCCTACCTCCCGCTGGACCATGACCCCCCCACCACTGAACATCAAACTATAATTTCCCAGATCATCACCCACCTCATCTTCCCCAGCATGGTTCCCCCAACCTTGCACAGCTCACTTCTACCTTCTTCCCAAAAACAACACACACGACTGTCCCGGTAGACCCGTCGGCCTCGGATTTTAGTGCGTTCTGTGCAGGGCGGCTGTTTTGAGGCAGGGAAGCCCAGAGGAACGGGTTTTACAAATGTCCTGCAGTTTTAAAACTTTTTTCCTGTCGGTTTCCCACCCACAGCCAGCCAGCCGGACGAGGAGAGCAGGTAGGTCTAGTTGAGGGGTGGGAGGGACCCGATCACGAAGGGGTGGGTCGGGTGAGGAGGGTTCCGATCTCATTGGAGGCAGGGGGGGTCCCGATTGCAAGGGGGGGGGTCCAATGGTGGGGAGTGGAGCAGACAGATCACGGGGGGTTGTTTACTAAGTAGCTTGTCGGGCCTGGAGGAAACACTCCTCGTCCTCCCGGACCACGCGCAGTGCTGTAGGATCACAGAATGGTTACAGCACAGAAGGAGGCCATTCGGCCCGTCGAGCCCGTGCCGGCTCTCTGCAAGAGCATTTCAGCTAGTCCCACTCCCCCCGCCCTTTCCCCGTAGCCCTGCAAATTTTTTTCTTTCAGGTACTTATCCAACTCCCTTTTGAAAGCCGTGATTGAGTCTGCCTCCACCACCCTTTCAGACAGTGCATTCCAGATCCTAACCACTCGCTGCGTAAAAAAGTTTTTTTCTTATGTCGTCTTTGGTTCTTTTGCAAATCACCTTAAATCTGTGTCCTCTGGTTCTCGACCCTGCCGCCAATGGGAACAGTTTCTCTCTATCTACTCAGTCTGGACACCTCATGATTTTGAACACCTCTATCAAATCTCCTCTCAACCTTCTCTGCTCTGAGGATAACAACCCCAGCTTCTCCAATCTATCCACGTAACTGAAGTCCCTCATCCCTGGAATCCTTCTTGGAAATCTTCTCTGCACCCTCTCTCAGGCCTTCACATCCTAAGGCACTTACCTCATGGATTCTACCCTTCTCGCCTCCTTTTACTTGCCGGGTTTACCGAGGCCTGGGAAACCCAGCCGACGTAAGAACATAAGAAGTAGGAGCAGGAGTAGAGTTAAAAATAGAATGACCAAGTCTCCGGAGTGGGACTTGAACCCACAACCTTCTGACTCAGAAGCGAAAGTGTTATCAACTGAGCCACAGCTAACACCGAACCATTCACGGCCTTGAATCACACAAGGCAATTTAATACACCAGTAATCCCGATTAAAAAAGAATGGCTAATTCAGATATGAACAAAATTGGAAACTATTCCAAACTAATAGGATGATATCGCAAAGTTGCCAGATACAAATTTTAGGGGCAAAAAATTTCCATCTGTCTCTGCGATTTAATTCTGCTCTAAAATAAATAGACTAGTCAGAAAAGGGTCATTCAGTTCATCTGTCAGCAATCAGCTCATCGAGAGTAAATTTTTCACCTATTCATTATGTTATGGGCAGAAAGTCCAAATTACTTGCAAGGCGTGTATCTTTATCAATAAAATGTGAAATAAGCTGTAAAACTAAAACATGAAGTTGGAACACTAGCCTTCAATTTAATCATCCTCATTGCACCATCGCTGACTGCATTACATCAGTGACTACACTTTAAAACTACTTAATTAGCTGTAAAGCGCTTTGGGACATCCTGGAGGTCATGAAAGGCGATATATAAATGCAAGTCTTTCTTTTTAATCCTTTCGGCGTCCTATTTAATCCTGTGCTGATCCTCCGAATCACCAAGACTGCCTACTCCCACCTCCATAATATCACTCGTCTCCTCCCCTGCCTCCGCCCATCTGCTGCTGAAACTCTCGTCTGTGCTTTTATTACCTCCAGACTCGACTATTCCAATACTCTCCTGGCCGGCCTCCCATCTTCCACTCTCCATAATCTTAAACTCATCCACAATTCTGCCAAAACGGCCAAGAATACATGCCAGTGGAGTCACAAAGGAAAGCCCAGATTTCTGTACACGTAGAAATAGCTAAAGAGTTTGTCAGCATGGTTTGTTTTAAAACGATAGGCCTTGAGGTGGTCAGATGGAGGTCAACAGAATAGAGAGGCAGTTTTTTTGATGTGCTATTTATGGTTTTACTGTCTAAATGTTGAATTGGAATCAGTGAAATTAGACTTGCGTTTTCTGGCAATCGTCATGCAAATATAAGACTGCTATCGTTCAAATTCGTGGCATAACCCATCATTAAAATTTAGCGTCCATTTTTAATGAGCAGTCCCTCAACCTTAACAAGTGCTAAATTAGAGATAAATCAAAAAAATCACATTTTACCAATAAAAATACATATGGAAGATTGAAATAAAGACTTGTATTTATATAGCGCCTTTCAAGACCACCGGATGTTCCAAAGCGCTTCACAGCCAATAAAGTATTTTTCTTTTTGAAGTGTGGTCACTGTTATGATGTAGGAAACGCGGCAGCCAATTCGCTCACAGCAAGCTCCCACAAAACAGCAATGTGATAATGACCAGATAATCTGTTTTAGTGATGTTGATTGAGGGATAAATATTGGCTAGGACCCCTGCTCTTCTTCGAAATAGTGGATCTTTTACGTCCACCTGAGAGTGCAGACGGGACCACAGTTTAATGTCTCATCCGAAAGATGGCACATCCAATAGTACAGCACTCCCTCAGTGCTGCACTGGAGTGTCAGCCTAGATTTTTGGGCTCAAGCTGTGTAGCATATTATTTACTGTACAATTTATGTAGCAATGCTGTTTAAGCAGAAGCCAGGTTACACAGACTGTATTAGCTGGTATTAACAAAATGGTCCTATTTTGCTGTCTACCGAGCACAAAGTTAGAAAACCCCTGGAATTTGTGCTACGACGACAAGGTTCTGTATGAGGTGTTAAATGAAGCACAAATGATTTCACGAATGTTAATCAGAAGTGTGCTAATGCAGGTGGAATCCAAATGGTGTTTGCATTCACTTCAAATGAACTTCAATCAATTTTAGACTGTCATATTAAATTTTTTTTCCAAATGCTTACTTTCAGACGAGGTACATTAATTGCCATTATGACTCAGTAGAGTCATAAAAATCTCAAGTACATGGATAGTTTATCTTGCTTAAACAAACTGAAGATATCCAAAGTGCACACTTATTTCAATAATGCATACTGTTCAAGAATATTACTTCCAAATGCCCTTAATTATAATTGCAAAATAAGCAATGCATCATTTAAAGTTGTCTTTAAACTCTCATTTTAAAACAAAAGAATTGGTTGGCAAAGTTAAATATGAAGCAAATGTTGCTGTAATTCTAGTTGGTTTTTTTTTTTGCACACTACTTTTTATTTTCAGATAGGAAGAACAATTGCATCAGGTGGACAGACTTCAAGGGATTTTTTTTTTTGACTCATTCAAAATTCAAGGTATCAATGTGATCCAGATGGGGCATTTTAAAAGGGAGTTATAGAGCTTAATGGCAATACCAGTTATGCAGGTAGAAGATCTCTTCCTCTCCCCGCATGGGTCATAGTATGCATGCTGGGTTTTATACAATTCAGATGAAGTTTGATTCGTTTCAGCTGGACTTTTATTTACTTCTATTCACACCTAAGTTATTTGTGGCACTGCTCTGTTCATTACGGGTTATGAACTACATATAATGAACCTGATCACTTTAGTGGGCAGTCCATTTACTTATGCACAATGCAGCTGTTCTAAGAAGGAACATAACGAAAGGAAATAAGAGCACAACACTGAAACAGATTTATGAAGTCATAGTCTAACATTCCACCAGGAGTGTTTCGAATCCCCAAGTTGCTTTACTAAACCTTGCCACACAAACTTTTTTTTTTTAAACTTACTGAGTGTGAGTCACACACCGAAACAAAAATATTTCACCTACACTGGTGTCCAAAAACATTTTAACAGTTCCATTTAATTTTTTTAATGTATTTGTAATGTGCAGGGCTATGGGGAAAGAGCAGGGGAGTGGAACAAAGGAGTAGCTCTTTCAGAGAGGCGGCACAGGCACGATGGGCCGAATGGCCTCCTTCTGTGCTGTAAGATTCGATGATATTCATCAACACCTTACAACTGGTATGCGCAATAATAGTTTTGAGACAAGATGGTTCAAAACTTCAGTTTAAGCACCTCCACTAATTTACATGCTAAATTAACAATTTACATGAGTTTTTAGGAATCATTTTGGCAGAGAAATAGTTCAATTTCCTATAAAATTTTGTTTCATTAGATCAAACAAATTAACAGTAAACATTGCTCAACTAAAAATAATTTACAGATTTTTTAAAAAAAGTAATTCAGTGTTCATACACACTTACAAGTTTAAACTGCACCACAACAACAAGAACTAGGATTTATATAGCAGCTTTAAAGTAGAAAACCATCCCTTGCCGCTCCACGGACGAAAATGGGCACCAAGCCACAGAAGGAGGTAGGAGGAGTGTTGCTATCACTTTCATTTCAGAGTCAAAAGATTTGTGGGTTCAAACCCCAATCCAGGATTTGAGCACATAATCTAGATTGAAACTTCAATGTATTACTGAGAGAAGGTGCCATTGTCCTCTATACAAGATATTAACCCGTAGCCTTGTCCACCGTCAATAGAGGCTCAGGTGGACGTCATTTCACTCTGAGAAAAGAGAGAGATTTTTAGGGCTGGATTTTGATACTGGGGCGGGTTGGGGTCGTGTCATCTGCATTTCGTATTATCCACCCGACTGCAATTGGATGTGGGAGATTGATGCAATTTTCACTTAATTGGGCAATTGAGTTCCAGCCTGTGGGAACCCATGAACCAATTAGTGGTTTCAGTCTGAAAGTCGCCTCTGATGATGTCATCATTGTTGGTGCATTGCAGGTCAGAGACTGCCTGGCTGTTGCTGTGAGAGGACCAGGTCAGAGACCGCCTGGCTTTTGCTGTGAGAGGACCTGGATGCAAAATGAGCAGCATCACAGAGAGAAAGAGAAAGAGAGAGAGAGAATTTTTTTTCCATCCAGGTCCTCTCACAGCAAAGCCAGACAGTCTCTGAAGACATTCAATGCAGCAGCATCAGAGGCGACTTTCAGACCTAATACTACTACTACGTTCATCACATCTCCGTTGTAATAGTGGACCTGCAGCTGATAGTCAGCTATCCACTTGTGCTCCCGCCAGGTTTCACTGGCGTGTTTCACATCAGGCGTGCTTCACGTCGGAAAAGGGTTAAACTAGCTAAAACATTTCAAAATGGCATTACAGAGCCAATTTAGGGCTTGTTAAGGGCTTTAATGGCCTCTCCCGCCTCTTGGAGGCGGGACGGAGTAAGGAACACTGCGACCGATTTTGTCAAAATTGCGTGGAGGCGGAATGGAGTCGGGATGGGGTCGGGACCCCCGAATCTGCAACTTTAACCCCCCCACACGCCTCCAAACCCAACTCCACGGGTCATTGAAAATCCAGCCCTTATAGTTTATGGCGCCTTGACTGGCAAAAACAATGTTTGCCTACAAAACAATGACTATTTTTGCTAAATTTCTGAGATGTGATGAGGCAATACATAATTGCGTATGTGTTATCTTTCTTTCTTACTCAAGTCATTTATTTCTGTGATCGAGTCAATAGCCTGCTTGCCTCAATATTATTAACAGAGTGACTGCTGCCAACGAACCCGAAGCTGCGCAGAAGAATTCTGCGCATAAATGTTAACTTTCATAAGCCGATAAAATTTTCTTTTCCTGAGGCAGCTCAGTTCGGCAGCGCATAAACGTTATAAATTTCATAAGCCGATAGAAACACGAATTCAACTTTTAACTTTTATTTTCTTCTCCTGACGTGTCTCAGTTCGGCAGCAGCGTTCTCTTTTTCCCCCCACTCCCTCCCCTCCTTTCTCTCTCACCAATCTGTGGGCAGTCTGGCGAGAACAACCAAAAAAACACAAACTGCACGGGCGCAACTAGTTTAATTCGTTGGCAGCAGTCACGCCCTATTATTAATGTACCTCATCATTTGGAAGACAAAGATCATCGACCCCTTCTTTCTCAATCAACCGCCTGCCCAGCAAAAAGTATTTCAGTCTGCTGACCTTTTTACAATTGAAAGCTCCAAATCACAGGATTATCCTGGTTATTTTTAATATCTTGTCATGCTTCGCTGTTAAAATTAGATTTTTCTGGAACTGGGTTCCTCTCTTCACACAACGTACGTTATAACAGACAACCAGATGTAAGCCAGACCAAGTGTGGGTGCCAGATTCCCTTTCCTGAAGGATATTAGTGAAACAGTTGAGTTTTTACGATAATCCAGTTTTCATTGCCATTTTTCTGATGCCAACCCACGAATTACCAGATTTATTGAATTCCTTTTCACAAGTTGCCATGGTTGAATTTCAACTCAGGACCTCTGGATTGCTCATTTATAAAGGAAAGATTGACTAACCTGGATCTTGTCTCTCTTTAAAAGAGAATACTGCGAGGGGATATAATAGAAGTGTTTAAATCAGTAGTCGGGAAAATGTTAGAATCTATTATTAAGGACGTGGTAACAGGGCACTTAGAAAATAATAATAGGATTGGGCAGAGTCAACACGGATTTATGAAAGGGAAATCGTGTTTGACAAATCTGTTAGAGTTTTTTTTGAGGGTGTAACTAGCAAGGTAGATAAGGGGGAAACCAGTGGATGTCGTGTATTTGCATTTTCAAAAAGCATTCGAAAAGGTGCCACACAAGCGGTTATTACACAAGGGCTCATGGGATTGGGGGCACTATATTAGCGTGGATTGAGGATTGGTTGATGGACAGAAACAGAGTAGGAATAAACGGGTCATTTTCAGGTTGGCAGGGCTGTAACTAGCGGGGTACCACTGCAAGGATCAGTGCTTGGGCCTCAGCTATTTATAATCTATATTAATGACTTAGATGAGGGGACCAAGTGTGCTGACGATACAAAGCTAGGTGGGAAAGTCAGTTGTGAGGAGGACGCAGAGGCTGCAAGGGGATATCGACAGGTCAAGTGAGTGGACAAGAAAATGACAGATGGAATATAATATGGAGAAATGTGGCTATCCAATTTAAAAATAGAAAAGCAGAATGGGGTGGTTCAGGGGTGATCGCAATGGGGGTCCGAGATTGGGGGGGGAGAGATGGGAGGAGGAAAAATCGGAGGTCGCGGGAGAGATAGGGGGTCAGTGATGGGGGGTTGTTTGCAGGTTAGCTTGTTGGGCCTGGAGGAAACACTCCTGCTCACTTGGCTGACGAGCAGTTCTGTAAAGGCACTTAGCGGATGGGTCCGGCCCTTCTCGTCTCCTTTTACTTGCCGGGTTTCCCCCGAGGACCAGGAAACCCGGCCTACATGGGTTTAAAAAATAGAAATCCTGTTAAAACGGAGACACGCAGGCTCCTTAAAAGGTTTCACGACTGACCCGCCTCCTGCGAGCAGGTTAAAACCGGAAGTGGGCGGGTTTGAGGTAGGTTGGGATCCTGTTTCAGATTTTTAACATTTTAACTTCCCACCCAACCCAAACCCACCCATTTTGGGGTTAAAATTACCCCATGTTACTATGTTTTAACCACTAGGCTATCACGCCCATAAAATTTACCTGATTTCCCTTAGCTCATTCATTCAATTCAAGGGCCTTCCGCAATATTGGCTTGTGAACTAGCAGCCGGGGAGAAGAAGGAAAAAAAAGGACTTGCATTTCTATAGCGCATTTCACTACCTCGGGACGTCCCAAAGAGCTTTACAGCCATTGAAGTACTTTTTGAAGTGCAGTCACTGTTGTAATGTAGGAAACAGGGCAGCCAATTTGCACACAGCAAGCTCCCACAAACAGCAATATGATAATGACCAGATAATCTGAGCTGGCCTCGCCCCTCCCTAACTCTGTAACCTCCTCCAGCCCTACAACCCTACGAGATCTCTGCATTCCTCCAATTCTGGCCTCTTGAGCATCCCCGATTTTAATCGCTCCACCATTGGCGGCCGTGCCTTCAGCTGCCTCGGCCCCAAGCTCTGGAATTCCCTCACTAAACCCCTCTGCCTCTCTACTTCTCTCTCCTCCTTTACGACGCTCCTTAATACCAACCTCCATCTGCCCTAATATCTCCTTGTGGCTCGGTGTCAAACTTTGTTTAATAACGCTCCTGTGAAGCGCTTTGGGACATTTTACTACGTTAAAGACACTAGTTGTTGATACAATTTGTTTTTAGCGATGTTGGCTGAGGGATAAATATTGGCCAGGAGGCCGGGGAGAGAACTCCCCTGCTCTTCTTCTGATGTCCACCTGAGGGGGCAGACAGGACCTCGGTTTAACATCTCAAGTACATGTGCAGAATGAATCTAACATTTGGGCCAACGAGCACGCACTGAGAACTGACATTATTATTTTATGTTACCAACAAAATACACTGCTGCAGAAAAGCAATGAGAGCAGCATCAATGTCCTTCACGTTGCACTTCCCGAATAAACCACTAAATGCAATAAGGTGCCTGAAGTGGCAGGGTGAGAGTGGAGTGGGAGGGTTCAGAGATTCTGGGAACCAAGACCAAGTAAAATAATCCAGCATTTTATCACCCTAGCCTCTAGCAGCTCCAGGAAGATTTCATCCCAAATTACTGAGACAGCCACTGTTTTGTTTGCCACTACAAACTGTCACAAGCAATGATGAAAAAAAAACAACAGATGCAGGAGATCTCTCTCCCAGGAGTGCTCAGGAATAAATCCATTTGTAGGGCCTCAGGCTGGAGCATTTTTTTGTAAACTATGTAACACTCCTATTTGACCACTTCGCCTCAACTGTACCAATTGCTAAAAATGAACATCACTAAGTTCATCCCAGAATTTATGAAAATTACTCTTGACTTCTATATTCATTTTATCTAGTGTTTACTGATTAGTGAAGATTGAACAATGCATTATACTGAGGATAAGATTACTCTACAGGAGAAGCACCACAGTAAACTACAAATAAAAGAATGAACAAACTTGTATTTATATGGAGCATTTCATGTTTTCACGATGTCCCAAAGCACTTATCAGCCAATGAAGAACTTTTGAAGTGAAATCACTGTTGTAGAGGGAAACGTGACAGCAAATTTGCGCACTGCAAGGTCCCACAAACAGGAACATAAGAACATAAGAAATAGGAGCAGGAGTAGGCCAATCGGCCCTTCGAGCCTGCTCCGCCATTCAGTAAGATCATGGCTGATCTGATCCTAACCGCCAATCTACTATCACAGAACCATCTCCTGCAGCTAACAGAATTGCACACACGAAATAGGAGCAGAATCAGGCTACACGGTCCCTGGGCCCGCTCCACTACCCACAGGGCCATGACCGATCCGAACCTAGACTCATGTCCAAATTCCTGCCCGCTCCCCGTAACCCTTAATGCCCTTTACTTCTAGGAAACTGTCTATTTCTGTTTTAAATTTATTTAATGATGTAGCTTCTACAGCTTTTTGTGGCAGCATATTCCATGGACCTACCACCCTCTGAGTGAAGTAGTTCCTCCTCATCTCAGTTTTGAAAGAGCAGCCCCTTATTCTAAGACTATGTCCCCTAGTTCTAGTCTCACCCGTCATCGGGAACATCCTCCCCGCATCCACCCGATCCAACCCCTTCACAATCTTATATGTTTCAATAAGATCGCCTCTCATTCTTCTGAACTCCAATGAGTAGAGTCCCAATCTACCCAACCTCTCCTCATATGACCACCCCCTCATCCCCGGGATTAACCGAGTGAACCTTTTTTGCACTGCCTCGAGAGCAAGGATGTCTTTCCTTAAGTAAGGACACCAAAACTGTATGCAGTATTCCAGGTGCGGTCTCACCAATACCTTGTACAACTGAAGCAATACCTCCCTATTTTTATATTCTATCCCCCTAGCAATGAAAGCCAACATTCCATTTGCCTTCTTAATCACTTGCTGCACCTGCATACTAACCTTTTGAGTTTCGTGCACCAGGACCCCCAGATCCCTTTGCACTTCAGTACTCTCCAGTTTCTTGCCATTAAGATAATAAATTGCTCTAGGATTTTTCCTGCCAAAGTGCATCACCTCACACTTTCCAGTGTTGTATTCCATCTGCCAAATCTCTGCCCACTTACTTAGCCTGTCTATGTCCCCTTGCAGGTTTTTTATGTCCTCCTCACTCACTACTTTCCCTCCCATCTTTGTATCATCTGCAAATTTTGATATGTTACACTTGGTCCCTTCCTCCAAATCGTTAATATAGATTGTAAAGAGTTGGGGACCCAGCACTGACCCCTGTGGAACACCACTAGTTACTGATTGCCAGTCTGAGAATGAACCATTTATCCCAACTCTTTGCTTTCTGTTAGATAGGAATGAGAGAATGACCAGATAAACTGTTTTAGTGAAGTTTGTTGAGGAATAAATGTTGGCCAGGACACCGGAAGAGCTCTGCTCTTCTTCAAAAAGTATCCTGGGATCTTTTACGTCCATCTGAAAGGATGTTTTCAGGTCTCCTCTTAAAGATGGCACCTCTGCCAGTGCAACACTCCCTCAAGTACTGCACTGAAGTGTCAGCCTAAATTATGTGCTCGGGTCTCTGGAGTGGGGTTTGAACCTTCTGACTCAACGGTGAGAGCGCTACCACTCAGCCAAAACTGACACCTTATAAACTATAAAAAGTACACAAGAAACTTCTGAAACAAAAAGTTCTACACACGTTATAGTTGGTAACACCATCGCCTCTGAGTCAGAAGGTTGTGGGTTCGAGGCCCACTCCAGAGGCTTGACCACAAAAATCTAGGCTGACACTTCAGTGCAGTGCTGAGGGAGCTCTGCACTGTCGGAGGTGCCGTCTTTCAGATGAGACGTTAAACTGAGGCCCCGTCTGCTCTCTCAGGTGGATGTAAAGGATCCCATGGCACTATTACGAAGAGGAGCAGGGGAGTTATCCCCGGTGTCTTGGCCAATATTTATCCCTCAATCAACTTCACTAAAAAACATATTATCTGGTCATTATCTCATTGCTGTTTGTGGGGGCTTGCTGAGCACAAATTGGCTGCCACGTTTCCTACATGACAACAGTGACTATACTTCAAAAAGTACTTCATTGGCTGTAAAGCGATTTGGGACGTCCGGTGGTCGTGAAAGATGCTATATAAATGCAAGTCTTCCTTTTTCCTTTTTTATTCGTTTTGGTGTAGTTGTTCAAGTCATAGATAGGTAGTGAAATATATCATATACCAATCTCTCAACAATAAAATAAATTGTTGAGAAGTCAAACCATCTCGAGTGGTATTAAGTTGTAGAGACCAAGAAGGTCTAATGTTTGATCTCTCGTCTAAACTATTAATCTCAAACACCACAATAGTGGAGATGTAACAACTGGCCAAAAGTGTATGGTCTTTGGGCGAGGGCATGGATGAGCTCAGTTATCATAGCCTCATTATCAAAAGCCAAATAGCACGTCAACCCTCACCATCCTTAAACAAAATCAATAAGTGTGTCACTTGATCAAGGGCTACGAGAGCCAGCAGAACCACAGCACGGCATAAGTTACCATTGTGAAGAGAGGAGAAAAAATATGGGAAAAGATAATTTTAAGAATAAGAAGAACACATGACTAGAAGCTGTGGGAGTTTTTTTTTTAAATGGTGAGAGATTGGAAAATGTTGGTATTCAGAGGGCACTCGGTGTCCTTGTATACGAGTCACAGAAAGTTAACATGCACGTACAGCAAACAATTAGGAAAGCAAATGGTATTTATTATAGAGGGATTGGAGTAGAAGAGTAAAGAAGTCTTACTACAATTATATAGGGCCTTGGTGAGACCACACCTGGAATACTGTGTACAGTTTTAGTCTCCTTGCCTAATGAAGGATATACCTGCCTTATAGGGAGAGCAGCGAAGGTTGACTAGATTGATTCTTGCAATAAGGGAATTGTCCTATGAGGAAAGATTGCGTAGGCTAGGCCTATATTCCCTAGAGTTCAGTAGAATGTGAGGTGATCTCATTGAAACGCATAAAATTCTTAAAGGGCTTGACAGGGTAAATGCTGGAAGGATGTTTCCGCTGGCTGGGGACTCTAGAGCGCAGGAAACGGTGGCATAGTGGTTATGTTACTGGACTAGTAATCCAGAGACCAGGACTAATGATCCAGAGACATGAGTTCAAATCTCACCACGGCAGCTGGGGAATTTAAATTCAGTTAATTAAATAAATCTGGAATAAAAAGCTAGTATCAGTAATGGTGCTACAAAAAACAAGAATAATAATAAAACCGGACACGACAAAGGCACAACCCAGCCCAGTCGATCCTGCAAAGTCCTCATGAACATCTGGGGACTTGTGCCAAAATTGGGAGAGCTGTCCTACAGACAAGTCAAGCCACAGCCTGACAGTCACACTCACAGAATCATACCTTTCAGCCAATGTCCCAGAATCACCATCCCTGGGTGTGTCCTGTCCCACCGGCAGGACAAACCCACCAGAGGTGTCGGCACAGTGGTTTACAGTCGGGAAGGAGTGGCCCTGGGAGTCCTCAACATTGACTCCGGACCCCATGAATTCTCATGGGCAAGGAAACCTCCTGCTGAATACCACCTACCGCCCTCCCTCAGCTGATGAATCAGTACTCCTCCATGTTGAACACCACTTACAAGAAGCATGGAGAGTAGCAAGGGCACAGAATGCACTCTGGGTGGGGGACTTCAATTTCCATCACTAAGAGGGCCTCGGTAGCACCACTACTGACCGAGCTGGCGGAGTCCTGAAAGACATAGCTGCCAGACTGGGCCTGCGACAGGTGGTGAGAGAACCAACAAGAGGGAAAAACCTACTTTGACCACGTCCTCACCAATCTACCTGTCGCAGATGCAGCTGTCCATGACAGCACTGGTAGCAGTGACCACCGCACAGTCATTGTGGAGATGTAGTCCCATCTTCACACGGAGGACACCCTCCATCGTGGTGTGTGGCACTACCACCATGCTAAATGTGATAGATTCAGAACAGATATAGCAGCACAAAACAGGGCATCCATGAGGCGCTGTGGGGCAGCAGCAGAATTGTATTCCATCACAATCTGTAACCTCATGGCCCAGCAT
The DNA here is from genome assembly GCA_030390025.1 of Squalus acanthias. Classification (NCBI taxonomy): domain Eukaryota; kingdom Metazoa; phylum Chordata; class Chondrichthyes; order Squaliformes; family Squalidae; genus Squalus; species Squalus acanthias. The sequence goes on along the minus strand of CM059432.1, from coordinate 6,530,115 downwards.
ATCCCTCACTCTACCAATACCATCAAGCCAAGGGACCAGCCCTGGTTCAATAAGGAGTGCAGAAGAGCATGCCAGGAGCAGCACCAGGCATACATAAAAATGAGGTGCCAACCTAGAGAAGCTGCAACACAGGACTACATGCATGCTAAACAGCGGAAGCAGCATGCTAGAAACAGAGCTAAGCGATTCCACAATCAACAGATCAAAGCTCTGCAGTCCTGCCACATCCAGTCATGAATGGTGGTGGACCATTAAACAACTAACAAGAGGAGGCGGCTCCATGAATATCCCCATCCTCAATGATGGCGGATCCCAGCACGCGAGGGCAAAAGACAAGGCTGAAGCATTTGCAACCATCTTCAGCCAGAAGTGTCGAGTGGATGATCCATATCGGCCTCCTCCTGAGGTCCCCAACGTCACAGAAGCCAGTCTTCAGCCAATTTGATTCACTCCACGTGATCTCAAGAAACGGCTGAGCGCACTGGATACAGCAAAGGCTATGGGCCCCGACAACATCCCGGCTCTTGTGCTCCAGAACTAGCCGCACCTCTAGTCAAGCTATTCCAGTACAGCTACAACACTGGCATCTACCCAACAATGTGGAAAACTGCCCAGGTATGTCCTGTCCACAAAAAGCAGGACAAATCCAATCTGGCCAATTACCGCCCCATCAGTCTACTCTCAATCATCAGCAAAGTGATGGAAGGTGTCATTGACATTGTTATAAAGTAGGCCATTTGGCCCCTCGAGCCTGCTCCACCATTCAATAAGATCATGGCTGATCTTCTACCTCTCCTGCACTATCCCCATATCCCTTGATTCCCTAATATCCAAAAATCTATCAATCTCTGTCTTGAATATACTCAACGATTGAGCCTCCAAAGCCCTCTGGGGTAGAGAATTCCAAAGATTCACCACCCTCTGAGTCAAGAAATTTCTCCTCATCTCAGTCCCAAATGGCCGACCCCTTATTCTGAGACAGTGACCCCTGGTTCTAGGCTCCTCAGCCAGGGGAAACATCCTCCCTGCATCTAACCCCGTCAAACCCTGTAAGAATTTTGTATGTTTTAATGAGATCACCTCTCATTCTTCTCATCTATAGGGAATATAGGCCTAGTCTACTCAATCTCTCCTCATAGGACAAACCCCCATCCCAGGAATCAGTCTGGTGAACCTCCGTTGCACTCCCTTGATGGCAAGTATATCCTTCCTTTGGTAAGGAGACCAAAACTGTACAGATAATGAAGCAGTCCATGCCCACATGCAGCAAGACCTGGACAACATTCAGGCTTGGGCTGATAAGTGGCAAGTAACATTCGCGCCACACAAGTGTCAGGCAATGACTATCTCCAACAAGCGAGAGTCTAACCACCGCCCCTTGACATTCACCGGCATTACCATCACCGAATCCCCCACCATCAACATCCTGGGGGTCACCATTGACCAGAAACTTAACTGGACCAGCCACATAAATACTGTGGCAACAAGAGCAGGTCAGAGGCTGGGTATTCTGCGGCGAGTGTCTCACCTCCTGACTTCCCAAAGCCTTTCCACCATCTACAAGGCACGAGTCAGGAGTGTGATGGAATACTCTCCACTTGCCTGGATGAGTGCAGCTCCAACAACACTATGTTCAAGGCCGAGCTAGATAAATGTTTGGACTCTCGGGGAATCGAGGGATATGGACATCGGATGGGAAAGTGGAGTTGAAGTAGAAGATCAGCCATGATCTTATTGAATGGTGGAGCAAGCTCGAGGGGCCGAATGGCCGACTCCTGCTTCTTTTTCTTATGTTATGATTTAGGTTATTGCCCAGCATAGCAACTTATGATGTGAATCGCACTTGTGATCTTCAAAAAACAAAAGGAAACCGATTCGAATGTGTTGAGCTGTTCCTTTATGTTTGTTGGAATTTACTCTGAAGCAAAAATGCCCCAGTACCACTAATACAAACTTAAACTCAGGGTGCGGAGAGTGACACATTCTTGTTAAGCTACTTGCTTTCTCGGTCCTCATCGTTCATCTGTATAGCTCATCAGGCAAGAATAGCTTCCAGACATGAAATTCTAGTAATCTTTTCATAGTCAACTTTTCATTATCTTGACACTATCAAGATCAAGAGCAAGAGCAAATTTTAAAGGCTCAAATGAAAACAGGTGCATAAAAAGTATACTTCTAAGTCTTTCAATCATCTGTTTTTGTGAAAAAAGTCTTTATCTATGAACTGTAATAATCCAACTGACAAGCTGACAAGAGACTTCTTACAGAGCATTATTTTACACATTATTATATAATTAAGTTTGTCTCAATTCTCCAATTGAGTTTAAGAGCACCAATTGCACCACCACCATCTGGTGAATAAATCTAGAACCGACAACTAAGACACCACCACCTGGTGACAAATGTTAACTGCTACCATTCACAAATGGAATCACAGAAATTATAGCACAGAACGAGGCCATTCAGCCCATCATGCCTGTGCTAGCTCTTCAACTAAAGTTTATTCTCGAACCAAGGTCCCTGTTCTATCCAGATACATAGGAACATATATAAACAGCAGTAGGCCATTCAGCCCCTCGAGCCTGTTTCCCCATTCAATTAGATCACGGCTAATGTGTAACTGAACTCCATCTACCTGGCTTGGTTCCGTAACCCTCAATATCCTTGCCTATTATGTATCAATATTTCTAGCCAATATTGATAATCTTCCTATCTCCATTTTAATAAATGGGATATCTTGTATCCAGAGGGTCCTAATTTTCCAAATAGCAACTGTAACCCTTTCAAGTAAAGGACAATGCAAGAATAATTTTCCGTAAATGTCTACTGTTGAATGATGTCCGGCACAATTAATATATACATGAGAATTCCCTAACTAATCACATCATTAGACTAGATTAAAATTTGTAATAACATAAGAATTAAGCGCAGGAGTCGGCCGTACGGCCCCTCGAGCCTGCTCCACAATTCAATAAGATCATGGCTGATCTTTGACCTCAACTCCACTTTCCCGCCCGATCTCCATATCCCTTGATTCCCCTAGAGTCCAAAAATCTATCGATCTCAGCCTTGAATATACTCAATGATTCAGCATCCACAGCCCTTTGGAGTAGAGAATTCGAAAGATTTACAGCCCCGAGTGAAGAAATTCCTCCTCATCTCAGTCTGAAATGGCCGACCCCTTATCCTGAGACTATGCCCCCTAGTTCTAGACTCTCCAGCCAGGGGAAACAGCCTCTCAGCATCTACCCTGTCAATCCCCCTCAGAATCTTATATGTTTCAATGAGATCACCTCTCATTCTTCTAAACTCCAGAGAGTATAGGCCCAATCTACTCAATCTCTACTCATAGGGCAACCTATTCTATTGCTTTTCAGTACAGAAGTGTTACTGCATGGGGTTAATGTGTTCTTATAAAATTCTTCATCAGGTCTAATCCATTTTCTTGATTCCAAAGTGAAGCAATTCAACTAGTAAATTAGTCAGGCTCTAGGTTATTATTTTGTGCTGAAAATTACCTATAGTTAGAGAAGTAACAAGGGACAACTATGTTACTTCCTCAGATATTGCCACGTTTCTAGAGACTTATGGCAAGACAAAAGCCTTTATCTGAAGCCACAATTAAATAACATGTTTTTAATCCTGGAATAAATCCAGAGTTGAGTTAACCAGCCTAACTGTAAACACTTACGGAGTCTGAACGTAATTCATTCTTCAGTAAAACTAGGCCTTTGATTTTATAGATTCAAATCTAAGGCTCAACTTACTAAATTACCATTAGTTCATACAATTTCCAATTTAAGCATTCGAAAAACACAACTAAATGTGTTTGTGAGTGTGTGTGTGCGCGCGAGAGAGAGAGTAAGTGTTTTCAGTCCATCACATTTCAGATGTCATACTTTGTTACAGATGAAAACAATCTTTAAATTATAAAAGCAGAAAGCCAATAATTTACTGCTGTTGCCAATATGAAGCATTACCCTCTAATTAAGGAACGAGCCTTTGGCATAGTGGGAGCATTCCCGCCTGAGTCAGAAGGTTTAGGGTCCACCCACTCCAGACACTCTCTGAGCACAGACTCTGGCTCAGGTTCTGAATTCTGGATACTCGAGTTTGGTGGGTGGGGGGGTATAATGTTGGTTACAGCCATAGAAGGAGGGTTCACGTTAATCAGCCTGTTAATCCTTCCACTACTTCATACTCTTCTTCAAGGGGAGAGCGTGAAAAAGCAAACAAACCCTCGAATTAGCCTCAGGGAGTGCCAACTAGGAGCAATGAGACCTTGTAGAAACATAGAAACATAGAATCTAGGAGCAGGAGTAGGCCATTCGGCCCGTCGAGCCTGCTCCACCATTCAATACGATCATGGCTGATCATCCAAATCCAATACCCTGTCCCTGCTTTAATCCCCACAGTGCACATATCCCACCCTACCCCCGTAACCCCACGTATTTAGTTCCCCCTAGCATATCCCATCCTATCCCCATGGCCTATTTGCATGCAGCTACACCTTCACAACAAATAAATACACATTGTGCATTACTCCTGTTCTTATAAATATCTTCTGATTTACCATGATCAACACTGCTGGAGATTTAGTAGTAAATATGTAAACCTGTACAATTTTTACTGAAAGTGCATTCTTTACTGAAAAAAATTACTAGAGTTTTGGGAAACCAAGATTTCACAGGAAAACAATTTTTGAAGCTCCACAGATGGCTAAATGGGTAAAACATCTAGCTGTGGTACTGAGCCAGAGAGAGCAGGAAGTCCCCCAGGTTCAATTACTGATGTGAGCTACATTAGCTGAACTCAGCCATATTGGAAGTCGGGGACTTACGAGCGAACTCAAGACCACTGGATCACCGTTACTGCTCCCTATTGCTATCCAGCTGGAATAGCATGCATGTGGAGAAAATCAATCTTTCCCCCACCCACCCCCCCGCCCCCGCTTCCGAGATACAATAGTCTGCCAACACTCGCTGTGAAGCATCATGCGTAAAGAATGGACACTTGAGCAAGGTACTGGATACTGGCAGGATTTAGCTCAGGCACTCTACATAAGCCTGAAAATCTCTTCCCTCTGCACAACACTTGCTGGTTGTGAGCAAAACCAACTATAGCGGGAATAGCTCAGCTCCTCAGATCGCATCTCTAATGCTGTCTAAACAGACTAATTTGTACACAAATTGGTGTAAAGTGTTGTCATGTTGGATGACTCATCTTTACTTGTGTTAATGGCATTTATGTTAACATTTTCCCTTGTCTTCTTCACTTCCACAGAACTACTAAAATTACTCTAAGTAAGAACAGACATATCTGAAATAGACGATGGAGGAAAGTAGACCGTTCATTCACTTGCGAACATTTCAGCATCAACTCTTGTACAGGCATTCCATAAAATAGGGTAAACTGTTTACTTATCAAAAACAGAGCAACTAAAATGGAAGAGCAGAACAAGCTGTGTTGGAGATGGATGAATATGTCATTGAGGTACAAGCAAATAAATGGAGTGCCATTTTCTAAACCGTGTGTGATCCCATACAGCAAGTTTCCCCATTATACATATGATGAATGTACTTTACTAAAATATCAATTTGTATTCTAACCATGCATTTACATTTCAATTCAGGTTGATGCAAGCACTTCAGGCAGCACTAGCAAGTGAATGTTATTGTATTTGCAATCACATTCAGCATACAATTTACCAATTCATTAAAACACAGTAACTTCACCATTCTGTTTCTCATTAGGCAACCATTCAGCGGGAAATGCAAATGAATAGAACAAAGGTATCGGTGAATGTGACCAATTTGATTGTCTCGTAAATGAACTGCCTCTGGTGCATTCTTAATGGCTGTCAACTCACCAGTATGATGGAAGTCGAAGTAATTTGCCATAAAAAGCTGTGCTGAAAGGAGGGATGACCGGGGCAGGAGGACAGAACGATCCTCCACTATCCAAGGAGGTCAGGCCTGCCTGGAAACCAAATATCTGCAATAACAAAGCAGAGAGGATCAAAAACTGCACAACAAGAAAAGCTTTAATGAAGACAGGATGAAACATGTCAACTTCAATTTTCTTTACAATGAACACACACTAAACGCTTGTCCCTATCATTGCATCACCACCTCGTCTGCCTAACTTCTCAAAGTCATGACCCTTAAACAACGCTTAACATCAAAAAGGTCCTTTTTTTTTTCCTTTACCTCTCCTATTATTAATTCAAAATGCAATTGTTTTAATAATCAGATATTCCGTTAGTTGAACTTCAGACAAATCCAGATGACAGATTGAGGACAACAATATAATTTCATCAAAGTTTCCCAAAAAAATACAAAAATAGGACTGGCATCATGTGAGACAAGGCGACAAAAAAGTATTTATGTCTCGGTTAACCAAGAGACCAAAATAAATGATGATTGAGCTGTCCACACTAGCCTTTTGAGTAAACAGGATTTAAATCAACATTTTATCGAGAATTCTTCGGCTTTAACAATTTTGTCTGCAGCCCAGTCATTGGCACTCGCTTAATAGAACTTTTCAAAAATAATTTTAGATCTGTGCTTCAATTACCAGTAATGTTATGCCTGCGACTAAGTGGCTATATTTTGCAATGTCAGAGATAACGGGATAAAAGTGTTACTGGACGGGAAATTCTGTTTGCTTTTGCTGTGATTTCTATTTTGATTGAAGTAAATTTGGGAAATGGGGTGTACAAGGTTTAGTTTCAAAATATACGCTCAGAGAGCAACGTACGTTTGTGGTAATTCGAGAAACAGCAATTAAGATTTATTCAAGACATTCCAGCTGCACTTCCACAAATTGTATTTTCAGTGCATTAAACTTCAGCTGGTACTCATTAAACAATCTAATCATCCAAATGTCGCTTTACTGTAAAAGATCAGGTTTCACAAATGGGAAAAAGAATTTTCAAAGAATGTGAATGGCTGAAAAATAAGAAGGGACATTCTTGTTGCTTGAGTGTTAAAACTACCCAATAGCTCAAATGAATTGAAGACATTTTAGCTATGTACGCTAACTAGAGACAGAGTCAAGCCGAACACTTGCAGTTGTTTGCTGAATCCCCACAAAGCGATGCTGTTTATTATTAAACATTCTTGCCAATTACTGGCATCTTTTTCATCACATTCTGCGAGCTCCAGAAATGGATTTTTAATTCTTATGATTAACTAGCAGAGTTTAAATGAAGATGTAGAACTGCCGAGTTATGCTAAAAAAAGAGAGCAGCGAGGAGACAGACATCAGTGCCAAAGCTCTGAGCTCGCTGTAACAATTACATCATTTCAAAAAGGCCTGGTGTCATCCTTGTGCCACTCCAGCTGTATCTATGATCTGCGTAACAGCCCGACTGGCCTGAACAGCAACGGGCTACAAATGCCACAACTGTCTTTCACGCTAACACAACGTGGTGCAGACAACAAAGTTTGTTCGGTCACCATTGTGTAAGCATAAAATGATAGTCACAAAAAGTTTTAAGATAAACAAAAATATTTAAATTAGATAGTGAGGTTACAATTCTTCTAATCTAATTACAGTGCAATCACTGGGAGTACAGTGTGTGAATTTCAGCACCCCACTAACCGCTCCCCATTCTTGTTTTGCGGATCTCCCTGAAGTCAGGCCTTCCATTTAGTTATGCTATAATTAGCTGAGTATTCCTAGGCCTCTGGAAATAGCACTTTGTATCCAGTCACCAAGAGCGTACAAGAATAGAGTGGATTGACTTGGCCTATAACCTTTACAAGTAGTTTTAAACATCTTACTAATATTTCCACCTTCTTGCTTTCGTGTCCCTCATGCTGTGAACCACTCCCAGCAGAGTGGTTTGAAACTGATCTAATAAGAACATAAGAATTAGGAGCAGGGCTGTACGGCCCCTCAAGCCGACTCCGCCATTCAATAAGATCATGGCTGATCTTCGACCTCAACTCCACTTTCCCGCCCGATCCCCATATCGCTCAACTAGAGTACAAAAATCTATCTATCTCAGTCTTGAATATACTCAATGATTCAGCATCTACAACCCTTTGGGGTAGAGAATTCCAAAGATTCACAACCCTCAGTGAAGAAATTCCTCCTCATTTGGCAGATGGAATACAACACTGGAAAGTGTGAGGTGATGCACTTTGGCAGGAAAAATCCTAGAGCAATTTATTATCTTAATGGCAAGAAACTGGAGAGTACTGAAGTGCAAAGGGATCTGGGGGTCCTGGTGCACGAAACTCAAAAGGTTAGTATGCAGGTGCAGCAAGTGATTAAGAAGGCAAATGGAATGTTGGCTTTCATTGCTAGGGGGATAGAATATAAAAATAGGGAGGTATTGCTTCAGTTGTACAAGGTATTGGTGAGACCGCACCTGGAATACTGCATACAGTTTTGGTGTCCTTACTTAAGGAAAGACATCCTTGCTCTCGAGGCAGTGCAAAAAAGGTTCACTCGGTTAATCCCGGGGATGAGGGGGTGGTCATATGAGGAGAGGTTGGGTAGATTGGGACTCTACTCATTGGAGTTCAGAAGAATGAGAGGCGATCTTATTGAAACATATAAGATTGTGAAGGGGTTGGATCGGGTGGATGCGGGGAGGATGTTCCCGATGACGGGTGAGACGAGAACTAGGGGACATAGTCTTAGAATAAGGGGCTGCTCTTTCAAAACTGAGATGAGGAGGAACTACTTCACTCAGAGGGTGGTAGGTCCATGGAATATGCTGCCACAAAAAGCTGTAGAAGCTGCAACATTAATTAAATTTAAAACAGAAATAGACAGTTTCCTAGAAGTAAAGGGCATTAAGGGTTACGGGGAGCGGGCAGGAATTTGGACATGAGTCTAGGTTCGGATCGGTCATGGCCCTGTGGGTAGTGGAGCGGGCCCAGGGACTGTGTAGCCTGATTCTGCTCCTATTTCGTGTGTGCAATTCTGTTAGATGCAGGAGATGGTTCTGTGATAGATAGTAGATTGGCGGTTAGGATCAGATCAGCCATGATCTTATTGAATGGCGGAGCAGGCTCGAGGGGCCGATTGGCCTACTCCTGCTCCTATTTCTTATGTTCTTATGTTCTTATCTCAGTCTTAAATGGCCGACCCCTTAAAACCAAATTCAAATTCTCAAACTGCTGTGGTGGGATTTGAACTCTTGTTCTCTGGGTTATTATTATTCAAGGTCTGCTGGATTACTAGCCCAGTAACATAACCACTACACTACCGTTCCCCATCTGCTCCCATCTCCATCAATACCATTTGTGCTGGAGTATCCGAAAGTGATGAGCGCACTGATTTTCTCCCCGTGTCAGGAAGCATTTAGCGCCCGCTCCGCTCCTCACCTTTAATGGTGAAATCTATCATTTGAGGACATGCGGAAAGGAAACAGAGTCCTGCCACCCCATGGTACAGTGTGCCAGTGCAACTGGGAAACGCAGCAGATTCTTCTCAACATGAAATTGTTACAATCAATCTATGAAATGCAGTCATTTGAAAATGTTAACTTTTTGTATTTATATCAGAACTAAGGTTTAGTTTGATTTTCTGCTAAATCTTGCATATTTTTTCTCGCATCCTCATTGTTTTTCCAATGAAGGCCGAGTATGCCTTCCTATACAAAAGTCTTACAGATGGAGCGAGCATATGTACAATGTCACAAGCTGACTGCCCATTTGTGAATGTGAGCGCACGCTAACAATATTCAACACCAGGCCAATCTTTTGTTCCAGCTGTGCAAACATGACAGCTCAAGCTCCCGTAACAGGCAGGCAAGCAGGGATCAGAATGGTCCCAGCTACTCACAGCAAGAGCGTATCAATCTGCTGTGGACGAGCACTGGCAATTTTTCATTATGTGAGAAGTCGCACAACACCAGGTTATAGTCCAACAGTTTTATTTGAAATCACAAGCTTTCACCTGACGAAGGAGCAGCGCTCCGAAAGCTTGTGATTTCAAATAAAACTGTTGGACTATAACCTGGTGTTGTGCAATTTTTCATTATTTAGTGAATGCAGTTGAAATTGTAACAATTAATCTGGAAATCTGCACTGCTAAGAATTTATTTTGGAGCGACAGAAGTAGTAGCTTAGCAGAATAAGTCCTTAAGAGCAATCATGTACAAGGTAGAACACATCGGGCTAGAAATTCGTCTCCTTAGCGACTCCGGGGGGGGGGGGCGGGGGGGAGACACGATAATGGGGCGCTAATGACTTACCGCACGGGTGATGGTACCACCACCTGCAAAATTCACCTGGAGGTTTGCGGCGGCGGTAACCCCTAGCGCCACGATCTCCTGCGCCCGGAGATCGTGACGTCATCCGGCTGCACAGCGCCCCGGACCCGAAATTCGGTTCCGACCCCTGCAGCATCGCCGGGCAATAACACCGAGAGCTGCAGGAGGCGTTGTTTGGGAGGCCGGGCGCTTCAGGAGCGCTAATTAAAGGTAAGGCTGCTGGTCTTCAGGGGAAATGTGTTTCCATCCCTTAGGTTGCCGTTTGAAAATTTTTAACTGCCGTGATTGATCAGCCCTCCTCTCTGTTAGAGAGCTTGGGGCTGATAGTCAAGGATCCCGGCTGCCGTCGGCGACGAGGGAGATCGTTGAAATGCAGAGCCTGCAGCGATGGCCCTTCCCTTTGAGGGAGGGAAGGAGCCTCGGATCCCAGCAGTGCTGCACGGGACACTGTGCAGCGCTGCACCTCTACTGCCCCTCCTGCGTGGTTTCGCGCTCCACTTCCTTCCTGCAGCGCTAACACCCAATTTAGAGAAAGCTGAGAATCATTAGCGCCTGGCACTCATTTTTCCAGCTTTCAAAATTTAGCACCCCAAACGGGGCGATACCGAATTTCTCCCCCATCCTGTCCTAAACTTATCCCCACAGTTTTCTGCTTGTTACACAATGCTGTCGTGTTTGAGTGCAAATGACAACATTTACTACACAGAAAGCACATTCGATTCATGTGCAAATTTGGACAAATCAATTTTGTGTCGTAAACAACAAGAACTCCAATCCTCCAAAAAGAAGGGCTCAAATTTATCTCAGTTTCAGGCCAGCAACACCGACTAATTCAGAAGCAACTTGAGCACGCAAATATCATGGGCCCCACTTCCATATCCTGTGCACCTGACAAAACAGTCATCGCCATTAACTTCCTGTAACTGGCTCACCATTTCCTGCAACTACTTTTCTCTCATGTACCTGCATAAATTCCAAATAAACAAAATAAACTTTAAATAAAAACTGAAATTTTTTTGAAACTTCTAATTTCTCCACTTTCCACTTTGCGTTGCGTAGCAGACAAGGTAAGGAAAAGAAAAACGAGTCTAAACCAGCTGCAGGTGAGCTAGAGTATTTTTCTGCCGATTGGCTCAAAAAACTGCTCTTTAATATAAATGGGGTGATTTCAAAAATCAACACGGAACCATATGTGCAATTCAACTTATTTCAAACAAATCCAGCATAGGCTTCTATGGTAAACCGAGTACGAGAGCAGAGTTGTAATTCGCGCCTTGGCATAAAACCACACTTAGGCTTCCGCAAAGGGAACATTTTACAGTTTTGGTGGGTAACCTGCAACTCGGAGGAAACGGGAGCTGAGGGAAGACACCCGCACGACAATGCATGCCGTCCGGTGAGTAACCCACAAGTGACATTGATGGCATTTGACGAAATGTTCACACGGTACATCTTCATAATTGCCTGATGGAAGACAGCATTCAACTGGTGCCAAACTTGCAGGGGGTGGGGAGAGGAGGTGACACCAAAGAAAGAGTGAACACCGGTTCAAATAAAAGTTACAAAAATGTAGCTACAGCAAAAACAACAACTTGCATCCATCTGGCACTTTTAACGTAGTAAAACGTCCCAAGGCACTTCACAGAGTTATCAAACAAAATTTGAAATCGAGCCACATAATTAGGACAGGTGACCAAAAGCTTGGTTAAAGAGGTAGGTTTTAAGGATCTGTCTTCGAGGAGGACAGAGAGGCGGAGGTGTTTCTGGAGGGAATTCCAGAGCGTCGGCAGCTGAAGGCTCATCGCTGCCAATGATGGAGTGATGAAAATCGGTGATGTACAAGAGGCCAGATTTGGAAAAGTGCAGAGATCTCGGAGGGTTGTAGGGCTGGAGGAAGTTACAGATATAGGGAGAGCAAGGCTATGCAAGGATTTGAAAACAAGGAAAGGAATTTAAAAATCGAAGCAAATAGATCTATGATGCAAATGTTGCTGCACTCTGGAGAAATTAGCGCATGCATATGGAAAAAAAATGCATACACAAAGCAGCACCATCACATGCAGTAGTGGGATATGAGCTTTTCCCTCACAATTCCCACATGGATTTCTTGGTCTTGACAATATCTTTGTGGGAAAGTGCCAAAAAACAATAAAGTTACACCTTCGAGTGCAGCAGTTAAGACAATTCTTTCACAATACTATGTTGAACCTCAGTGTTGCTGATCACTTCAGTGAGTTATCGACACAAGTTTAGAACTAAAGTCAACAGAATCTCTCATTTTGTTGGATGTTTTTCTGGAAAAAAAAAACTTGAGGCTAAATGTAGTGTGTTACCATGCCACATTGCCAGGACCCTTCCAGATTCTGTCCTTGGTCTGTGGTAGTGGTGGGGTGACTATCATTACGAACATACGAGCAATGATGGACAGGAAGAGACCCTCTGATCCAACCAGCCTGTCCCACACAATTGTGATATACCTTGTGTATCACAATATATACACTTCCTACCCCACCCAGATCTCCTGGGAGAGATGAAAAACCAGATTTTAAAAAACCCAGGCCAGTTTGTGGAAAAAAAAATTCTGGGAAATTCCTCTCCAACCCCATTAGGCGATCAAAACTAGCCCAGGAGATTAGCTTCAGTGTCCCTGCACAAGGCAACAGGGTAAGGGTTTGATTCCTGATTGCTATCCAGTGACACTGCCGGAGAGGTTGTGGGTGGGTCCGGCAGGTGAAACAGTATCAGGTGCTCCTCATGACAAAATAGCCCAAGTGCACTCATTGCCGGGGTCATAGAGCACAAACAGAGCCCAATTCAGCAAAATGGTCCATGCAATCATACCCCAGCAGGAGAATGCATGAAAATTGTGACAAAAAAGTTAAGATTCTCTACCTTGTAGGATCCTGGAATGTTTGGCCGGAATTTTCCAGGTTGTCAGCAGGTGGGATCAGTGGCGGGTCGGGTGGGAAAGTGTTTTTTTTTTGACAGCGGGTCCTGAAGCCAGCCAGCCAGCAATCCATTCTGCTACTTGTCCCCTGACTCCGCATTCTCTGACCTTGTTCATTAGTCTATTATGGGGTACCTTATCGAAGGCCTTTTGAAAATCCAGATAAATTACATCTACTGCATTACCATTGTCTACTCTCTCTGTTACCTCTTCAAAAAATTCAATAAGGTTGGTCAAGCAAGACTTTCCCTTTTGAAATCCATGCTGACTATTCATTATTATATTTCTGGTTTCTAGATGTTCTTCTATTTTCTCCTTTAGTAGGGATTCCATTATTTTTCCTACCACCGATGAAGAAAATAATGGCACTGAAGAGGGACAAATCCCTAGGGCCAGATGGTTTCCATCCCAGGGTTTTAAAGGAAGCAGATGAGCACATTGCAGATGCCCTAACAATAATCTTCCAAGTTTTCGGGATTCGCATGTCACTCCGCTATTTTAAAATGGTGAGAGGGGGAAACCAGGGAATTATAGACCAGTTAGCCTAACATCTGTTGTCGGGAAATTGCTAGAGTCTATAATTAAGGATAGGGTGACTGAACACCTCGAAAAATTTCAGTTGATGAGAGAGCCAGCATGGATTTGTGAAAGGTAGGTCATGCCTGACAAACCTGATTGAATTTTTTAAGGAGGTGACTAAAGTAGTGGATAGGGGAATGTCTATGGATGGTATTTATATGGACGTTCAGAAGGATTTTGATACAGTCCCACAGAGTAGACTGTTAACTAAGGTAGAGGCCCACGGAATTGAGGGCAAACTACTGACCTGGGTAGGAAACTGGCTGAGCGGCAGGAGACAGGCAATAGGGATATATAGAGATAATAGGTACTCAAATTGGCAGGCGGTGACTACACACACACACACAAGTTTGGAACTCTCTTCCGCAAACGGCAATCGATGCTAGATCAATTGTTAATTTTAAATCGGACATTCGATAGCTTTCTGTTAACCAAAGATATTAAGGGATATGGGCCAAAGATGGGTATATGGAGTTAGGTCGCAGATCAGCCATGATCTCATTGAATTGCGGAGCAGGCTCGAGGGGCTGAATAGCCTACTCCTGTTCCTATGTTAGCAAAATCTCGGCCATAGTATCCTTCACACACCACAATTCCTCCTGACCATTCACTGAACTTGTTTTAGGGTTGGTTAGGAATTATAGGGCTGTTTAGGAATTTTAGGACAGCAGAGATTACCTCCAGGTCAGAACTGAACTGGTTTCTATAATGCAGCTCCGAGGGCGTGAAGGTCACCTGTCTTGGTCCCAAGCATGATACCAAGATGCAAATTTTTATGGACATGCTCAGAACAGAAACAGGACAGGATGATACCGAATTCTTCTAACGGAAATCGTAGATGGGCGGGGAGGTAAAGAGAAGAGAGAACACACTATACTGAAAATTCTCTGCACAGCATCCTCTAAAGCTGAATGAATGCTGTGGAAGTACAAGTCACACACTATTAGAATCCAAAAGGAGCACCAGTTTCTCAGAATATGGTTTCACCAGAACCAACCAAGACTGGTCAAGTTCCTATGATGTGTAAAGGATGCAGATTGAGGAGCAAAAGGAAATCTCACCGACAACATTCTTTTTATACTTTAAAACTTAAAAATGATCACCAACAGTTCAGTCTTTTGACTATTTCAGTAGATTCTGTGAATATTTTTTGCTTCTAATGTGTGCGCTGACCATCAGGGAGAGAAGTTTGGGAGTGCTTTCACAACCGTGCTAATGCCTCAACTTCCATACACAATTAAACAGTCACTGAATGATTGCATTTGTGCTGTTGTTAATTCAGCTCCCTCAGAAGAGTCAAGCTGAATAAGTCTTCTCAGCTGGTTCTGTCAAATATGTTACCAGCAATCATATAAGCCAAAAATATTTAAAGCACGAACCAATGAAACCACTTCCAATCTGAACCATTACCTCACACCCAATGAAAAGATGCACATGTCTCAACGAGCAGGGAGTGCTTTCCTCTCCTTACAAAACAGCAGCAGCAAAACTGCTCGCCTTTCATGACTATGTATTTAAAGGAGTATCCAGCAAAAAGGTTTAAAAAAAAATAATGCAAAACTTTCAGATAAACAAGATTTTAGACTAAATCTGAGTAACTGAGAAGCTGACAGCTCAAAGATTAAAAATAGAACCTTCATTTATTCTAGAAAAAATTAAGAATTTTGTTTTAACCTAAATACTTTGACCAGAAAGGCTGCAATACTAAGTGTGGTCTTCGTTGTTACTCTGTTATTACTTCTACCGCCTCTGTGAAGCAGAAAGAAAAGCTGGAAAGCAAACATACAAGACCCACTTTCAAACATTTCCTGAAATTTGGTCACAATTCTCATTAGGCTGTAACTCAAAAATGCAATTGCTTGCACGTGTACAATGAAAAAGTCTGGCATTAGAATCCCCACAGAATTATTGAAGTTGAAAAACATGCCAATAATATGAATGTCAAAAGAGGGCATTGTCTAGAAAGGCTCAGTGGTGTGATTCTTATATAAGTCACAACTGCCAATTTCAGAAAATCACAGAATGATACACAGCGCACAGAAGGGGGCCATTCTGCCCATCGTGTCTGTGCCAGCTCTTTGAAAGAGCTATCCAATTAGTCCTAATAGTGCTGCAACTATTTCCCCTTTCCAGTATTTATCCAATTCCCCTTTTGAAAGTTATTATTGAATCTGCTTCCATCACCGTTTCAGGCAGCGCGTTCCAGATTATAACTCGCTGCGTAAAATAAATTCTCCTCATCTCGTTTCTGGTTCTTTTGCCAATTACCTTAAAGCGGTGTCCTCTGGTTACCGACCCTTCTGTCACTGGAAACAGTTTCACCTCAGTTACTCTATCAAAATCCTTCATGATTTTGAACATCTCTATTAAATCTCTCCTTAACCTTCTCTGCTCCAAGGAGAACAATGCCAGCTTCTCCAGTTTCTCCAAATAACTGAAGATTGTAGTAAATCTCCTCTGCACCCTCTCTCGGCCCTTGACATCCTTCCTAAAGTGTGATGCCCAGAATTGGACACCATACTCCCGCTGGGGCCGAACCAGTAATTTATAAAGGCTGAGCATTACTTCCTTGCTTTTGTAGAAAGTGACTATTACTACACTTTCTACTCTTTTCTCGAGTAACAGGCAACAAGACCGTCACAGCAGGACTCCAAGAAAAAGCAGACACAGGCAAATATGAACAAAAAAAATCTGATTCAAAGTGGTGTGGAATCTGGAATCAGAATGAGTTCCCTTCATTACACTCCACAGCACATCCGTAACAAATATTCACACACAAAAAATGGCATTTGTAACTAAAAACAGGTCCTGTAATCAAGTAGAAAAGGAAAGCTTGAAGTAGGACAATTAAAGGGGTCTGGATAAAAGAGGGGAAAAGTACATTGGTATCAAAAATACTACTTATTAATCAGTAGTCCACATGGAAAAAAGAAAGACCTATTTACTCCATCAATACTGTTGAATTAGCTAAGAGTGAAGTTGAATAAGATCCAGGAGATCTTGTTTGCTTAGTGCTTAAAATGTCCAACCACTGCGGAGCAAGAATCATAGAATCATTACAGGATTTCAAGACCCGTGCTGACTCTCTTGAAAGGGCAATTCAGCTGGTTCCACTCCCCCGTAGCCCTGCATTTTTTTCCCCTTCAGGTACTTGTCCAATTCCCTTTTGAAAGCCACTATTGAATCTGCCTCCACCACCCTTTCAGGCAGTGCATTCCAGATCATAACCACTTTTTTTGTTCCCTGCACACTCTCTAAAGCCTTCACATCCTTCCTAAAGTGCAGTGCCCAGAATTCGACACAATACTCCAGTTAAGGCCGAAAGGTTCATCGTAACTTGCTGGATTTTGAAAGCCCAGGATCCCGTATGCTTTTTTAACCGCTTTCTCAACCTGCCCTGCCACCTTCAAAGATTTGTGCACATATACCCCCAGGTCTCTGTGTTTATGCACCCCCTTTTGAATCAACAAACTAAATACAATAAAGTATATTGAACAGGATATCAAAATATTTTTGGTACATTTTAAGTTATCATTGATATCCTTGTACTTCAACAATGATACAACATTAAACAGAGGTTACATTTCAGGAAAAGCCTTTATTTTTACCCATATGCTGTACAATAGCATAGAGCTAAAACACGATAACTTTCACTCGTGATTTGCAATGCTTACGGCATATCACTAAGAAAATCTGATGTTTAGACCAGATTTTCATCATCATGAAAGTGAGCAACTTCAAATTGAATGTATTGAAAAAGCTGATAAAGAATACCTTACCTTAACATAATAGTGTGCATAGCAGTGGTGCAGCAGATTATCAGATGGCTGGTTAAGGCTGCTGACAGCAGGTACAAGTTGTCCAGCATACATTGGCACTGAATGTTCCAAACTAACCCTGTCCACCTGTATTCTCAAGGCAGGTAGGGGCCGCAATGGATGAAAATGTGGTGCATTTAAGTAAGGCACGGAATTCTGGAAGAACAAGATTTTTGATTTTCTTTTTAAAAAGGTTAATCTTCGTATCATTATTTTACATAGGAAAGAAAAATTCATTCATCACAGATCATACTTTGTGGGTGCACATACTGTGCTGTGTGGTACCAATGTATACAGATCATGAAGGACCCAGATTCAGTCCCTACTCTAGTGTTGAGTAAGCTGCCAGGGCAGCAGTAGAGCACTTATGAGTAAGCCCAAAACTAGGGGTCATAAATATAAGAAAGTTACAGTATGTATTCCCTTCTTCACCAATATTGTCACTCCTCCTCCTTTCTTACCGATTGAGTCCCTCCTAAAATTATTATAGCCCAAAGTTATGTTCCACTCTGGCCCAGTTTGCTGGTAAGTTTCTGTTCGTGCTATTAAATCCACATCTTCCTCTATCATAACTGCTTCTCATTCCCCCATACATTTCTATCTTATTACTTACTTTTTCTGATTGCTTTTGTTTTCCCTGCTCCCACCCTTCCGAGTGTAGTTGACTCTTCCCTTCCCAACTGATCTATTTTGTCAGTCTTCTACCAGTTGATAGGGAATTCAAACATTGTTATGAAGACTTCAACCAGTACCTAGTTCAACATTATAGCTTCATAGAATCATAGAAATTTACAGCACAGATGGAAGCCATTCGGCCCATCGTGTCTGTGCCAGCCGAAAAAGAGCTATCCAGCCTAATCCCACTTTCCAGCTCTTGGTCCGTAGCCCTGTAGGTTACGGCACTTCAAGTGAATATCCAAGTACTTTTCAAATGCAATGAGCATTTCTGCCTCTACCATCCTTTCAGGCAGTGAGTCCCAGACCCCAACACCCTCTGGGTGAAAAAGGTGCTCAACTCCCCTCTAATCTTTCTACCAATTACTTTAAATCTCTGCCCCCTGGTTATTGACCTCTCTGCTACGAGAAATAGGTCCTTCCTAGCCACTCTATCTAGGCCCCTCATAATTTTATACTCTAACGTTTCAGGGTTTTTTTTCTAATTAAATGCTGGAGGAAGGAAGGCAGGGAGAGAAGCTCGGGACTCTCAGTAGAGACAAGACAAGGCAGCAGGAGCATCACACCACAGAAGTTTCAAAGCATTTGCCAGGTGGAAAGACGGAATATCCCTTCATGATCAAATTCCACTTTAAGCACCGGCTGAGTGCCTCCCAGGCAGCAGCAGAGCAGTGAAATAATCAGGCCTCTTGACCACAGAAGGCTGTGACCTCAACACAGGTCTTTTGTGCATCCGATGTTTCAAATTTACATGTATTTTTATTTTAAACCACAATGTGGCAAAAAGCATAGTTAAAAATTGTTAAAGAATAATTGATATTCTGTTCTCCAATTTGTCAAACTATTTGAAGAAATATTATGCCCTAAAAAAAAACCACTTCCTCTCTTACATACATTTATAAGATTGTTTTTGGGTAGAGGCTCATTACCTTTTGACCTAAAATTATAGGAAGTAAATTGTCTAGTAGGTTGAACTCAGCCAGAGTAATTGTAATTGTGGTTTTTAAAACAGTTATACATGTTAATCTTGTTGGAATATACTCCTCTAAAGCAGCCACCTCTTCTTGGCTTGGCAATGTTCTGTTCTCATCCACAGTTTCTGAAAGGTTTCAAAGGGACAATATTAGCATAAACATCATCGCTGTTATTAGAATAATTGGAGGCTTTTTGGAAAGCAAACACAATACTGACAGGATGATTATTCAATCAATTATATATTAAAAACAGTAAGGTGCTGCATTAGTAAGGTGGCGCGGTGAACGTAACATTACACGACTAATGGGACTATAATTGATCAGCATCCAACATCACATGACACACCCAAACATAAGCCTTAATAATACTCAGGTACGCCTTTCTACAAAGAAATTTGCGATTGTGACCTTCCAGGAACCAGCAAATCAGACAGTACTGTGAAACAAACTCTGCAGTTTGAAACTGATAGCTTTCATCTTGGAACAGAAGGAAATCTGCAAAAGTAAGTGCGGGTCTGTCAGAGTCTGCCCCTGAACTTTGTCAAGGTGGGCTCGCTGCTGAGCAATGACAGAAGCCGGAATGCGAAAATGCAACTGACATGATTTTAAGAAAGGTCATATTTTCATTTGCATTTACATTGAATTTACAGCACAGGAACAGGCCATGCAGCCCAACGGGTCTATGCTGGTGTTTATGCTCCACAAGAGCCTCCTCTCACACCAACTACGTCTAACCCTTTCAGCATAACCTTCTATTCATAGGATACACAGCACCGAAACAGGCCGTTCGGCCCAAACAGTCCATGCTGGCATTTATGCTCCACTCGAGCCTCCTCCAGTCTTTCCTCATCTAACTCTATCAGCATAGACCTCTAGTCCCTTCTCCCTCACATGCTTATCTAGCCTCCCCTTAAATGCATCTACACTATTTGCTTCAACCACTCCCTGTGGTAGCGAGTTCCACATTCTCACCACTCTCTGGGTAAAGAAGTTTCTTTTGAATTCCCTATTTGATTTCTTGGTGACTTTCTTATATTGATGGCCTCTAGTTTTGCTCTTCCCCACAAGTGGAAACACTCTCTCTGTATCTACTCTGTTTAAACCTTTCAAAATTTTTAAAGACTTCTATTAGGTCACCCCTCAGCCTTCTCTTCTCAAGAGAAGAGACCACCAGCCTGTTCATCCTTTCCTGATAGGTATACCCTCGCATTTCTGGTATCATCCTTCTAAATCTTTTTTGCGCCATCGCCAGTGCCTCTATATCCTTTTTATAATATGGCGATCAGAATTGCACACAGTACTCCAAGTGTGGTCTAACCAAGGTTCGATATAAGTTTAGCATAACTTCACTACTTTTCAATTCTATCCCTCTAGAAATAAACCCGAGTGGTTGGTTTACTTTTTTTTTTTATGGCCTCGTTAACCTGTGTCGCTACTTTTAGTGATTTGTGTATTTGTACTCCGAGAACCCTTTACTCCTCTACCCCATTTAGATTTGTTTTTTCCAAGTAATATGTGACCTCCCTATTTTTCTTACCAAAATGTAATACCTCACATTTACCTGTGTTGAAATTCATTTGCCAATTATATTTAAAAAAACATTTTTTTAAATTAGTTTATGGGATCTGGGCGTCGCTGGCAAGGCCAGTATTTATTGCCCATCCCTAATTGCCCTCGAGAAGGTGGTGGTGAGCCGTCTTCTTGAACCGCGGCAGTCCGTGTGGTGAAGGTACTCCCACAGTGCTGTTAGGGAGGGAGTTCCAGGATTTTGACCCAGCGACGATGAAGGATCTGCGATATACTTCTAAGTCAGGATGATGTGTGACTTGGAGGGAAACTTGGAGGTGGTGGTGCTCCCATGCACCTGCTTCCTTTGTCCTTCTAGGTGGAAGAGGTCGCGGGTTTGGGAGGTGCTGCTGAAGAAGCCTTGGCAAGTTGCTGCAGTGCATCTTGTAGATGGTACACACTGCAGCCACAGTACACCGGGGGTGGAGGGAGTGAATGTTTAAGGTGGTAGATGGGGTGCCAATCAAGCGGGCTGCTTTGCCCTGGATGGTGTCGAGCTTCTTGAGTGTTGTTGGAGCTGCACTCATCCAGGCAAGTGGAGAGTATCCCATTACACTCCTTACTTGTGCCTTGTAGATGGTAGAAAGGCTTTGGGGAGATAGGAGGTGAGACACTCGCCACAGAATACCTAGCCTCTGACCTGCTCTTGTAGCCACAGTATTTATGTGGCTGGTCCAGTTAAGTTTCTGGTCAATGGTGACCCCCAGGATGTTGAGGGTGGGGGATTTGGCGATGGTGATGCCACTGAATGTCAAGGGGAGGTGGTTAGACTATCGCTTGTTGGAGATAGTCATTGCCTGGCACTTCTGTGGCACGAATGTTACCTGCCACTTATCAGCCCAAGCCTGAACGTCATCCAGGTCTTGTTGCATGCAGACATGGACTGCTTCATTATCTGAGGAGTTGTGAATG
The DNA here is from genome assembly GCA_030390025.1 of Squalus acanthias. Classification (NCBI taxonomy): domain Eukaryota; kingdom Metazoa; phylum Chordata; class Chondrichthyes; order Squaliformes; family Squalidae; genus Squalus; species Squalus acanthias. Next base: position 6,508,410 of record CM059432.1, on the reverse strand, counting down.
GCACTGAACAGTCATCAGCGAACATCCCCATTTCTGACCTTACGTTGGAGGGAAGGTCATTGATGAAGCAGCTGAAGATGGTTGGGCCTAGAACACTGCCCTGAGGAACTCCTGCAGCGATGTCCTGGGGCTGTGATGATTGACCTTCAATCACCACAACCATCTTCCTTTGTGCTAGAGTTTCCCCCCCCCCCCCCCCCCCCGATCCCATTGACTTCAATAATGCTGCCTTGATGTCAAGGGCAGTCACTCTCACCTCACCTCTGGAATTCAGCTCTTTTGTCCATGTTTGGACCAAGGCTGTAATGAGGTCGGGAGCAGATTATATGCCCATATTCCTTTCTCCCTAATGTGTTTATCTAGCTTCCCCGTAAATGCATCTTTGCTATTCGCCTCAACTACTCCATGTGGTAGAGAATTCCACATTCTAACCACTCTCTGGATAAAGAAGTTTCTCCTGAATTACCTATTCAATTTATTCGTAACTACCTTTTATTTATGATCCCTAGTTTTGGACTCCCCACAAATGGAAACATCTTCTCTACGTCTACCCTATCGAACCACTTCATAATTTTAAAAGACCTCTAACAGGTCACTCCTCAGCCTTCTCTGTTCTAGAGAAAAGAGCCCCAGCCTGCTCAATCTTTTTCGATAATTATAACCTCTCAGTTCTGGCATCATCCTTGTAAATCATTTTTGCACCTTCTCCAGTGACTTATATCCTTTTTGTAATATGGGGACCAAAATAAAAAAAGGCCATGTTACAAATAGGATTCATACAGCACAGAAGGCGGCCTTTCGGCCCATCTATGCCAGCTCTTTAAAAGAGCTATCAAATATGACCCACTCCCTTTGCTCTTTCCCCATAGCCCTGCAAATATTTTCTTTTCAAGTATTTATCCAATTTCCTTTTGAAAGTTACGATTGAATCTGCTTCCACCGCCCTTTCAGGCAGCGCATTCCAGTTCCTAACAACCCGGTGCATAAAAAAATGTCTCCTCATTTCCCCTCTGGTTCTTTTGCCAATTATCTTAAATCGGTGTCCTCTGCTTACCGACCCTCCTGCCAGTGGCGACAGTTTCTCCTTCTTTACTCTATCAAAACTCTTCATAATTTTCAACATCTCTATTAAATCTCCTCTCAACCTTCTCTGCTCTAGGAAGAACAAGCCAATCAAAAAAAAACCTGCAAGTTTAATGGGTCTTGACGAACAGGATTCGAAAAAAACAGGTCGGAAGAAGCCAACAGAAGTGTAAGAATGTAAACACATAAAATGCAACAGCCAATGGTTGAACTTCTCGCTGGACCAAGTATTAAATGTCGGAAAACCCAATGGAACAGAATCGGAGCTAGTAAAGTGCCCTCTCTCACGCTAAGCAGCACCTAGGTGTTTGGTGCCAACACCCTACCACTCCCACTAAGTATCAAGTTGTTTGGAACCCAACCCCTTGGTCAAGCAACCATCCCACACACCTCACCAGAGCATAGATCCACAGCACCACACCCCCATACCGATCACTTAATTGATCAGAGCCCACACCCCTCAGCTGAAAATGCCTCCCTTCACCAAGCAGCACTTCAGTAACCAGAACCCAGCCTCCTCACCTCAGCATGTCATCTTCTCCCCCTCCCCCATTGAGCATCATAGCAAATTGGAGCCAATTGCCCCATCCTCCTCCTCCCCGTCACTCCATTCTCTTCCCTCCTCCTTCTGTCCCCTCCCTTCCTCTCCTCCCCTTTTCCCCGTCACACTCAGCAACTCTCTACCCCCATCCCCGCGCTCCTCCCGTGCCAGTTTTGCACCTCACAGCTGCCTTCTTGCCCGTCGCCCATCTTCGATCCCACCCTCCAACCCTGCTTGACATTAAGCTGCACTTGGTCTTGACTCCCCTCTGTGCAACTAACTGTATAAAGGAGATCGACTGCTATATTAAAAATTTGGGGCGCGAAATTCGGTTACGCCCCATTTCGGGGCGGTAACCGAGTTAAGGCCGGACATTTAGCGCCCGGCGCGGATGTACCGCCCCGGCCGCTAAATTCGGCTTACTGCCCCGCAGACAAGTGGAACGCAATCGCGAGCGCTCTACTTCCTGGTGATGCAGTAACCGAGGCGATGTCGGGGCGCGATCGGCAGGGCTCTGGGGAGCGCTGCCGCATTTCAACTCCCCTCCCCTTCAGCTAAAGGGCCGCTGCACACTCTGCGGGGCCTCCGATGGCCCACACTAGGCCACCAGGGCTGCGCGATGGTGGCCAGGCCCGCGCCACGGTCCACCACGGAGGGCCGACCTAGAGGTCGGCCAAAAAAAGAAAATGGCGGCACAGGTCGCGGCCGCACCTCCCCTTCAAATATCGCCCCGTGAGCGGAGGTCGGCCCTGTTCGCGACCCACGAGGCTGGCGCTGACACCTGCCGCAGCAGTCTCGCGGGGCACAGTTGAATTTCTGCCGCAGGGCGGTAAGGGGCCCGGGGCGCTACCGGCAGGGGCGCGGCACTATTGGGTAGCGCCTCAGCAAAGCCCTGCCGAATTTCTCAGGAGGCTATTTTGTCGTCCCCCCCCCCACCAGGTGATAAGCCCTTTGCGCTCCGTTAGCAGCCCCCCGGAGACGCTAACAGCAGGCGCAAAGGAGCCGAATTTCTAGCCCAAAGGATTTTGCCTGAATTCTGAAAGTAAAGATTAAATTATGTAAATTAAACAAACCTTTCAGGTTTATACTTCATTATATTGCAGGAAGATATCAATAAATTGGTCAGGTGGGTAGAACAGTGGCAAATGGAATTCAATCCGGAGAAGTGTGAGGTAACGCATTTGGGGAGGGCTAACAAGGAAAGGGAATACACATTAAATGGTAGGACACTGAGTAGTGTAGAGGAACAAAGGGACCTCGGAGTGCATGTCCACAGATCCCTGAAGGTAGCAGGCCAGGTAGATAAGGTAGTTAAGAAGGCATACGGAATGCTTGCCTTTATTAGCCGTGGCATAGAATACAAGAGCAGGGGGGGGTTATGCTTCAACTGTATAAAACACTAGTTAGGTCTCAGCTCGAGTACGGCGTGCAGTTCTGGTCACCACATTACAGGAAAGATGTGATTGCACTAGAGAGGGTACAGAGGAGATTTACAAGGATATTGCTGGGAGTAGAGAATCTTAGCTATGAGGAAAGACTGGATAGGCTGGGTCTGTTTTCCTTGGAACAGAGGTGGCTGAGGGGAGACCTTATTGAGGTGTATAAAATTATGAGGGGCATAGATAAAGTGGATAGAAAGGACCTACTTCCCTTAGCAGAGGGGTCAAAAACCAGGGGGCACAGATTTAAAGTAATGGGGGAAGGTTTAGAGGGGATTTGAGGGGAAATTTCTTCACCCAGAGAGTTGTGGGGGTCTGGAACTCACTGCCTGAAACGGTAGTAGAGGCAGGAACCCTAACCACATTTAAAAAGTACTGGGATGTGCACTTGGGATGCGCACTTGGGATGCTCTAACCTGCAGGGCTACGGACCAAGAGCTGGGAAGTGGGATTAGGCTGGATAGCTATGTTGGCCGGCGTGGACACGATGGGCCAAAATGGCCTCCTTCCGGCTGTAACTTTCTATAATTCTATTCTATGATTCTATACTGTGAAATAAACTACACTCATAACAAACATCAGCAGATACAACTGTAGCGTTTAAACCTATTGTTAAAAATCTTTCAATTGAAAAATCTCAGGTCGTTACTTTTAGGTGACACATTACAAATTTTGTTTTAACCTGAGTTCGGCTTGCTGTACGGTTCATACTCATGTTCCAGTCCACATGCCGCCATCTTTAGTATTCTGTGAACAGAGCTACTGTCCAGCCGAAGCTCCATTGGACCCACGACGAGGCGTTTCGTGGACATCTCTTGGACGCTGCTCAGATCCTCGCTTTTGTTCGTGGAAGCATCTTGTTGTTGACTAACGGAACCTGAGAACACAATGACAGCAACACAGCATAAGCACACATTTTCCTTGAGGAAAGGCAGTTTGCTCGAATACTTGGGAGGGAAAAAAAGAACCGTAGTTATAAATAGAACCAGCTACTAAAAAAGAGAAAAACTTCACTGTTAAAATATGAAAAAGACCATAAGTAGAATGAAAGTGGTTGTGAAAACTTATAGATATAATTAAACATATACATTTCCTGACTATAAATAAAGCCAGTATTGCATAATTAATAGTACAGATAGTCTGTTATGGATAAAACTTCAGAGTAAGATTATTCACATTGAAAACTGATCCACATCTGTAAGTGGAGCTATGTCAGTACAAGAGTGTGCCTTCCTCCCACTCTTGCAAACTTCTCCCCATTCTTTCCTGTCCCTCCTGAAGGTATGCAGACGCACTGGCACCTGCAACACAACTAGGGGTGCCAATCCTCCAGGATTGTCATGGAATCTCCAGGAATTGAAGATTAATCTCCAGGACACAACTGCAAGCAAACCAGGAGAAAAATCATAGGGGCATTAAACAAAATTGTGCGTTTTTATTTTTATTTTCTTTGAATAATTCAATTTATTAGTTTGAAAAATATTCGAGATGGGGGACCAAAAAGTTGTTTCTCCAACAGTTAAGATTAATACAATTGGGCAACAAAGGATGTGTTCCAATGTTCCCTTTTAGCTGCACGGCCGCGCAGCGCTCTGGAGGTGTCGCGCAGCCGGCTCACTGGCTTCGAAATGGAAAAACCACGCGTGTGCATAATTATGAATGGGCCGCGCAGCCCGTTAAAGGGGCCACGCCACCCAAAAAAAAATTAGAGGGTACATTGGTCTGTTCCCTTTCCAACTGCCATGGGAAGGCCGTGCGTCTGGAGAATGGACCAATGGCGGGAGTGTGGGGGCGGGGTGGTTCAAAGCAGGAGATCATGTGATGAACCCTCCAGGAATACACCCAACCAGAGCCGACAACCCCAAGCACGACAGCAGCGGTACCATGTGCGGGTTAGGATACAAGCAGCAGAGTTTTGGATGACCTCAAGTTTATGGAAGGTGGAGGATGGGAGGCCGGCCCGGAGCGTATTGGAAGAGTCGGGACTACATTAAATGAAGAGTAAATCCAGTGCCGGGTCAAACCTATCTCAGAAATTACTCAAGGGTTTGGACTTCCCGGGCACTTTTCTCAGTTTACATGTTTAGATAGCAAGAATTGTCTCCCCCTCGTCTTTTCCTCCCAGCAGTCTCTGAACATTTAAATTTCTAACTATCAGATGAGAGCTCTGTGCACACATCTATCCAGGCAGGAGCAGAGCTCAAACCTCATTAGGATAGTTGTGGTTACAACCACGCAGCAGCCAAGCAATGCAGACAGGGTTTCGCCTAGCCTAAAAACCCAAACTGCAATTAAACTGCCCAGACTGGCAGCTTCAGTTTAAGTGCACCTTTAATGTATAAGCCTGAACAGTGGCCGAGTCCGATTTTTCTGCACCCAACATTCACGTAACAATGAGATCAGCTACCTCAATCGGCACGGAAGCTGGGACAGTACTCATCTATACAGCATGTATCATAAGGTTGAGAACATTTATTCGCTAAGCCAAGCCTTTTTTTTTGTACAATATTCACTTTGCTCTTAGCCTTAGGCAAACCACAAGATTTTTTTTTTCATAACTATGGTAGGCATTGCCTCTACAAGGTTCTCAATTCACCTCGGAAATAAAGTGCATGGTGTATCATTTTCATTTAACCACTTAAAAATAATCCCTTCATAAAGTGGTTTAAAAATATGGCTTTCAAACCATGACTTCCTACACCGCAGTTCCTTGGTCTCAATTGCAACCAAACAGATGTTAGCAAGTGGTGAGGTGCTGCTGTACAAGGAGAAAGGAGAATAAAATTGTTTGTCTGGCAATAATGGTACAGGACTGGGAGGAGGTCACTTGCCTATCCTCTTAGCTTCAAGACAATGTGTGGCACATAAGTGCCTTGGGTGGAAGAGGTGGGGAAAGAAAAATATTTTTAAAAATAGAAGAAAGGAGAAATAAGAAATAGGTTTTAATTTCTCCATCTTTTTCTCTTTGTTACGCAGTCACATCATTCGGTGAAAATGTTGCACACATATCTGGATTACTAACTTTGAGCACAGTTTACCTTTCAGTGTGTGGTCAATGTTTCAAAGTCTCACTTAACTGTACATGTACTATACGATTAAAAACATTAACCATAAATCCTTTCTGTCCCTCTGATTTGCTCACTTAATCCACCACATTGCCTTGTGGTTAGCTCATTAATCCATGGAAATCACGTGATCCATGCCTTATTTGTCTACCAGCAATTTGACTGGTTCATGGATACCATGTGATCCAAGCTCCCATTACCAATAGTGATCTGTTTAGTTTATCGGAACCATACACCATGCCAAGGATAGAGCTCAGCAAATGTATTTTGTTGCAACAGCTGCTCTTGGGCCTCAATTCTTCCCAAACCCAGTTTGCTGCAACCTCACTTGTTGTTTCATATGACGGGAAAAGCTTACAATGGGATATTGAGTTTGGCTCTCCATTCGACGGCCTCCTGAGATGCCGAGTGGAGAAATGAGGTGCCTCCCGCAACAGATCTGAAGTGGGCAGGTTGGTGTGATGTGTTCCATGGTCTGGGACTCATGGTCACAGTTGCACTTCATATCATCCCCCATCTTCCACTTGTGGGGCAGGTGCCCACATCGGCCACGCCTTGTGCGGATTGGGTTGCGCGCCGTCCACTGTCTTCGAGGGAGGTCGAAGCCAGGGACCTCTGCTGTTGGCTCAGTGATGAGGTGTTGCTTCTTTTTGTTGCATGCGTCCCACGATTCCCTCCATCTGGATAGTGGGTCGATAACAGCTGCATGAATAAGGGCTGCTGTTTCCCAGAATGGCCGGCGCAATTTTAAGCGCTTTCGCGACGAATGGCAAGCGGGCAATGTGGGACAGCAACGGAAGCCACTCAGTTGGGAGTAGACTTGAGCGTCCCGGACACCGTTCTCATGGCGGCGATTAGCTGTACGTCCACGATCTTCTGTGTGGCGGTTGCAGGACCATGAGGCAGAGCAGTATTCTGTCGCAGAGTAGACTCGGGCCACTGTTGCAAAGTGTTCTGCCTGTGTGCCCTCACTGACCTAGGGCCAGAGGTGGCTTTCTGTAGAATGTACAGCACAGTAACAGGCCATTCGGCCCAACTGGTCTGTGTCCCACACGAGCCTCCTTCCACCCTACTTGATCTAACCGCATCAGCAGATCCTTCTGCAAAAGCAAAATACTCTGGATGCTGGAAGTCTGAAATAAAAACAGAAAACACCAAAAATACTCAGCAGGTCAGGCAGCATCTGTGGAGAGAAAGAGAGTTAACGTTTCAGATCAATGACCTTTCATCAGAACTAGAAAATGGTAAAGATGTAACCTGTTTTAAGCAAGTACAGAGGCAGAGAAAGGGGGGCAGGGAGGAAAGATCAAAAGGGAAGGTCTATGATAGGGTGGAAGGCAGGGTATATGGTTCCTATAAACTAAAGAGATCACTACTAGCGTGGACCACATGGTTTCCATGAACCAGTCAAATTGCTGGAAGAAAAATAAGGCACGAATCATGTGATTTGCATGAGCTAGCCACAAGGTAATGTGGTGGATTAAGTGAGCAAATCAGAGGGACAGAAAAGGACTTATGGTTAATGTTTTTAATAGTATAGTAGATACTCTTTTACATCCACCCGAACAGACGGAGGCGTCAGTTTAACATCTCACCTCCAACACTCAGCAGAGTTGCCAACTCTCTTGATTTAATCGTGAGACATGCAATTTTTTAATGAAAATATACCCCAACTCGCGATCTCGCAATTCAACTCAGAAAAGTCATGATTTTGTTTCCGATTTCAGAGGTCCGCCAAAAACAACCAAAAATACACTGTCTTTATACCTGCACACTGCCACTTTCACCATCCAAACAGCAATTTCTCCTCCACCTCTGGCGCCGCCGCTGGTAAAATCCAACTGTTCATCTGATTTTTTTCCCCCCCTCCCTTCTTTCGGCCGCCATCTCCTCGACCCAGCCGCGCAAACGCAGCAGCGCCGCTGATGTTTGCCCGCTTTCTCGGCCTGTGCGCACCGTGTGGTGGCATGTTAGCGGCCCTTGAAGGAGCAGGTAAGGCAAGTGAGATGCGGGGCCTCGGCAGGGCTTAAGCGAAATGATTCGGCGCTAAGCTCAAGTTTGAGACGGGAGGACGCCGTGATCCTAGGTGCCCCGGTATCTGGCGCTTTGAACTGCAGGCAATTGGGCCACGCTCGCAGCAGGAACTGAAAGGTTAGAAGGATTCGGGGCAATGGTGGGTGTCGGGTTTATCATCAAAGAGTGAGGCGAATTGCAGCCCTTCTCAGTACATGAGGCGGTGTTTAATCAGCAGTGGCGTCCACAGTAAGCCACATATTTAAACCAACTCCGAATGCATGAGATTCACATGTCTCTTAGTCTCATCATTTTATAACTTTATCACCCTTCCACGATCCAGATGTTGCTTTTTTGATTTCTATCCGTAAATTTCCATTGTGTAACCTTTCTTGGGGAGGGGGAGTGGAGGGATTATTGTGCTTTTACGATCCCACGTACAAGCAAACAACATACAGCGGATGCTGGAAACGTGAAGTTAAAAACAGAAAATGTTGGAAAACACTCAGCAGGTGGAGAGAGAAAAACAGAGTTAACATTTCAGGTCGATGACCAGTTCTGATGAAAGCTCATCGACCCGAAACGTTAAATCTGTTCCTCGCTCCACAGATGCTACCTGACCTGCTGAGTGTTTCCAGCATTGGAATTGAGAAGTGTTGCTCAGCACCAGCAAGTTTTCACATTAAGTAAAATAAAAATATGAATATAAATGCTTAATTTTATAACTAATTTTTACACAGAAAAAATACATCGTGTTGCAGGGTGGGGTCCCTGAATTTTTTTTATACCATGGGAAGGGAGCCTCAGAAGCCCGAGACCCAAGGATCGATAGAAATCGGTATTCGGGCCGCGTGCATACTTGGGGCGAGCTGCCAACACTGGTCGTGCCTCCTGTCTCCACGGGAAGGTGGTTTTTGAATTTGTTCCCCCCCCAAAACTTCCCTTTGGTTGGCAGCGGCAGCGACTGCATTGCATGGTGGTCGAGTTGGGCACCAGGTGAATTGGTGGTGATAAAGGGTAGGTTTTTTTCCAAAAGTTTTTTGAAAAGCATTTTCAGATGCAGCAATATATAGTTTTTGTAAAGAGCGGTGACCTGTTAGAGATTAAATAAAGCCTCTGATGAGGTTCATAAACGAACTGTCAATCTATATTGGTTTGTGTTTGAAAAAAATGGCAACTCATGATTTCTATACCAAACTCATGATTTTTAAGAGTTCGTCTCATGATTTATGAGATGGTAGGGTTGGCATGACTGACTCAGTGCTGCGCTGAAGAATCAACCGTGACATGAGGCTTGAACCCATGATTCATAGAGGCTCCCACTGAGTCACACTGACACTTCAATTACAAAGTATTACAAAGTATTTCCAGCACAGAAACAGGCCATTCGGCCCAACAGGTCCACGCCGGTGTTTACGCTCCACACGAGCCTCTTCCCACCCTTCTCGAATGATTTTTCACTTGGCACTACTGGCTGCATTTGTATTTTTAATTTAAAAGGGTTGTTCCGAATTCACCTCACAACTGCAATCTCCACACGTTCGCATTTAATTGGTGCCATCTGTCGATTTAAGCGGCAGGTAATATTACATTAACAACCTTGTGTGTGCACAGGGTTTCTCTTCTCCTCTGAAAACAAAAGTACATCAGCCATTCTTCACTCGTTTGTTGCTAATATCTTTCTTCCCAGCGGAGTGCAAAAACTGACAGCACGCCAAAAGTTTTTACTGCAGAGCAACTGTAGCCTTTATGTTCTACATCTCAAAAATTTCTGGCAAGCCCTTCAGTTTACTTTGAACAGCAGGCATCAGCTGTCCTTGTGACATCAGATAATAAAATGCAAAAAATACATGGCTAAATACATTTGATCAGTCGTGTTTCTGCATTATTTATACTTTCAAAACTATTAATAAATATTTTTCAAGCTTAATTTGGATTTAACAAAAATCTAGGCTGACACTCCAGTGCAGTGCCGAGGGAGTGCTGCAGTGTCAGAGGTGCCGTCTTTCAGATGAGACGTTAAACCGGGCCCCCACTGCTCTCTCAGGTGGATGTAAAAGAACCCATGGCACTATTTCGTAGAAAAACAGGGAAGTTCTCCCCAGTGTCCTGGCCAATATTTATCCCTCAACGAACATCACAAAAACAGATTGTCTGGTTGTTATCACATTGCTGTTTGTGGGAGCTTGCTGTGCACATATTGGCTGCCGTGTTTCCTACATTACAACAGTGACTGCACTTCAAAAAGTACTTCATTGGCTGTAAAGCGCTTTGGGACGTCCTGAGGTTGTGAAAGGTGCTATAGAAATGCAAGTTTTTTTTTAAACATTTCACGTTTCATTTCGCTGGTCTCTTTCAGGTGACAGACAGCATGCAACCTTTTCCAAACCGAGAGGGAAAGTCAACGCCTCCCTGCTACTGCTGGTTACCAAATAATCAGGAGGTGCACAAGGAAAACACAGATTGGCTGCCCCTCTCCCCGACTTTCTATCTATTTTGCAATGGAAATTCTCACCTGCCTTCAGTCCCTCTTCTCCCAACCCCTACCTCCTCACCATATAATGCCTGAGTGACAATGTTTACAGCCAGCAGTTAAACATCACCCAGCAGCAGTGGGTATAGAATCTGGCTGCCTTCCTTGCCATCGCCCACTCGGCTCTCCCTCAATAAATTATTGACGGCTTCTGATCTGAGTCAGTGACAGTGAATACTTGGAAGGAGGGTTATCCCAGCCTCCCCTGCTACACCATAAAAAAACTAAATTATTGGCTCAAGGTACCTCCCCATTGGCCCATAGACTAAAACTAGAGTGCGATAGCATGACACTTAACTGAAAACGTCACTCCTAACAGTACTCCATTAACAGATCTGCTAGATTAGGAGCTCACAACATGGGACACCATATTTCAGCCATTTTAAACTGGATTTAATACAAACGTAAGTGATTATTATTCATGTTCTCAGTGATTATAATCAATAATGTTCTCAATAATTTATTTTAAAAAATAAAGTGGAAGTCATTTCATTCGAAAGATTTTATACAGAAGTCAGCAATCCTACCTCTAAACCTAGTGGACCTGAAGTTCCAAGGGGCTTAAGAGAGAGGAAATACATTGCGTCACTATCACAGCAGGGAGAGCACAATTTGGAGGGGAGCCCAGAAACACCAAAAATCCCAGTCCAAGAGAGGAGGCACATCTTCCATCGCACCAGAACATCGCTACCACAGGGAGTGGTTGAGGCTAATAGCATAGATGCATTTAAGGGGAAGCTGGATAAGTACATGAGGGAGAAAGGAATAGAAGGGTACGTTGATAGGCTGAGATGAAGTACGGTGCGAGGAGGCTCGTGTGAAGCATAAACACCGGCATAGACCTGTTGGGTCGAATGGTCTGTTTCTGTGCTGTAAAGTTCTGTGGAATCACAGCAGCAGTTTGGGGTCACTCCTGGGCTACTCTGGCAAATTCTGCCCAGTGCACCCTGTCCGGACCTACAGATCTCGCGTCAGCTGAGATGGGTTCAGTTGTGGACCTCAAAGGTCCCAGAAATGTTAAGCCCCAATGAATGCTGTCCACCCGTGCATATGCACATGGCCCAGTTTGGGACATGTTACTGGACTGGCAAAGCGGTCGACAGAAGTCCTCCCCTTTAAAAGTGTACATGGATCTTCAGGCCTAGAATCGAGCATCAAACAGTGAAGCTGTTGCAATGAAGATTTTAAAAGAGTCCTGCTCACATGTTTCTTCCTTGGGCCAGAGTGCACTGTAGCAGTTTCATTCCAGCTTCATATGTAAACAAAATTGAACTGTTAGTAACAGGCCTGGTAGCGAGGATAATTGAAACAGAAACAGTTATCTCGAATTGATTATTCCTATTTTTATCATACTCAAACCTATTAGCACTCTGAAAAAATTAACCTTGGGAAGTCTGCAAGGCCCTTAAAAAGATAAAAATAATTTACAAGAGATGACTATCTAGCTAAACAAACTTTCAAACAGGAAACTATTATCACCTCAGTTCATATTGACATAACCTTCTTGGAGTATATGATCTCAGTATTACCTTACTGCTGTTCCTCAAAACAAACAAATGGACCAAAATCAGCTCTCTCCATATTTCAAACCCTGTGAATGGTGGGCGGTGGATGAATCATGTATTTTTAAAATCAAATGCAGCTAAGGCAACCGAATATGCACCCACACTAACTGCAAGACATCTCAATGTAACACAGCACTCTTTCTTCCCCTCTTCCCCATACCCCGCAACAGAGAAAAAGTGAAGGATTTGAAGCAATGCTTCTAATAATTTTCCAAGAACATGCATACAGATATATTCGAATACTGGTAAATAAATTGAGACAAATTTCTGTACAATTTCTATTTAATTATAGTGTCAGCTGTGGTTCAGTGGGCAGCACACTCGCCTCTGAGTCAGAAGGTTGTGGGTTCAAGTCCCACACCAGGGACTTGAGCACGTAAATCTAGGCTGATGCTCCAGTGCTGTGCTGAGGGAGCGCTGTACTGTCGGAGGTGCCGTCTTTCAGATGAGACGTTAAACTGAGGCCACATCTGCTCTCCCAGGTGGATGTAAAAGATCCCATGGCACTATTTCGAAGAAGAGCAGGGGAGTTATCCCCGGTGTCCTGACCAATATTTATCCCTCAATCAACATCACTAAAACAGATTATCTGGTCATTATCACATTGCTGTTTGTGGGAGCTTGCTGTGTGCAAATTGGCTGCCGCATTTTCCACATTACAACAGTGACTATACTCCAAAAGTACTTCATTGGCTATAAAGCGCTTTGAGGCATCCTGTGGTCGTAAAAGGCGCTATAGAAATGTAAGTCTTTCTTTCTTTTTAAAAGCTCACGTTGAATGTTAACAGGGTGTTTTTGAAAACCCTGCAATTTGCACATATGAAAGCATGAAGTCTCGGGAATCCAAATATCTTAAACTTGTTAACGTGGAAAGGTCTGATAGTCTTTTGTCTGCTAGCAGAATCTAGCAAAGAAAATATTTATTTAATATCAGATTATCTTCGTGCAGCTGCTTTGTTTACATCCCTAAAAGGGAACAGTGGACTCCTGGTCTGGAACGGGCTGCCGTCAAGTGGGGTGCACGCCGATTCGCTGAATTCCTTCGAGAGAGCTGGACCTGTTTCTGGCTTGGGGGGGCGGAGATCACCTCATGCAAGAGCTAGGTACTGCATAGCATTATCGGGGCCAGAGTGATCTCCTGGACTAGTTTCGATTGCCTAAGGAGGAAGGAGAGGAATTTCCCAGAATTTGGTTTCCCCAAATTGGCCTGAGGTTGTTTTTCAATCTGGTTTCTCGCCTCTTCCAGCAGATCACATGGTTTCGGGTGAGGTGCGGAGTCTATATATTGCGATTGCACTCGGAATTGCAACTGTGTGAGACAGACTGGATGGGCCAGAGGGTCTTTTCCTGTCCGTCATTGCTCGTATGTTAAACACATCGTCTGATGTTCCCACTGGGAGCAGGAAGCTTGATTACTGGCGAATGCAGGTGGCAAAATCAATTGCACAGGCTCTCGTGCCCAATTCACAGTGGACCAGTGTTCCCTGTAAGGTGTGTGGCGGCGCACTGCTCCAGGGAACCCGCACAGTGGGCTTGTCGGCATTTCAATGTAAAAACCGCGCATGCGCGGTACTTTGATTGGCCCGCACAGCCCCTTAAAGGGGCCGCACAGGGCCAAAAAAAATTACAGGGAACGGAGCGATGGACCACATTTTTCAGCAGAGAAAAAGGCTGGAATTTTACAGGTTGCACTAACAGCCAGCACAATCCTCCTTAAGGCTTCAAATTTCATTGAAGTTTCTTTGCTAGACCTTGCAGCTTTCTCACCATCTCCTTGCCGACAATGCCACCACCCACTGGAAACAGGTGTAGCAACATGTGGATGGCTTCTTAAAGGGGAGCATCCCCTTTTTTTTTAAATTAAATGATGTTGCTATTTAAATCTGATTTTTGCAGTACAACATTTATTTTGCTTTCAGGTTCTATTTCAGCTGCAGTAGCCAAAGTGGCCAGCATAGGAATTCCTTCAGGGGTTCAAATGGCTCTCCATTTTGAAGTTCTATATGGCTGATACAATATTTGCCCCTATATGCAGCCACTTACCTTTGTGTGTGTATATTTCTATTTTTTGAGCTGCTGGTCAGATTTTGAACAACCCCCACCGTCCCATTAGGTTAGCTGTCGCACAAAGCCAAAACTATGCTGGGAGCCAATACGAATTATTCAAATGTTGCTAAATCCCACAAAATTGGGCTGTCATTTCAGTGCACTGTGGGTTCGCGTGACCCAAGCAGCCCACTATCGCCAGCACTGATCTTGCTGTGTTCTGAAAATGTGTAAAAACACCACATTAGTACTGAGGCATCTATATAGTGTCAGCTGTGGCTCAGTGGGTAGCACCCTCGCCTCTGAGTCAGAAGGTTGTGGGTTCAAGTCCCACTCCAGGGTCTTGAGCACAAAAATCTAGGTTGACACTCCAGTGCTGCACTGTTGGAGGTGCTGTCTTTTGGAAGAGACATTAAACCGAGGCCCCGTCTGATCTCTCAAGAGGACATAAAAGATCCCATGGCACTATTCGAAGAGGAGCAGGGAAGTTATCTCCGGTGTCCTGGCCAATATTTATCCCTCAATCAACATCACTAAAACAGATTATCTGATCATTATCACATTGCTGTTTGTGGGAGCTTGCTGTGTGCAAATTGGCTGCCGCGTTTCCTACATTACAGTGACTACACTTCAAAAAGTACTTAATTGACTGTAAAGCACTTTGGGACGTCCGGTGGTCGTGAAAGGCGCTATATAAATGCAAGTTTGTTCTTTCTTTTATACCAACAAGGTCCCAGTTTGACCCTGGTCTGTGCTAAGTTAGATAAACATAACTAGTGTAATGTTGAGGTGCTATAACTGATAGTGTCCCCAAGCTACAGAAAGAGGGGGGAAAAAAAATCAATTAGCCAACATCATCACACCTGATTGCTAAAAAGTAATCCCCTGCTGAAAAAACTGTGCACATGCAGCACTGGGTGAGAATAAGACGACACTCAGCTGTAATGCACAACCTGCTAACTTTCCCAAAATGGGCTCAACCTAGAAGGTAAGTTTTTAGGCAAGGTACCAAAGCGCTGTCAACATCCACTGAACCATACTTAGCATGTTGACATCTTCAGGGGATTTGGGGGGGGTGGGGGGGTGGTGTGGAGAGAGAAGTAGGTTCCTCTCAAGAGCCCAGCAGTCCATCACTTGAATTTGATGTGTTGTGCTGGGTCGCACATTATACAGTAGTATGTTAACTGTTTCATCTTCACAACAGTCTAATTTTATTAGCACATGGAATGTTTTTAACTTTTCTGTGTTCATTGATTTTGTGTTGCTGCAACTGAAGATTTACATTTGACTAACAAGCACGCTACTTTATTTGTTGTTGAAGCACTATAAAAATTATCATGCCTATAATACTTTTGGAATAGCTCCAAATTCAGCTCAGATCCATTTCCCAGTGGGTCTACTGTAATTATGGAGTCCTTCCAATTTACCTAAAACAAAAAAAACCAGCAGAACATGCCTCAGTAAAATAAAAAATATCAAGACATTTCAGATGCAAGTACGAACTGATTTAATTGGAGGCTGTGTAACCTTTCTTTTCTTTTGGCTAGCCAGGCCACAGCTAGTGACTAAAATTTACCCTGTTGCATATAGTACAAGGAGAATATGCTCAAGTTATTTTTTTTTGTGAATATTAATGTCACAAAACTGCTCTTGGGACTACTAAATAACAAATCTTCAGTTAATGTAACAAACTTTGGTACCACAGAAAAAGTACCAATTCTTATGAAATACTGAGCACTGTATGGTTTAACACTGCAGTGGTAAGTTTTATTGTATCTGTAGAAGCATCACTTTTGTAGTTAAAGAGAATACACACCAGGGAACCAGTGATT
Source organism: Squalus acanthias (assembly GCA_030390025.1). Taxonomy (NCBI): domain Eukaryota; kingdom Metazoa; phylum Chordata; class Chondrichthyes; order Squaliformes; family Squalidae; genus Squalus; species Squalus acanthias. The sequence goes on along the minus strand of CM059432.1, from coordinate 6,492,293 downwards.
ATAAAAAGCACTGACCATGCGAGCTGGCCAAAAGCCCATTTCTTTGCAATTTAATTCATATTCAATGGTTCTGCAATGCTTATCCTGTACATATATTTTGAAGATATAATCTCATCAGACTACCCTGGTCAGATTGAGGTAAAAGAGAGGTCAACAGCCAGGTCAAGGACCAGATGGCTATGAAGAAACTTTTGTTTGTGTAGTTCAAGGGGAGGGAAGCAAACATCAAAGAGAAAATAGAGCAATACCTTTGCCACTACTGCACTCCATTGTATACAGGTAATCCATGTAGAAGGCCCCAAAGCGCTGCACACCAGCTATCTCTGTGTACGTCTCCTGCCAACAAAGGAAGACAAATAAAACTTAAGTTCCAAAAGGATGGAATTCAGAGATTACAACACTATATGTGAATGCCTATTTGTATTTACATAGCCTTTTACACAAAGGCTTATCAGGGAAAGAGAACAGAGGTTATCTAAAGCATTCTCCTATTCAAGTAATGTGACATAATACAGGTTTTGCACAAGAGAACTATACAATTTGAGTCACCATTTCACCAGTTAATGTCTAATTTTAGTTACTTATATAGTCAATAAAGTTTGATGTAGCTTGAAAAGTTAATAACAGTAATACAATTTGTTGAAGGATGGCATTTTTTTGTGAAATATATATTCCAGAATTCAAAACAAATTCAAACATTGTCTTCAAATTTACTCCAAAGTACCCACTTTAACGTGCAAATGCTGCACAAAATTTGAACACCACTTTATGATTCATGTGTTCTAGTTAGCAAAATTGTGCTGGTAGAATCTTAAAAAAAAAAGCAGGTTTTTCCAGCTAGTTCATATTCATAATCAATACTTGAGTGAAATTCATTATCTCCTCTTCCTCTCTCACTTGTACATACCATAGACTACTCCAAGGTAAAATCCACACCCATTTATCTCCTTTTAACTTTACAGTGTGGCTTTTGGAGGCAAACTGCCTGTTGCTCAGCTCATTTTAAAACTGTGTTTTAGAGGCTGGCGATAATTGTATTTTTAAAAAGCATTCACAAGGTTTCATGCACATGCAGTCGAAAAAGTTTGTCAATCTAACAGCAGAATGTAATATAATGAATGGACTTAAACTTTAAAAACATAGGAATGTACATGGATTAAAGACTCCATTGCAGTCCATCTAGCCGGTCCTGAAGTTACAAAAATACAATAATGCATCTCAGTTACTTCTTCTGTCAAAAAAAACTATCCAGCCGTCTCTAGAATTTGCTGACATGATCTGCCTCACTGGGCAATCCATTCCACATGTTCACCAATCTATCCTTCTTTCTTACCTCAGCGCTTCAAAGCTTTTCCATGCCCACTGGTTATAGAGTTTACACTTGTGTCAAACAGTTTATTATGTTTCAGTTTATCTGTAGCCTCTAGAATTGTGAACACTTTAAGGTCTAAGCCTTCTCGTCTGCAGTGTAAGCATTCATAGGAACACTCCCAGTTTCCTTATTCTCTCCTCGTGGCTCAAGTGCCCAATCCTCTTTTACACACTGCCCGAGCATGTACAGTGCAATTTTTTTTCTTGAACAAAACAAATCACCACACAATTTTCATGACGAACCAACACTCTGACTTCAAGCCCCACCCCGTTCCATTTTGGATTCGGCAGAAGTTGATCACCCAATGTAGAAGAGAAGGTAAACGACTTGCTGCCAGGCCTCTACCACTCAAACAAGGGTGACCTGGTGGTGACTTGCCTTCCAGTTTATCCTCCCAGTGGACCGGGGGTGGGGCGGGGGGGGGCGCGGGGAGTAAGAGGGGAACATCTGGTCTCTGTTGAGTGTCACCACAATGACATGGCAGAAATTAGTAACTCACATTATGCACAAATCTATGCCCTACCACTCAACAGATGGTGTTTTAAGATGGTTGTCTTGAGCTTAAAAAAATTCCAACACGGGATTTAAATTCTTTTTAACCAAACAATAGAAAATAACCAGATTACTTTGCTAAGCTCTAAATAACATGTTTTTTGTTTTTAAAAACTAACTGTTCCCATACCACTATAATATTGACTGTAAATATTAATTTTCAGAAGGCCTTTGATAAGGTTCCACATGGGAGACTTCTAATTATAGGTCTAATCACACAGGGTAGTTATTAGAGCCCTGCTGTTCATATACATGAACTGGATGTATAAATGAAATATAGGCGGGTTAAATTTGAAGACAGCAAAGTAGAGGTTGCAGTCAGTGATTGGCAGAAGGACTTAGATCAGTTTTGCGATTGGGCAAACAAGTGGCAAATTAAACTTAAAATACCAACAATTGCACATTGGATGAAAAAATGTGCAACATAAGCATACAGTGAATGGAAGAGAATTAGTAAACAGAGACCAACACTACAGTCGTACTGCAATACTGGTCCGACACTGGTACTGCACAAATGCAGATCACAGTTAGTAACACCAGTTATGCCGCACATTACACTGTGGCTGCCAGGAGAAAGCTCTGTGAATCTGTGTTTGCATGCCCGCATGAAGCCCCACTTCCAGCAGGTAATTTTTTTTTTTTTAAATAGCAGAGGCAGCAGCATCCATTTTCTTTCCAAAACATTAATAATAATCTGCAAATCGTCTGTTAAGTACCCAGGAGATCTAACTGGCCACCTGAACCATTTTTTGACCACAACCAGACATTGGACAGGAATCATACTTCAAGCCAAGTGGTGCGAGAGATCAGGGAGACACGTTTCAAAAAATAATTATTCAGTGCATGCAGTTTGAGAAAGTTTAACTTTATAAAGGGTGAACGGCAAAGATGTTAAGAGTACTTTGCCACTGTTTTCACAGAATGGTGTGACAGTAGCAATGAAAGGGTGCAAGAGGAGGAGGTGCAGCAATTAGATAGGATAAATATAGATAAGGAAAAATTAGTGGGGAACTCCAAGTGGAAAAGGCACGAGGCGCTGATCGCTTGCATTATGGAATGCTGAGGCAAGTCAGAGAGGAAACAACAGAGGCTCTGACCACAATCTTTCAAACATCCTTGGACATGGAAGTTGTACCAGGGGACTGAAGGGTTGCCAAGCTGTCCAAGGAGAGAGATAAAACAGATAACTATAGACCAGTCAGCCTAACATTGGGTAAGCATTTAGAAATCATAATATAGGATCAAATTAATATTCACCTACTAAGACATACGACAGCAAGCATGGATTGTACAAGGCTAGTCATGCCTGTCAGGTTTAATAAAGGTTTTTGAAGAAATAACAGAGTGTATTGAAAAAGGAAATGCAATAAATGTGCATACGAATTTTATAAATGCCTTTGATAAGGTTTGTTGATAAAATTGTAGGACATGGTATTGCAAGAGGTTAGCAGCATAAATAGGAAATTGATAACGGATAAAAACAGAATAGTGGTTAATGGTTGTTTTTCCAGACTGAAGGGATGTAAAAGTGGTATTCCCCCCACCCCCCCCGCCCCAGGTGTCAGTGCTGGGACCATTGAATATAATTTATAACATAATAAATATGAATGATCTGGATAAAACTATAAAAGGGAGCGTGGTTAACTATAAAGAGGATTGTAACAGTGAAGAGTACTATGATGATCAGGCAGGTAGATGACAGATAAAATTTGATGCAAAGAAATATGAGGTGACACATTCTGGGAGGAAGAATAAGCGGAGTACATATACACTGAATGGTAAAACTGCCAAAGGAGTAGAGGAGCAGAGAAACTGCTCAGGGTTCTGATACACAAATCTTTAAAAGTAGGAGGACAAGCGGATACAGGTGTAAAATAAAATGTGGAACCCGAGGATTTAATAATAAACTTGTAGAAATGATTGGTTAGGCCACAGTTAGAACATAGTGTACAATTTTGGGCACCTTACTTTAGGAAGGATATTAAGGCCATGGAGCGGGCGCAGAAGAAATTCACTAAAACAATCCCAACAATGAGAAGCGTTCGTTATGAAGAGAGACTGAAGAAACTGGGGCTCTTTTCAATACAACAAGAAAGGTTAAGAGTAGATCCGATACAGGGGTTGAAATTTAGTTTTGATAAAGTAAATCAGAAAAAAGCTACTTCCACTGGGTGAGTCAGTAACGAGAGGGCAAAGAATGCTTATTTAAAAAGGAAAAAATGTCGTATGTTTTCAATTCTTAAGTCATTCTCGAACTGAAACTTCAGCGTTCAGTCTGGATTCATTTTAGGGTGACTGGATAGGGTATTTAACGATTTACCATAAAATCCAGATATTTGGACACATCAGATATAAATAATCAGAACTGCAGGTATAATGCTGTGCAGTGAAAGCAATGTACACTGCAATAAAAAAAATGAACATTTGGTGTATATGTCAAGCTCCCTGCTATGTTAACTTTTAAAATAAAAGAGGTTTATTGTGCATTTTGTGGTCTTCCCAGAAAAATTCAAGATACCAAATTTCCTGCCTCCGCATCTGCAGTGGTACCTCGCATATTCACGTGGCAGATGCGTCATTAAAACAGAAATTGCTGAAGCACTCAGCAGGTCGGGCAGCATCTGCGGAGAGAGGAAAGTAGGGTTAACGTTTCAGGTAGATGACCGTGCGCCCAATTCTGACGGGAGGTCATCGAACCCAACATGTTAACCCTCTCTCCACAGATGCTGCCGGACCTGCTGCGTGTTTCCAGCATTTCTTGTTATCATTTCAGATTTCCAACATCTGCAGTATTTTGCTTTGTGCCAGATGCATCAGTTTTCCTTCATCAGTTAACACGAGAAGAGGACTCTTTTGAGACTAAAATATTGCTAACGCTGCATCTATATGCTGGAACAGAATGTACAATTATTTTACCCGCATTCCTGCATTTCGTATCCAGCTAAAGTACCCAGATTTCAGGCTTTTGTTCAAAGGATCGTGGCCAGTATCCACAACAATGGAAACATGGGCACAGTTCCAGTGACAGATACAGTCCCAGCTCCAGAATAAACGGTAGATCAGTGAAAGAATAAAACAAAAAAGTTTCAATTGTGATAATAAGAAAGAAATAGCATTTTTTAAAACAATTCAAATAGTGAATATAAAAACAGGATTAAACAGGCTGGGGCTCTTTTCTCCAGCAAAGAGAAGGCTGAAGGGTGATCTAACAGAGGTCTTTAAGATTATGAAAGGGTCTGATAGGGTAGACTTAGAGAAGCTATTTCCACTAATGGGGAAGTTCAGAACTAGGGGCCATAAATGTAAGATAGTCACTAATAAACACAATAGGGAATTCAGAAGAAACTTCTTTACCCAGAGAGCGGCGAGAATGTGGAACTCGAGACCACAAGGAACAGTTGAGGCGAATAGCATAAGGGAAAGCTAGATTAACACAAGAGGGAGAAAGGAATAGAAGGTTATGTTGATGGGGTTAGAAGAAGGAGGGTGGGAGGAGGCTGGTGTGGAGCATAAACACCGGCATAGACCTGTTGGGCCGAATGGCCTGTCTCCATGCTGGAAATACTTGGTAATACTTTATAAAAGTAACTGACTATTGTACACCAATATAACTCGCAAATGGTTCTGTATAGCTTTTTAAAGTCATTTTCAGTTATTTAGAATCGGGTTACTCACAGGTGGTGGACTGGACACTCTGAATAAAAATGCTTATTTTTTTTGTGATCAACCCATTTTCAGCTGTATTAATCAAACTGCACCAAGTTAACACTCTTAAATATATCAAGGAATATTTTTTGAAGCATTTTTATTAAAATGCATTCTTAAACGCCACCCGATTGCGCTGGTTCATGGCAGATGTTTTGTGTTCGGTGATATGCAAGTGAGTTTGAGCAGAAACTTGAGGGGGAAAAACACACTTCTCAAAACGGGCGCCATCTTGGACGCAACCAGATCACCGATTGCTCCCAAAGCAGAAACTCTACCTCACCGTGTCCAAATTAGATCGTTCCAATCCCCAGCACTTGAACTTCTGAGCACAAAAATTGTTTTATAATCCTATGGATCTCTTTGCCTGATTGGGTTGGGTTGGGCCGGAATGTTCTATACTGAACTTCTCCCTCATCGATATATTTCAGAAACAGCTGAACGATGTCCTGAAATGTCACCGGGACTAAATGGTTAAGTTTGTGAAGATGATGAGAAAAAGATTGTGGAAATCAAGGTAACTTTCCGCTGGGATTGGTCTTAATCAACCTTCAACTCCTGATGAAGGGTCATCGACCTGAAACGTTAACTCTGTTTCTCTCTCTCTCTCGCTCTCTCTCGTACAGATGCTGCCTGACCTGCTTAGTATTTCCAGCATTTTCGGTTTTTATTTCAACTCCTGGTCTGTGCGAAGTTGGCTGATTGCAGTATGGGCTGGAATTAGCCCGAATTAGGGAAAAGAGGGGGGGGGGAAAAAAAAAAATCAGCTGAGGCTGTCAATAGTAACTTTCAAAAAGGAATTGGATAAATACTTAAAAAGTAAAAGTGTGCAGGGCTATGGGGAAAGAGCAGGGGAGTGGGGTTAATTGGATAGCTCTTTCAAAGACATGGCAGGTCAAATGGCCTCTTTCTGTGCTATAAGATTCTATGACCCTCTATTCTATGAACTAGAAATTGTAGACACAATAGAGGAAAAAGAGTGTGTTAGGCTGAGCAGAAGCAAATTTAAAAAAATATATATTTTTGATGTTTTTTTTTAAATGCATGTTACGGTATTATTCTAAAGTAATAAAGGTACTTCTGGCACCTCAGTAGTATAATTACTACTGTAATAGTAGTGGCTCTTCAGTCCCACTGTGTACAAGCGGAAATCTTAATAAAGATTGGCCAAGGATACAGAATTCCCTGGAGCTCTCATGAATCCAAAGATTAACATATTACAACACCCTAAGGTAACCTGCAGGTGAAATGGTGCAAACTTAGGGGAGGAAAGTGCACAGGCGCAATGGGCCGAATGGCCTCCTTCTGTGCTGTATGAGTCTATGATATGCGTTCAGGAATAATATTGCTGGGATGTATTCTGCGTTTCATAGAAGAGTATAAATCGCACATGTACCAGTAACTCCCCCTCCATCCTCAGTAAATGCATTATATACGCAGTGTGTAGTAGATATAAAAAGTTATAATGAGCAAAGCCTACTCTTCGTTTCCATACTAATAAATTAGCTTTGCAGTCTAGCTCTGTAAAAGTCTTGGGCTGACCTTCTTTCGAATTGTTTAAATCTGTTATGTCACAGTTTTTGTTTTTATCAGAAAATGTGAGTATATTTTCTAAGTAAGAGCCATGTGTCTTTAAAACACAATGTAAGCCACTTACAACTGACCATTTTTTTTTTCCTCGTATGACCAGCTGTCTGATACAGATCAGCCGTGATCCAACTGAATGGCGAAACATAGGATATACGGCATAGAAACAGGTCATTCGGCCCAACCAGTCCATGCCGGCGTTTATGCTCCACTCGAGCCTCCTCCTGTCTTTCCTCATCTAAATCTATCAGCATAACCCTCTATTCACTTCTCCCTCATATGCTTATCTAACCGCCCCTTAAATGCATCTATACTTTTTGCTTCAACCACTCCCTGTGGTAGCAAGTTCCACATTCTCACCACTCTTTGGGTAAAGAAGCTTCTGAATTCCCTATTGGATTTCTTGGTGACTATCTTATATTGATGGCCTCTAGTTATGCTCTTCCCCACAAGTGGAAACATTTTCTCTGTATCCACTCTATTAAAACCTTTCATAACAGGGTCAAAGGGCTGAATGGCCTACTCCTGTTCCTACGTATTCTTTCACAGAGTTGTCCCTCACTTGAAGGTCAGAATCAGCTTGAGTATGGCGCAGTCATCCTATAGCTACTGCTGACACTGCCAGCATATGTTTCTCTAAGCTGTTGTTCCTCTAAGTTGCACGTTGATGTGACATTGCTAATGACTGATGTTCCCCTATGTTCACACTGTAGCATGGCTGCACGCCTCCTGACATCAGTTAGTAGCACCCTCGCCTGAGTCAGAAGGTTGTGGGTTCAAGTCCCACTCCAGGGACTTGAGCACAAAAATCTAGGCTGACACTCCCTGTGCAATACTGAGGGAGCCTGCTGCACTGTCGGAGGTGCCGTCTTTCGGATGAGACGTTAAACTGAGGCCCCGTCTGCTCTCAGGTGGACGCAAAAAATCCCATGACACTATTTCGAAGAGGAGCAGGGGAACTATCCCCGGTGTCCTGGCCAATATTTATCCCTCAATCGACAGATTATCTGCTCATTATCACATTGCAGTTTGTGGGAGCAAATTGGCTGCCGCATTTCCTACATTACAACAGTGACTACACTTCAGAAGGTACATCATTGTCTGGGACGTCCTGAAGTCATGAAAGGCACTATATAAAGCAGGTCTTTCTGTTTTTCCTTCTTTCAGTGCCCAAAATCTTGAAGAATCTTGAACAAATTCTTGAATACCAAACCAAATGCTTACACAAGACGCGAACTACCTGATTTAATTGGCATTAGCAACCATTGTAAGCAAAGGATTTTCTGTTCGACTGACGGTTTGGTTTGGGATTTAAGATGTCATCAGTTGTCCCTGTATGCACACCCAATGTAAATTAAGCCAACAGTATGTTACTTCTCTCGGCATCCTTGGTGTTCTTCCATCAGCATTATAGTCTGAGGAACATCATCATCAAGCCTAGATCAAGCTGGTAAATCAAATTAAATTTGAATTAACAGTCAGAACCAAGTGACTACATTGCTTGCCTCCACTATTTCCACAGTAGATTCATGCAGGGAAGTAATTTCACCTAACTTATTGTGCAACTCCATGCAGCAAATATTGAAAGCATTTTTTTCCTGAAGATTTGTTTTTAAAAGTTTACAAAAATATTGCACGATATATTGTAAAGTAGAACCTTGGGAAAATACATTCTCCCAGTGTACTAATTAGTTTTAGTAATGATCTGACCTTGTGTTGGGCTGCATCCAAAATAAACTCGGCCCGGACACCATTATTTTCTGGACTTCGGTAATCGAACAGAGAATTGGTGCGGTATGTTAACCCTTTGCTGTCCAGACTTTCACCACAACTGAAGAAACAGGCTTCCTTTTAAAAAAAAGTAATACAATTGTTAAGTTTTAATTTAAAACTGCAATCAAAAATAATTTTCTGTGCATGTATCTAGTAAGTACACAAGTGCGAGAGTCCATTTTAATTAATTACCTAAAGAAATAAGCTTTTAATTTTAACGGTTTTAACCTTTGCCTCCATTCACCAAAAGGCCACATTATAAATGTTCCTTTTTCAGGCTCAATTGAACCAACCAATAGAAGCCATTTTGCTGCTGAAGTACAGTTTGCGTCATGTATGAATAAAGGTGAAGTTAAATCAATACTATACACACATAATTAAAAATAACAGAAAGTGCTGGAAACACTCAGCAGGTCAGGCAGCATCGACGAGAGGAGAAACATAGTCAACGTTTCGGGTCGAACCCTTCGTCAGAACTGGAAAAGGTTAGAGAGGAAAGATCTTTAAGCAGGGGCAGGGAGGAGGGGAGGAAAGAACAAAGGGAAGGTTTGTGATGGGATGGAAGGCAGGAGAGATTGAATGACAAAAGGGATGATAGTTTAAGGCAAAAGGCAAAAGGTAATGGGACAAATTAAGTAACAAAAGATGGCTCTAGATGATGTGTGGATGACGATGGCAGCAACATTAACAGCTATCGTGAGGAAACGAGAGAGAAAAAAAAACACTACAGGGGCCAATTTATAGTCTGAAATTGTTGAACTCAATGTTGAGTCCAGAAGGCTGTAAAGTGCCTAATCAAAAGACGAGGTGCTGTTCCTCGAGCTTACATTGAGCTTCGTTGGAACAATGTAAGAGGCCGAGGACGGAGAGATCAGAGTGGGAGTGGAGGGGAGAATTAAAGTGACAGGCGACCGGAAGCTCGGGGTCACGCTTGCGGACTGAACGGAGGTGGGTTTTTTTTTTCCTCTCGTTTTCTCACATGATACCTGTTAATGTTGCTGTTATTAATGTGCAAATTGTCCAGCAACTTGTGGCGAGGAAGAGATATCTCGTGAATTGCCACAAGTTGCTGGACGATTTGGGCCGCTCCGCCATTAGCTTTGCACAAATCTCTTCCTGAGCCTCCCCATTATTTTTAAGAACGTGCTGGATTTACACATTAATTGCCCATTAAACTTGCCACAGAAAGTTAGGGCTAGTAATCAATAGCGCAAGTACCTTTTTAACGATGTGATAATTGTTAATGACTGCCGATCAACCTCCTGGCCCAGAAAGTGAATAATTTAAACCATAAAGTCTCGTTCCTTCAGGTAGTGAATTGTTGCTGGAGATTTTAAAAAGATCAAATTTTGATTTTTTTTTTTAATTTTCTTTCCCTCTCTATTTCTCTTTTTGTAACCGATTTGACTCTAATTCACTCTCCTTCTCAGTCATTCCTCTATTTATTTCTCAATCCTTAACTCTCATTGGTTAAGGAGATGGACTGTTGGTCCCATCGTTCACTGAGGTCCCAGATGCCCTGACCATGCCGTTATCAGCTTGCACTTCCAGCATGTCAGGGCACAAAAAATTTTTGAGCTGAAGGGTGCAGGAAATAGTCGAACTAACGGCGTACACTGCGAGATGCCCCGTTCCAGCAAGATCTGGCCCATGTTCTTTAGAAATCAAAAAAAAGCAGCTGAAAAATTTACCCAGGTAGAGTTTCCTTTTTCCCCAATACTCGCATACACTCGCCACCCCGCCCCCCACCCCCAACCCCCACCACCCACCCTGGGGCAAACCTCAATTACTAAAGACCAAAGATCTTGGGTGCGGGATGGCAGAGTTAAGGCTCAGACATGCCCAAGTGTGCGCATCTGTACTGATGGGAGTTCTACCAGTTAAAACCATGCACCCGACCAGCACAAAGTACTGGCAAGCGCCCTACTGCTAGCCTAGCATAAACCACCCGAACCATTAGGGTGTTGGTTTACAGGATTATCTGGAACAGAATGATTAGAATCTCAGCCGCCAGCAACCGATCTACTCCTCTGATTCCATTAGTGAACCAGGCTGGCTGGTCAATCATCAACTGCGCCCTGACCTTTTTTGAACCTGCTTGGTTCAGGTATAAGATTATTTAGTCTTCCCAAAAGAACTGGCTTAGTTCCGAACTTTCATTGCCACCCACACCTCTTTGCAAACACCTTGCTTGATCACCAAAGAGCCCCGACTTACCTCCTCCCCCACCCCAACAAGGTTAGACAAACATATTAAAAGCAAATATTACTGTCAGACTGGGAAGATTATGAGAGGGAGTATTGTCAATGGCTCATGTCTCACATTTTATCAATTTCTAACATCACAGAATAAGCATTAATTGAAGAGTGTTCCCGGACTTCAGACGAGCCAATCCTTAAGGGAAGCTCTCCACCAGCAAACTGTGTTTGCTTATTTCAGGTTCAATAATGTACTGCTTATGCTGAGAACTGGAGCCACGAGATTATCACTTGCTGGTTTATAAAACGACTCCATTTATAGTTCAAACGATCTCATGAACCAGGGGACACAAAAATATGCAGGGCCTCCAGCATCCAAAGTGCCTCCTTCTCTCCTCCCAACCCTAAACAAGACCAGTTGCACTGGTCCTGACCCCACTGTAAAACAAAAATAAAAGAATTTTTTTTATTTAAATTAGTGAAAGTGCTTTTTTTTTGGCTTTGAGGCTTAATCTTTCATTTTACTGTGCCTGAAGTATAACCAGCAAAACTTGGAGCGAGAAACAAACTAGGTAGAAGGACAAGGCACTGGAAATTCAGTGGCGATGCCTACCTGCCCAATCAAACTGGTTACCAATTGTTCTGGTCTGAAGCCATCTCTTTTGGCAAGTTTCACTCAGTCAGAACTGATTCAGGTCATTAATAGTGGAAGAAAGGATCAAATTTTTAGCAGATTTCATTCATGTTTATTTTTTTTTTTTAAACTTGGTGTAAAATCTCCTAAGCTCTTCAAGCCAGTGCTTCTACTGAAAGCAACTGATCAACCAAATCTGCTGTGGGATACACAAGGAGGGTGGGCTGGGGGAGTACATTTCAGTGATCATCCTGTCCATCTACCCTCAGTATGAATGTGGTTTTGCCATCAGAAAACTTGAGCTATCTAAATATTAAGTTAAGTCAACAGCACTTTGAAAAAGACAATGGTTTTGTAGTCTGTTCGCAGATCTATGAATAAAAGTCAATGGCATGTTGTTATTTAATATCCAGCTATACCTAGTTAAATTTAGAGCCAAACCTTCAATTTCCTGCCGGAGACGTTTAACTGAATAGCAAACAGATTCCCCAAGATCCCTCCTTCCAAAAATGGCCTCAGTATTTTGCACTGCTCTGCACTGAATTATTTGCACGATATAACTACTGATGGCGAAGTTAGTCACATTGAGTCAAAGGGCACTGCAGGAAGAAGGAAAAATATAACTTCCCTGATGCAGAGAAGTTGCAAACTGGATTCTCCATAACACAACACCAAGTGGCTCAGGATAGTCAGCAAATTCATTTATAAATCGGGCAGAACATCTGTTTAATTTTCTGTATCTTTCAGTGAACAGCTTCTGGCTGCCACAAAACTCAAGAAAAATGAAATACTGAACTCCCTTGAAATTTCTCCAAAACATCTTTAAATCAGATAAGAATCTAGCTTGATGAAAATAAAATCCCTATTAGCACACATAATAGCACATTTAAAATGATATAGAAATGTATGCAAGTTATAAAATGCCCACCCACAAAATTCTACCATCACATCAAAACGCTAGCAGATCTTGCTCTCCTCTGCCAAAACCACACAGTTCCAGGATTATTCGGGAAAGCAAAGATAACCCCTGGCTTCTTTTCTCCACTGCCAATTGTCTCCTTAAACCCCTTTCGCCTTTTCTCTCACGCCCTCACCTCCAACAAGTGCCAGGAGCTCATGGAAATCGTTGTCACGAAGATTGAGACCATCCATTCAGCTGCCTCCGTCGCATCCTCCTCCAACCCCTAGCCCATCAAGCCAAACTTCCTCCAAGATTCTCCCTACCCTAGCGCTGAACCTACATCTTTCTCTAGCTTCTCTCCCATCTCCCCTCATGCCCTCTGTGAGCTCATCCTGTCCATGAGGCCCACCTCCTGCTCTCTTGACCCCATTCCCACTAAATTGCTGGCCACCATGCCAGCTGACACTTGAAGTGGCTCCCTCTCCTCAGGTACTGATCGCTTCCCTTTCAAAACCACCGTCACCACCTCCCTCCTCAAAAAAAAACAGCTTTGACCCTCTGTCCATGTAAAACTGCTGCCCCATCTCCAACCTCCCTTTCCTCTCCAAAGTTCTTCCAAAAAGTTGTTGCCTTCCAAATTCGTGCTCATCTTTCCCACAAGTCCGTGTTTGAATCTCTCCAATCAAGTGCCGGCCCTGTCACTGCACTGAAACTGCGACCATGGTGAACTATCCCTCCTCATCCTTCTTCACCACACGGCAGCCGCTGACTCGGTCGACCAGATCAAACCCCTCACCCTCCGTTTTCCAACTGAGTGGGACTTACCTCTTTTGGTTCTACTCTTAGCTATCTAATCATAACCAGAGCTTCTCTAGCACTGGCATCTCTTATCACCCTCACACCGTTACCTCTGGAGTCCAAGTGTCTATCATTGGCCCCCTCCTCATCTTCATCTACATCCTGCCCCTCAGTGACATATTCTGAAGACACGGTGTCAGATTCTAAATGTACACTGATGACACCTAGCTCTACTTCACTACCTCTCAACCCCTCCACTGCTCTGCTTGTGTGACATCCGGACTTGGATGAGCCGCAATTTCTTCCAGTTAAACAGTGGGAAGGCCAAAGCCAATGCCTTCAGCTCCGCCACAAGCTCTGCACCCTCGCCACCGATGCTAGCTCCCTCCCCACCACAGTCTGAGGTTGAAGCCCACTGTTCAAAACCTTGATTTGCAATTTGACCCAGAGTTGAGCTTCTGATCCCATATCTTCTCATCACAAAGACTACGTATTTCCACCTCGGTAACATCTCCTGTCTCCACCCCAGCCTCAGCCTATCAGCTGCCGAAACCCTCCTTCAAGCCTTTGTCACCTCCAGACTATTATTCCAATGCTCTCCTGGTCCCATCCTCCATAAACTTAAACTCATCCTGAACTCTGTTCCCTTTATCACTTCATTGCCTCACCCCTCCTTATCTATGTAATCTCCTCCAACCCTACAACTCTCCGAAAACTCTTATTTCTCCAAATGGCCTCATCTGCATGCCCCGCTCTTTCGCCCTATCATTGTCAGCCATCAGCCATCTTGGCCCTAAGCTCTGAAATTTCCTCCCTAAACCTCTCCACCTCTCTCCTCCTCAAGACCCTCCTTAAAACATAAAACTAGTTTTGGTTAATCATGTCAACGACACTACATAAACGCAATCGTTGTTACTTTAACGAAAAAGTTTGGGTCAATTACTTACAGTTTCACTTCTGTTCGTAGTTTCTTCAAAGTCTTTCACACCCATTATTCCCTTAAGGCATAAAGCCTTGCAGCTCACAAAACCCATTTGGCAATCAAAGAAAAGCTCTCCCATCATCAGCACCTTGACAAAAACAGTATGAATTATTATGGTTAAAGCAAGTTATGCTACATATACAAAAAATTCTTACTTTCCTTTTCTAAAACCTATTAGCAAATGAATTAGCGTAGATACAAAAAAGCTATTTTTATGTGGTTGACAGAAGTGGAAGTGAAACATAAAAACAAAAAAGTTAATAGAAATCAAAATAGTTCACTGTGCAACTTAAATAAGCAAATTATAAATTATGCATTTCTCAATAAAAATTAGCAATTGCTCTCAAAGTAATTACTTCTCAACTCAGTAACAAATCCATGTACATTTTACAAACAATTCATAATGCTATCCATCATCGTTTCTATTAAGCTCCCTTTTACTGAAGAAGATTAGGAATATAAAAATTAAATTACTACCAAAATGCTGCTTTAAGAATGATAGCCATGAGAAGTTTCAGCATCAGACTCCTCCAAGTTGCCAAGTGTTGTGGGAAGTTGTGAACAGACAGCACTAATCTCTATCTCTTTTGAAAAAAAGTTTCTGGGAAGACTGTACTATAATGGGAACAGCTGGCACGTCTTCAAATCAACGCCACAGAAGGAAATTTATGGCCAGATCTACTCTCAAACCAGCAATGACCATGGAAACAATTCTATAGTTTTCTCACTTTCTGGCACCGAGCGAAAGGTTAGGTACGATCCCAGTTAGTACAGATAAATTGGAAATATTTGTTTCAGCACAAATCTTTCAAAGGAAGAGAAAAAAAATACTTTTTATACACACAAGTGGTCAAGTCTGTGGTTTCTCACTTTTTTTTTAGTTTTTGCTGAAATTTTGTTTCAGTACTAAATTTTGACAATCGGATTCGTTTTATTGGTTACTCCTGACCCAATGTTTAAACAAATCAATTATTAAATTAAACGCTGTATGAATTTTAAACAAAAGCAACAGTCAAAGACTCATTTATGTGCAGTAACTCAATGTGATGGGAACTCATTGGGCTTGATTTGCCAAGCCCCGTGGAGGCGGGTTTGGAGGCGGGAAAATTGCAGATTCGGGGGTCACGTACCCATCCCGCCCCCAACCCGCCTCCATGCCAATGTCCCAGGAGGCGGGTACCTGACCTGTGCTGGGAGCCGCCTCCCAGAGGCGGGAAGGGGATTAGTGCCAATTAACTGCCTGTTAACAGGTAGTTAACAGGCAGTTTTTTGGCTAATCCCTATTTTTAGCCCTGAGGTGTGGGCTGCCCGACGGCTCCAAACCACGCCAAGTTAGCGAGGCGGACCGTCGGTCTGCAGGGCTTGGAGGGGTCGAGATGTCCAGTGTACAGGTGAGTGATGGGTGCATGAGTGCAGAGGTAAGTGTGTTTGGTGTGTGTCTAAAGTATTTTAATAAGTTTTACTTACTTTTACTTTCTCCTCCAGGCTTCCTCCCTTCAGTTCTCGGGAGTCCCTCAGCTCACCTGCACAGAAAGCAGAATGGCCGCTGAACTGTCAAAAGCTGCAGCCTCTGCTTTCTGGTCTGGAGAGCTCTCTAACTGAGTCTGAGTAGAAGGACTCAAGTTAGAAGACAGATTGTCAGTGTTTGACAGCTTCACAGAGCTGTCAAACGCGGATATTTCATCTGTCAAAAGCTCTTGACAGATGAAATGTCAATCGCTGACGTCACCAGTATCCAGGTGTCCCTTAATTGGCCTGCTGAGCCCGCTGGGTGGGCTTAACAAGGTCAATCAAGGGAAAGTAGCGTGGGTTGGCCACAAATCGATGGAGGCGGGACTACAACCCAAAAAGTGGGAGTCCCGCCTCCATCACGTCCCCATTGACAAAATCGAGCCCATTATGTTTACCATAATACCAAGAAATAAATAGAAGCATAGAAATTTATGGCACAGAAGGAGGCCATTCGGCCCATCGTGTCTGTGCTGGCCAAAATATACTGAGAATGACTAGGTTTCTTTTTCAAACTCTTCTCCATTATGATTTTGAACTCTTGCATAACGATGATAAATATAAATGCAGACCTAGTTTTAAAGCCAATTTTCTACCTTCTTATCTCAACTTCTAATGGAAATCTGCTGTTAGATAGGATAATGACTTCAGTCTTGGCCATTTCTCACACATATTACTGCCAACTGAGGTCAGTACACATACTTTTAATGGAAACAATGGATTTTACTTGGCACATGCTTGTTTTCATGAAGAGATTTCTGCATATTTGTCAGTTCATAAAATGGAAGCGCTTCCACAAAATATCAAGACAATGGTATCAAGTGAAGTTGATTTGCACTCTTATATATGTGTTTTACTTTATGAAATTACAGAATATAAAAGTGATGCAAGTACAGACATTTTTAATAGAAAAACATTTTTCCAGCGTGTATATTAATAATGGTAAATTAACAAATCGATGAGAAGGTGCTATCACAAGAAGCTTTACCCCTACTTTGGGCAAAGAATTGAAAAATACCTCAACAGTCGTCCCTTCTTGCTCCCAGCAAAGCACCTCTTTGGATTTCACTTTCTGAGGGCTATAATAGCTGCTCTCCGTTTGCATCTCTGTCAACTGTAACAAAATGACAATACCTCATTTCAAATACGTTGCATATTAGCAATAAATAGTCGTAATCTGTCATCTCAATACGCAAAATTGCTGCAGACAAATTAATCTTTTCGTTTCAAGCAAATTCTGTTATTACACAGGAAACAGGTGCAGAAAAACAGCTGCAACTTATTATCCACATCAGGATATACGGCTCGCTGTTGACTATGATTTAATCACATCTAGATAATGACATGTATTTTGAACATAAGGTTAATGTTAAACTTCTCATGTTAACAATTTCTTTACATCTGCTAGTCAAATACCTTCATCACTGTCAAACCTGTATCTTTATCTAACTGAATAATTATGCAACTGGATGTGAAAATTTAAAAAAACTTGTCGTCCAGCAAATCAACTGCAAAATCTTCTTGGGAACGATGTCCAAATAGGAGCTTTTTAAAAAAAATATTTCAAAAATCAAATCACAGAACCAATGGCATCCAGCTACAAAATACCATCATAATCAATCAGTAAGAAGTTTTAGAAATTGTCAGATTGAATTCAGATTCCAAACGATTATCAATGGTTAACTTACCCATGACAATTATCTCAATTATACTGTCATGATTGGAAGCAATATTCATTCCTACAGTATGGAAATACCCACAGCTCTCATTAGAAATCCATTTCCACTACTCATGTTGTGTAACTCATGTTACACATGTTGGCTTTTCGTAGCTATGTTAATATGCCATAAGGTAAAGAGTTATGCATAACCTGTAGTCTTTATTACCTAACCAGCTTCATCTGTCATCAATTATTTCAGAGGAAAAGCAATTAATTGATTAAAGGAACTCAAAATCTAGAAGAACAATTTTAAGCATTATTAAATCAACAGAAGGATTAATTTGGCATCATCTTATACTGGAATGGTCCCAACAACATACAACAATAACGCAGCAGCTTGACTCGATTTCTGACCCAAGTTAAGTGTAAATGAATTGCGAACATTTTTACTCAGCAAATAGAACAATTGTAAGTAATACTTCTGAAAATTGGCGTGATTATATGAGACTTGGTAATCATACATTGTGACTATTATGCAATTACAGCTGGAATCCTTTAACATGCTAAATGAAAACAGAGCAAAACGCCAAGATAAATTTAAAAATGTATTTGAGAAGTCCTGAAATTTGTTCTCAATAAAATATTATATTTCAATTTAGCTAAATTAGGTTAAAAACTTAATCCGTTCCAAATAGTTGCAGTTTGTATTAATGCGTTCTTTTTAAACAGTGACTACTGAAGCTACTGTTTTAGGTCTGTTTTCTCCATATGGTCATTTTTGCAAATTAAACGATTCACACTGTAATTCTCTGCTACTTTCTTCAGGAAAGACTGCTGCTACTTAGCCTCACTGTTAAACACCTGATAATAGCTAACACTGCTCATTAAAACTGTATATAAATTTGATTTACAAATTAAACATTGATCCAATTCTTCATGAAAGGCCGAGTGGCTGAAAGGGTTAGTGAGGTTAGTGACTAGAAATCTCGGTGTGAGATGTGGGTTCGAACCCAGGCAGAGAATTAGAGCACATTGTGCCTTGACCAGTTGAAAACTATAGAATGGAACAGTTGTTTCAAAAATACTGCTTGAAAGGGTGGCAGAAGCAGATTCAATAGTAACTTTCAATCGGGAACTGGATAAATACTTAAAAAGGAAAAAATTGCAGGGCTATGGGGAAAGAGCAGGGGAATGGGACTAATTGGAGAGCTCTTTCATGGAGCTGGCACAGACACGATAGGCCGAATGGCCTCCTTCTGTGATGTATGATTCTACGATTTACTATGGATATAGTAGTGTTCTGTATACTTTTGACTTTTTTTTTATAAACACACACTATTTGGACTGCTGAAATGACAAAAATAGTACTCCATTTTTTGTCTTCAGTAGTGCATTAAAAAAATGTACTTTTAACACATTGCATATAATACATTACTACACACTGCATTTAGCAAGGTAGATGTGTCACCTTTACACTGGCAATTTGAATGTTTGACCATTTACATACAGGGCAATATACAATTGATGTGCTGCATTAACAGGAAGCAAAAGAAAGAATTGGCAGAGGCTTCTACTGTACAGAATTAAATTCTTAAATCTTTTCACAGAATTTGATGACTTAAGTGGCAAGTTCCACAAAACGATTTAAATAGTTTCTGCCTTATCATTTGATAATCTCTCCACAGCTCCGCGAACAAAACCTAAAAAGTGGCTTGGCACCAAAAAGGTTTCTCTGCCTCTTAACTGAACAGAAGATCTGTGCGGAATGTCCCAGCACTTCCTGACTTCTACAAGTAACCGCTTCAATTATCTACCTTACGTGTATATCAAATACAACAGCCAACATCAAACTTTTTTTTTGTGTTTTCACGAAGATCATTTTATCAAACAGCCAAGTAGATTTTGAAGCATCCATTTCTAATCGTTATGTTATGCCTGCATCCTGGCATTTCAGTCTCCGACATTGAAACTGCACCAACAAGTCATGCACCATCATGCAAACAAAAAAGGAGGGGGAAATTACCTAATGCTTTCTGAACTGATTCAATCAACTCAGTCACATTTATTAGAGTGCCTTCATTTACGTGGTAGTATATTAATACAGCTTTATTTTATTCAAAAAAATTGACGCACATAATATAAAGTGTTTTCTGAGTTGTTGAGCAAAGATTGATTTTAAATACAAAAGCAATATAATGCAGATGCCGTAAATCTGAAAAAAACCAGAAAATGCTGGTAACACTCAGCAGGTCAGATAACATCTGTGGAGAGGGAAACAGAATTAATGGCCCAGATATTCCGATCCCTACGGGTATGTACCCACCCGTAAGGACATTGGAAATGCCGGTTTCAGGCATGCCAAGCGCATGCGCTGAAAACCGGCATTTCCGATCGGTCAAGAATGCTCTTGACAGATCCTCCACCTGCCCTGGAGAAGGGCCTCTGCGGGTGAAGAGTTCCGCTTTTTGGAGACCCTCCGCCCGCAGAAAACCCTAACAATTCTTACGTCTGGTAAAAACCAAAAAAAATTTCACTGATTTATCATTTAAAAATACTTTTTTTTTTTAAAAGGTAAGTTTATTTTTAGCCCCGTAAAAAGCTTTACTTTTTTTTCAAAAAATTAAAGTTTTGTTTAAAATATTTAATTTATTGTAATTTCAAGGCATTTTAAAAATGTGATTTTTTTTTTTAAATTTATTTAAAGTTTTACTATGTTTTTGGGGTGATCTCCATTCATATATTTGACAGGTCTTTCGGTCAAGTGTATGAAGAAAGATTCCCTTCTTTGATTGGCTCCCCATGGCCCACGTGATCCCAGGGACGCTTGCGAACCGCATGCGCCCCTGGGATACGTAGGCCCTGCACACTTGGAGTTCGAGAGGCCCAGGATCGGAAGTGTGCGCGTCCCAGGAGCCCTCAGCTAAGTGCGTAATTTTTTTCCAGATCAGAAAATACGGCCCAATGTTTTAGGTCGATGACCTTTCTTCAGAACTCGGATTTCTGTTTTGTAGTCAACTTTCTATCCTTCCTGTTGCTAGATTAGGGAGCTTTTTTTGCTCCACTTTCACCTCTTGTTCTCCAAGATTTATTTAAAAAGTCTACCTTTCTACATTAAAACTTGCATTTTTTCATTTTTTTTGAAAACAAATTATTTGTTCAGCATTACTGGAAAATTATTTCTAAACGGTTTTCTATACTGCACCAATGGTCTTTTCCAATGTTATCTCGTACAAAGAGCTGGCACAGGCAGGATGGGCCGAATGGCCTTCTTCTGTGCTGTATGATTCTATGGTCCATCCATCAAAGATGTAACTAAGTGACAGCACCAGAATACTGGTAACATTTAAAATCCAGCCCCAGGTTTTTGGCCTCAACATGTTACGGGATTTTTCAATAATTTTTTTTTGGTCGTCACAGAAAAGATCTGCGAATGAGTTATGTTTAATTGTTGTGTTTTGAAAACAAAATGTGCTTAAGAAAATAACAACGGCTGAATCTTCCTAGATAAGGGTTTATTTGGTAGGGTCAGGTATTATTGATGCGTATTAAAGCCAGATGTACCAGTGTGTGGAATGTTGTGGCTCACAGTTTATCTCAAACTCAGATAATGAGGATCAATTGTCTGATTCCAGGTGCATTAAACCAGAATGGCCCGTCTTCGTTTTGAGCGGAGCAGGGGATCTTTTCCTTAAGCCTGTACCCCAAAGGGCAAAGGATAGACAGCAGGGTTTAACTTATAGGCAGACTGGCGAATCACTGAACGGACTATAGGCAGACTGGCGAATCACTGAACGGGCTTTTGGCAGACCGGCGAATCACTGAACGGGCTATAGGCAGACTGGCGAATCACTGAACGGGCTATAGGCAGACCAGCGAATCACTGAACGGGCTTTTGGCAGACCGGCGAATCACTGAACGGACTATAGGCAGACTGGCGAATCACTGAACGGGCTATAGGCAGACCAGCGAATCACTGAACGGGCTATAGGCAGACTGGCGAATTACTGAACGGACTATAGGCAGACTGGCGAATCACTGAACGGCAAAGAAGTCATTAGGACGGCTCTCCCTTCAGCTGGGAACAATGCAAGAAAAGGACAAAGGGACGCATGGCCAGTCTGCCAGCCGGCGAGGTCTAGCAAAGAAGCCTGCCATAGCGAGTGAAATTCGACTGATTTCAAGCAATGTACCCTCTAATTTTGTTTGGCCTAGGCCATTCAAAATACCGCACATGCACGGTTTTTGTATTGAAAAGCCGGCAGGCCGGTTGCGCGGGTTCCCTGGAGCACAGCACAGCCACGCAGCTTACAGGGAGCACAGATCTCAAGCCCAGGCCCAGTCAGCAACAGAAGGTTGACCATGGAAAATTGAAGAAAGCCCACTAATACTGATAGTGTAGCCAATGTTCCCTTTAAGCTGCGTGGCTGCTCTGCAGCTCCCGCGCGGCCGGCTCACCAGCTAATAAATAGGAAAAACCGCGCATGCGCTGAGTGTAGCATATTTTTTTTAAATTGTTTTTCTTGTTCTCCAGGAGGGTTCTGTACTTCGTTCAATCAAGGTGAGATTTGATTGCATCTCTTATTCTGTACATTCAATTGCTGTCTGTAAAATAAAGCGTTATACCTTTGGAAAGATTGGAGAAGCGCACTTGAGGGCACGTGCAAAAGGCCTGGTAATTCAATGGCACCGCGACCATTTGTCAGGTGCGAATCAGGCGGCCAAGCTTCCAATACGGCGGGCGGGTGGCCACACGCTCATTACACACCGGAGGTGCACCGCTCACCATATTGGTGAAGGCACAAATAGAGGCGTCCAGGGCCTGCACCTGAAACAGGCATTATGTCTTTTTCATATGCAAATAGAAGGTCCAACACTGGTTTGAGGCCCACTATGCAAAATCGGGCTGCCCTGAATGCAGCCGACTCAATCGACCACACCATCCTCCTCCGGGACGGTCTTCATTTGGTTGGATTCTAACCGATCCTATTATAGCCAGGGCAACTCCAGCAGTGTCCAGCCACTGACGTGCGTCGAGAGGCTGTCGCAACCAGGATTCCCCGGCCAATCAATGTAAAAAGGCGGTGGGACCCTCCCGACGCACGTCAGTGGCTGGACTGGCCTGCCAATCAGATGGCTGCCAATCAGACAGCTGCCAGTGAGGGGCAGTTACCGCGCAGCTGCCGCCTCCAGTCAGCGTCGCCGGCGCGAACGCGAGTGTGGCTCGAGGTGGTTATTAGACAGTCAAAGAAAGGCAAGTCAGTAAGTACCTCAGCAACCCGAGTGCTTGTCAGCACGCAATCCTGGCCAGTAACAAGCGTAGTGTTAAGTTAAAGAAACATTATTTTACTAATCTGCAGGGCTATTGGCCACACTGTTAAGTCCCCTGGAAGTCCTTTGGAGAGGCCAGAAACTGTACCAGGACGTGAATCCAACAGGCCTCAGCCTTTGTTGGTAGTTTCTGTGGGGACGTGTTTGAGACAGAACTTCCATCTGTCCCAAAAATGGCCCCCGATGTCAGGAATTTCCTCATTCTCAGCCTGGTTTATGCAAAACAGCCAGTATGGCTGCATTACCCAGCCAAACAAGCCACTAGCCAGAGGGTCCAGACATGGGTGTTAGCCAAAAATGCAAACATTACCAGAAAATCAGTCCCCCTTTACAAGGGACCCGATTGGCCCTTTAAAAAAACTGTTGTGCCAGTGATGTCACTGATTCAGCAGTACTTACCCCAAATATAACAGCTACCCTTTGTGGCTCAAATGCTTTTGGATCAACTCTTTGATTTGACACCAGTTTTTGGGCCATTCACTTTGGTCCCTAATTTTAACATGCAAAGGATGAAACACTTTGCTTAAGAACATAAGAATTAGGAGCAGGAGTAGGCCATACAGCCCTTCGAGCCTGCTCCGCCATTCAATAAGATCATGGCTGATCTTTGACCTCAACTCCACTTTCCCGCCCGATCCCATATCCCTCGATTCCCTCAGAATCCAAAAATCGATCTATCTCAGCCTTGAATATACTCAAAGACTCAGCATTCACAGCCCTCTGGGGCAGAGAATTCCAAGGATTCACAACCCTCTGACTGAAGAAATTCCTCCTCATCTCAGTCCTAAATGGCCGACCCCTTATCCTGATACTATAATGTCCTAGTTAAGGATCCCCTTGGAATGAGTGACCATAACATGGTTGAATTCCATATCCAATTAGAGGGTGAGAAGGTTGGTTCTCAAACAAGCGTACTGAGCTTGAATAAAGGAGACTGATGGTATGAGAGCGGAATTGATTAAAGTGGACTGGGAAAATAGATTAAAGGGTAAGACGGTACATGAGCAGTGGTGTTCATTTAAGGAGTTATTTTAAAACTTTCAAAAAAAATATATTCCACTGAGGAAAAAAGGGTGGAAAAGAAATGACAGCCATCCGTGGCTAAGTAAAGAAATTAAGGATAGTATCCGACTGAAAACAAGGACGTATAAGGTAGCCAAACTTAGTGGGAGGATAGAAGATTGGGACGTCTTCAAAAGACAGCAAAAAGTAACTCAAGGATTGATTAAGAAAGGGAAAATAGATTATGAAAATAAATTAGCAAAAAATATAAAAACAGATAGCAAGAGTTTCTAGTTATATAAAAAGAAAAAGGGTGGTTAAGGCAAACGTAGGTCCCTTAGAGGATGAGACTGGGAAATTAATGGTGGGAAACATGGAGATGGCAAAAATGCTGAACAAATATTTTGTTTCAATCTTTATGGTAGAGGACACTAAGAATATCCCAACACTGGACAACCAGGGGGCTCTGGGGGGGGGGAGGAGCTAAATACGATTAAAATCACTAAGGAATTGGTACTCAGTAAAATAATGGGACTCAAGGCGGATAAATCCCCTGACCTGATGGCTTACATCCTAGGGTCTTGAGGGAAGTGGCAGTAGGGATTGTGGATGCTTTGGTAATAATTTTCCAAAATTCCCTGGACTCAGCAAAGGTCCCGGCAGATTGGAAAACTGCTAATGTAACACCCTCATTTAAAAAAGGGTAGTAGGCAGAAGGCTGGAAATTATAGACCAGTTAGCCTAACATCTGTGGTGGGTAAAATTTTGGAGTCTATTATTAAGGAGACAGTAACGGAACATTTAGATAAACATAATTTAATAGGACAAAGTCAGCATGGCTTTATGAAGGGGAAGTCATGTCTGACAAATTTGCTTGAGTTCTTTGAGGACATAACAGGGTGGATAAAGGGGAACCAGTGGACGTAGTGTATTTAGACTTCCAGAAGGCATTCGACAAGGTGCCACATAAAAGATTATTGCTCAAGATAAAAAATCACTGGATTGGGGTAATATTCTGGCATGGGTGGAGGATTGGTTATCTAACAGGAAGCAGAGAGTTGGGATAAATGGTTAATTCTCGGACTGGCAACCAGTGGTGTTCCGCAGGGGTCGGTGCTGGGTCCCCAACTCTTTACAATCTATATTAACGATTTGGAGGAGGGGACCGAGTGTAACATATCAAAGTTTGCAGATGATACAAAGATGGGAGGGAAAGTAGAAAGTGAGGACGACATAAAAAACCTACAAGGGGATATAGACAGGCTGGGTGAGTGGGCGGAGATTTGGCAGATGCAATACAATATTGGAAAATGTGAGGTTATGCACTTTGGCAGGAAAAATCAGAGAGCAAGTTATTATCTTAATGGCGAGAAACTGGAAAGTACTGCAGTACAAAGGGATCTGGGGGTCCTAGTGCAAGAAAATCAAAAAGTTAGTATGCAGGTGCAGCAGGTGATCAAGAAGGCCAACGGAATGTTGGCTTTTATTGCTAGGGGGATAGATTATAAAAACAGGGAGGTATTGCTGCAGTTATATAAGGTATTGGTAAGACCGCACCTGGAATACTGCATACAGTTTTGGTGTCTATACTTAAGAAAAGACATACTTGCTCTCGAGGTAGTACAAAGAAGGTTCACTCGGTTAATCTCGGGGATGAGGGGGTGGACATATGAGGAGAGGTTGAGTAGATTGGGACTCTACTCATTGGAGTTCAGAAGAATGAGAGGCGATCTTATTGAAACATATAAGATTGTGAAGGGGCTTGATCGGGTGGATGCGGTAAGGATGTTCCCAAGGATGGGTGAAACTAGAACTAGGGGGCATAATCTTAGAATAAGGGGCTGCTCTTTCAAAACTGAGATGAGGAGAAATTTCTTCACTCAGAGGGTAGTAGGTCTGTGGAATTTGCTGCCCCAGGAAGCTACATCATTAAATAAATTTAAAACAGAAATAGACAGTTTCCTAGAAGTAAAGGGAATTAGGGGTTACGGGGAGCGGGCAGGAAATTGGACATGAGGCGGAGTTCGGATCGGTCAAGGCCCTGTGGGTGGCGGAGCGGGCCCAGGGGCTGAGTGGCCGGGTCCTGCTCCTACTTCTTGTGTTCTTTAGATTTGAGGTTAGGATCAGATCAGCCATGATCTTATTGAATGGCGGAACAGGCTCGAGGGGCCGATTGGCCTACTCCTGCTCCTATTTCTTATGTTCTTATGTACTATGCCCCCTAGTTCTAGACTCTCCAGCCAGGGAAAACAACCTCTCAGCATCTACCCTGTCAATCCCCCTCAGAATCTTATGTTAAATGAGATCACCTCTCATTCTTCTAAACTCCGGAGAGTATAGGCCCAATCTACACAATCTCTCATCATAGGACAACCCTTTCATCCCAGGGATCAATCTAGTGAACCTTTGTTGCACCACCTCCAAGGCAAGTATGTTCTTCCTCAGATAAGGAGGCCAAAACTGTGCACAGTACTTGAGATGTGGTCTCACCAAAGCCCTGTACAATCGTAGTAAGACTTCCTTACTCTTAAGAGCAGGGATTAATATTGTAGAGAATGTCTGAGAGCAAATTAGAAGCGAAATTCATAAATTAACATCTTTACGTCACCATCCAAGTAAACATTTCCAAGTCAGTCTGATTGGTTCTTCTATCTAGGAAGAAAGATGAATGTTTATTTCTGCTAAATCATAGCCTTTTCCTGCTTTTTGTTTTTAATTCGGTGACGCAAATTGTGTATGTGTTTTTCTGCACTTGTGAATAAGTGCTGCATTTCTGACATGTTACATGGGGGGTGCGCTGGTTCAAGGAGACAACGTTTATTAATGGAAGTGATTGAAGTTGAAAATACTTGTTTTTGTTCAATTCTTTTTAATACTGTGAACTACAGAGCTACAGCACTTTATATTTGCTGGTTGTCTGGTTGCATTGTGATTAATATTCTAATTACTTATGTGGACGTACAGCACATTAGCGCCATAGGAAAGCTGCTGCTCCTGCTGCTTGTGCAGCCATTGCTATAGTGACAGGAGGGATGGGCTAATACGTTGAAAACTTTAAAATTAATACAAATTGCACGAATAGATATGCCTCTTTCAGCTCGCCTTGGGCTTTGGATTGTTTGTCGATACACAACCGTGTAACTGAGTGGCATTTCTGAAGTGTTAATGCATCATTATGATGCAGTTCTTTTATATCCCAGTCATTTCTGACAAGTAATTTTTTTTTTTTTTTTAATCGAGTTTGTACATGTTTGCAAAAGCTTTTAATTAATTCTACCGTAAACAAACTTGCAGAATGGGCATGTAAATGACAAATGAATTTCAATATAGATAAGTGTGAGGTGGTGCATTTTGGTAAGATGAATAAGAAGGCTACCTACTCCTTGGAAAATAAGAGTCTAAATGGAGTAGAGGTGCAAAGGGATCTAGGGGTATAGATTCACAAATCATTAAAAGTAGCAATGCAGGTTTAAAAAGCCATAAAAGTGCAAATAAAGCACTGTGGTTCATTTCTAGAGGAATGGAATTCAAAAGCAGAGAAGTTATGTTAAACTTGTATCGAACCTTAATACAAAAGCAAAACACTGCAGATGCTGGAAATCTGAAATAAAAACAAAAAGTGCTGGAAATACTAAGTCAGGCAGCATCTGTGGAGACGAAGGGTCATCGACCTGAAAAGTTAACTCTGTTTCTCTCCACAGATGCTGCCTGACCTGCTGAGTATTTCCAGCATTTTCTTTTTGTATCGAACCTTGTCTGATCGTCTCAAATCATGAGACAGTGGGGTGGCAATATGGCATGACTGTATACATGCATTTAAGTGGTTGCTGCCGTTGTTGTTGTAGTAGTAGTAAAATTTGCCCACGGACAAAAAGGTCACACTCAAAGGAGTTCGTGGCCCGTTCAGTACAAAAAAAAATTAGAGGGAACATTGCTCGGCTCCCCTCCTCTTTTCTCATTTACACACTGCTCCTTGGCAACACTGTGATGTTTATTACATGAATTGTTTTGATTGAATTTGCTCGCTCATCTTCGGTGACCTGCTGTGATTTTTTAGTTCATTGGTTGCCGCTTTGGCTGCTAAGGAAACATTTTTGCGGGCAAGTGAGTAGGGTAACAGCTTTCATTTATAAAGTTCTGTGTATTCAGAGATGCCAAAAATGGAACCAAGTAGTTCCACAGAAATTATTCATATTGGTATTGACATAAAATTACATAGAATTTACAGCACAGAAACAGGCCATTTAGCCCGACTGGTCTGTGCCAGTGTTTATGCTCCACACGAGCCTCCTCCCACCCTTCTTCATCTCACCCTATCAGCGTAACCTTCTATTCCTTTCTCCTTCATGTACTTATCCAGCTACCCCTTAAACGCATCTATGCTATTCCCCTCAACTGCTCTGTGTGGTAGTGAGTTCCACATTCTAACCACTCTCTGGATAAAGAAGTTTCTTCTGAATTCCCTATTGGATTTATTAGTGACCATCTTACATTTTAGTTTTGGACTCCCCCACAAGTGGAAACTTCTTCTCTACGTCTACCCTATCAAACCACTTCATAATTTTAAAGACCTCTATTCGGTCACCCCTCAGCCTTCCCTGTTCTAGAGAAAAGAGCCCCAGCCTGTTCAATCTTTCCTGATAGTTATAAACCTCTTCGTTCTGGCATCATCCTTTAAAGCCTGTGTCTCTATATCCTTTTTGTAATATGGAGATCATAAAAAAAAGCCCAGGTTACGAATAGGATTCACTCTGTAAATAGTGGCTGAAGAAATCTAGGTTAGAACCGTTGAAATATTTAAATTACAAAGCTGTCATCAGTGTTCACAGACAGTTCATTAACATAAACTCACTAGAGATATGTGCATGCACTCGCACACATGAACGTACACAATGCAGAGAAATTAAGTATGTATAAGGTTCGACATTACAGGTGGACTATATTATGAAAATAATACTTTTATTTATCACTACCATATGTAAAACATGAAATATTTGCTGCATTACTGCACATTAATTCCAGACAAATAGCTCACCTGAGGCCAAACATTAATCATTTCAGACTCCACAAATACAGCAAAAAACTACCCAGGATATTAATCCACTAAAAATAGTACAGCATGATTTTTTGGACTGCAATTGCAGTCCTTTTATTTCCAAAATGATAAAAGGATCAGTTCTTTGGCCACAACTCGTCTTCAATCGGGATCAAACTGGAGTCTATAATTCTGGTCCCATTACTATCTACTTTTGCTTTGTACTATCATACCTTTTGTCATTTAATCTCTCCTGCCTTCCACCCCATCACAGACCTTCCTCCCTTTTGTTCAATCCTCCCCACCCCACTTTCCTTGCCTCTGCACTTGCTTAAAATCAGTTAAATCTCTAACTTTTTCAGTTCTGATGAAGGGTCATCGACCTGAAACGTCAACTCTGTTTCTCTCTCTCCACAGATGCTGCCTGACCGGCTGAGTATTTCCAGCATTTTCTGTTTTTATTTCCGATTTCCAATATCCTGCTTCTCTATAATTCTGAAAATTTTCAAATGTCCTTATTTTCACTCTTTACCATGAAGAAAAACCACCAGTTGGTAGAAGTGCAAATGGGCCATTCAGGCCAGAAATTCTCAACCAGTGCTGAGCAGCAGAGGCATGTGGGCTAGAGAGAGGAGGGGGGGGGTGTTGGCAGCCGGGGGGGGGGGGCGGATCCAGGCTTCCTGCTTCTGACCACTATCCGCCACCCCCCCCCTCCCACCTCCAGAAAGTGTACATATATCGGATGAGAACAAGATAGGCATTGGCAGTGATGTCACCAAAGTCAAATACCCTGCCAACACTCACTATCTAGGCTCTCACACTGACACTGACCACTTCTGCAAAGTACAAGGGTAACTAACTCCCATGCAACTGCACCCCAACAGGAGACAATGTCTTCAGAAGAGGAGGAGTGGCAAAAATAGAATACTATCTTTGCACATCTGCCCTCTCGGGTGGATGTAAAAGATCCCATGGGCACTATTTTGAAGAGCAGGGGAGTTCTCCCCGATGTCCTGACCAATATTTAAACCTTAACCCGCATCACTAAAAACAGATCATCTGGTCATTTATCTCATTGCTGTTTACGGCAGCTTGCTGTGTGCAATTTTGGTTGCCGCATTTCCTACATTACAGTGCTGACTACACTTTATTGGCTGTAAAGTGCTTCGAGACACCTGGAGATCATGAAAGGTGCTATATAAATGCAAGTCTTTCGGTTTTTTTTTTTAAAACAGAGGCATTCGTGCTTCAAAAATATAAACCTACAGCTGTCAAAGGAACCACGTGAAGCATTCTTGGGAATTAGTTAATCTTTTGTATAATTCATACTTTCGATGGATATTCCAAGCTAACCATACAGTTTCATAAATTGTATTTCAATAGTAATGTTCTAATTATCTCAACAGAGGATATACTTAGGTCTGGAGTTTCCTCTCGAATGCGCTGGTTTTTTCGCTGCAATTCGCCCGATTTCGGCACAACAAGCACAAAAGATCGCGAAATTTTAAGCGCGAATTGCGTTCAGCGTAACTCGAGTTTCGGCGATCTTTTGCGCTAGTTTTAAAAACATCGCACTAGAAGCATTCCCCGCCCACGCCCCCCAGAGTGAATTAATCACCACTGGCGTTTCCACTAATTGTGCTCGTTTGCGGGCCTTTGAGGAGGCTCCAAAACTTAAGCTGGATCTTTTGCGCACAAGGACACCAATAGCTATGTCTTGAAAGGTTTTGAATGAATTTTTTTTTTTTTAATTTACGAAGGAACTGACTATACTGTACCTCAATCCAACTTGAAAATAGTGCTGTATATTTTTTAAAAGCCATTTTCAAGTCATTTAAAATTGGGCTACTCACAGATGGTGGATTGACACTGATTTAAAATGCTTAGTTTTTAATGATAAAACCATTTTCAGCTGTATTAATCAAACTTTACCAAGTTACCACTGTTAAATATATCAAGGAATATTGTAAAGCAAACTTTTTTTTTAAATTATATTTTGAAACGCTGCCAGTTTGGGCTGCTTCTTGGCAGATTTTGCATTCGCCGATATGCAAATGAGTTTGAGCAGAAACTCGGGGGGGGGAAATAAAACAATTTTCAAAACGGGCGCAATTTGCGCAAGAATCGCCGATTGCGCCCAAAGAGGAAACTCTACGCCTTTATTTCCATCTTCATTTTTATAATAAACACATGGTCACTTGTTTAGGATGACAACAAATTATTAATATTCCTGTCCAGAGATATGTCTACCCGTTATCTCCAACAAACCGTCATTCATGTTTACAACGAATACTTTTAGGATTGGATTACATTCCATCAAAAAATAAATATTGTGCAAAAAATTCATATAATTCTGCTGCTGGTTTACAGTGACCTTTGACTGATTGTTGGCTGCAAATTGCTTAGTGAGCACACTGGCCAATACATTCCTTTCCCGCCACTCTCTTCCTCTCCACCCTACAGCTTCTGCTCAAGCTGCAACTATTTGATTAGTGAAGGAAGCACAGTGGCACAAAAAGTTAGCTTTCCAGCACGAAAAATGATGAGAAATCTATTTTGGAAGAGCTCGTCTCAAAAGGTGCAGACGGTCTTACAGTAAATACAAACATAAATGTTCATCGCATAATTTTAGCGGTTGAAAAATGCATGAACTCTGAAGGGGTTAAAAGTTAGATTAGCGGCTTAACTGACTAGCTGGCTGATGTAATAAAGGAGAAGTCGGGCAGAACAAAGATAGTTGGAAAAAGCATATTACACGATCATTGGGGGAGTGAAAGAAGGCAAGGAGGCCATACATTGAACAATGGGCCGCCAATGTGATTTGCGAAGATGTGGTTAAGTGTACGAAATTGGATAAGAGCTAAAGAGTAGAACAATGGCAGATGTGGAAACAAGGCAAATGAGATAAACAAGATGTGTTTTGTGGAGATGTGATTAAGTGTACTAGACTTGGACAATTAATTGGCCAAGTCCTGAAGATGTGAAAGAAACAAGATGCAAGATTGCATATAAGCCAACTGCTCTAAAAATTAGACTCCCGTCTCAGCTCAGACTGAGAGGGCCTCTCCCTGCAGGTGCTTGAATAAAGATCGCTTGGAACCAGTACACGCTCGTCTCCATCTGCTTTGGGGCAGAGAGAAATCCCACAACAAACTCCAAGACCTATGTTTCCTGGGCTATACACCATCTGCAGTTGAGAGGGTGTCTGCTGACTTACTGTCAATACCACTCTGAGGATCCAAGGACAGCTCTTCTCTCCAACCAATCAAAAGTATCTGGGTTTCAGCCAGCATCTTTCCACAAGAGGATACAACTTAGGTGAGAAAGTAAGTGAAACAAAAATAGAAAGAGATGGAAATACGCAGCAGGTCAGTCGGCGTTTCAGGCCTTAAGACGTTTCTTCAGGACTGTCCTGACCTGCTGAGTATTTCCAGCTTTTTCTCTTTGTTTTCAGAGTTTCAGCATCTGCAATTTTTTTTTATTTTGAGAAAGTTAGTGTTGTGAAGAAACTGAATGTGCAACAACAACAAAGTATATAACACCTTTAAAGTAGTGATACTGAGCCAAAGAAGGAGACATTAGGACAGGTGGAGATAGGTTTACTTAGAGTACAACATACTGCAGCATCATGCTGCCGAAGCAACATATTTTTAGATCCTAATCAATGCTGACCAAAACAAACACACCTATCTATATTGGCGTACAAAACTATCAAAGAACAGCTGAGTAAGATAGTTGTCAGCCCATGTTCTGTTTCTTACAAACCTTAAAAGTGACAGTTGCTTTGGTGCAGTAGAATCCCACAGAAACCACTGGATCCTTGGGAGGCGTTGATCTCAGACGATTTATTCTGACGCCATTTTCATCGACTTCGTAGCTCTCATCTCCCTCTTCAGAATAACTGACCAGTGCAGGAACGAGGGACCATGCCCAAGAGACCCATCCTTGGTCATCTTCGCCATCCTGCTGCTGGAGCTGCTGTTGGCCGTCCACACTCTGGTATTGCATCGCATGTTGTCCTTGTATCCCTGCTTCAGATTCACCACCTGAACAACAAACGCAATGAAATTTAATGCTGTAACTAAACACTTGAACTGGATTATCCCACCTCCCCGTTCAGAGAGAAATCTCCCAACTAGCGGCTCGCATCAGCTACAAATCCAGATCAATCCTGGGTACGGCAAAGCTGACCACGGCCAACGTTACTACATTATTGTAGGAGGTGACCACTTTGTGGAACACCTCTGTTCAGTCCACAAGCGTGACCCCGAGTTTCCGGTCCCGTCATTTTAATTCTCCGGACCACTCCCTCTCTGACCTCGGCCTCCTACACTGTTCCAATGAAGCTCAACGTAAGCACGAGGAACAGGACCTCATCTTTCCATTAGGCACTTTACAATCTTCCGGACTCAACACAGAGTTCAACAATTTCAGATCATAACCTCTGCCCCCATTTTTTCACCTTGCACCATCAATCCCTTTGTCATTTAATCTTTCCTGCATTCCACCCCATCACAGGCCTTCCTTTTCGTTTTTTCCTCCCTCCCCCTTTTCCCTACCTCTGTACTTGCTTAAAACCGGTTACATTTCTAAGCTTTTCCAGTTCTGATGAAAGGTCATCGACCTGAAACGTTAACTCTGTTTCTCTCGCCGCAGATGCTGCAGATGCTGAGTATTTCTAGCATTTTTTGTTTTTACGACTACATTATTAGCCAATAGGAGGAATTTTTAGTCAGAGCATTGTTATCTTTTTCCTACCCGCTTCCGGTCACAAAACCTCTGCACTATCACAAGGCACGTCACAAAGCACATAAAAAAAGACTTGCATTTATATAGCGCCTTTCATGACCAAAGAGCTTTACAGCCAATGAAGTACTTTTTGAAGTGTAGTCACTGTTGTAAGGTAGGAAACCTGACAGTCAATTTGTGCACAGCAAGCTCCCTATAAACACCATTGTGATAATGACCAGATAATCTGTCTTAGTGATGTTGATTGAGGGGTTAACTCCCCTGCTCTTCTTCGATATATTACCATGGGAACTTTTACATCCACCTGAGAGGGCCTCAGTTTAACTTTTCATCCGAAAGACGGCACCTACGACAGTGCAGCGCTCCCTCAGTACTGCACTAGGAGTGTCAGCCGAGATTTTTGTGCTCAAGTCCCTGGAGTGGGACCTGAACCCACAACCTGCTGACGTGATCAAAATATCACAGCACAGTTCTGCTTTGGGTGAACACAGTGAAGCGTGTATCTCAGTGTCAATCACACTTTCTAACAGGTTGCAGAAAGTTTTTTTTCCTTTGAGTAGACTAAACCTCAATGCAGTAACTATAGCTCCTGCGCATGAGTTATTTGTACTGTTAAATATTAAAAATCACGTGACTGCTAATCCAACTGAAAAGTTAAGCAGACTGTCGCAAGCTGGATTATTAGGCGGCTTGTGAAGCACTAATATCAGCCTGACCTTCTCCCATTCAGCTGCAAGTTTTAAAAGAGCAGACCGAATGAACATTGTTAAATTCTCCACATTGTTACATTAACTCCACATTGCAGAAAGATTGGTATAATGAACATATCTGCAGTTGCTATAAATCTCACAACAACATTCCCAAATCAATTATCCCACATAGCAACTTTAAAGTAAATCCATTTGCAAGGCTCAGTTTCTTCTATTTGTGACAGAGGGTGTTATTTTAAGGAGTGCCAGGAGAAGCTGGCATTAGAGCAGGTCAATCAAACAACAACTTGCATTTACATAGCGCCTTTAATGTTGTAAAATGTCCCAAGG
Organism: Squalus acanthias; assembly: GCA_030390025.1. Classification (NCBI taxonomy): domain Eukaryota; kingdom Metazoa; phylum Chordata; class Chondrichthyes; order Squaliformes; family Squalidae; genus Squalus; species Squalus acanthias. The sequence continues at coordinate 6,457,468 of CM059432.1, read as the reverse complement.
CGCTTCACAGGAGCGATTATCAAACAGAATTTGACACTGAGCCACATAAGGAGACATTAGGACAGGTGACCAAAAACTTGGTCAAAGCAGTCGGTTTTAAGGCGCATCTCAAAAAAAGAGGTAGAGAATCGAAGAAGTTTAGGGAGGGAATTCCAGAGCTCACAGCCTAGGCAGCTGAAAGCATGGCCGCCAATGGTGGAGTGATGAAAATCAGTGATGGTCAAGAGGCCAGAATTGGAGGAGCGCAGAGATCTTGGAGGGTTGTCGGGCTGATTGAGGCCCGAGAAAGTAAGCGGCATTTTCTTTTACAGTCTCCCCCATGATCTTCAGGCCAGTAGCAGCCAGAAGGCCCCGAGGCCAGGGGTCACTCCTGCATCTGTGTTTCTCTCCCGGTTTCCAGGCACAAGGCCCTGCGCCAGAGGTGCGCCTGCACCAGGGACACAGCCAAACCATGTTAGGGTTGCCAACCCTCCAGTATTGTCCTGGAGTCTTCAGGAATTAAAGACTAATCTCCTGGACCCTGCTGCAAGCAACTTGGGAGAAAAACCATAGGGGCATTGTGTTTTGTGTTTATTTATTTTTTTAAATCACTTTCATTTATTATCCGTAAAAATATTGGTGATGGGGAAACAGGCCGTTTGACTGACAGTCACCAATCATCCAATGGGATACTGAAGAGTCTCTTCGCTTTCCAATGGGCGTGGGAAGGGGATGCACTCTGAGGACGATCTGTGATGTAACCAGAGCGCATTTGCAAAGGATTTTCCTTCAATAAACCTGGGTTGCGTCCTGAGTTTGGATTTACACTACAACTTTAGTGCCTGAACGAAGCGAAGCAACTTCGAGGCAATGATCGTTAGTGTAAGTGCAGCCTTCAAGAGTTGGATTTGATCCACAAAGGGGTAGATTTCACGTGTTCTGTGGGACAAGTGAACTTAATGCGTCAAATTGACATTTCTTATATGCTTTCTTATTTTCCTTCAAAGCATCTGGAGGAAAGCGGCAACTGGCTGGCTGGTAGAAGCAGAATGTCGGGAAGCAGGAGACTGCAGGCCGGTACTGAAAGAATGCTCCCCAGCCATCAAGATTAGTTGCAGGGTAGGGAGGAGCGAAGGTGGAAGTCTGAGCAAAGAGGTCCTGGGATCCAGCACGACTGGGCAGGTGGGTTTTGGAGCTTTCGGGAGCACAGTATTATTGCAGGATTCTGGCAGTATTCGAGCTTGGCAGGGTCGAGTCACCTCATGGAGGTGGAGCACCCTCAGGAGAATGGCACCACCCTCCTACTGCATTACCACCAAGTGGCCTCTTCCCCCTACTCCTCTGCAGTCCTATTTGTGCCCTTCCCCAGCACCACTTTTCCTATCAACTGTTTCTGGCTTCACATTTTTTCTTGGCATTAAACAGTAAATCTTCTACTTCTGCAAATTAATGGACTGAAAACCATGGTGTACAGTTCCGCTGTGTGTGTTCCTGGTGTGTGCTAGGACTGTGCAAGATTAAAGTTTATCCTTCAGTGTACTGCAAGTGAAACTGCCAATTTAGAGAGTCTGGAATTAACATAAATTTCCATAAGCAAAGGAAAATTACTTCATAAAACGCTAAGGAGTGTATCATCAACACAGTTTCCAAAGTTTTACATTAATAAAAATTCCTTTAGCTTCAGAAATGGCTTAGAAGAGAGATTTTTTAACAGAATGTAAATCAAAATAAAGAGGTGATTGACTGAAAAAGAAATCCATTCCTCGTAACAATCTCTTGGTTGTCAACAAAGAAAGCACAACCACAAAGTGTGAACAATCACAGGTGCAGTCTGAGCAGCTTATAGTAGAAAACAGTTTTTGTTCAATAAAAGTCATAATTTGCCTGAAATAAAAGCTTTGGGAATTCAAACTCCAGTTTCTTTCAAAGTCTTTCACATCAAGCAGAGAAACTCTCATACTCACAGGATATGGATACACAGATTGTACGCTGGGAGATTCTGCAAATTACTGCACATCCTCAGAATGTACAGCTGCAGAGAACGCCCCATCCACTTGTGCGATTTCCACTTTCGTAACATCGCCCGTCTCTGCCCTTGCCTCAGCATATCTTCTGCCTAAACCCTCATCCAGGCCTTCGTTACCTCTAGACTTGATTATTGCAACACATTCCTGGCCTGACTCCAACGTTCTACCTTCCATAAACTTGAGCTCATCCAAAACTCTGCCGCCCGTGTCCTAACTCGTACCAAGTCCCGCTCACTGACCTACGTTGGCTCCCAGTTAAGCAACGCCTCGATTTCAAACTTTTCATCCTCGTTTTCAAATCAATCCATGGCCTCGCCCCGCCCTATCTCTAATCTCCTCCAGCCCTACAAACCGCACCCCCACACCTCGAGATATTTGCGCTCCACCAATTCTGGCCTCTTGAACATCCCCGATTTTAATCGCTCCACCATTGGCGGCCATGCCTTCAGCTGCCAAGGCCCTAAGCTCTGGAATTCCCACCCTTAACCACTCCACCTCTCTACTTCTCTTTCCTCCTTTAAGATGCGCCTTAAAACCTACCTCCCTGACCAAGTTTCTGCTCATCTGCCCTAACATCTCCTTATATGGCTCAATGTCAAATTTTGTTTTTGATAGCGCCCCGTAAAGTGCCTTGGGACGTTTTACTACGTTAAAGGCGCTATATAAATCTAAGTTGTGGCTGTTGCTGTTAAGATAAAAATATTCAGTTGAAGTCAAGCCTTTGAGACAGATTGCGGACTTGAAACTTGAAGGTATTAAAAGACACAAAAGTGAATTCAATAGGTAAATTTAATCATGTCATTGTGAAATATATAATGGCCCAAAATTTGCGGTCGGAGGCTTACCACAGGCGGAGGCCTCCGACCTGCAAAAAATCTACGAATTTACCTGGTGGTCCGGGAGGTTCGTAGATTCGCGCTCCTGGGCCTCTCCGGATACCTGCAGGTAGAGGCCCACGTTTCCCGGGGCGCTGGCGGTTCGCATGCGCCCGTGGGATCACGTGGGCCGGCCCAACCAATGAAAGAAGGGGAATCCCCATTCATCCTTATGGGGATGCCGTATGTACGGAACTCCCATAAGTATGAATGGGGATCAGTTAAAAAATACACGAACACATGAAATACGTTAAAAAAATTACATATTTAAAATTAATTAAAATGCCATTTAATTAAATACTTTAAACAAAAATTAAAGTTTTTGAAAAAAAATTATTGGGGGAAAAATTGGGATGCTTTGCGCCTCCCGTTAGTGCCCCTAACACCTCCCATGAAATTCAGCGGGAGGTTAGTGGCAGCGGTAGACGGTAGCGCCCTGCGGCGCTGCGCCTCCAACAATGATCTCATCGCCGTGCGCAGCGACCCAGCCGCAAACATCAGATGTGCCCCCCTCCCGACCTATCGCCGGATGATATGCCCGACAGGGTCAGGCTGGCATATTTGCAACCATGGCGCCACAATTTAAAGGGCAGGTGTCGGGTGGCCATTTTTTTTTGGCGGCTTGCCAGCACCTGCCCCCTTCCCCATTTTTATTCGGGGTGCCGGCCGCGATCGCACAGCCCAGCACTCCGAGTGCCTGGCTGCTTTCCCGGCACCCTGCTCCCCAGTGGTCCAGCAGGGCCCCGGTGCGCACAGCACTAGGCCCCTCCCCTTTAATCAGGGGAGGGAGCCCTGTAATACCGCGGCGCTAAGTGCCGACGCATGTAGCGCTGTTGCACGCAGCGCCACGATATTCACTTGTAGCACTCCAGGAAGGAGGGGGAGAGCGCTTCCAGTCGTGCCCCGCCTCCTGCTTGGGGCGCAACCACTGAATTTACGACGCAGGGGCGCTAACTTTTAAAAGTAGCACCCCGGCGAAGTTACTTTCCCCCTATATGTTTTAACAGGGCTAAAAGTAAACTTACCTTATTGGACAGGGTTTTTAATGTATAAATGAGCGATAACATTTTATTTTTCTATTTTTTTAAACTCTTACGCTGGTAAAAGCAGGCCTAAAAGCGAATTCTTGACCGATCGCAAGTTCCGGGTTTTCACGCATGCGTTTCGCATCCATAAACCCGGAACTTGCGCGGCCCCTACAGGCATGTGCGCACCTCGTACGCACCTGTAGGGGCTGCAAATTACGGCCCAATATTTAGAATTGTTTGTTTTGTTTGAAACCTTATCTTGGAAGTGAGAAATTTCAGTCACGAAGGGAAAAAATTGTGGCCCTTTTTTTAAAAAAAAGCTTTAAATGATTTGAGTGCTTCATCAACAAAGTGATGGCAAAATCTTTACATACAGTTTTCCCATCATAGATGTTTACATGAAAAGTGTTGCCGAAAATAATGGCCTGCATTTTGTGATAGGAATAACGGTGCGGCTATCAGCTTACTGTCCAAGTTGCCCTGCTCTTCCACAAGCTTCGCTACACCAGTACCTCGCCAAGATATTCGGCATTCAAACACATGAAGGGTGTGAAGTTGCGGTACGTCCCCATCAGTTACCCACTAAACACACCAAAAAAGCTTGGGCTTGTCCATTCAAGTGTAAGTGAATTTTTAACAGTGTGCAAGTCAAACTACCAAACAACTTTTCTGGCACTGAAACTTTACTTTTACAAGTGTGGAATCTCATTTCTTCACATTTTAATTATTGTTGGAATTTTTTTTACTTTTTCTTTCTATCTCTTATCTCCCTCTCTCTCTCTCTCTCTCAATCCCATCTTTCTTTCCCTCTCTATTTTATTTTCTGTATATGATTTTACATTGAATTAAATATTCTAATTTACACTTCCTGGTTTAGACTCTGCGTGTCTCATTAAGGATTCTTCAATCTGATTGGTTAAGAGACTTGCTGTTGCTTATCCTGTTCACACAGGTCCCAGATCCCCTGCAGAGGGCGTTGTGCTGTTTCAGACTCCCGATGACCATAAGTTGCTGCGCAAAAGCCCTCAAAGTCTGTGGGCAGCAGTAAGCGTAATGAACGGAGAGTACCATTCCTGCACCGCTGACGGCAAAATCCGGGCCAAATGAGTTTGGACAAGAAGTGCACACCATATTGCAAGACTTTTAATAATTTACAGGTAATTATTTATGAAACCAAACAGATTTGGAGAGGAGTCCGTCTCGGTCAACAAAAAGTGACTGAACTATCCAGTATTGTTCCACAACTCAATGTTGCCAGTATTGGATTTCATTTTTATGGCATACACGTCCGAATTCAAGAGAAAAAAAATCTGATGTCAACCTTTCCATTTTTCCCTAGCTCACCTACAATTCTCCTGTCTCCATTTAGATTGCCAATCGCCAAGATATATTTGAGCAACTGCCCAAAAAAGCTACGTTAAATCATTCCTCCAACAGAGACCACATACACAATTGCCAGAAAAGCAACAATGGGAACCATATTTTATAAAATAGGTCTAACTACTGTTCTGAACCATGTGAGATTCTATCCAAGGATTTTGTTCCCAGGATAATAGTTGAGAGAATAATCGTTGATTCCTGGATTTCCAGTTAGCCTGTACTTGGCAGATATACACACAATATCCACAGGCCAAAGTGAACGCCCATTAAGTGAGGGTCCTCAAGGTGACAGAACCAAAGCAGGCTCCATTATTACCTATTTAATATTATAAACAAGGCTTAATTATTTTCCAAATTAACACAAATTACAAAAACATTTAAAATACATGTAAAAATATGCCTTTCACAGTTTCACAATGTGAATAGTTAGTTTTCATTTGACTAACATCTGTCTGAGGCTGAACCACTCTGTTTGCAACCTTGGTGTCATATTTGGCCCAGAAATGAGCTTCCAACCATATATCCACAGCATAACAAAGACCGCCTATTTCCACCTTTGTAACATTGCCCGTCTCCGCCCTTGCCTCAGCTCATCTGCTGCTGAGACCCTCATCCATGCCTTTGTTACCTCTAGACTTGACTATTCCAACGCACTCCTGGCCTCCCACATTCTACCCTACATAAACTTGAGGTTATCCAAAACTCGGCTGCCCGTGTCCTAACTCGCACTAAGTCCCGTTCGCCCATCACCTCTGTGCTCGCTGACCTACATTGGTTCCTGGTTAAGCAACGCCTCGATTTCAAAATTCTCATCCTGGTTTTCAAATCCATCCATGGCTTCGCCCCTCCCTACCTCTAATCTCCTTCAGCCCCACAACCCCACCCGAGATATCTGCGCTCCTCTAATTCTGCCCTCTTGAGCATCCCTGATTATAATCGCTCAACCATTGGTGGCCGTGCCTTTTTTGTCTTATAATACTCCTGTGCAGCGCCTTGGGACGTTTTACTACGTTAAAGGCGCTATATAAATACAAGTTGTTGTTGTTGGTGGTATACGAACACAATCAAATGAACAAACACTAACACAAAACCAGATCCCCACAACCAGCACAAAATATTTTTCATATTTGAAAGATGGCAAGATGGTAGGAAAATTAGGAACAGAGGGAAAGTTTAAGCATCTTAATCAAACCATGCCACAATCCACACATTTAGTTCCCATTTAAAATTAAGATCTGCCTCCAACTTATTTTAATTTCTTCCCCAACATAAAATAGCAATATTTTGAATTGTAAATTTGCGACCGAGTAAGCACACAGTTTTGAAAGGTGCAATGCCAGAGAATTAGATTTTTCCAGCAGTATTGAAGAAACAGTAGCTATCTCAATGAACTAAAAAAATTATCTTTTCATGCTTCTCAAGGAGTTAGTAATCCATTATCCGTCCTTTCCAATTCCCTTTTAAAATGATACGGTCCCATTTTTATCTTCTTCATACTGGCATTGCCACCTCTGTGATGGAGAGTTGTCAATAGATTTTTTGCTGAAAGAGTGCAGTCTCCAAAGAGGCAAATGAGAAAACAAGCCTGACAATTTATCATTGAAAGGAATGCACAACAGGGATATTATTCTGACCTTGTGCTCCCAGTGAGCAGCCTCACGCACCGAGAGTGCGCATCAGAAATTTGGACGTGCTCAGCAAATGAATGGTTGGAAAATCGTGTGCTGCGCATGCTTGACTTTGATAACATATTAATCGTATATTGTAGGATTTGCACAATGTTACATCACTAATTCCATACACACCAATCCTTGATAAAATGGACGAGGTAGGAAGCTCAATTTTTGATTAAATGTGACACCAAGGTTGCGAACAGACATGGTCAACCTTAGACATAGAAACATAGAAGATAGGAGCAGGAGTAGGCCATTCGGCCCCTCGAGCCTGCTCCGCCATTGAATGAGATCATGGCTGATCATCCAAATTCAGTACCCTGTCCCTGCTTTCTCCCCATATCCCTTGATCCCCTTAGCCTTAAGAAATATATCTAACTCCTTCTTGAATATATTTAATGAATTGGCCTCAACTGCCTTCTGTGGTAGAGAATGCCACAGGTTCACCACTCTCTGGGTGAAGAAATTCCTCCTCATCTCAGTCCTAAATGGCTTACCCCTTATCCTTAGACTGTGACCCCTGGTTCTGGACTCCCCCGCCATCGGGAACAGCCTTCCTGCATCTAGTCTGTCTAGTCCTGTTAGAATTTTATAAGTTTCAATGAGATCCCCTCTCATTCTTCGAACCTCTAGCGAATATAAGCCTAATCGACCCAATCTCTCTTCATACGTCATTCCTGCCATCCCAGGTATCAGTCTGGTGAATCTTCGCTGCACTCCCTCCATGGCAAGAACATCCTTCCTCAGATAAGGCGACCAAAACTGCACACAATACTCAAGGTGTGGTCTCACCAAGGCCCTGTACAACTGCAGCAAGACATCCTTGCTCCTGTACTCGAATCCTCTCGCTATGAAGGCCAACATACCATTTGCCTTCTTAACCGCCTGCTGCACCTGCATGCTTACCTTCAGTGACTGGTGCACAAGGACACCCAGGTCTCGTTGTACTTCCCCTTTTTCCAATCTATTGCCGTTCAGATAATAATCTGCCTTCCTGTTTTTGCCACCAAAGTGGATAACCTCACATTTATCCACATTATACTGCATCTGCCCAATCACCCAACCTGTCCAAATCATACTGGAGTTTCTCTGCATCCTCCTCACAGCACACACGCCCACCCAGCTTTGTGTCGTCTGCAAACTTGGAGATATTACATCTAGTTCCCTCGTCTAGATCATTAATATATATTGTGAATAACGCGTCCTAGCACCGATCCCTGCGGGACTTCACTAGTCACTGCCTGCCACTCGGAAAAAGACCCGTTTATTCCAACTCTTTGCTTCCTGTCTGCCAACCTGTTTTCTATCCAAGTCAGTACCTGACCCCCAATCCCATGTGCTTTAACTTTGCACGCTAATCTCTTATGCGGGACCTTATCGAAAGCCTTCTAAAAGTCCAAGTACACCACATCCACTGGTTCTCCGTTATCTATTTTACCAGTTGCATCCTCAAAAAATTCCAGTAGATTAGTCAGGCATGATTTCCCTTTTGTAAATCCATGTTGACTTTGTCCGATCCTGTCACTGTTTTCCAAGTGCTCTGCTATTACATCTTTTATAATGGCCTCCAGCATTTTCCCCACTACCGATGTCAGGTTTTCCAGTCTATAATTCCCCCTTTTCTCTCTACCACCTTTTTTAAATAGTGGGGTTACATTAGCTACCCTCCAATCCATGGGAACTGTTCCCAGAGTCTATAGAATTTTGGAAGATGACCAGCAATGCATCTACTATTTCTAGGGCCACTTCCTTAAGTACCCTAGAATGTAGATTATCAGGCCCTGGGGATTTATCGGCCTGGAGAGAGGCTTGAACCGATGACCTCCTGATATTAATGATTTAGATATGAATGTAGGAGGTATGATCAGTAAGTTCGCAGATGACACGAAAATTGGTGGAGTAGTAAATAGCGAGGAGGGAAGCCTCAGGCTACAGGATGATATAGACGGGATGGTTAGATGGGCAGAACAGTGGCAAATGGAATTTAACCCTGAAAAGTGTGAGGTGATGCATTTTGGGAGGACTAACAAGGCAAGGGAATACACAATGAATGGTAGGACCCTAGGAAGGACCGAGGATCAGAGGGACCTTGGTGTGCATGTACATAGATCCCTGAAGGCAGCAGGACAGGTAGATAAGGTGGTTAAAAAGGCATATGGGATACTTATATTCTATGCCTCGGCTAATGAAGGCAAGAGCAGGGAGGTTATGATGGAGCTGTACAAAACGCGAGTTAGGCCACAGCTGGAATACTGTGTGCAGTTCTGGTCGCCACACTATAGGAGGGATGTGATTGCATTGGAGAGGGTGCAGAGGAGATTCACCAGCATGTTACCTGGGCTGGAGCGCTTCAGCTATGAAGAGAGACTGGACAGGCTGGGGTTGTTTTCCTTGGAGCAGAGAAGGCTGAGGGGGAACCTGATTGAGATGTACAAAATTATGAGGGGCAGAGATAGGGTAGATAGAAAGGAACTTTTCCCCTTAGTAGAGGGGTCAATAACCAGGGGGCATAGTTTCAAGGTAAGGGGCAGGAGGTTTAGAGGGGATCTGAGGAAAAACTTTTTCACCCAGAGGGTGGTTGGAATCTGCAACTCACTGCCTGAAAGGGTGGTAGAGGCAGGAACCCTCACAACATTCAAGAAGCATTTAGATGAACACTTGAAACGCCATTGCATACAAGGCTACGGACCAAGTGCTGGAAAATGGGATTAGAATAGATAGGGCTTGATGGCCGGCGCGGACACGATGGGCCAAAGGGCCTCTTTCTGTGCTGTATAACTCTATGACTATGACTATGATAGAGGGGAGCACGTTACCACTCAGCCAAGGCGGACACTTTGATATCATCTACAAATTTCACCTTGCATTGAATTTCTGAATCACTTCCTTCAAAGAAGTTGAGGGGGTTGGTCAGGCAGGATCTTCTCCTACAGAATCTGTACTGACTGCTGTTTACTGGGTTATTATTACACAGATCATTCTCAAGTTCACTCCTGATAACCTGTTCCATTATTTTCCACAGAATGGAGGCGAGGCTGTTGGGTCTCTATTTGCCTGTGCCTGTTTAGTCACCCTTTTTGAATACTGGTATCATATTCTACAGCTAGTGCGCATCTTTCATATGACTGTTAAAACCGAAAAACATGTTCATTCTAAAATCAATTTGATCAAAAGCATAAAGAAGTTGACTTAAAATTCACCATTTCCTCTTAAGAAAGCCTTAATGATATCAAATTCGATCAAAGGTGGCTAGTTCCAGTTGCTTCACAACAAAACTCTTCCATATTATTCAATTGCTTCTCCCCTAGTGAATCCCAACATTGAAGGCTCAGCATGTGTCCCATTTAGGATCTAACACACAATGACATTTCCTCCCTACTACTTCATTTTGATGTCTCAGAAATAACAAATGGTCAAGTTAGTTTAGGGTTAACCTTATCTGGACCACACACATTTAACAAGTCAATCGAAGTATCCTTTATATAATATTGAAACAGAACAAAACATCCCTCTCAGTCAGCCAGAATTTTAGGAAGGTAATTTGATGCAGAATAAAATCAACCACCACTCTTCTCAGATGCAGATGATGGGAAAAAGAAAAAGAAATTCTGTTCAGTCCAGTTTTCCCCTAATTTGATTAATTTCGAACCCAAAAGGAGTTACACCAAACATCTGCTACCGTTCACTGGGAAGATTAATGAAAGAAAAATTAGAGGCTGGATGTGATGAATAATGAAGTGTCCAGATTGTCATGTCCAAAGTCATTAATATGCGCTAAAGTTGTGGAAAGAGTGTAGTCAGCGGAAACCTTTGGGTTTCCAAAACAAACCTGAGTTACAGTAGCATAAAATTACTTAAATCCAAGAAAGCAATTTGGACCCTTTCCATCTTTATAAAAGCTAACTTTTCACCACTTAATGCGATGATTGATCCCTCTGACATTCCATATGACCACCTTAAAACTGAGACAATTGAAGTACTGCAAAATATTTTGCAAATTACATATTGTTTTCACAGAAATGGCAACTGTTAAGTTCCAAAGCTTTCCCAGTAACTTGGAAGTAGAATTTAGGATCAGTACTTTATTGGGCCAATTTAGGATTACACAATGGAGCAAACCTGAAATTGTACAAACCAAAAACACATTAATTCCCTTGACAAGGCCATGCTATGAAGGCCGCAAATTCATTTAAGGTTAAGATGAGATAAAGTCATGTATGAATGCCACTGCAATAACATTCAATTGATTAACTCCTAGTTGCTTTTATCACCTTTACTGACTAGAAATATTTGGAAATAACAATTGGTATACTGGGAATGTGGTATAGTTGCTAATATTGCAACAGCTGAAAAAAAAATCTCCGGAGAACAGTTTTTTTTTTTATAAAGTACAGTAGCTTGCAGATGATACCAAACTGGAAGGGGCAATGGAATCAGAGGAGGCAGCTCAGAAATGACAGAATTAGCTGAATAGAATATGTAAGTGGATAGAAAAATGGCAGATGAAGTTGAATGCAGAGAAATGTGAAGTACTGCATATATGGGGGGATTGGGGCGGGGGGGGGGGGGGGGGGGCGGGGAGAAACAAATGTACTCCATCAATGATGTTGAAAAAGCTACGGATGAAGCCAAAAGTGACGGAGGATTCTTAGTAGACTCAATGCTCAATTATTTCTAGCCCATGAAGAGCAATCAGCAAAGCCACTGGGTTAACCAGTCGAATACAAGTCAGAAGTCGGAAGTAAAGTGTAAGTGCCCTGGTCAGACCGCACCTCGAGTACTGCATCCAGTTCTGGTCACCGGGACACAAAGGAGGCATTCGAGCACTGAAGGCAGTGCAGAAAAGAGCCACAAGAATGATCCCTAGTGTCAAAATTATGAGGAAAGACAGGAGAAACCAGGGCTTTTCAGCCTCGAAAGAAATTATTTTATTTATGTTTGTACGATGGTTAAGAAAATGATAAAAGGTAAACCTAGGAAATTACTTTAAGTTAAATAGCAAGAGAAGGGTAAAGATCATAGATACAAACTAGTACAAAGGTAAATATTAGACTGGTGTTAGAAAATTCAATACACAAGGAGTGATCAATGTACAGAATATACTTCCAGGAAGAGTAGTGAAGGGAAAAAACCCTGGAATCTTTTTTGAAGCAATTGGATTGTTCAAATGGGAAAATTTCAGGATTTTTCTGCACAAATGAACTAAGATGAGCCAAATATCTTGCAATCTTCAGAGCTCGTAATTGAATCAACCATCTAAAGTATGTGACACACTTAGCTCACCCAAACAAATTGCCATCAGCATTTTTGGTATGATTATTACAAGTTACCAAGTTTGGTCAACTAAACAGAAGAGATTGCATCAAACTAACTTAAATTGCTATCTCAGTTAATAGTTTTCCATTACCCTTCATCTCTTCTTACAAATAGACTATTTTGTCTGGCAGATGGAACACATCCCCTTTCCCCCGCTTCCCCACCCCCCCCCCAATCTATTAAATAATTGCTGCCTGGAACGTTTTCCAGCATTAAGACCAGCTGTTAAACACAACTCTGCTCATTCTTAGCTTCTTTTTACAGATCAGTCTTAATAAAACACAGGTTTCTATTTCAAAAATATATGCTTCCAATCACACTTCTAATAAATGGGAACTGAGATCACTTCCGCTAATGAGCATTAAAATAAATATATTAGAATGAAGAAACATTTCGCAAAGAAAGCTCTTTCGAGAACCTCCTAAACATTCCACCAAAAGAAAATATAATCTTGCCCTCGTTGCATTTTCAGATGTTCTAATGATGGTTCTCGTTTGCCTCATTCTTGACAAGAATTATCTGAAGCAAAAGTGATGCCATTTTTGTAAATAACGAGCCTGTGGAGATGCACAGCTTGAACATTTCAGTGTTAAATTAAATATTCATATCAAACCTCTCTATGACCCGAGGACTGAAACAAAAAAGAATTTCAGGTTAAATCTGCTTTAAAGTTACCAACAAATAGTATTCCTTGGCTAAATGAAACGGCCATCATTAGCTCTGCTAGGTTAAAGGACAGTGAGGCGTCAGCTAAGCCATTCCTTTTATAACTAGTGTAAGATGTGACACTCGAGCCACAATATAACGCCTTTCAGCAAACTAAATTATAAATCGCGTTAAATTACAAATTGACAATTTTAATTTCGTGGAACTTGTGAAGAATCAGCTCTGCAGACCTATTGTCTGTAAGGATAAGAGATATAAACCACAAAATGAGCGCTACGGTTGGACTGGAACATTGGTAGCATGTGCAATATTTAGAAAACAGTAAAACAACGAAGTTACAGAACATAAAATATATCATGGTTAACGTTTCAGGTCGAAGACCTTTCGTCAGAGTTCTGACGAAAGGTCTTCGAGCTGAAACGTTAACTCTGTTTCTCTCTCCATGGATGCTGCCTGGCCTGCTGAGTTTTTCCAGCGTTTTCTGTTGTTATTTCGGATTGCCAGCATCCGCAGTATTTTGCTATCATAAAATATATCATAATTGGGAGCATTTCCTTTCCACAACGATGAGGAGAATAAAAGACATTTTTGAGAGTATAACACGCCTCTGTTTCTCCCCAAGCCACACACGACAGCAACCAAGAAAGCAGATGACACATCATCCCAGACTTCATCCAGTGTTATGCTAATACAGCTGCTACGAGAATGAGGAGGTAGTGTAGGACCAAATATCTCGTCCCTCTCTCCAAAGCAGTACAGAAAAAAAGTGTTCAGATTGTGGGGGCAGGAAGGGAAAAACCCAATCTGACCTCCACTATTCTATGACAAGGTATACAGGTGGCTCAATGTACGACACTTCATTTGTCAGTTTAAAAGCTCAAAGTTTTCCCATCACATTTTTCAATTTGATTTCCCATGCTTCACAGAGAAAAAAAAATCCTTCCAATGTACAAGTGTAATGTTATAACGGGAGCGGTAGTGTAGAGGTTATGTTACTGGATCAGTAACTGCACTAATAATCCAAAGTTCAAATCCCACCATGGCAGTTTGAGGATTTGAATTAAGTTTTAAAAATCTGGAGAAAAAAAGCTGGTATTAATAAAAGTGACGACGACGCTGTCAAGCAACTCAGTTTCATCAAACCTCTACAAAGAATAACAAGAATCACCTTCTTCACATGGACTGCTGCGGTTCAAGTAGGTCCACTGCCATCTTCTCAGGGCAAGTCGGGATGGGCAATAAATGCTGACCTTTTTTTTTTTAAAGTGTACAAAAAAGGCTCCATTCCAAACCTTCAATGTGTGTATATTAACAATACTTTTACTTCGCAGTCCAAGGAAACAATGATAATTTAGGCCTATCAAAAATATATTAAAAACTTCCAGCAACTCATTTTCCTCACCATTTCTAATTATAATACTCTCTTTTTAAAATAAATGACTTCTGACAAAGGATCTACACCCAAAACGTTAACACATGTCGATGAGCACCTTGTGATGGCTGGATAACAATCCTCAAAAGTGGGACTCAATTTCATCTTTTTAATCATTTGTGAAAGAGAATTGGCTACCATCATGGCAAACTTCATGGTCTGATTACTCTGCCTTCCTAAAAAATAATAAGGGCTAGTGGGTAGTAACTATTTGGTTGTAGTTGAGTTTATAACTGCATCCATCTCTAAAGTCAACAAAAAGGAAATTTAAAACATATTAACACGAGGAAAGTTTCTTCATTGGGCAGAATGCATAGAATTTTTCCAGGACATTACACATATTTTTTATTTTTATATTGTTTTTGGATTTAATGTGTGCGTATCACTGGTCAGTAACACAAACTGATTTAGAGGAAAAGTCTACGTAATGTGGCGCTGTTTCAAAGAAAGAAAGATTTGCATTCATATTGCGCCTTTCACGACCATCGGATGTCCCAAAGCACTGTGCAGCCAATGAAGTACTTTTATGAAGTGCAGTCACTGTTGTAATGTAGGAAACGCGGCAGCCAATTTGCGCACAGCAAGCTCCCACAAGCAGCAATGTGATAAGGACCAGATAATCTGTTTTAGTGATGTTGATTGAGGGATAAATATTGGCCAGGACACCCAAGATAACTCCCCTGCTCTTCTTCGAAATAGCGCCATGGGATTTTTTACGTCCACCTGAGGGCAGACGGGGCCTCGGTTTAACGGCTCATCCGAAAGATGGATTTAAGGGTCAACGTGAACCCTACATTATAAAACGTTGCTCTACAATTTTGTTAACATTCATCAAGCCCTAAAGCAAGTCAGCTCCTTTTGAAGAGATGTGTTTTAGTAGTTAAATATATATTAGCAGCTGTGGCTGTTCAAGTCAGGGTCAAAAGCCTAGAAAAGATAGGAGCTGTCAGAAGTAATTTAATTCTACTCAGACAGAGGCACCAGTGGATAGCTGCTTATTCATCCTAAATGGTTTTACTCAGCGTGACTGGTTACTTGGTTAAGTCAGTCACCTCTGCAAATTTTGGGAAACATCACCTACATCTTTTCTACTGACCCAGAGTGTGCAAATTTTAGCTCAATTTCAGTTGGCAAACAGAAGTCAGTCGTGATTATGTTGTGTGAATGTTGTATATCTCTCTGGCTACTTAACAAATTTACTCTAAAAATAGATGGGACGGACACAGAAAAGTTTGATTCTAAACTTTTCACCCATGCTGCTGGTTGAAGTTAAATGGCTATATGGGTTTGATAAAGAGTCAATTAAGTTGCCTTATTTAACTCAGTCTGCGTTCAAGTTTAATTTTATCTCTTGGTTTTCTGCTTAATAGAATCATCTCAGCTTACAAATGAGCCATCTTTCCTCTCCCTTTATGCTTTTAGTGAATGTCCTCGACAGGGCTGCCCTTGTTCCCAAATTCTATTTATTTTGGCTATAGCTATCGTCAGCATTCAAGTTACTCCCACGCACCCTTGAATTTTCCAAATGAGGATTTTAAATGCTCCATTCTATTAGCTGTTCAATCCACTGCATTACTGCAACTGTGTTACTGTTTTATGTCTAACAGCACACATTTTTTTTTTAAGACGGCTATACAAACTCGACAAACTTCTACCTCTCACATTTATACAGCACCTTTAGGGAAAACATACCACCGTGTCTCACAGAGGTGAAAAATGGACGCTGAGCAGTCATAGAAGTATTAAGGCAATCCTAATTTAAAGAGGTAGATTTTGAGCAGGCTTTTAAAAGAGGAGAGTTGGCAGGTGGAAAACTTGAGAGAATTTCACCGTGTGAGGCCAAACCAATTAAAGGCTGTCACCAAAGTTGGAGCAGGAGAGATAGATACAAGTGCTGGAATGCACTGCCCGAAAGGGTAATGGAAGCAGATTTAACAACAACAACAACAACTTACATGTGTATAGCACCTTTAACGGAGTAAAACGTCCCAAGGCACTTGACAGGAGCGTTACAAAACAAAATTTGACACCGAGCCACATGAGAAATTAGGGCAGATGACGAAACGGTGGGTTTTAAGGAGTGTCTTACAGGAGGAAAGAGAGGCGGAGAGGTTTAGGGAGGGAATTCCAGAGCGTAGGGCCTTGGCAGCTGAAGGCACGGCCACCAATGGTTGAGCGACTAAAATCAGGGATGCTGAAGAAGCCAGAATTAGAGGAGAGCAGATATCTCCGAGGATCGTGGGCTGGAGGAGATTACAGAGATAGGGAGGGTGGAGGCCATGGAGTCATTTGAAAACAAGGATGAGAATTTTAAAATTCAGGCATTGCTTAACTGGGAGCCAATGTAGGTCAGCAAGCACAGGGGAGATGGGTGAGCAGGACGAATTGAGCTCCCCTACTTCATATCCGTTCTATTACTAAGACTTGGTGCGAGTTAGCACACAGGTGGCAGAGTTTTGGATGACCTCAAGTTTGTGGAGGGTAGAACAAGGGAGGCCAGCCAGGAGTCCGTTGGAATAGTCAAGTCTAGAGGTGATAAAGGCATGGATGAGGGTTCCTTCATCCAAATCATTTATAAATATGGTGAAAAGCTGAGGCTCCAGTACAGATCCCTGGAGAACACCACTTGTCACATTCCACCAATCAGAGAACATTCCCTTTATCCTTACTCTGACTCCTAACCAATTTCCAATCCATGTTGCAAGTGTGTCTGCAATTCCATGCGCTTTCATTTTAGCTTGGTCAAACACGCGGTTTTTTAAAAAGACTCTTAAAGGAGGAGGGAGGTGGACGGACAGAGGAGTTTCAAAAGGAAATTCCAAAGCATGGGGCCCAGGCACCCCAAAATGGTGAGGTGAACGGAGCGGTGATGCACAGAAGAACAGAGAGTTTGGGGGGGGGGGGGCGGTGTGTTGTAGGCCTGGAGGAATTAGAGAGATAAGAAAGGGTGAACCAAACTGGAGGGGGAAAACGTTTAATAATAATCATAATCTCCTTCAGTCTCTGATTTTTAGAATGGTCCTATCATATATCCTCTTTAAAATAAAAATATAATTCTACTGCGGCAAATGTGCAACACAAACAACGTACAATAAGCTGACACATATGATGTCGCTGTCCTTTGTCCTGTGATGACACTCACACTCACACTACAGGTGTAAACATCAATCACAAAAACCTGTCAAGTAATTTTGGTGTCTTTCAACTCTGTTTCAATTGACAGCTTTATCCATCATGATTTTTCCGTGTTGGAAGGAATCCAAGGTGCTGACTGGTATGCAGACTGCCACCAGGGGGGATGAGTTACTTCTGTCAAGATGGACTGCTTAACAAGTATTAAATGCAAAGTTCACCCTGGTTGTTAGAGACAGTTAACATTGATAAAGAAGGTTGAGAGAAGAAGGTAAAGCTAAACATTTGCGATTGCTGATCAACTCATTGACTAGAGATGCTGACCTATAGGTGTAAATATTAAATAAAGAAAACCTGTTGGGTAATCTCTTTGCAGCTGAATGCCATTCAATTGACAGCTATTGAGTAGATTGGGCCTGTACTCTCTGGAGTTTAGAAGAATGAGAGGGGATCCCATTGAAACATACAAGATTCTGAGGGGGGTGGGCAGAGTAAATGCTGGGAGGTTGTTTCCCCTGGCTGGTGAGGTTAGAACTAGGGGGCATTGTCTCAGGATAAGGGTTCGGCCATTTAAGACTGACGAGAAATTTCTTCACTCAGAGGGCTGTGAATCTTTGGAATTCTCTACCCCAAAGGGCTGTGGATGCAGAGTCAGAGTATATTCAAGGCTGAGGAAGATAGATAGATTTTTGGACTCTAGGGGAATCAAGGGATATGGGGATCAGGCAGGAAAGTACAGTTGAGGTCGAAGATCAGCCATGATCTTATTGAATGACAGAGCAGGCTTGAAGGGCTGTATGGCCGACTCCTGCTCCTAATTCTTATGTTCTTGTGTCCATTGTGAAGGTATCCCTTCAATTCTCCTTTGTCCTAGCTTAGGCTTCAAAGCAATTCAAGGTGAGTGAATTGCCATTTCACCAGGCAGTTAAACAGGCTTGGGCGATTGGAAACACTCTTAACATGCCATTTCATTTATAAGTTTTACTTCACAGATTTTTTTTTCCCCCCAAGTTCGAAGAATTATTAGGAAGCTGAGAGAAGTTTATTATTCTGAAATGGGTTTTAAGCATTGCAGCAAACTGGCAAAGGTTTTGGACTTGTACTGTTTTGCAACAGATTTTCTAAATCAGTCAGTTATTTATCTATCTCCTGTTATTTGACTATTGCTTCAACTAATTTTATTTCTTAAAAAAGCTGATTGGGAGTTGTAACCTGAGACGTCCAGTTGGTCAAAGCATTATTGTCCATGAGTCAGATATTTGCACTTACTGTTTCCAGTTTACAATCGTGATGACAAACAGGATTAGAGGTTGGCCAATTAGGACTGAGATGAGGAGAAATTTCTTCTCAGAGGATTGTGAATCTTTGGAATTCTCTACCCCAGAGGGCTGTGAATGTTCAATCGTTGAATATATTCAAGACTAAGATTGATAGATTTTTGGGCACTAAGAAAATCAAGGGATATGGGGATAGGGCAAGAAACTGGAGTTAATGTAAAACTTCAGCCATGATCTTATTGAATGGCGGAGCAGGCTCGAAGGGCCGTATGGCCTACTCCTGCTCCTATTTCTTATGTTCCTATTCCAGTGAAGTGTTGAGGGAGTGCTGCACTGTCAGAGGTGCCGTCTTTCAGATGAGACGTTAAACCGAGGCCCCGTCTGCTCTCTCAGGTGGATGTAAAAGATCCCGTGGCCACTATTCGAAGAAGAGTTCTTCCCGGTGTCCTGGCCAATATTTATCACTCAATCAACATCACTAAAAAAAAACAGATTATCTGGTCATTATCACATTGCTGTTTGTGGGAGCTTGCTGTGCAAAACTTGGCTGCCACGTTTCCTACATTACAATGACTACACTTCAAAAGGTACCTAATTTCTGTAAAGCGCTTTGGGATATCCGGTGGTCGTGAAATGCGCTATATAAATGCAAGTCTCTCTTTCTTTCACCCAGGGTACATTACTCATCAGATTACTTCAGAGAGACAAGGTCATATTTTAGTTTCATAGGTTTGCTTATGGAAGTAATTCTTCACATTGAGTATGAGAAGTAGTATCTGGACAGCATTTGAATTACAACAGATGATATATTCCACAGCATTGAAGGGATGTTGTCATGCCATCAATTGTCTACAAGATTATGACCGGAGCAGCTGGACAAACATTGCTACTGCTTAAGCCTTAAGCCAGATTTCAATGTTCATCCTAACAGCTGTTTATATCTACACCTTTAAATCAGTTACCTAAGCCTGCTCTTCTCATATCATGTTAAAGTGAGCATCTTGCATTCTTAACTTGTCCTCTTTACAGCAATGCTTTAATTATCATAGGTGTTAAGAATCTTAAGACACACATACTTTTCTTCCTCTCCATGATACACCACATGGTAAGCAATTATACATCATTTCTGATTTGTGACGGTGCACTTCAAGTGTTGGCATAAACTCTGATAGTCTCCATTGGTTTTGTTACTTCACTGGCACATACAACTGCATGTCCATGTCAAATTATAACAGTATATTCTTTTGGCCACCTTGGGCTGAGTCTGGGTATAACACTTCAGTCCAGGAGCAACAAATCTTCTTCAGCATGGAAAAAGTATCTTGATTCTGCCTAAAAGCCCGTAATAGTGTAGCCTTTCACCTCATTTCCAAATACAGTTATCCTGGAAAGCCCCAGTCACCACAGCCAAACAAGTGTGGAAAAGACAAACGCTTAAAATGATATTGCCTCCACGTAAGGATTTTAAAACACCTGTAAGGAGTTTAAAACAGGAGCTTCTGAAGTAACTTCATAAGAGATTTAATGTCGTAAAGCATTGCCCGTCTCCCCATTCTTATTTCAAGACATAAATCTTAAAAAGTGACAGGACAAACTGAAAAAGCTTTAAGCATATGGAAATCCTAGATGTTATAAATAGGGGCATACAGTACAAAAGTAAAAAGGTAATGCTAAACCTGTACAAATCACTGGTTAAATGCCAATTAGAATATTATGCCCCATCTTTGACATCTTACTTTAGAATCATAGAATGGTTACAGCACAGGAGGCCATTTGGCCCGTCGAGCCCGTGCCGGCTCTCTGCAAGAGCACTTCAGCTAGTCCCACTTGCTCGTCCTTTCCCCGTTGTCCTGCTAATTTATTTTCCTTCAGGTACTTATCCAATTCCCTTTTTAAAGCTACGATTGAGTCTGCCTCCACCATCCTTTCAGGCAGCACATTCCAGATCCTAACCACTCGCTGCGTAAAAACGTTTTTCCTCATGTCACCTTTGGTTCTTTTGCCAATCACCTTAAATCTGTTTAGGAAGAGCATCAAGCCACAGATTGGGCCCAGAAGAGATTCACTAAGACAATATCAGGTACGGGACACTTTAGTTATTAGGAGAGCAGAGAAAGTTGCAAGATTTGACAGAGGTGTTCAAAATTCTGAGGACTTTTAATAAGGTAAATGGGGTTCAGATCCAGCTGCATCACATAAAGCACTGTCAAGCCTCACTCTACTCTGCCAAAACCACCCATTATTCCACGAGAGTCAAGATAACTCCCAGCTTCTTTTCTCCACTATTAAGTGCCTCCTTAAATCCCTCACCTCTCACAACAAGGGAAAGGAGCTCATGAATTTATTTGTGACCACCCATTCAGCTGCCTCTCCTGCTTCCCCCTTGCCCATCAAGCCAAACCTCCGAATCTCTCCAATGAGGTTTCCACTCCTGTCACAGCACTGAAACATTCCTAAACAATGTCACAAACGACATTTTCTGTCCTTGTAACCATGATGCATTATCTCTCATCACCCATTCTATAGCCTTTGTCACAGTGATCACTCCATTCTCCTCCAAGGTTTCTCTTCCACTGTCCAGCTCACTTGAAGAGCCCTCACTTGGTTCCACTCTTACCAATCCAATTATAGCCAGATCGGCTCCAGAAATGGCTTCTCTTCCTGTCCCTGCACCATCACCTCTGGAGTCCCTCAAGGAGCTATCTTTGGCCCTTTTCTCACCCATTGGCAACATCATCTGCAGACATGCAGGCAGCTTCACATGTACGCTGATGACACCCAATCCAACCTCCCCCTACCTCGCTCAACTCCTCCACCGCTTGTCTGACATCCATCTGACTAAAGCCAAAGAGCTGCAATTTCCTCATTGGGAAGACCAAAGTCATTGTCTCCAGCGCTCAAACACAAAGTCCGTGCCCTTGCCACTAATTCCATCCCCCTCCATAGCCACTGTCTCATGCTAATCTCGTTAGCAATCTCTGCGTCCTATTCAACTCCGAGCTGAACCTCTGATCCCATAGCCTCACCCATCACAAAGGCCGCCTACTTTCACCTCCATAACGCACACGGTAGTATAGTGGTTATGTTACCCAACGAGTAAGCCAAAGGCATGGAACAACAATCCAGAGAACGTCAGTTCAAATCCCATCATGCTAGTTTGAGAATTTGAATTCAGTTTAAATCTGGAAATGAAAGGCTGATACAAGTAAAAAGTGTACCATGTAGCTGTCGGATTGTCGTAAAAACCCAACTGGTTCACCAAAGTCCTTACCTAGCCTGGCCTTTGTGTTACTCTAGTCCCACACCATTGTGGTTGACTCTTAACTGCCCTCTGAAGTGGTCGAGCAAGCCACACAGTTGAATCAAACCACAATACCCACCATCACCTTCTCAGGGCAACTGGAGATTTTTTTTTAATCCATTCCTGGGATGTGGGCGTCGCTGGCAAGACCAATATGGGCAATAAATGCTGGCCA
The DNA here is from genome assembly GCA_030390025.1 of Squalus acanthias. Classification (NCBI taxonomy): domain Eukaryota; kingdom Metazoa; phylum Chordata; class Chondrichthyes; order Squaliformes; family Squalidae; genus Squalus; species Squalus acanthias. The sequence continues at coordinate 6,435,207 of CM059432.1, read as the reverse complement.
CATCCAGACAATTCATTTTTAAATCACCTGCCTCTGCCCCTCTCTCAACCCATCTGCCACTGATACCCTCGTCCATGCCTTTCTCCCCTCCAGACTCGATTATTTCAATGCCCTTCTGGTGGGCCTCCCATCCTCCACTAACTTAAACTTGTCCAAAACTGAAACCCTGATAAGAATTACTTTCTAGATCTCTATGAGCATACAACAGCCAAGTATGATTAAACCTTGTGTATATATGTTCAGCAAGGGGAACAAAATGAACAGGTTAGGTAAAACTGAGGTTTACTGCCTCATTCTCTGCTGCAGTTGCACCTCAACTTCAAAAAAAGTGTTTAGCAATGCACAAAATATCTTAGTATTGCTTTATACAGTCCTTGTGACCTCAAATAATACTGATAAATTTAAAGAATTTTTATGCTGTTATCTCATGTCCACAGAGAACTGGATCGAGACTGCCAGAACGCTTTGTACTTGTGATCCTTAATAGCCTTTAGAGAGAAGACTTTGTCTCATCTATTGGGACTGATTTAAAACCACACCCAAGAAGAACAGTTTTCTAAAACGCTATATTCCCTTAACATTTAGTCTCGGAGAACAAACACATGGACTGACAATTCTGTACTGTTGGATAATGGCCACGTTTTTTCTTTAATATCACAGCAATTGTTGAACATTTTAAACCAATAATACTATTGAGTATCGTGCAATATGTTGCACTTTAATAAACTTCCATAACCAACAAAAATATTACTTTTGCCAGCAAAATATATATTGTTTAGTAAGCGCGCTTGTTGTGACCTATAAATTTAATGGCTGCAATTTGGATCAAAATAGTGGGCAGGTAAGGTAATGTAAATATATATATGTCTACAGCCAAAGAGTTAGACAAGTCTTAAATTGAGTCCAGATACAGAAAGGAGAATCTTTGGATGCAGAAAGGAGGTGTAAATGTGTGCTCTGCTGAGGCAATTTAAAAGTTGGAGAGTAAAAGCTGTTTTCACGGAATAAATTATAGGACAAAAGTATTTGTGCATTGTGTTCTTAAACAGGTTTCAGTGGTGATTCTCCAACAACTTAGCCTGAAATGCAGTAATAAAAGCAACAGGTATTTTGCTTTAGGTTATATACTGGATTTAATGCCAAAGAAAGGCAAGGTGCTCAAAAAACTGTAAAATATTGCACAGGTTGTGCCTTGCACTGAGGTTGAAAGTGCATGACAGTAGCATTTATTTGCATGTTGACTCCATTAATGGGATAGACTCATGTGAAAATCCTCACTGGCCTCCCATCCTCCACTTTCTAAACTTCAGCTCATCCAAAACTCTGCTGCCCATATCCTAACCTACACCTAGTCCTGTTCACCCATCAACCTGATCCTTGCTCACCTACATGGTCCCCTGGGTCTCCACCCACCCTCCAATATATAATATAAATTAAAAATTCACCTCACCATTGGCAGCTGTGCCTTCAGCTGCCTTGGCCCCATGCTTTAGAATTTCAGAGCCAAACCCCTTTGCCTCACCACCTTTATCTCTTCCTTTAAGACCCTCCTTAAAATGCACCTCTCCAAGTAAGATCTTGGTCACACCTCCCAATCTCTTCTGTGGCTCAACATCTGGTTTTTTTTCCCCTTCGTTCCTCGGTGAAATGCCTCGAGATGTTTTTCAACATTAATGCAAGATGCTGTTGGCGTTGCTAAAGTCACCAGGACCAGATGAGATGCATCCTAGGATGCTCAGGGAAGTAAAGGTGGAAATTGCGGAGGTACTGGCCACAATCTTCCAATCCTCCTTGGATGCAGGGGTGGTTCCAGAGGACTGGAGAATTGCAAATGTTACACCCTTGTTCAAAAAAAGGGTGCAAGGAGAAACCCAGCAATTACAAGCCAGTCAGTTTAACCTCGATAGTGGGGAAGCTTTTAGAAACAATAATCCAGGACAAAACGAACACTCACTTGGACAAGTGTGGATTAATTAAGGAAAGCCAGCACAGATTTGTTAGAGGCAAATTGTGTTTAACTAACTTGATTGAGTTTTTTGATGAGTTAACAGAGAGGGTTAATGAGGGCAATGCGGTTGATGTGGTGTACATGGACTTCCAAAAGGCATTTGATAAAGTGCTGGCTTGCCAGCAAAGTTGAAGCCCATGGAATAAAAGGGACAGTGGCAGCATGGATACAAAATTGGCTAAGTGACAGGAAACAGAGTAGTGGTGAACGGTTGTTTTTCGGACTGGAGGAAGGTATACAATGGTGTTCCCCAGGGGTCGGTACTAGGACCACTGCTTTTCTTGATAAATATCAATGACTTGGACTTGGGTGTACAGGGCACAATTTCAAATTTGCAGATGACACAAAACTTGGAAGTATAGTGAGGAGGATCGTGATAGACTTCAAGAGGACATAGACAGGCTGGTGGAATGGGCGGACACGTGGAAATGAAATTTAACACAGAAAAATGCAAAGTGATACATTTTGGTAGCAAGAATGAGGAGCGGCAATATGAACTAAAGGGTACAATTCTAAAGGGGGTGCATGAACAGAGAGACCTGGGGGTATATGTGCACAAATCGTTGAAGGTGGCAGGGCAGGTTGAGAAAGCAGTTAAAAAAGCATACGGGATCCTGGGATTCATAAATAGAGGCATAGAGTACAAAAGCAAGGAAGTTACACTGAACCTTTATAAAACACTGGTTCGGCCTCAACTGGAGTATTGTGTCCAATTCTGGGCACCGCACTTTAGAAAGAATGTGAAGGCCTTCGAGGGGGTGCAGAAAAGATTTACAAGAATGGTTCCAGGAATGAGGGACTTCAGTTACTTTGCTAGACTGGAGAAGCTGGGGTTCTCCTTTGAGCAGAGAAGGTTGAGAGGAGATTTGATAGAGGTGTTCAAAATCATGATGGGGTCTAGACAGAGTAGAGAGAAACTGTTCCCATTGGCGGAAGGGTCGAGAACCAGAGGACACAGATTTAAGGTGATTGGCAGAAGGACCAAAGGCGACATGGGGAAAAACTTTTTTACGCAGCAAGTGGTTAGGATCTGGAATGCACTGCCTGAGAGGGTGGTGGAGGCAGATTCAATCTTGGCTTTCAAAGGGGAATTGGACAGGCCAAATGGCCTCCTTCTGTGCTGTAACCATTCTATGAAGTCTCAGCAAAATTACAGCCAATTATACAAGAATAAATCTTTGCTGTGCGATGTTCTAATATGCTGAAATTTTCTGAGGACATCTGCTTCAGCACCTTAAACAAGCTTTTCTTACACTGCTCCCTTCAATTTTTTTTTCCTATTTCCTTATTCTATTCGTCTTTTCCACTTTTTTATTCTTGGAATATTTTTCTTACCTATTTACAATCTAAGTGCCAATAGGCGTCTTATCTATTGTGCAAAACATTTCACACCATTTTAGCACAAATTTAATATTGAAATTTTACAAAATGCACTTGAATTTCACAATGAAAGACTTAAAGATTACCTTCATTAATATATTAATATATATTGGGTGGTTGGGTCATGCTTTGTTCAGACAGTATTTTTCAGGGACACATCAAGATAGTTGTTCATACTTGGAAGGGACCCCGGGCATATTTTGGCAGGCAGCTCTGGTCATGGGAGTTATTTGGACCGGAGAGGACCCAAGGACCATTTTCTGTTGGAATACGGGTAGTTCTGCATGAGTAAATACACTGGTGGCATTTCAGAGCAGGCAGAATACTTGCCATCATCCTCCCACCGCTCTATAGTCTCTCATGCTTGTTAAATGATGTGTAATACAGGGGATGGAGCTAACTTCGGACAAACGGGGAAAAACCTAAAACAAGGAGATAAAGTGAAATAAAGCTTTGATAACGGCTTGCTATTACAACCTTAACATACAGTGGCTGGATCACCACATTCCAGTGGTTACGACTGTAATGGATAAAGGCTGTGCCTCAGCCAGTTCCTCCTCCCGTTCTGTGTGAAGACAGAAAGCTGACAAAAGCTAAGATTGGGGAGGTTAGAGAGAAATATATTAGGGGAATGCACTTCGAGAGTACACTTTAAAGGTTTGGTTTGTTTAACCAAAAGATATTGCAGCTTTTGAAAAAAAATTAAGATCAACAGTAGCAAGCAAGCTACTTTTAAAGCGATGAAAACCTGAATTCCACAAGACGTACCATTTATATCAGCAATTTGAAATTTCTGTTCCAGCAGCTAATCCCACTTGTATATTTTTCTGATAGACTACTAATTCACTTGCATGGTTCCACATAGCAGCAGCATGACAACAAACTGCACATCTGGCGCTGAATGAAGAATGCTATTCATGCCAGCCAACACTAATTGCTTAGGTTTCGAGCAGTTTCTACAGATCATACTACCCAGTATTCCTCCAAATAAATTACCATGACCTTCTGGAACTTGCGCTTCAGCTCCACATCCCATGCTGATCAAGCTTCACATCCCAATGAAGTCATCGGATTAGAATTCTACAAAAATCAGCACCTCGAGGTGAAGAGAGATTAAAATAACTGAAGTCTTGAAATTTTAAGTATTTACAAATTCCAGCCTAGAAAATTCTTAAGTTGACTTGTAGTTAAGAAAGAAAACACCTTTATATGGCACCTTTCACGACTTCAGGACATCCCAAAGCGCTTTACAGGCAAAGTACAGGTACTGTGCTTTTGAAGTGTAGTCACTGCTGTAATGTAGGAAACGCGGCAGCCAATTTGCACACAGCAAGCTCCCACAAACAGTAATGTGATAATGACCAGATAATCTGTTTTAGTGATGTTGGTTGAGGGACAAATATTGGGAGGACACCGGGAAGAAATCGCCTGCTCTTCTACGAATAGTGCCATGGGATCTTTTACATCCACCTGACAAAGCAGATGGGGCCTCGGTTTAACATCTCATCCGAAAGACAGCATCTCTGTTAGTGCAGCGCTCCCTCAGAACTGCTATGCGGTGTCAGCCTTGATTTTGTGCTCAGGTCCCTGGAGTGGGACTTGAACCCACAACCTTCTCACTCAGAGGCAAGAGTGCTATCCACTGAGCCATAGCTGTCTGCTCAAGATTATTACCTTATCAGGTATAGAGGCGTCAATAAAATAGAACAATAAGGTTTGTATTTTTCTGGAAAAGATTTTTTTTTAAATCTGTATTAAACGTTGTGTGCAGGCAAGATAACAGAGCAGAATTCACGTAACAGAATTGAATAAATGTTTACCTATATACCATCAAACACTATCACACACTTCGAACAATAGTTCACAGTTCAATTTTTTTTTATCACCAGCATTACAGCAGTGACTACACTTAAAGTACAGTACCTGTACTTTGCTGTAAAGGCTACAGAGACACACACTGCTGTGTCATTACAGGAAACTGTACTGCATTTCTGGCGAAAAGAAAACATTCATAATTTTATTTCCTCTCTGAGAAAATAAAACATAGGTTCTATATATAAAAAAACACACCTGGGGTACAATAATCCTTTGTCTACAAGATAGTTTACTCGTTGTTTTACAACTAGTTCCCCCAACATTAGATGAATCTTAGATCGTACTCCAGGTGCGTAAATGTTCCTCCTTCTGTTAGAGCCATCTTGAGCACAAGTAAAACGAGATTTAATCGTACAGCACTTGTGGCCAATAAACTACATAATCAATATAATTGTTATAAAGACAACATAATTACGGTACTTTAGGAATCAGAATTACAACCATTTCCTGGTTTGGAGATTTACGATGTGCTACCTCATTGCGATACTTGAATTGTATTACAACAATTTCAACTACAGCTGTCATGAAGCTGCAAAGGAGTTATGTCAGATTTCACAATTTTCCCCAAAATTTTCAAGGAAAGCATTTCCCATCCTCTTTCCCCATAACCCCCTACACTATGAACCATTTCCCATCTCATGCAGGTGAACTGGCACAAGGGAAGAGGTCATAGAGTCATAACGGCACAGTAGGAGGCCATTCGGCCCATCGAGTCCGTGCCGGCTCTCTGTAGAGCAATCCAGTCAGTCCCATTCCCCTGCTCTATCCCCGTAGCCCTGCAAGTTTATTTCCCTCAAGTTCCTATCCAGTCTCCCCTTGAAAACATTGAGTGTTTCCACTTCCACCACATCCGTCGGCAGCGAATTCCAGGTCATCACCACTCGCGGCGTAAAAAAGTTTTTCCTCACATCCCCCCTGTATCTCTTGGCCAAAACCTTAAATCTGTGTCGCCCTAATCCTTGTACCATCAACTAGTGGAAACAGCCTTTCCCCATCTAGCCTATCCAAACCCGTCATAATCTTGTACACCTCTATCAAATCACCCCTCAATCTCCTTTGCTCTAATGAAAACAAATCCAGCTTCTCCAACCTGGTGCATGAAAGCAGTCTGTATTGGACTCCATATCCCAATTAATGAAATCTTGTCACAAAGGCAATTGTAAGTGTATGTCCTACCATGTACCAATGTCTTATGTAACTAAGCCACTGTCTATGAAAACTTGATACATTATGTTGCTACCAATGACTTGGAGCACTAAAAGATGATGTTTTGCAGCCCTTTTGAGTGATTAATAATAAAAAAAATTCATGGAATGTGGACGTCGCTGGCAACGCCAGCATTTATTGCCCATCCCCAACTGCCCTCGAGAAGGTGGTGGTGAGCCTCCTTCTTGAACTGCTGCAGTCTGTGTGGTGAAGGTGCTCCCACAGTGTTGTTAGGGCGTCCCAGGATTTTGACCCAGTGACAATGAAGTAACAGCGATATATGTCCAAGTCAGGATGGTGGGGGACGTGGAGGTGATGGTGTTCCCATGCACCTGCTGCCCTCGTCATTCTAGGTGATGGAGGTTTGGGAGATGCTGACGAAGCAGCCTTGGCAAGTTGATGCAGTACATCCAGTAGATAGTACTCTGCAGCCACGGCGCACCAGTAGTGGAGGGCGGGATGTTTAAGCCAGTGGGTGAGGTGCCGATCAAGCGGACTAATTTACTCCAATATTAAACATCTCCAGCAGCACTAATTAGAACCTCAATATTTTCTACCTACCCATTTGAGTAATGGATGTCTCCTTTGCATTGGAACTTATTTCTTCCACTTCTACATCTTTGTAAGAGCAAATTTCACCATAGTAGAGTGCAATGCCAAGCTGAATTATACGGATAAGCATAGGAAGTTGTTGGTCTGTGATGGAGAGTTTCAAACTTTCAACAAGAGCCTGGATCTGTGGAATGAAAAAAATAGAAATTAAACTATTTCTACTTAATTTTGGAAGTCTTACATTATGAGGTACAATTAACAGCCTGGGATACAATCAGACTAATGTCAAATTCAAATCAATTCAATAGAAATTGCTTCATCCATATCCTCTATTCTTGCCATTTACACTGCAACACAGCACTTAATCTTTTTTACACTGCAGCAATTTACATTTCAATTCAGAAGATAGATACATTTGGTCCATCTGAACTCATCTATTCATCAAGAATCTAAAGTCCTACATCACAGAATCTAACTAACCACTTCTTAAATGATTTCAGGATTTTTGGCTGCGCTACTTTATTCCATGCATTGATCTGCACATGAAAAATTTCTTGACATCATTTCTAAATTTGCCTTTACCAGTTTTAAACTGTCCTACCCTCACAATTTAAGTTGAAGTCGTTTTCTGAATTCAAATTATTTTTACTCAATTCATTTACTCAACACTTCATCGTGTTTCTACCTAGAGACCGTGTTAAGAGGAATACGCAGAGAAAAATAAATATTTTACACATCCCTGTATTTATTTTTTAAAGTTGTTTCCAGCAGGAGAAAAGGGATTGTTTCTGACTAAGGGAATAAGTTTGCAGCTGCCTACATTCAGCTGAGGGAGGAAGAGGAAGACATTGCAGTAATTGGAGATTTGCTGAGGCTTAAAGAAGTGAAGTCCACAAGTACTTTTGTTCAAAGCAGTCTCCCATTTCATAGAGAAAAATGCTACACTTAGAAAATCTCAATTTTCTGAGCTGCATTTAGACCCCCTGGTTGGGTACCCTTCCCTGCTGGACAATGCTGTGACATCACCCTTGCCTCATCGATAAATTACACTGGAAGTGAGGATTCAGGGTCACCAATTTTTTTTTTTATTATTCGTTCCTGGGGTGTGGGCATTGCTGGTAAGGCCAGCCTTTATTGCCCATCCCCAACTGCCCTCGAGAAGGTGGTGGTGAGCTGTCTTGAACCGCTGCAGTCCGTGGGGTGAAGGTACTCCCACAGTGCTGTTAGGGAGGGAGCTCCAGAATTTTGACCCTGCGACGATGAAGGATCGGCGATATATTTCCAAGTCAGGATGGTATGCGACTTGGAGGGGAACTTGAAGGCGATGGTGCTCCCATGCGCCTGCTGCCCTTGTCCTTCTAGATGGTAGTGGTCGCAGGTTTGGGAGGTGCAGTCAAAGAAGCCTTGGCGAGTTGCTGCCGTGCATCTTGTAGATGGTACACACTGCAGCCACGGTGCGCCAGTGGTGGAGGGAGTGAATGTTTAAGGTGATGGATGGGGTGCCAATCAAACAGGCTGCTTTGTCCTGGATGGTGTCAAGCTTCTTGAGTGTTGTTGGAGCTGCACTCATCCAGGCAAGTGGAGAGTATGGCTCAACAAGTTTTGCTGAGCATACACACAACCTCCCAGGTTCAAAGCCTAATCTGTGCTGATCTCAGCTGAGGAAGCAGTGGAAATGTTACAGTTGGCCGTCACACCCCAGGAGAAAACTCAAGGCAGAATTCCTGCTCACTATCTCGCAACCACTTCAGGAAATGCATGTACAGAAGTTGGGTAAGGAAAGTATCGGGCTCAGCTGTAATGCCACCAGTAGTCAAAATGACTGCCACATTACTCGTATGAATAATGGTCACTTGGGCAAGGTGCCATGGCACCTCACCCAAACAAAGAATCAACGCCAGCGACAGAGGATAGGTGCAGAATGGAGGGGAGACAACTGATGAGGGAAAAAAACATGGGGCTAAAACTTTGGACAAGCCAGAGATCTGATGTGGAGGCATGGCACCACAGAAAACCATGCAACTGGCTGGGAAGATATGGAAAAGATTTACCAAGATGATACCAGGTTTTAGTTATGAGGTAAGATTAGAAAAGCCAGGGGGGTTCTTACTAAACTTTCCATTAGCCTAATGGTCATGGGTACTGGCATATTAAGAAAATGAATTCAATAAATCTGCTAATTTGTTGCTGACACCAGAAATAAATGACCATATAAGCTGTTATAAAAACCCAACTGGTTCACTGATGCCGCTCAGGGTAAAGGACCTGCCACACATACCTGATCTGGCCTACAGACCAACATTTTGTGGTTGACCCTTCATGTCCTTACAGCAACTAGGGATGGGCAATAAGTAATGCTGTGCTAGTGTTGCGCACAGCCCAAGGAAAAAAAAAATGTAAAAAGTGAGTTGGAAACCAGAGGGGAAAATTTAAGATCTCCAAAAGAACAAAGAATGAGGTCAGGAGATTTATTTATGTAACACAGAGGGCTGTTAGGACATGGAATGTCCTACTAGAAACAATGGTGAAGAAGGATTCATAACATCTTTCAAAAAAAATGGATCAATATCTGGTCATTTATAGCCCAAGCCACAGACTTGTCTTGTCTCGGTTGAGTCAGCATATGCCGTCTAGCTGTACTCCCATCAACTTTGTAAGGGGTGAAGTCACTGGGCAAGCGCAACAGTGAACTTACTAATTCAAATTCTTCTGTTTATGTTGAAATGTGTCTAGTGAGCTTGCTGTTACTATTTAGTTATCCAACTGGTTCCAGTCGACAATTGTTTGTGGGGGAAAAACAATTGGATGACTTGCTTCCACATTAAAAATGGGTTCGCAGGTGACTGATGAGTCCAATGCGGGACCTACAGTCTCTGTCACAGGTGGGGCAGACAGTGCTTGGGCTGATGTGCGCTCCTTGCGCTGCCTGCGCTTGACTTCCGCTTGCTCCCGGCAAAGAGACTCGAGGTGTTCAGCACCTTCCCGGATGCTTCTCCTCACTTTGTGCGGTCTTGGGCCAGGGATTCCCAGGTGTCGGTGGGGATGTTGCACTTTTTCAAGGAGGCTTTAAGGGTGTCCTTGAAGCGTTTCCTCTGCCCACCTGGGGCTCTCTTGACGTGCCGGAGCTCCGAGTAGAGCGCTTGTTTTGGGAGTCTCGTATCAGGCATGCGGACAATGTGACCGATCCATCGGAGCTGATCGAGCGTGGTCAAAGCTTCGATGCTGGGGATGTTGGCCTGAGCGAGAACACGGACGTTGGTGCACCTATCCTGCTAATGGATTTGCAGGATCTTGCGGAGGCAGCGGAGGTACCTCTCCAGTGCTTTGAGGTGCCTGCTGTACATGGCCCATGTCTCTGAGGCATACAGCAGGGCGGGTATCACTGCTGCTCTGTAGACCATGAGCTTGGTGCCGGGTTTGAGGTCCTGGTCTTCAAACACACTCTTCCTCAGGTGACCGAAGGCTGCACTGGCACACTGAAGGCGGTGTTGGACTTCGACATCGACATCTGCCCTTGACAGTAGGCTCCCGAGGTACGGAAAGTGGTCCACGTTGTCCAAGGCTTTGTCATGGATTTTGATAATCGGGGGGGCAGTACTGTGTGGCGGGGGCAGGTTGGTAGAGGTCCTTTGTCTTACGGATGTTTAGTGTAAGGCCTATGCTCTCGTACGCTTCGGTGAAGGTGTTGACGATGGTTTGGAGTTCGACATCCAAGTGAGCGCAGACGCAAGCGTCATCTGCATACTGTAATTCGACGACAGAGGATGGGACGACCTTGGATCTGGACTGGAGGCGACGGAGGTTAAACGGTTTCCCGTTTGTTCAGTAAATTAGCTCCACTCCAGTGGGGATCTTACTGAGGGTGAGATGGAGCATTGCAGCAAGGAAGATCGAGAAGAGCGTTGTTGCGATGACACAGCCTTGCTTGACCCCGGTTCGTACGTGAATTGGGTCTGCGGTGGAACTGTTGGTCAGGATCACGGCTTGCATGTCATCGTGAAGCAGGCGGGGGATGGTGACAAACTTTTGAGGGCAGCCGAATTTGAGGAGGACACTCCATAATCCCTCACGGTTGACAGTGTCGAAGGCTTTTGTGAGATCAAAGGCGGCCATGTACAGCGGTTCGTCTTTCTTGAGCAGTCACCTTATTAGTTTCTGGCTATTCCCTATTGTTGATCTGTTGTTCTGTGCAGGTTGTAGCACACTTTCCATCCTGATTCCAGTTTGTCCACTGATAATTTGATACACCAAGTGGAGCCTAGAGTCCCTCCTCCTCTTCTCAAGCATTTCCCACTCTCGGGCTTTCAGCATTGCAGTAACACGACTGGTCTGTTTGTAGTCGACAGTCTAATGAAGTATTTATTCGACTGTCCCCTGAAGTCAAGGAAGATCACGAGATCACATCATATAACTATATAGCTGAAATTCAGTTAAGAGTTTTCTGTTCAACCCTTGGCCTTGCTGCAAGGTACCTAGACATTGAGCAAGTAAAGACGCATTCTGGGTCAAAAGCAGGGCTCACTTACAAGTGGTCTGAGACAGTGAACCAGTGAAAAATATGCTGAGAAAAGACCCTAAACTTAACAGGCATTTCCAGTATAATAGTACAGAAACACATTGTGAGAATCCTGGGATGTCTCCATTTCGGATTCTCCCCAAGAACTAAAATGGTCTAAATGAAATAAGTATTATTAGTTATAGGTTCAAGTTTGTATTATGTAACTGTTGCACGACGATTCTTGAATAATCATACTTTTAAACTTGTGTAATATGCCCTGAGTGGACCCGGTTAGATTTTAAAATGGAAGAAACCGAAGTGCTGGGCCTTCCTTGACTAAAATTAAAAGGCAGACATCAGCAGCAGTCCTAGCAGAACAAGACCGATACTGTAATGTATTAAGTCTCGCTTCTACTGAATAAAAATAGTCTGTCACCAATAATGGTCACGTCGAATCTTTCGGAATTTAAGAGTGGAAAGGGTTAATGGGCCAGGAACCCGAAACTCTTAACAACGTTTCTACAATATCGACATGGAACCAAAAAAAATGATTTATTGCACTAATGGGATGACATACCACTGGAATTAAATATTACATATAGGTTAATTCATAGCTGGCAACACGTTACGTCGCAGTAATTCAATCAAGCAGTTCTGATATGTCCAACTGCAAGAGTGAAGCTTGAGCAGTTTATAAACGTCAGCAGAACCCCAGAATGAATTACAGCCTTACTCAATTGCAGCTACCATAAAAACTGACGCAAACGTTACATCAGTGATTCATACACCAAAGGCATCAAATTGTTCATACTGGTCTGTAAGCTGTACCCCAGGATCATAGATCAGAAATACATGCGTCAAGATACAACTTCTGTACTGGATTTCAGGGAATTATGTCTCTTTTTTCTCCTTTTTTCTAAAAACGCTGGTTTGTAGCATCCTTTCTATTATTCAAAAGATATCCAGTGCCATAGAAAAAAGTGCAATGTAGATGATAGGGCACTAAAGAGGATTTTTGTTTTATTCATTCACGGGATGTGGGCGCCGCTGGGAATTTTATTTATTGCCCATCCCAAATTGCCCTCGAGAAGGTGGTGGTGAGCCACCTTCTTGACAACTGAGTGGCTTACTGGGACATTTCAGAGGGCAGTTAAGAGTCAACCACATTGCTGTAGGGTCTGGAGTCATATGTAGGCCAGACCAGGTAAGGACGGCAGATTTCCTTCCCAAAAGTACATTTACTACTGCAATTGAGTTTACGGTTGTAATTCAATATGGGGTTCTACTGACATTTACATTGCATATTTTTACGACAATCCAGTAGTTTTATGGTCACCATTACTGATACTAGCTTTTTATTCCAGATTTATTGAACTGAATTTAAATTTCCCAGCTGCTGTGGTGGGACTTGAACTCGTCGTCTCTGGATTACAGAACCACTATGTTACCGTACCCGCTATTAATGTCAAATCTGAGGTATATGACATCACATGACTAACTTTGAATTACATTGAATTTACTGAGAACCAGGCCATTCGGTCCAACTGGTCTACGCCAGTCTTCATGTTCAACACGAGCCACCCCCACCACCATCTTGAAGGTAGTCGACTGGGGAATTTTCTCCAACTTGCTCGCTCACTAATTAAAGCCAACATTTTTGGAAATTCCCTCATCAAATTATTGACAAATGCTTGGGTTTTTAGTGAAATATTTTGGCATGTTATTGAGATCAGGGTGGTTCAGTGTGTATACACAGTTTGTGACTCAGGGCTCATGGGATTGGGGGTAATATACTAGCATGGATTGAGGATGGGTTAACGGACAGAAAACAGAGAGTAAGGATAAACGGGTCATTTTCAGGTTGGCAGGCTGTAACTGGTGGGGTACCGCAAGGATCAGTGCTTGGGCCTCAGCTATTTACAATCTATATCAATGATTTGGATGAGGAAACCAAATGTAATATATCCAAGTTTGCTGATGATACAAAGCTAGGTGGGAATGTAAGTTGTGAGGAGGATGCAAAGAGGCTTCAAGGGGATATAGACAGGTTAAGCGAGTGGGCAAAAATGTGGCAAATGGAATATAATGTGGAGAAATGTGAAGTTATCCACTTTGGTAGGGAAAAATAGAAAAGCAGAGTATTTTTTAAATGGTGAGAAATTGGGAAATGTTGGTGTTCAGAGGAACCTGGGTGTCCTTGTACATGAATCACTGAAAGTTAACATGCAGGTACAGCAAGAAATTAGGAAAGCAAATGGTAGGTTGGCCTTTATTACAAAAGGATCTGAGTATAAGATTAAAGACGTCTTACTGCAATTATACAGGGCCTTGGTGAGACCACACCTGGAGTAGTGTGTACAGTTTTGGTTTCCTTACCCAAAGAAGGATATACTTGCCATAGAGGGAGTGTGACGAAAGTTCACCAGACTGATTCCTGGGATTGGGGGATTGTCCTATGAGGAGAGATTGTGTAGACTAGGCCTATATTTCCCTAGAGTTTAGACGAATGAGAGGTGATCTCATTGAAACATACAAAATTTTTCCAGGGCTTGACAGGGTAGATGCAGGGAGGATGTTCCCCTGGCTGGGGAGTCTAGAACCAGGGGTCACAGTCGCAGAATAAGGGGTCGGCCATTTAGGACTGAGATGAGGAGAAATTTCTTCACTCAGAGGGTGGTGAATCTTTGGAATTCTCTACCCCAGAGAGCTGTGGAGGCTCAGTCGTTGAGTATATTCAGGGCAGAGATCAATAGATTTGTAAATATTAAGGGAATCAAGGGATATGGGAAATAGCACAGGAAAGTGGAGTTGAGGTAGAAGATCAGCCATGATCTTATTGAATGGCGAAGCAGGCTCGAAGGGCCAAATGGCCTACTCCTGCTCCTATTTCTTCTGTTCATATGTTCAGTATGCAGATATCAACCTAGTATTAAGTACTAGAATTGAACTAGATGCCACTGAAGTGATTTGCAATAAATGTGCAAATGTATTTTGAGCGCAGTTTTGGACAGCATTCATAACCTTCTTAAATGTATTTACTTCTTGAAGACAGAAGTTCCTTTATTTTCCATTGCCCAAGGCCGACCAGCAATGGCCAACATACTCCCAGACTTCCACTAATGCTTGAAGTTGCTGGAACAAGTTGCACAGGAGCAGCTTAGGGCTATTTTCCCTTTATTTTATGATTTATTTTCTTTAATGTGGGGAAGCAGCTGCAGGGTTCTGCTTGATGTCTCCCCACCCAAAATCTTTCACTGACTTGTTGAAAGGATATCACCATTATAATCTATTTTCTGGTGCACAAGGACAAAAGCCTCGGGATACCTGATTACAGTATTGTATAAATTCAGATATTGAGGGAAGAATGGATTTCCCTTGCCAAAGAATTACTAACTGCAAATGTTCATCGACATTCCCCCTTCGTAACTAGAGGTTATGTTAACTCCAGGTCCTGGAGCCGGGGGGGGGGGGGGGGGGGGGAGGAAGCTGTGAGAAAGATCAACAGTTATCTTTTAGTCTCCTCTGGATACAGTGCTCTCCAGATTTCGGAGTTATGGTTTTCTGCCTGATTTGAAATTTCAAGGGGAGAAATCTTGGTCTCACGTTCAAAGATCAGAAACACCACTCACAGATGTCTAGTTATCAAAAATGCCAGTTATCCAAGTTAGGTTTATTTAATCCTTATTCAACTGTTCCATGCAGAAAGAACCAATTTTTTTTTCATCTTTCACAGTTTCCATTTAAATTTTTGTATTTGGTGTCCATGGCCAGAACTTCTTATTAAAATTGGTAGAAGTGATCCTATTAGGTTCCGAGGTTATTCTCCGTTAACCTTATAAAATGGTCAATTTATGTGATCTTGGTCAGTAGTCATAGAATCACAGAATCATAGAATGGTTACAGCACAGAAGGAGGCCATTCGGCCTGTCGAGCCCGTGCCGGCTCTCTGCAAGAGCACTTCAGCCAGTCCCACTCCCCCGTCCTTTCCCCGTAGCCCTGCAAATCTTTTTTCCTTCAGGTACTTATCCAATTCCCTTTTGAAAGCAACAATTGAGTCTGCCTCCACCACCCTTTCAGGCAGTGCATGCCAAATCCTAACCACTCGCTGCGAACAAAAGTTTTTCCTCATGTCGTCTTTGGTTCTTTTGCAAATCTCATTGAATCTGTGTGATGAATGCGAGTTGATCGTCATTTTATTTTTTTTCCAAAATGTTGTTGCACCTTAAGTTTATCATAGTATTGAACTACAACCCCGAATTACTAACCTCTCTTAAGCAGAGTTTCCCACTGACGAGATAGCCATGCTAATTTCAAATTTCTCAGAGTTCTTTTAAATTTTTATTTCAATCAGTAATTGTACAGGTTTAGATTTTTTATTCACCCCCATGGCAATGAAAAAACTGGAGAGTAGCTGTGTACTTTATGCTTTTGTCCCCCTCAATATTTTGGATTTTTTTCCCCTTCAATTTGAGCAATATTAATGCTGGGCAGAGGAACATTTATCACCTTTTGCATTCAGTGCAGAAAGCCCTCCCATGTCAGGTACGACACAGGATACTATATTGTCCCAAAAGTGTGGTTTAACTCCCACCTCAAAAGCAGAGACCACTAATGATTGATAGTTTTGTGATGTATTCACACTCATTAGTAACTAGATTAGAGCGTCATTATACTTATAGTTGCACAAAGCTGATATTCATCCCATCAGTACTGAATTGAATTGTACCCAATTCAAGAATGGAAAGTGAAGGTCACATCATCAAGTGTCTTTATATATTTCTTATCTACTTACTTGTGCTTGACATGCATTGAAGGGACATTGTCTTCTGGGAAAACATTTCAACACTAATGCAATGACACTGTCAAAATGCATCATGGTTATGCTTGTATGTAACATCCTGGTGAAAAAGACACTTGGTATCTGTCCCCCCAAAAAATTATTTTCCGAGCACTTGCATAAAGGGTTTTCCCTTTTAGGTTACTTGACTAGAATAGTTTTTCTTTGTGGCAGAAAGCTCAATTAGGGGAAATATACAAGAATGTTACATGACCTCTTTTATATATCTTATAAATTATGTTCAGAACTGAAGATGTGAATAATTGGGGAGTTGATTCATCCTGTATTAGGAATGCTTGTAGGGGAGATCTAAGCAAGATAAAGTTGTCCATGACTATGTTAGTTCTGGTTCCTCCACATGAGTATTTCTTGTGTGCACAGAAAAATGATGCTTAAAATTTGCTCTGCATTGGGCAACTTGCTCCATCTGTCCAATTACATCGAAGCACAATTAGAATGGTGCAAGTCTCCAGGAAATTCAGGACCAATATAACTGGGTTTAAAGGGACAGCTACCAAACCAAACCAAATCCTAGACAAAAGTGACTTATTTTTGTCACAGTTACAGAACAGCATTTAGAGACTTTTGGCAGCAAGACTGTGTCTGAATGATTATGTATGTTGGGGAAGGGAAATAAGAGGGAGGGTAATTCTAAAATATTCTCTGACATGATTAATTAACACTTCGACTGCACTTGAAAATTGAGAATAGATAAAATGATTGAAGGATGACCAGCCTTGGTGAAGAAATACGCCTGTACGCACTTGAAAAGTACAGTGTATGCCTTTTTTTGCATTTACTTCTATTCCTTTCTCCTCATGTACTTATCTGGTTTCCCCTTAAAGGCATCTATGTTATTCGCCTCAACTAGTCCAAATGGTAGCAAGTTCCATATTCTTACCACTCTCTGGGTAACTGCTGTGTTACAGCTTCATTTCAGCAGCTGGTCATCAAGAAATCACTAAAAGCATTTAAAAACATATGCGTAAATGCTTCATGGACAACAGTGACATGTAGTAAATATCTAGGCAGGTCCGCTATAATTTATTGGCATCAGTAATTAACTGGTCGCTCTCACCAGTGAAGATATTGATGAAGTACAACTGCCAGGCAAAAGATATGCCTAGTAGCATAGTGGTTATGTTACTGGACGAGTAATCCAGAGGCCTGGACGAATGATCCGGAGACAGGAGTTCAAATCCCACCACAGCAGCTGGGGAATTTAAAATTCAGTTAATTAACTCTGGAATTTAAAAAAAAGCTAGTGTCAGTAACTATGAAACTACCGGAATGTCGCAAAAAACCCATCTGGTTCACTAATGTCCTTTAGGAAAGGAAATCTGCCATCCTTACCCAGTCTGGCCTATATGTGACCCCAGACCCACAGCAATGTGGTTGAATCTTAAATGGTGGCACCTTCTCAAAGGCAATTAGGGGCAGGCAATAAATGCTGGCCTTGCCAGCGACGCCCACATCCCGTAAATGAATTTTTAAAAATCCTCTATTCTTTTGTTTAATTTGCATCACAAACTTCTAGTAACACTAAATTCGCATTTGTAATTGTTCACCATCAACTTGCCTTGTATAAAAATCTCTGGTTATTTCAAGAGCGAACACAGAATGGTGTGAAAGAAAAAAACTATGTGTAAAAGAAAAGAAAAAAAGAAAGACTTGCATTTATATAGCTCCTTTCACAACCACTGGACGTCCTAAAGTGCTTTTTGAAGTGTAGTCACTGTTCTAATGTCGGAAACGTGACAGCCAATTTGCGCACATCAAGCTCCCACAAACAACAATGTGATAATGACCTGATAATCTGTTTTATTTTAGTGATGTTATTGAGGGATAAATATTGGCTAGGACACCGGGGATAACTCCCCTGCTCTTCTTCGAAATAGTGCAATAGGATCTTTTACGTCCACCAGAGAGGGCAGTGAGGCGCCAGCTAAGCCATTCCTCCGACAGTGCAGCACTCCCTCAGTACTGCCGAGATTTTGGTGCTCAAATCCCTGGACTGGGTCTTGTACCCACAACCTTCTGACTCAGAGGCGAGGGTGCTACCCACTGAGCCACAGTTGACACTTGAAGTCTGTATTTGCTTTGACTGATTCCTTCATTCATGAAATATTACCGAATTCAAAGGTAACTGAATTCCATTACCCACCTGCATTCCACATAATCTTATCAGAAAGAATTCCTGGGATCCCACTGTGCCATACTCACATCATCAACTTAACTAATTTCAAATTTAAGATACAGGAAAGAAGACCATCAACAGGATTTATGCAAGATGTTTCTGAAGATTAAACACACTCCATTTGAACAACATTTTCTTCCACTGGAAAAAATTGCATGTAATTTTTTTAAAGGTTTTTAGATGCAACGAGTTTGCATATTTATTTACATTTTAAGAGTATACACAGCTCTACAGAAATATTCTTAAAAATGACATTGTACAATCAGCATGTTGAAAAGTCATATTTCTGAAAATGTATTATCTCAAGATGCACAAAACTGATGAAGTGCTGTGACATATACATTTGGTACTTGAAAACTGGCCATTAACACCTACTTAAACTCTTCTGCAATCATTCCCCAATAATAATTCAGTCTGCCCCGCCCTACGAATACAAAATGCTCTTAGATACGTACCTTGATGATGGATGGAATTTTAGAGTTGAGGTTGTCATAGGTAAAGTGCAATCGGGTGCAGAAGGAGCATTTGTAGAGCAAAGGGTCCTGGTAAAACTCAATCTTTCCACTTGCATTTCGCTTGTCCAGGCAAACAGTGCAATCAGAAAAGTTGATCACCTTCCTCAATACCAATTCTGGAGCTGAAGAGCATGCAGTAGATTGAAATTATTATAAAAATACGAACGACAGCACCATTGTGCAATTATCCAAAACAGAAAGCTCACACATACTGTGTGTACAGATTGATGCATCGATATATAATTTTAAAATCTTGCCTATTGCATGTTCACAAACCTTACTTCTGAGTTAAGATTTTTATGTGAAGATTTAACATTGAAACTACCCACGCTACCATTTATAATGGGAAAACTCTATAGGAAAATGTTAACATTTTGCTGTCAGTTTGTTGATGTCTGCTTATTTTTCTGACATTTTCATGTGCAAATTACAATATTAACCACAATTCTTTTTTAAAAATCAAAACATTACATATTTTACAGTAACTTCATTAAATTTATCCAGTGAATTGTCCTGTATCGTAATATGTTCATTAAGGTTCTTATTTGTGGTTTCAGCTTCTGCCAAAAGCAGTAATGGGAGAGAAAGTGGGAGGGGGGGGGGGGGGGAATAGTCATCGAAAGAGAAAGAAAGGAGAGAGAAAGACTTGCACCTATATAGCGCCTTTCATGACCTCAGTACTTTACAGCCAATGAAGTACTTTTGAAGTGTAGTCATTGTTGTAATGTAGGAAACGCGGCAGCCAATTTGCACACAGCAAGGCCCCACAAACAGCAATGTGATCATGACTAGATAATCTGTTTTAGTGATGTTGATTGAGGGATGAATATTGAGGGATAATAAAGAGAAAGATAGAGGGGAAAAGAAAAGGAGAAACAAAATAGAGAGAGAGAGAAAAGAAAACAAAGCGAGAGAGAAAAAAAGAAAAAATACACCAATCGACACAGCCATACACCCCAAAGAATGAATTACAAAACACCATGCAGAGATCTCTAAAAAGTTGAAAATAAACTAGTACTGTCAGACATGGGAGAACCTCACTTCCACCCAGTGCTATCAGGCATGTGTAACCCTTCCCCCCACCCTCCTTCCATCACAGCTGACAGACACCAAGAAGCCATGAGTGCAACCAAAGCCTAGGACCACCCTTCAGCGTTATCAAAGTCTAGGACTACCCCCCACCCCCACCCAACAAATATCCCCAGGTGCAACTAAACTCCAGTCCCCTCTCTATTATTACTACATACCAGATACCTACCTTCAACTACTGCACCTTGCACATCAGCTGACTGTGTATTCTCCGATTGTAAAATGACAAGGGATAAAACTTAAATACATGTTATTACCATGGACTACTGTGGTTCAAAAAGATGGTTCCACACCACTTTCTCAGGACACCTAGGGAAGGGCAATAAATGCCAACCTTGCCAGTGGTGCCCACATACTAATTTTTTTTTAACTATTAACAATATGTAGGTAATAATCATGTGATAAGTGGAGGTATTCTGCTTTCAAAAGTAAACTATGTTTTTATTCTAAAAACTAAAATTAAAATGAGAAAAAACATTCACTATTTATGTCCGTGTCTCTCTCTCTCTCCCTCTCGCTGTTGCACTAGTATCACTCATTAGAAAGTTATATTTTCTGTCAACATAATTCAGTCAACAAAGGCAGTTCGAGGGGGATCTGCCGTCTGAGGTAATATGGGCTGAAGTTAGAAATAGGAAAGGAGCGGTCACGTTGTTAGGAGTTTTCTACAGGCCCCCAAATAGTAATAAAGATGTGGAGGAAGAAATTGCAAAGCAGATTATGAATAGGTGTGGAGGTCACAGAGTAGTTGTCATGGGTGACTTCAACTTTCCAAATATTGATTGGAACCTTTATAGGTCAAACAGTTCGGATGGGATAGTTTTTGCACAGTGTGTGCAGGAGGGTTTCCTGACACAATATGTGGATAGGCCGACAAGAGCTGGGGCCACGTTGGATTTGGTACTGGGTAATGAACCGGGCCAAGTGTTTGATTTGTATGTGGGAGAGCACTTTGGAGATAGTGACCACAATTCGGTAACTTTCACTATTGCAATGGAGAGGGATAGGGCCATACGGCAGGGCACGGTTTATAATTGGGGGAGGGGTAATTATGATGCGATTAGGCAAGAATTAGGGAGTATAAGATGGGAACAGAAACTATCAGGGAAAGGCACAAACGAAAAGTGGAGCTTTTTCATGGAGCAATTACTGCGTGTCCTTGATAGGTATGTCCCTGTCAGGCAGGGAGGAAATGGCCGAGTGAGAGAACCATGGTTCACAAAAGAGGTTGAATGTCTAGTCAAGAGGAAAAAGGAAGCGTATGTAAGGATGAGAAAACAAGGTCCAGTTGGGTCGATTGAGGGGTACAAGGTAGCAAGGAATGAGCTAAAAAAAGAGCTTAGGAGAGCTAGGAGGGGGCATGAGAAGTCCTTGGCGGGTCGGATCAAGAAAAACCCCAAGGCCTTTTACTCTTATGTGAGAAATAAAAGAATGACCAGGGTGAGGGTAGGGCCGGTCAAGGACAGTAGTGGGAACTTGTGCATGGAGTCAGAAGAGATAGGAGAGGTGATGAATGAATACTTTTCGTCAGTGTTCACCGAGGAGAGGGGCCATGTTCTTGAGGATGAGAGTGTGATAAAGGTGGATAGGCTGGAGGTGGTAGATGTTCTGAGGGAAGATGTTTTAGCAATTTTGAAGAACCTGAGGGTCGATAAGTCCCCTGGGCCAGATGGGATATATCCTAGGATTCTTTGGGAGGCAAGGGAGGAGATTGCAGAGCCTCTGGCTTTGATCTTTGGGTCCTCACTGTCCACGGGAATGGTGCCAGAGGACTGGAGAGTGGCGAATGTTGTTCCTCTCTTCAAGAAAGGAAATAGGAATGACCCTGGTAATTATAGGCCGGTTAGTCTTACTTCGGTGGTTGGTAAGATAATGGAAAAGGTCCTGAGGGATAGGATTTATGACCATTTGGAAAGGGGCAACTTAATCAGGGATAGTCAACACGGATTCGTGAAGGGTAAGTCTTGCCTAACAAATTTGATTGAATTCTTTGAGGAGGTAACTAAGTGTGTAGATGAAGGTAGAGCAGTTGATGTCGTATACATGGATTTTAGTAAGGCGTTTGATAAGGTTCCCCATGGTCGGCTCATGAAGAAAGTAAGGAGTTGTGGGATAGAGGGAAATTTGGCCGATTGGATAAGTAACTGGCTATCTCATAGAAGGCAGAGGGTGGTGGTGGATGGAACATTTTCGGACTGGAGACCAGTTACCAGCGGTGTGCCACAGGGGTCGGTGCTGGGTCCTCTGCTGTTTGTGATTTTTATCAATGACTTGGAGGAGGGGACTGAAGGGTGGATCAGTAAATTTGCTGATGACACCAAGATTGGTGGAGCAGTGGATGAGGTGGAGGGCAGTTGTAGGCTGCAAAGAGACATTGATAGGATGCAGAGCTGGGCCGAAAAATGGCAGATGGAATTTAACCCTGATAAGTGCGAGGTGATTCATTTTGGTAGGGCAAATTTGAATAAGGATTACAGGGTCAACGGCAGGGTTCTGAGGAACGTGGAGGAGCAGAGGGATCTGGGGGTTCATATCCACAGATCTCTGAAGGTTGCCACTCAAGTGGATAGAGCAGTAAAGAAGGCCTATGGTGTGTTGGCGTTTATTAACAGAGGGTTTGAGTTTAAGAACCGTGAGGTTATGCTGCAACTGTACAGGACCTTGGTGAGACCACATTTGGAATATTGTGTGCAGTTCTGGTCACCTCACTATAGGAAGGACGTGGAAGCATTGGAAAGAGTGCAAAGGAGATTTACCAGGATGCTGCCTGGTTTGGGGGGAGGTCTTATGAGGAAAGATTGAGGGAGTTGGGGCTTTTCTCTTTAGAGCGGAGGAGGATGAGAGGCGACTTAATAGAGGTTTATAAGATGATGAGGGGGATAGATAGAGTGGATGTTCAGAGACTATTTCCTCGGGTAGAGGCAGCTGTTACAAGGGGGCATAACTATAAGGTGCATGGGGGGAGATATAGAAGGGATGTCCGAGGTAGATTCTTTACTCAGAAAGTGGTTGGGGTGTGGAATGGACTGCCTGCTGTGATAGTGGAGTCGGACACTTTAGGAACTTTCAAGCGGTTATTGGATAAGCACATGGAGCACACCAGAGTGATAGGGAGTGTGATAGCTTGATCTTGGTCTCGGACAATGCTCGGCACAACATCGAGGGCCGAAGGGCCTGTACTGTGCTGTACTGTTCTAATTAGAGTGATAATTAGAGGCTTTCTGTTTGCTTTAAAATTCAACATTTGTTTACCAAAAATGAACGCAAATTAGAATTACGACAGGCGTAAAATCAATTCTAAGCAACACAGTCCATCTTGAAATAACGGAGCAGAAATTGCTAAACGCTAAAATATTGGCCCAGAATTTGCTGAAAAAATTACAGCGTGTGAACGACGCTCGCCGTTATTTAGCTGAATCGTCCAGCAACTTATGGCGAGGAAGCGATACCCCATGAATTGCGAATCGTCACAAGTTGCTGGACAATATGCGCCGTTCGCTTCATGAAAACACCATCTCGCCCTTAACCTCCCCGTGACTTTCATGAAGTTGCTACATTTGCACGTTAATTGCCCATTAAACTCACCACAAAAAGTTAAGACTAGTAATTAACAGCATGAGCATTCTTTTAACAACGTGATCATTGTTAATGACTGCTAACCAACCTCCTGGCCCAGAAAGTGAACAATTAAAAGTGTGGAGTCTCATTCCTTCAGGTCCTGATTTTTTTTTTAAATGTCAAATTTAAGAATTTTTTTTACTTTTCCTTTCCGTCTCTTTTTTTCATCTCTCTCTCTTAATCCAAGCTTTCTTTCCTTCTCTTTATTTCTCTTTCTGTACCTGATTTGACATTGCATTCACCCACTCTAATTCACCCTCCTTCTCAGTCCTTCCTCCGTTTCTTTCTCAATCCTTAAATTTCATTGGTTAAGGTGGTACACTGTTGGTTGGCCTGTTCACACAGGTCCCAGATGCCCCGTTGCCCTCCCTGTGCCTTTATCAGCTTGCACTTCCAGCAACTTCGTGGGCAAAATATTTTAAAAGCCTAAATGTGCACAAGCAAGTCTAACTGACAGGGCACGCCGATAGATGCGGCACTCCCGCAAAATCTGGGCCAATATATTCCAGCACTTCAGTTGGTGACACGGCATCCTAGGAAATTGGGGAGAGTGCACATGTCTGGGTCTACATTCACCTAAACACAGTCACTCACAACTATCAAGTCCCAACGCAGGCTTTTACAAGAAGCTGAAACCTTCCAAGTAAAAACTTTAATGAAAGCATTTAAAGACACTAAAGACAATTTAATTAGTAAACTTGGTTGCGCTAGAGCAAACAAATTAAATTTTTTGAATTAATTTTGTTGAAGGCCTTATGTTGCCCATTCAAAATTTCAGTTATCGAGGAAAAAATGGCAGATAAAATAATTTTCCAGCAAGCATTTTAACTGATTTGTCCTTTTTAAAAAATTCAATTCACAACGCAAAACATGCAGAGTCATTTCAGTGAAATTAACCTTCTTCTCAGATATGAATAATGCCAGCTTTATTTGAAAGTAAATAAGAGCTAGTGTTGTTTCAGCGTTTGAACTGTAACAGTTTCAAGCAGTGTTGTAGACCTTAATTTTATTCCCCGTATGCATTAATATCACACGTAGGTTCTCCAAATAATGTACCCTGCTGATTTCAAACACAAAAGACATCACAGGAACAAAAACATATCACTCTAGAAACGCTCAGCGTGTCAGGCAGCAACTGTAAAGAAAGGAACAATGTTGATGTTTCAGGCATAGCCCTTCATCAGACATCACCGGACTCTACTAAATTATTTCTAATTCATTCATTCACGGGATGTGGGTGTCGCTGGCAAGGCCAGCATTTATTGCCCATCCCTAAAAAGAAAACAAAGACAGACTTGCATTTCTATAGCGCCCTTCACAACCTCAGGATGTCCCAAAGCGCTTTACAGCCAACGAAGTATTTTCTGAAGTGCAGTCACTGTTACAATGTAGGAAACGCAGCAGCCAATTGCACACAGCAAGCTCCCACAAACAGCAATGTGATAATGAGCAGGTAATCTGTTTTTGTGATGTTGATTGAGGGTTAAATATTGGCCCCAGGACACCGGGGATAACTCCCCTACTCTTATTCGAAATAGTGGCCATACGATCTTTTACATCTACCCGAGAGCAGACGGGGCCTCGTTTTAACGTCTCATCCGAAAGACGACACCTCCGACAGTACAGCACTCCCTCAGTGCTACTCTGGAGTGTCAGCCTAGATTATGTGCTCAAGTCTCAGGAGTGGGACTTGAACCCACAACCTTCTGACTCAGAGGCGAGGGTGCTACCCACTGAGCCGCGGCTGACACGTAACAACTGTTATGAAACATGGACTATATTCACTTACTGGCAGTAATCTGTAAAACTGCAAAATCAATGTGAAGAACTGGACTGCCTCAAGTACACTACCTTCATGCATTTTCTCGTTTCATGATTGAGACTAGGTTAACTATACAATTGACTCTATTGCTTTCAATACAATGGCCATGCTACAAATATGCAGAATATGAAATTGCTCCTGGTTTTGAAGGAAAACTCTCATCGAACCGGCATGCACACTAGTTAAAGCAGCTTGAAGTGCTGTTTATTCCACTGTAAAGCATAGAAGAGATGAAAGCCACATACAGCTGTGCATACCATAAAAGATCTGCACCCCATTTAAAAATGTACATTTATTCACCAACACAATTCCTCTAGTCTGCATACCAGTGGGCATGATTCCCAATTAAGAACACCATGAAAAGCACTGCACTCATACCAGCATTTATTGGCCAATTATACTGAACATCTTGCTTCATAGCAATACAACATTTCCAGTAACAGCTGCCAAACTGGCATCAGTTTAAGTTTCAGTGTTGGATATCAGACCACCTTGAAGATGTAGTGCCATACCACCTTGATATCAAACCCTTGGTATAATTGCAACTGGTGCAAAGCAAACTTTTTAAACACTTCAATTATAAACTTGAGCTGTTCCGACAGTACAATGGACCTTGGTTAAGTTTTTAATAAAGGGAAAAGACTTCATTTATATCGCGCCTTTCACGACTTCAGGACATCCCAAAGCGCTTCACAGTCCATTGTTCACCTTTGAATTACAATCACAGTTGTAATGGAGGGGAATGTGGAAACCAATTTGCGCACAGCAAGATCCCACAACAGCAATGCGATAAATGACAAATTAAACTGTTTCAGTGGTGTGGGCTCATCCTGTCCAGGAGACCCACCTCATGCTCCCTCAACCATATTCCCACCAAACTGCTGACCAACCAACTTCCCTTCCTGGCCCCTCTGTTAGCTGATATTATTAATGGTTCCCTCCCCTCAGGTACTGTTCCCCTCCCCTTCAAATCTGCCATCATCATCCCTCTCCTCAAAAAAAAACCACCCTTGAACCCTCTGTCCTTGCAAACTACTGACAAATCTCCAACCTCCCCTTCCTCTCCAAAGTCCTTGAATCTATTGTCGCCTCCCAAATCCATGCCCATCTTTCCCGTAACTCCATGTTTGAATCCCTCCAATCAGGTTTCCGCCACACCACAGTACTGAAACAGCTCTTAAAGTCACAAATGACATCCTATGTGACTGTAACAAAGGTAAACTATCCCCCTTCATCCTTCTCGGCCTGTCTTCAGCCTTATGAGATGGTTGGCCTCTCTTCCATCGTCCAGCTGGTGGGACTTCTGTCGCCTGGTTCCATTCTTATCTATCCAGTCGTAGCCAAAGAATCACCTGCAATGGCTTCTCTTCCCACTCCCGCACTGGGGTACTCGAGTCCCCCAAGGATCTATCCACCGTCCTATTTCTCATCTACATGCTGCCCCTCGTCGACATCATCCGAAAACACATGTACACTGACGACACCCAGCTCTACCACACTACCATCTCTCTCGACCCCTCCACTGTCTCGGATTTGTCACACAGCTTGTCCGACATTCAGTACTGGATGAGCAGAAATTTCCTCCAACTGAATATTGGCAAGACCAAAGCCATAGTCTTCAGTCCCACCACAAATTCCATTCCCTGGCACCGATTTCATCTCTCTCTCCCTGGCAAATGTCTGAGGCTGAACCAAACCATTCATAATCTTGGTGTCGTATCTGACCCCGAGATGAGCTTCCGGTCACATATCCGCGCCATCACCAAGACTGCCTATTTCCACCTCCGTAACATCGCCCGACTCTACCCTGCCTCAGCTCATCTGCTGCTGAAACCCTCATCCATGCCTTTGTCACCTCTAGACTAGTCTAATCCAATGCTCTCCTAGCCGGCCTTCCATCTTCGACCCTACATAAACTTGATCTCATTCAAAACTCTGCTGCCTGTATCTTAACTCGCACCAAGTCCCATTCACCCATCACCCCTGTGCTCGCTGATCTACATTGGTTCCCAGTCCGACAACGCCTCGATTTTGAAATTCTCATCCCTCCATGGCCTCGCCCCTCCCTATCTCTGTAACCTCCCCCAGCCATACAACCCTCCAAGATCTCCGAGCTCATTTAATTCTGGCCTCTTGCGCATCCCCAATTTTAATCGCTCCACAATCGGCGGCCGTACCTTCAGCTGCCTCGGCTCTTAGCCCTGGAACTCTCTGCCAATGTTCATTTTAATTTTTTTTTTTTTTTTTTTTTTTTTGAGTGCGCGGCCCATTCAAAATACATGGGTGGTTTTTCCTATTTAAAAAGCTGGTGAGCTGGCTGCACGAGAGCTGCAGAGCGCTACGCAACCGCGCAGCTTAAAGGGAACATTGCTCTCTACCTCTCTCTCCTCCTTACAACCTACCTCTTTGAGCAAGCCTTTGGTCACCTGTCCTAATATCTCCTTACGTGGCTCGGTGTCAAATTGTGTCTGATAATGCTCCTGCAAAGCACCTGGGGACATTTGTACTGCGTTAAAGGCACTATATAAATGCAGGTTGTTGTTCTAAGATGCTATAAAACAAATTCTTAACTATTATTCACAAATTTAAAAACTTCCATTTCATTCTCAAATACACTGCTTTATTAAATAATTTTCTTATGCATTTTGCATTCTCACACTTGCGGAAGCGGAAATGAGGAAAAGGATCTATTTCACTCACCTAAGATGTCCATGAAGGCTCGATCCCAAAACTCATCCACTGTGTAACATTCTGCTGATGTAATGTTGACTGACAGCACAATGTCGTCCTCCACATACTTCAAGATGAGGTTGTTTACTACAATGTTTACATTGTTCACAACACGCCTAATCAGGCTCTGTACATAACCTACAGCAGGATAAAAGAGCAAGACACAATTAATATCACTCAACTCTGCACAGCAAGTCTTTGTAACACAAAGAAATCTATTGTGGAGACTTCCTGTTGATTCCGTCCAGCGGCACCAGAACTACTGCACGACCATCACAATTAACTATTTTCAACGATCGTCAATGGTAGCACTGAAAAAAGTGGGCCAGAACATCCCAGAACAACATCACCGTCCTTACGCACAACCGGTTTTCTAGAGTTCGCCCTCCCCACCATCTCAGCTTGCACAAAACAATGAAAAGAAATTGTAAAATTGGAGGTAGAAATCACACTAGCAATCACCGATAAAACTGGAAATATTGAGGTTTTAAAATATTTTATTAAGTTATAGTTTTTTAAAAATATATAAATGGGCTCCATTTAAACGCAATGTAAAATACTTAACTGAAACCACGAAGAGAGAGAGACAGGAAACAACAGAAGTGGATTGATAAAAATTAAGGCAAGGGAAAATGTGCAGGTTCAAAAATATTTAATTTGCAAACTACCATTTTGTTCTAATTTTAGCAAATTACCTTTGCTTTAGTTTCCATTTCACGTCCAACTTTTTATTGCCACCTATATTGAATTATTTTTATTTTTCTCACTGAGGGTGCAGTTAAATTTGTTTGCAGTAATTTGTTTCAGGAAGATTCAGTATTTGAAGAGCGTCACGATGCTGGACTAGAAAATAAACTATTTTCACAAATTGAGCTTGCTTAAAAAGTTTCTGCTCGAACAGATTGAACCCTTGTATTAAATTTGTTTTGTGGCTCAAGCTGCTTAAGCACTAATAGTTAAATAATCTAGATACCAAATAAGCATATTCAATACTTTAAGTGTCTTCTCGTGAGGTTTTGAAATGAATTTTGCTCCCATTAGTTCTTCTCCCACCCCCACTGCCCCCCCACCCCCACCCACCACTGCA
This sequence comes from Squalus acanthias, assembly GCA_030390025.1. NCBI lineage: Eukaryota > Metazoa > Chordata > Chondrichthyes > Squaliformes > Squalidae > Squalus > Squalus acanthias. The sequence continues at coordinate 6,405,793 of CM059432.1, read as the reverse complement.
AAAAAAAATGTAAGCTAACATTTAACCTCCTGTTATTTTTATTTCTGGATCTAATTTGTAAAGGCCAGCATACTGGTGTTCTACACTGCACTCTCTATTAAGCAGAAAGACTTGAGTTGTGTCAACAATTGACACAGTCAGCACCTGCATAACAGCCTACTGGGAAGAAACCTATTTAAAATTGTTCAACCGTATCATAGCTGGAAAAACGAACTCCATTATGCATTCCCAGCGCGTAGTAAACGCCATCATCTGCAAAATCCAGGAGTGAAATATCATACCCGCCAAGTGCTTTTTTTCTCCTCCACAGTCACCAATAAGTATACAATGCCAAAAAGTTCTGTTGTGCAGAACGATTTTTATATCTATAGCAAGAAGTTTCTTCCCATTGCACTAATAAGGAAATCAGAAACTCCCTATGGAAAGACCTTAGGAACTGAACTCATGGTAACTCTATCACTGAAAACTTTCCGCAAGAAGAATCTGTAACTAAGAGTTAACAGTTGACTGATTCCCTTGCAGAGGTAATAAAGATGAGACGGGCCATCCTCCAAGAGAATTGTAGCGCACATGTGGCTGTAGACCTTAATGATGAACATATGAGTTTATAAAGCATCAAAATTGAGTGATTGGTTTAATTTGGAACCAAGATGAGGAATCTCTTTAATTGAAGTCCTGGCTAGTGGATGACAACATGCTGAAATGTGTACTGCAAGGGAATGCAAATCAAATTTTTCTACTTAATAACTGCTTAATTGAGCAACAACAGTAGAAGTTATAGATGAATATGTACCAGCTTCACTTCCCATTTATGTCACCAAAAATATGTACTTTCAACCATCCTTGTTATATTGCCTCTTGTGAAAATCTTACAGAAGTGCTGTCTGCCCTTTTGAAAGGATCATTGCTTTTGGCTCAGTTAAGTAAGAGATCATCTAGACTTGTAAGGGCGTCTTCATTATTTGAATGTTCAACATTCTCCACACACTATCGGATAGATTCTGCAGAAATCATGCGCTGAGCACGCGTGTGAAAATATCCCGACATTGCAGGCAGGTGGTGACGCATGTGTTCGACTGCTCTTGAGTAATATAAAGCCCTAGAATCTGTACCATTGTGCCAGTTGGTCTAGACTTGAAGTTAAGTGGAAAAACGACCACTTAACATTAACCTACTACAAACGATACACCTGCAAGGTTAGCAGGGATGAATAGGTGGGTTTGTGATATGTGGAGGCTATCAATCGTATCATTGTCACCATCTTCCCTCCTCACCCTCAGACGTCCTGTTGTCAATTGCCCACAGGTAGATGAGAACATTCTAAACCCACCCTTTGAGTCTCTTCTCACTGTCGTGATTCAGGTTGCTCTGCTGTGACCATCTTGCTCAAGGAGTCAAATCAGTTCTCTGTGGTTCCCAGCATGGCTGGTGAACAATGTCAGATTCACTTGTGTTTCACAAATCTTCCTGCCCAGGAGTATGTTGATGTTTCAGAGGGAAAAGGAAACAATGCAGACAGAAACCATGCAAGTGGAGGTGGATTACCCATCCCTCAAAGTATGAGGAAGCACAAATTGGGCTCATTTTGAGATATTTTTACAATTATGCTTTGGAAGGCCTTCCAATGTCCTCCAGGGGCATATGTACATTTTATTTAACAATCCTCAAAGGAGTATAAACTTTAGTATAGCCGATCCTGATCATTACACGGTTGCTTCAGCGTCGCAGTTCCAGCTATACCAAAAACTCTCTCAATAGAATCCCATGTTGCTGGACTGATAGCTACCTCCTCTGAGAGATCAGGTGTAATCAGCCCTTGATTTACATACAATTCAGTGCCCATGTTGTTTTACCGATCAGTGCCAATGAGCCATCAGCACTGAGGGGTCGCACGGAGGGCCAACTGGTGCTGGAATCGTCTCAGCATCAACTAAACTTCTCAAATCCTTGGCACCAATGTGAGTTTGGTGTGACCAACTAGATGTGACTGGATTTCTTAAGCCTGTTGTGTTTGACCATCATATTCTAAATAAGGCTGGAACCACAGTGCAGGCTGCTTCATGTGTATCTCGAGATCCCAAGAGAAAAACTTTACAAGCTGCAGTATCACCTACAAGCAAAAAAGTATTGTATGCAATGAACATCAACATTGATGAATCTGAATGGACTACTACATTTTGCAGTGCATTTAAGACAGATGTTGGTATGGACTCGTGAACCCACCTATGGAGGCACTTAGTTTGTTTGGGTACAGGCGATGCACTGCATGGGCCAGTGCCACAAGGCATGCCATACCACCACAGCCCAGCTGTTCAGTTAAAACCAGGCCAAGAAATTCCACAGAGACCACGGTTAAAAAAAACTGATGCACCAGTTACTGGCTATGACAATCTCACAACATCCATTAGGGAATTTTTAAAAAAAGGATCTTGAATTTATATAGCGCCTTTCTTGAACTCAGGACGTCTCCAACCACTTCACAGCCCATTAACGGCTTTTCAAGTGCGGTTGTAATGGAGGGAAACGCGGCAGCTAATTTGCGCATAGCAAGATCCCACAAACAGCAATGCTATAAATGACCAATTAAACTGTTTCAGTGGTGTTGGTTGAGGGACAAATATTGGCCAGGTCACCGAGAGGAGAACTCCCCTGTTCTGCTGCAAACAGTGCTATGGGATCTTTTACATCCACCTGAGAGGGCAGATGAGATCTTGGTTTAACAACTCATCCAAAAGACGGCACCTGCAATACTGCACTGCAGTGTCAACCAACATTTCGTGCTCAGGTCCTGGAGTGGGGCATGAACCCACGACCTTCTAATTCAGAAATGAGAGCCGACAGCTATATAACTAAGATACAGCACTGTCATTTTTTTTAAATCCAAGCCTTGGTATAATAAAGTTTTTGGCCAATCCCTTCCACTTTACTTTCAGTAACTACACAGCTTGATGTCAGAAGAGATACAGAAATAGGAAGCTATTTTTTACTTTTCTATTCCTGTACTGAAATGCTTCCTTTTGTGGTTTGACACATCAATGAGAACTCCTTGATAATATTTTTCTTGAAATCATTCCCATCCACTGTTCTCAGTTAATACATTTCATGGTTTGTTCTTCTCATTTACTGGGGGGGAGGGGGGAGAGGCGGAACTAAGCATGATATTGTGATTCTGGAGGTGAAAGCATATGGCATCTTTTGTCACTTAATTATCCTTTCAGCAATACAAGAATGCCTCCACCATTCAGTGCACCCCTGAATAACACTTCTAAAAAAAAAAGTCAAATGGAAAATTGCCCTTTAAAATATTTTTAAACTTAAATCTTTGCTGTGAAGCTGTCAATACATCATATATTCAGGCTACACTGTTCCCCCTCAACACAAATAAACTATACCACGAAAGTAAAATTACATGGTACAGTAGCACTTCCGTTCAAGTCCATTAAAACATATATTTTGATCTCAAAAACCTAAGATTTGCTGCTCTCTATGAAACTTAATGGGCCAAATGTTGCCGTGGCAGGGCATCGATCATCCTCTGCTGTTAGTCAGACTTGCCCCTGCACGGTGAGGCTGTTACAGCAACTTGCCAAGCAAAAAATGTAAGTGCGCAGCAAAGGGGAAATCGCGCATCTGGGACCTGAGTGAACAGGGCAAGCAACTGTGTATCTCCTTAGCCTATCAGATTGAAGCATATGAGGGAGAAGGGAATAGAGGGTTATGCTGATAGATTTAGATGAGGAAAGATGGGAGGAGGCTCGTGTGGAGCATAAACGCCGGCATAGACTGGTTGGGCCGAATGGCCTGTTTCTCTGCCGTATATCCTACGTAATCCTATGAAGGATTGTGAAATTAACAGCACAAGAACGGAGAAGGAAGTATAAGTTAGAGTGGGTGAAATTTCATGTCAAAATCAGGTACAGAAAGAGAGAGGGAAAAAAAGATTGGACTGAGAGAGAAAAAATTGACAGAAAGGAAAAGTAAAAAAAAAAATTAAATTTTGCATTTTTAAAATCTCCAACAATTAAAACCTGAAGGAATGAGACTACACAATTGTAAAGTTAATTTTCCGTGTCAGAGGTTGATTGGTAGTAATTAACATTTATCACATCATTAAAAGAGTACTTAGACTGGAATGGACAAGACTCAACTTTCTGTGGTGAGTTTAGTTTGTTTCTACCGCGCAAACACAGCAACTTCATGCCGTTCCGTGCATTTCAATGGTGAGCCAGACAGCGAGATGCCGTTTTCGCGAAGGTAATGGCGGAGCAGCGCAACTCGGACAGTAACTTTTGGATATTTGAGTTTAACCACACATCTGCCCCTTGCCTGAAGTTGCTGCACCATTTGCGCATCAATAACAGTGAGCACCATTAGCCTCGCCGTTATTTTGACAGAAAAATCTGGGTCATTGTAATGCACTCAAAAAAATCTTGCTAAGAGAGCAGCTTGGGAGTTCAAAAGGCGTAAATAATTCTTAAAACTCCACCTCTCGTTCAACCATCACCCAAGATTCTGAACCAGGTGTACTTGCAGAGAAATATACCAGAGGCTACAGGCCAAATCTCCACTTTCAAGGCATGGATAGCAAATTGCAGTCGTTCGCAAAATTCAGCAAACGGCACTTAATGCAGAGATGCAAGCGAGTTATCCCATACAGAATCATCTGTTTGTCTTAGTGAAGAGTTAATCTACGCCACTTGGCGGACAAACATATCCACTGATTGATAAGCCATCATTCTTGTTCGTAAAGTGACAGAAACAAATACTTTCCCTCCCCACCCGCCTCACAAGCTTCCAATCTTGGATTCTGTCAGGAGGATCAGTCATAGGACTCCTGTTCTGAATCAGACACTGGTTACGTTTTCTCTGAACAGGTTTTGAAGAGATGATTCTTCAGGGGTACAGTAGTATAGTGGTTATGTTACTGGACTAGCAATCCAGAGGCCCGGACTCATGATCCGAGAGGCGCGAGTTCAAATCCCTGGGGAATTTAAATTCAGTTAATTAAATAAATCTGGAATAAAAAGCGAGTGTGAAACTAGTTCCTAAGACTGCATACATTGGCCCAGATATTCCGATCCCTACGGGTGGGTACCCGTAGGGACATCGGAAATGCCGGTTTCAGGCATGCACAGCTCATGCACTGAAAACCAGCATTTCCGATCGGTCAAGAATGGTCTTGACAGATGCTCTGGCTGCACTGGAGAAGGGCCTCTGCGGGCGGATAGTTCCGCTTTTTGGAGACCCTCCGCCCGCAGAAAACCCTTACAATTCTTATCCTTGCAAAAGCGTAAGGCCTGCTTTTACCAGGATGAGAGTTCAAAAAAGTAAAAAAAAAAATTTCACTGATTTATCGTTTAAAAATACTTTAAAAAAAGGTAAGTTTATTTTTAGCCCCGTAAATTATTTTCAAAAAATTAAATTTTGTTTAAAATACTTAATTTATTGCAATTTCAAGTCATTTTAAAAATGTGATTTTTAAAAAAAAATTTATTTAAAGTTTTACTAGGTCATCCTGTCAAATGTATGAAGGGAGATTCCCTTCTGTGATTGGCTCCCCATGGCCCACGTGATCCCAGAGACGCTGCGAACTACATGCGCCCCTGGGATACGTGGGCCCTGCGCACTTGGAGTTTGGAGAGGCCCAGGAGCAGAAGCGTGCGCGTCCCGGGAGCCCTCAGGTAGGGGCGTAGATTTTTCCAGATCGCAGGCCTCTGCCCGCGGGAGGCCTGCGACTGGAAAATACGGGCCAATATATTCTTCCAACATTTTTTTTTAAAAAAGAAACTACCAATGACTGTAACCTTCCAGTGTTTGGAGTTGCTGCTAACTTTGTTGAGGTATTTCAGTCATGTTCATTGTGAGCGAAGTTCTTCATTGTTCATGAATGTCATCTGAACCACAAGTCTGTATTAAAGTTTGTAACTCACTCCGTTACTGTGTATGCTAGGTAACATAACAGTTGATCTTTGAGCAAGAATTCTCAGAGACTTTATTAATCATATTGAAATATTCAGTTGTACTTAAAGGCAAAGGGACGTCCAAGGGAGCACTTCTTAATTTCCTAGTAGTGATCTGCCATTAAGTATCAAACAAAAATTGACAATGAGCCAAACAAGGAGATATTAGGATGGGTGACTTAAAGCTTGGTCAGAGAGGTAGGTTTTAAGGAAGGTCTTAAAGGAGGAAAGAGAGGTGGGGAGACGGAGGTTTAGGGAGAGAATTCCAGAGCTTAAAGTCTAAACTGCCGAAGAGGGAACGGTAACATAGTGGTAATGTTACTGGACTAGTAATCCAGAGGTCTGGACTAATAATCCGGTGACAAGAGTTCAAATCCCACCACGGCAGCTGGGGAATTTAAATTCAGTTAATTAAATAAAAATCTGGAATAAAAAGCTAGTATCAGTAATAGTGACCATGAAACTACCAGATTGTCATAAAAACCCATCTGGTTCACTAATGTCCTTTTGGGAAGGAAATCTGCCATCCTTACCTGGCCTGTATGTGACTCCAGAACCACAGCAATCTGGTTGACTCTTAACTGCCCTCTGAAATGGCCTAGCAAGCCACTCAAGGGGAAATAGGGATGGACAATAAATGCTAGCTTTGCCAGCGAAGCCTGCATCCCTTGAACGAATAAAAAAAAGTTACCAATGGTGGGGCGAAGTGAGTGGGAATTCACAAGAGGTCAGAGTTGGAGGAAAGATTAATTCCTTAAGGGGGGGTTGTAGGGCTGGAGGAGGTTGCATAGATGGGGAGGGGCGAGGTCATGAAGGGATTTGAACATGAGGATGAGAAACCTATCTGGTTCACTAATGTCCTTTAGGGAAGGAAATATGCCATCCTTACCTGGCCTATATGGGACGCCAGACACCAGACCCACGCCAAAGTGGTTGACTCTTAACTGTCCTCTGAAATGGCCTAGCAAGCCACTCAAGGGCAATTAGGGATGGGCAATAAATGCTGGCTGAGCCAGCGATGCTCACATCCCGTGAATAAATTAAAAAAATCTGGACCTCCTGTTCAGGAGACTCAAAACCTGCATCATTCCAGGTCAGTTTTCATCAAAACTGAAACTGATACCACAACTGGAGACTGAAGTCTATGGCTTCCTCCAGAACTGAAGACTCAGCCAATATTTTGCAGCTAGTACAGAAGGACAGCACTGGGTGTCTCAACTCCGCAGGCAACACCCCTTTTTAATGAAGTATAAATCGAAGATACTTACGTTGCAGATCAACCCAAAGCTGATGTCTGAATCCTTAAAGGCGGCAGAATTGCATTTATATAGCGCCTCAGGACGTCCCAAAGCACTTTACAGCTAATTAAGTACTTTTTCTTTTAAACTGTAGTCACTGTTGTTGGATAGAAAACGCGGCAGCCAATTTGTGCACAGCAATGTCCCACAAACAGCAATGTGATAATGCTTTTAGTGATGTTGATTGAGGGATAAATATTTCACGTCCACCCGAGAGGGCAGACAGGTCATCGGTTTAACGTCTCATCCAAAAGATGAAAAAGTGGCCTTTGCTCCAGCTGTAAGGTAGCTTTAATGGTCTCAGATAATGGCCAGGGAATGTATGTGCATCCCAATCCTATGAATGAATGCAGAACCAAATCCAGTTGGCATGTTTGAAGTAAACTAGCTATCATGTCCTATACTTCAGTCTACCATGCCCTTGATGCATGCACAGCATTGCATTTCAAGTGCAAAGTGAACTGTAACATACTAGTACAATGTGACGCCATCACACAATGATTTCCTTTCGTTCAGGATCAATATTTTGTAACAAACATTCGCCTTCTTCAAAGTCTGGAACATGCCAAGCGGTTTAAGTTGTGCAATGTGTGAAGACAGCGCAGACACTATTGGTGACAGCCTTGTGCTGAAAGGGCCTGATGGCAGATGTGCAGTAATTAAATTCAGCCACCGCAAGGGATTTATGCCGTTGGCAGAGAGACAAGGATGGAAACTTCAAATCAGGATAATAATACCCGATAGATGCATTTCTCACCAAATGCAACTGACAGGAATGGGGGACTAGAGGCAAAAGAAAAAATACTGAAAAACCACAGGAACTTTGTAGCAAAGAAAAAGACTTCAGATGTAAAGCACACTACTAAACTAATAAAAATTATCAAAGCAAAGGGCCGTGTATATAACAGCTAAAGAATAAAGAAAAACACTGCAGCTAACACGAGAAAAGTTACGAGGAAAGAATCCAAAACAAGGCCTCTTGTGTGGAAACTACACAAATGAAGAACTGTTATTAATTACAGAAAAATGAACTGTTAACTACCAGCTGAATTCCAGATCATGAAAATCCTTTAAGAAAGCAGCAACTAGGCTCTTTATGAGACAATGTCTGGTTTGGGAACTACATCCGTTTCTCGGTTGCGACAGAAGATCCTATGAGTGAAGCGATATCCGATCAGGTGCACAAAGTCACTGGTCTTCTGAAAACCACACCTCCCCAAACCATAAGGAGGGATTCATTTCCACCCTCCACACACATCTTCGAGTACTCAAGGGTTATGTAGCAGCCGTTGAAAGAAGTCATAGCAAACGGGTACTCCCCAAAGAGACACAAATACCCACAGATTGCACTCAAGTCCATACTCCTAAAACAAGGCAACCTGGATTTAGCAAAGTTATCTGAAGAGCTGGAAAGACACTGCCTAATTTCCAAAGTGTCCTCTCATTGGCCTTCACACAGTCATTTTTGGGGAAGTGGGAATGGCAACAAAATTGTCTCTTCCCATTGTGGTGGTGCCAGTACCAGAAATCATTCCAAATGTCATTAGAGACAGGGGTACAGTAGCATAGTGGTTATGTTACTGGACTAGTAATCCAGAGGCACGGACTAATAATCCGAAGATGTGTGTTCGAATCCCACCACGGCAGCAGTGGGGAATTTAAATTCAGTTAATAAAATAAATCTGGAATTAAAAAAGCTAGTATCAATAATGGTGACCATGAAACTACCAGATGGTCATAAAAACCCAACTGGTTCACTAATGTCTTTTGTGCCATCTCTGACATCCTTACCCGGTCTGCCCTATATGCGACTCCAGACCCACAGCAATATACCAAACCACTATGACGACAAAGTCAGCACTACAAAGACCGCAGCAGTTCACCACCACCTTCTCAAGGTCTATTAGGGATGGGCAATAAATGTCGGCCTTGCCAGTGGCGTCCACATCCCATGAACTAATAAATAATGGGCCGAAAATTGATCCCAGGACGCGAGAGTACGCACTGCGTACTCTCGCGTATTCCCACTCCAATTGCCGGTTTTCTGCATGCCCTGCGCATGCGCTGAAAACCGGCAATTGCTCTTCAGAAAAGGGGGCGGGTCCTCGGTGCATCGCGTGCGCGCTACAGGCTGCGCGCACGCTGTGCACTTCATGCTTTGGACGCGCAGGTAAGTACGGAAGATTTTGGAAATGTAAAAAGGAGGAGTAAGACCCACTTTTAAGAAGGTAAGTAGTGAATTAAGTATTTTTTTGAATTTTTTTTTTTAACAGGTATATCTTTTTTAGAGACTTTAAAGACAGGTAAGTTTATTTTTATAACTTTTTAAAAGATTTTAAATTTTTTCAAAAATTTAATTTTTTATTTAAAATGGTTAATTTAATTAACTATACTTATTTTATTAATGTGATGGTTTTTTTTTTTTATTTAATTGAGGTTTAGCTGTTATTTTGGGGGGTTGTAAGATTCATAGATTTAACAGCCGTGCTGTGAAACTTATGAATGGAAGATGGTGTGCTGCCATTGGCTCTGAGTCACGTGATCCCACAGCTCGCACGAATTCACTACGCCGCTGGGATACGCAAGCACTGCCCAGCTGATCTCTAGAACATCAAGTTCGTGCGAGCTGGATCTGAAAAAGCACAAGCGAGGTGAGAGATCGCGGGAAAGCCTTACCCCCGCGGGAACAGAGCGAGATCAATTTCTGGGCCAATAAACAAAAACAAAGCACTCAGGAATGGATCTCACCTTGATAGTTTATAAAACCATTTACAGCTGGATGGTCCATCAAACAAATTGGTCACCTAGACCCATAGGGTTGTTCCTCGATCCAACCAATAAACTGCCCTTTGGTGTCTAAATACCTTGGACCTTGTCATTCTGCAGGGAGATTCCGCAACAAAATGTTGTGGTCCACTACTAAAAGCTTGGTCTAATTGCAGAGCATGACAACTCCAGGTTGGTAACTAGGACCGGAGGCTAATTTCAGGAGCTCACAAAGAAGTCTCCAATCCTGAACTGTAGCAATGGCTGCCACCGCATTGAAGAAAACTTTAAATAAAAACCAAATATGCTGTAAACGCTCAATAGATCAGTCAGCTTCTGTGGTGAGAACAGACGAGTTAATGTGTCACATGTTGGCCCTTTGTCAAAACTGGAAGAAAGAACAGCATTTACAAAGGAACAGAACAATGGGAAGAGGGATGGGAAAAAATATACCGACATGAGATAGGCAGCATAATGAGAGAAATTACAGATACTAACGACATACAGAGAACACGGGAATAGAGCAGGTGGGGGTGAGATTAAGACAGGAAGAAATGGAAGCAGGAAAAAGTGGCAAAGCTGAGCAGACTCCAGTGGACTAGGAGAAGAAAACTTTAATAGACTTTCCTGCTCAAGAAAGATTTAGAGAAAAAGAATTGCATTTATATAGCACCTTTCACGACCTCAGGATGTCCCAAAGCGCTTTACAGCCAAATGAAGTACTTTTGAAGTATAGTTACTGTTGTAATGTAGGAAACGCGGCAGCCAATTTGCGCACAGCAAGCTCCCACAACAGCAACGAGATAATGACCAAATGATCTGTTTTTTAGTAATGTTGATTGAGGGATAAATAATGGCCAGGACACCGGGGATAACTCCCCTGCTCTTCTTCGAAATAGTGCATGGGATTTTTAGGTCCATCGGCAAGAGGAGAAGGTACCTCAGTTTAACGTCTCATTCGAAAGCATCCTTTATTAAATAGAAAAGTCTGATCCCAAAACACTGAATTCCTCTGGACAGCAATCCAAGCATCTCCGCAGAGAAAACCCAGATATCCAGATCAAGGTGCAGACGTGCAAGTACTGAAGCTGAGTATGACCACAACAACAGACAGCCGCTTGATAAACATCCTAGAAGTTGACAAGAATTTCAATTGAATTCTTCAATGCTGATAGCATTTCCCGAGCTACAGAACCTGCAAAATTTCTTGTGCTGGAGTTTACATAGATAGCAGGTGGGTTAATGGTGTATGTAGTTGTACGATTGTCTGGATGGGCAAGCTTGATGGGCCCGATGGTCTTTTCTCACTTTTTTTTGCATATACTTAATTAAGAGGCCCCGATAGGACGGTCTTTAGACAGAACTACATCGAATTTACACCATAGAAACAGGCCATTCGGCCCAATAGGTCTATGCCGGTATTTATGCTCCACACGAGCCTCCTCCCACCCTACTTCACCTAACCCCATCAGCATATCCTTCTATTCCTTTCTCCCTCATCTAGCTTCCCCTTATAGGCATCTATACTATTCGCCTCAACTACGCCATGTGGTCGCGAGTCCCACATTGAGGTCTCGACTTCAAAATAATTCAATCATTGTATCCCAGCAACCATTCAAAATACTTAGGAGTTCAGCACACCAACCCACAGCTGAGAATACCACATCAAGCAAATTTAAAACCACCACTCTCTGGAACCCAATTGTTATTCCGAATTCAAAAGTGCCATTCAGTTTTGTGTTTTACACCTACTCTAAAAAGCTGCACATTCAATAGGTTAAATTACCCAATTACAGTTTATAATTCAGAACTCATTGGAGGATACGCAGCAATAAAAGATCATTTTCACTTCAGTGCTTCTGTTTGGAAGCAATGGATAAATGTAATCGGTTGATAGGATACCCACAGGATCACAAATGCTATCTGATAGCCATATAGTTCAGTTAATGATCTTACTGCTAAATTTATATTCTTGACTGTTCATAAACAGAAAACAAATATATTGCATTTACTAAGTAATTTTAACTCTTGTTTCAATACACCTTTGTTTCTTTGAATTTTATGACCGAGCAATTGTATTTCTTTAGTTGCAAGGGGGCCACACTAATATGGGACAACACCACCACCAACTACAGCGCCTCTAACGTAGTAAAATGTCCCAAGGTGCTTCACAGGCGTGTTATAAATCAAAATTTGACACCAAGCCACATAAGGAGAAATTAGGGCACATGACCAAAAGCTTGGTCAAAGAGGAAGGTTTTAAGAAGCGCCTTAAAGGAGGAAAGAGAGGCGGAGAGGTTTAGGGAGGGAATTCCAGAGCTTAGAGCCTAGGCAGATGAAGGCACGGCCATTAATGGTTGAGCGATTAAAATCAGGGATGCTCAAGAGGCCAGAATTAGAGGAACGCAAATATCTCGAAGAGTTGTGGAGCTGGAGGAGATTATAGAGATAGGGAGGGATGAGGCCACGGAGGGATTTGAAAACAAGGATGAGAATTTTAACCGGGAGCCAATGGAGGTCAGCGAGCACAGGGGTGATGGGTGAACGGGACTTTGTGCAAGTTAGGACACGGGGCAGCAGAGTTTTGGATGACCTCAAGTTTATGCAGGGTAGAATGTGGGTTGGAATAGTGAAGTCTAGAGGTAACAAAGGCATGGATGAGGGTTTCAGCAGAGTGAAGTACATCAGCTACTGAAGGAGTTAGTACAAGACTACTTCTTAGATGTCACACATCTTATAATAAACTATGTTTGACAGAGTGCAGCATTGTATGCACAGCATTGAATGAATATATGATTCTATTTAATTGACGAGTTGCACTTATAAAACAGTGCGCTACCTCAGCACTAAGGCATTTCGCCAATAGGAGATGGTCTGGCTATCAGTCCTATTTCAGACACTTGTCTTCACGTGCATTGTAATGGCCTACATTTGATACCAGGTGGGTCAGACCTATGTTAGTACAACTAGCTGTGGCGAAATTCCTTTTGTGTAAAATGTGTTATTCAGTTCAGGGGAGAGGGTAGAAAAGAGATACAAGGAAGATAAGCTTACACACAAGAGACAGTGGGTAAACACTTCTTGCCTATCTCAGTGTCAGTCAACAAACAAATGTAATTGAAAACTTTGTCTCTCGGGCATCTAAGAGTCAGACCTGATCACCATAGTATTATCATTGCACCTTTTCTTGTCAATATTTTCTAGATTATGAATGGCTATATATCTATTATCTAAATATGCATCATCACACACAAACATTTCAAATGCCCCCCCACCCCCGGTCACATCCCTTCATTCGTCACTCACCCGGGGGTAAGTCGGGGTCAGTTGAGGTCACTTGCTGGATGCGGCGAGTTTTAGCTGATGATTTGATGCTCTCTGTCGTGCTGCGGTTTGTTGAACTGGAGCCACAGCTCTCGTGATCATCCTGCAAAACAACAACAAATCTGGATAAGCCACACCAAGGGAACATTGTTTGCAACAACCGAAACATTTGCATGCATTTATACACATATTGCACAACCTTTAAATTGAACTGGATTAGAATTTTTTTTTCATCTTCAATTAGAACAAAGAAGTGGTTTCCATTGAATTATTATTTTGTCTCACTGCTTATACAAACTTGAAAATAAGTGAAGAGTGGTTCTTATTTGGATCACATTATGTGCAAGGCAGATGTCTAAAAGTTTTGTTGAACATCTGGAGTCACTACAATTCGGTTTTCATTTCATTAAATGAAAATGTGCTGCCTCAATGAAGTGCAATAACTCCATTTAGAAAATTCAGATCATGGCACATGGCCATGTTAATCATGACTGTCCCCAAGATCGGCTAAAGATAGTCGAATAAAAGCTCCAAGGTAATATGGTCTCCACAATGCAACTCTGAGCAGTTGAACTCCATGATGACATTCCCATGATCTCAAGCTGGATCATGATTTGTACAGCAGCTAATCATCCCGATCTCTCATTAACATACAGGAAACTCTTTATTAACCGGCACCCAAATATCCGGAAATCTCTCTTAACCGGCAAAATTCTTGAGTAGGTAACCGGGGTTTTCCTTCATCTCTCGTTTAAAATTAACTTTAAAAAAAACCCCGAGGCGTTTGCCTTGTATCGGAGCGTGTAGATTGGGAGGGGAATGTGCAGCCCGGGTAGGCAGCGGACACGACAGATGGTCAGCTGGCGGTCCCCGGGGAGACGGAGCTCCGAATGCAGGCGCATGTCAATGTGTACGGGGCTCTCGTACGTTGGGAGATATAACTCTCCGTTATCCGGACTTTTTGATTAACCGGCACCACGCCGGTCCCGGTTAATAAAGAGTTTCCTGTATTTCAATCCCATTCTGGTGCTCATCCAGCTCTTGCTTTAATGGAGTTAGTCAGCATAGCGTTTTATGGGGTATAATCCCCATATTGTCAAACGACAAAGTACCAGATGCAATAACAGGTGTCACAAGATTGTTCACCTCTTGTTACCACATTGTTAAATTGTGTTGTGTATTCCCAAAAGTTGAATAACTGTGGATCAGCTCCCAGAACAGTCCAAAGTTATGACACCCATTAAATTCAATACAGCCACTCCAGTCCCCCAAGAATCTATCCTTGGCCCCCTCTCCTCATCTACATGCTGCGCCTCCGTGACTATCCAAAGACATGGCATCAGGTTCCATAAGTAGGCCAATGAGACCCAGTCTATCTCTCCACCGCTTGTCTCGACCCCTCCACTGCCTCTTTCTTACCAGCCTACTTGTCCGACATCCAGCCCGGAATAAGCTGCTATTTCGACCAGTTAAACAGTGGGAAGACTGAAGCCATCATTTGCGGCCCTCACCACAAACTCTGTACCCTCACCTCTGATCCCATCTCCATCCTTGGCCACTGTCTCAGGCTGAAGCCGACTGTTCGCAATCTAAGCATCTCTGACCCCGTGCGGAGCTTCCAACCTTATATCCTCTCCATCACAAAGACTGCCTTCTTCCACTGCCATAAAATCGCTAATCTCCACTGCTACCTCAAACCATCTACTGATGAAACCCTCATCCACGCCTTTGTCACTACCAGACGCAACTATTCCAATGCTCTCTTGGCCAGCCTCCAAATTCTCATCCTCATGTTCAAATCCCTTCATGACCTCGCCCCTCCCCATCTATGCAACCTCCTCCAGCCCTACAACCCCCCCTTAAGGAATTAATCTTTCCTCCAACTCTGACCTCTTGTGAATTCCCACTCACTTCGCCCCACCATTGGTAACTTTTTTTTTTATTCGTTCAAGGGATGCAGGCTTCGCTGGCAAAGCTAGCATTTATTGCCCATCCCTATTTCCCCTTGAGTGGCTTGCTAGGCCATTTCAGAGGGCAGTTAAGAGTCAACCAGGTTGCTGTGGTTCTGGAGTCACATACAGGCCAGGTAAGGATGGCAGATTTCCTTCCCAAAAGGACATTAGTGAACCAGATGGGTTTTTATGACAATCTGGTAGTTTCATGGTCACTATTACTGATACTAGCTTTTTATTCCAGATTTTTATTTAATTAACTGAATTTAAATTCCCCAGCTGCCGTAGTGGGGCTTGAATTCTTGTCACCTGATTATTAGCCCAGACCTCTGGATTACTCGTCCGGTAACATTACCACTATGTTACCGAACCTCTTCGGCAGTCTAGACTTTAAGCTCTGGAATTCTCTCCCTAAACCTCCGTCTCCCCACCTCTCTTTCCTCCTTTAAGACCTTCCTTAAAACCTACCTCTTTGACCAAGCTTTAAGTCACCCATCCTAATATCTCCTTGTTTGGCTCATTGTCAATTTTTGTTTGATTCCACCTCTGTGAAGCGCCTTGGGACGATTTCCTACGTTAAAGGCGCTATATAAACACAAGTTGTTGTCTCTCCCCATCAATTAGGTCATTGCAGTACCCATAAAGACATGGAGATACTTAATGGCAGATCACTACTAGGAAATTAAGAAGTGCTCCCCTAGACGTCCCTTTGCCTTTAAGTACAACTGAATATTTCAATATGATTAATAAAGTCTCTGAGAATTCTTGCTCAAAGATCAACTGTTATGTTACCTAGCATACACAGTAACGGAGTGAGTTACAAACTTTAATACAGACTTGTGGTTCAGACGACATTCATGAACAATGAAGAACTTCGCTCACAATGAACATTACTAAAATACCTCAACAAAGTTAGCAGCAACTCCAAACACTGGAAGGTTACAGTCATTGGTAGTTCCTTTTTTAAAAAAAATGTTGGAAGAATATAATGTATGCAGTCTTAGGAACTTGAAGGCATCATTTTTATATAGATGCAAAACTTTAACTGAGCTTCATGATCCTCTCTCAGGCAGACATCTGTAAATATTTAATAAAATATTGAAATCTTCCATTAGAAATCCAAAATGTTCCTTCAATACACTAAAAATGATTCAAAGTTTTAGCTGGAGGAACAAAACCAACAGGAATGCATTTGTCTTCCATGTCATCAAGACCCTTTTTTATATAAATGAATTAACCAAATAATCACAGAATACAAATAAGAACACTACATTACCAAAAATGGCAGCAGTTTCTGACCCAAGCATCTTTAGACCAGGGTAAACTGTAGCCTTGTTAAATAAAACATCAGAAACTCTATCCACGCTCAAATTAGTCTACAAGTTTGCTCACAAAACAATCTCCAACAACTCAAACAAGTCAGTCGTGTCCCCTCCATCGGGGCTAATTGAACTGCCCCACCAAGCAAGAGACTCTGTCAGACTCTTAGAACAGCAAACACATCCCAAAATAAACAAACAGATAGTGATTGACTGCTCATCTTCTGAGTCTGTGCCAGTTTGCTGAAGGAATACGAGGGACATCAGACTGCATTAACTGGACGCGATAGTTACATCAATTAGGAGCAAAACATAATCTATCAGTAAATGTCTCCAAACAAGGAAAAGCTAAATAAACCACATTAAGTCAATTCCCTGAGGATTATATCTGTGTTTAAAAGAAAGGCAATGAAGTAACTGCAGCCTCAAGTAATATTAACATGCACCATTAACATGCAATTCTCCACCCCTCATACTAAACTAACAACCACTGATGTGGGGGGCAATACAGTTCAGCGCTGAGCAAATCAACCTTGTTACAGCCCTTGAAAGACTGTAGCATAACTAAATGAAACAAAATTAAAACACATTAAGTTATTTTCCACGATTTTTGCACCATGTAATATTCAGTATTAGAAATGCAAAAAATAAATTAATGAACAATAGTTGAAAGACATCACGGGCAATGTTCCCGCTAATTTTTTTTGGGTGCGTAGCCCCCTTCAACGGGCTGCGCGGCCCATTCAAATTTCCGTGCATGCGCGGTTTTTCCATTGTAAAGCCGGCGAGAGGCCTGCATGGGACCTCCAGGCCACTACGCAGCTTAACGGGAACATTGATCACGGGCTATTATTTTCTATTCCGCAACGGCTACATACGTAGATACTTGCTTGACCAATTCTTCTGCCAGCTTTGCACCGCTTTTAAAATCAGACAACTGAACACAAGTACTTGATGCATGTACAGTGCTTTGCTAAATGTTGGTGAAATCTCCCTAATTTTGAAGAGCATGGACTGTGTACATCAAGTGCACTGGTCCATATAGCGTCAAGGAGGAAACAGCAGATTTACCGTACAGTCTTCCAAATAGGGCTGCCATATTCTGTCATTACAAAGATACAGGCAGATAGGTACCCAGCGTTAATATTAACAAGTAGAACAAACCTTACGAGCTTTGATAGTTTTCCCTAGTGAAGATCAGACACATTGGTCCGGAATTTGCAGTCAGCAGCAAAGTGAAGGCGTTCGCTGCTAGCCCCGAAGTACAGTTTCTTAAAAAACATTATTTTTATTAAAATGGACAAATTTCACACTGCACACAATTAAAATTAGTTTTCCAGGCCCTTAACCTTTGTTTTAGCAGTCAATACGCTGTTAAAACCCCTCGACTGACGTCACGATCTGCCGGCGCAGGAGATAGTGGCGGTAGTGTTTAGCGCCACCGCAAAATGTCTAGTTAATTTTGCGAGCGGCGCAAACATCACCGTGCCCGGGCGCTAGTTGCTTTGCGCCCCATTAGCGCCCTCTTAAGGCGCTAACGGGAGGCGCAACCAACTGAATTTTTCCCCCATAATCTGGAGGCCTGGAATAATCCAGAGAACATGAGCTCAAATCCCACCATGGCAGTTTGAGAATTGAATTCAGCTTAAAAAGTTACTATCAGTAAAAGTGACCGTGAAATTGTCAGATTGTTGTAAAAACCCAACTGGTTCATTTGGGTTTTTGGAGGGAAACCTGCCATCCTTACCCGGGCTAGCCGACATTCAACTCCAGTCCCACACCAGCATGGTTGAATGTTAAGTGGCCGAGCAAGCCACTCCATTGTTCTCAGGGCAACGAAGGATGGGCAATAAATGCCAACCACCAATGACGCCCACATCTCGAAAATTATTATTTTTTTTTACAAGTGAGGGGGAAAGAGTGAACAAGCGGCGAGCAGAGGAGAAATGTATTCATACATTTCCATGAAGAGGAGTGGGAAGAAACTCGTGTGGAGCACAAACACCAGCACGACCAGTTGGGCCGAAGGGCCTGTTTCTGTGCTGTAAATTCTCCGTAATTCTATGTAGATGGGAGGTCACAAAAACTACAGATCACACCAGACGTGAACTCTATTGAAGTGGCTAAAGAGGCACGTAGAACCAGGTCTCATGAGACTTGAAAGAATCATGAGATTTGGGGAAATAATGTTGGGAAGTCTTATTGTAAAAAAAGCACAGTAAAGATTATTAGGAATAGTACTAAACTGTGGGAATTCATCAGAAAAAACTGAAAATAAACTACAAGAATCATTCAGAAACAGTTTGTATGTCAAAATTATCAAAAGCTGCAACACCAGAAATAGATGACAGGTTGGTCCACAGGCCACAAATATTTGTTTAATGTAAGCGGGCACTAAAAATAGAATATACAATCTATCACCACTGTCTAACTGCCACAATTTCAGTTTCAACATTATGCTTAGTCTTTACACTTGCGATGAATCACAGAGGTAGAGATTGTAACTAGTTCCATGAACCCAAAAACTATTCCGACACATGAGCCCGGATTTTGCGATAAGAATACGGTGAGGCTATCAGCACTCACCGTTATTATGGAGTAAATCGGACAACAACTTCTGGTGTACGCATATGTGCAGTTAAACACAGAAATCAGAAAGTTGCTGTCCAGGATACGCTGCTCCTCCACAAGCTTCGCTACACCGGTACCTCGCCGAGAGAGTCGGCATTCAAACACGAGGGGCATGAGCGTTGGGGTACAAAGCCACTGGATACCCACTAATCATGCCAGAAAAAGTTAGGGCTTGTCAAATCTAAGTGAATTTTTAACGGTGTGATAAGTCTTAATTACTGCCAGACAACCTCTCTGGCACTGAAAATGAACTTTTACAAGTGTGGAGTCTCATTTCTTCAGATTTTAATTATAGTTGGAGATTTTAAAAGTTAATTAAACTAAAAATGATTTTTTTAACTTTTTATTTCTGTCTCTTTTATCGCTCTTAATCCCATCTTTCTTTTAACATAGAAGATAGGAGCAGAAGTAGGCCATTCGGCCCCTCGAGCCTGCTCCGCCATTTAATGAGATCATGGCTGATCATCCAAATTCAGTACCCTGTCCCTGCTTTCTCCCCATATCCCTTGATCCCCTTAGCCTTAAGAAATATATCTAACTCCTTCTTGAATATATTTAATGAATTGGCCTCAACTGCCTTCTGTGGTAGAGAATTCCACAGGTTCACCACTCTCTGGGTGAAGAAATTCCTCCTCATCTCGGTCCTAAATGGCTTACCCTTAGACTGTGACCCCTGGTTCTGGACTCCCCCGCCATCGGGAACATCCTTCCTGCATCTAGTCTGTCTAGTCCTGTTAGAATTTTATAAGTTTCAATGAGATCCCTTCTCATTCTTCTAAACTCTGGCGAATACAAGCCCAATCGACCCAATCTCTCTTCATACGTCATTCCTGCCATCCCAGGTATCAGTATGGTGAATCTTCTCTGCACTCCCTCCATGGCAAGAGCATCCTTCCTCAGGTAAGGTGACCAAAACTGCACACAATACTCAAGGTGTGGTCTCACCAAGGCCCTGTACAACTGCAGCAAGATATCCTTGCTCCTGTACTCGAATCCTCTCGCGCTGAAGGCCAACATACCATTTGCCTTCTTAACCACCTGCTGCACCTGCATGCTTACCTTCAACGGCTGGTGCACAAGGACTCCCAGGTCTCGTTGCACTTCCCCTTTTCCCAATCTATTGCCGTTCAGATAATAATCTACCTTCCTGCTTTTGCCACCAAAGTGGATAACCTTGCATTTATCCACATTATACTGCATCTGCCATGCATCTGCCCAATCACCCAACTTGTCCAAATCATACTGGAGTTTCTCTGCATCCTCCTCACAACACACACGCCCACCCAGCTTTGTGTCGTCTGCAAACTTGGAGATATTACATCTAGTTCCCTCGTCTAGATCATTAATATATATTGTGAATAACTGGGGTCCTAGCACCGATCCCTGCGGTACCCCACTCGTCACTGCCTGCCACTTGGAAAAAGACCCGTTTATTCCAACTCTTTGCTTCCTGTCTTCCAACCAGTTCTCTATCCAAGTCAGTACCTTACCCCCAATCCCATGTGCTTTAACTTTGCACGCTAATCTCTTATGCGGGACCTTATCGAAAGCCTTCTGAAAGTCCAAATACACCACATCCACTGGTTCTCTCTTATCTATTCTACCAGTTACATCCTCAAAAATTTCCTCGCTTTATTTCGCTTTCTGTATATGATTTTACATTGAATTAAATATTTTAAATTACACTTCCTGGTTTCGACTCTGCGTGTCTCAGTAAGGATTCTTCAATCTGATTGGTTGAAGAGGCACGCTGTTTTTTGACCGGCTCACACAGATTCCAGATCCCCTGTAGAGGGCGCCGCGCTGCTTTGACTGTCTGATAACTGCAAATCACAGTGTAAAAGCCCACAGAAATTCTGTGGGCAAGCGCAGGCGTAATGAATAGCAAGCGCCGTTCGTTCTCCGCTGAACATAAAATCCGGGCCAAAGTGTTTTGAGGGCCTGTATCTGCTCGCCTCACATTTCAAAATCAATTCACTGCTTACAAGACAAAATGGTGTCTCATGCAAAGTTACAGCCCTCCTTGCTCAGAATAATTCCTGTTGCATATTATATGTAAAATGGCATTTAGAAACCAGAGTTATAAACAGAATTAGGGACTCGATACCAACATGGAGCAAACTGAATACAGAATTGATCTCACCTGTAGATGGGGGCACGGCAGGGGAACTGTACCGTTCATTTGTGTCTGCAGTGTTCAGCAGTTATTTTGTTCCCACCTATTCCTCCCTCTAAGCAATGAGGATAAATTCCAGAGTCAGCACTTGTCTATTCCTGGGAAAGTTAAATCCCTTCACACCGTAAATAAAAAAAAACTCCCTTTGAATTATGTCTTAACCAAAAGCCCACAGCTTTGGTAAAAATTGATTTTTCCCCCTCCCAACACAGTAGTTTTATAAGTTTTATAACAAGTCTGTACAACAATTTATTTTACTTGAGTTAGCTACAGGGGTCTGTAAAGCGAAAGCCGTCTCCACCAACTCCATCAAAACCCGAGGAGAAGACTAAAATCTGAAACGTATTCCCTTGAGAATCAGTGTGAAACGACACAAAAAAACTAAGTTGACTGCATTTTGGCAAAAACACTGATGTTATTTTTTTTAAACTCACATCCACTGGAAGTCAAAATCCAGCCTTCCCTTTTTGATCTCTGCACCTATATTATGCTAAAGGCACGATATAAATACAAGTTGTTGTTGTCTCATTGGATGACCACAATTGCTGGGTAAGAAAAGTAATTTCTCAGTGATCACAAGCCCAACATGTTCAATTCTTATTACAATAATAGCAATTTAGCAGTCACGTGACTAGCCTTGTTTAAAATCATCACAGTATAACATGTCAGACTTGGCCTATTACTCAGTACCGCAGAGGTGGATATTTTTTTAAAGTTCACTTTATTTTATGGAAACAAAAATATGGAATTAACGCTCAAAAAAATGTCCCATATCTTTCCCAGGCTTACAGGAGTCCAGAGTCATAATTTTTTTCCCCCCCAGAGTGGAACCCTCTATCACATACAGTGGGTTACTGACTGTTAAGCACAGCAGAGTTTTGCCTGATTCAGTTGTCCCGGCCTAACAAATTAGGTCAGTTCTCACCCAGGTGACCACCACACGTGGAAGAGGCCGTGACAAATCAATGGGAGTCACAGATTAGACTAATTTGTGTTTTCAGCTGTAGAAGGATGCATGATGCCAAACCAAAGCATTAGTTCCAAAAAAATGAGCAAGGAAGGAATGGAAAAAGGGAAAGGGGGGAGGGAAAAAGGAAAAGACAGAAAAAGAAAAGGAACAGGAAAGGAAAGGGCTTCTAAAGAATGGGAAAGAGAAAAGGAGGTGGTATAAGATTTGGATGACAGGTCACACACAGATTACCCAAAGGGTCTTAGGAATCATAGGTCGCTTTATTAAACAGCGGCAGTTTTATTACAACACGCAATCAAGATAGACATACGACCGTGACAAGCAGCTGGTGTCGGTCCCAATCAGACAGACGGCTGGCATGCGCGAACAGCTCTTCCCTTCCCTTCACCGTCTGTGTTAAAAGCTCTTTAAATATCTCTTTTATTCTCTTTTTAGGGGTGGGCCTAGGGTAGATTATGGACAGGACTATCTAACCTGTAAGGGCTCTTCTTAAAACTTTGTCTCAACTTTTGGTTGAAAACCCTCCCCTTCACATGTCTTTCCTGTTTATACTTTCAAACGATTTCCTACTATCTCTCCCGTGCTTATCCTCCCAAGTTTGGAGTCAGACATGCCATTCTCGGCCTTCAGATGTTCGTAGCTGCTTGTTATCAGTTATTTATGTTCACGCTGTTCATCAGACTATTGTACTATGGAATGAATCATTAAATTCCCAAAGATATCTTCTATTCTATGTCCTTATACTTAATTAACTTACGCACTTTAAAGCAGTTTTGTTAAACAAAGTCAAAATCCTAACTTAGCATTATAATATGGTTATTAGTAATAATGGAAGAAACATAGGCATTGGGCCTCGGTTGGCCAAATCAAAGATACAGTCAACAACCTTTCTAGCACACAAACAGCAGACAGCTAGTCTGGAAACAAGGTCACCGCCACGGTGTAGAATGTTAGAATATCCGCAGGGAACCAAGAACATAAGCAGATTCTAAGCGTCGATCCAGTTATCCTAACACCAGTCTGAAGAGACTTTTTTGTCTCAAGTTATTTCTTCCAATTTCTTAGTGGTAAAGGGAGTCAAGAAAGATGGGAAGGTGGATGGAAGTTTGATGGACACAGTGCCTCAGGACGTTCCAAAGCACTTTACAACCAACAGATAACTTACGTGGCTCCAAAAAAAAACACAATTAATCAAGGCGGATGTTATTCACAAATTATATTTTTAATTGGAATCACATGCGTCTCTCTGCCTCATCATTCACCTCTCCCATTCTCAAGAATACAAATGCTCATCGATTACGATGTTAGGTGTCAGCTGTGGCTCAGTGGGTAGCACTCTCGCCTGAGTCAGAAGGTTGTGGGTTCAAGTCCCACTCTATGAGACTTGAGCACAAAATCTAGGCTGACACTCCAGTGCAGTACTGAGGGAGTGCTGCACTGTCGGAGGTGCCGTCTTTCGGATGAGATGATAAACCGAGGCACGGTCTGCACAGTGGACGTAAAAGATCCCACAGCACTATTTCGAAGAGGAGCAGGGGAGTTCTCCCCAGTGTCCTGGGCAATATTTATCCCTCAACCAACATCACAATAAAACAGGGTATCTGATCATTATCACATTGTTGTTGTGGGACCTTGCTGTTCGCAAATTGGCTGCCGCATTTCCTACATTAAAAGAGTGACTGCATTTCCAAAGTACTTAATTGGCGATAAAGCGCTTTGGAACGTCCGGAGATTGGGAAAGGTGCTGTATAAATGCAAGTCTTTTTTTTCTTAGGAGCCATTTGTACTACACAGTCTGCATCAATATAAAGGCGTTTCAGCTTCCCCGTGACATAAATTATATACCATCACTCAGCAGTGAAGTTCCAAATCACATTTTGGCGACCAGTGCAAGACCACCAAGAAGAATGGTTTTGCACCACTCTGGTTTCACACCATCTACACTTGAACTGCAGCCAACTGGAACCAAATATTAAAAAGTTCCAAGTCAATTAGACTTCTGTGGACCTTTTAGAAATTCATTTTTAACCTGTTTCGTGCTAGCAAAGAACAGAAGAAAATCAAGGACAAAAAAAGCCTTTCAATCATCCATCCACATCCTACTGGTACTCAACTGACCCAGTCTAGTATCCAACTACAGTACATTTTGAACATCCTCAAAATCTTTGAATTTACCACATTACTTAAATCCAGGCACTGATCTCAGCAAGTAGATAGCCCCATTGACATTCAAAATTTATAACTAACTTCAAAATTTTCACATAATCCTGATTTTCTCCTTCACATGTGACCATAGAATGATACAGCACAGAAGGAGGCTATTCAGCCCATTGTGTCTGTGCCGGCTCTTTGAAAGAGCTATCCAGAGCTCTGTCCCCATAGCCCAGCTAATTCTTCCGTTTCAAGTATTTATCCAATTCCCTTTTGAAAGTTATTATTGAATCTGCTTTCACCACACTTTGAGGCAGTACATTTCAGATCATAACAACTCGTTGCATATTTCGCCTCCCTGGTTCTCTTGCCAATTACCTTAAAACTGTGTCCTCTGGTTACCGATCCTTGTGCCACTGGAAACAGTTTCTCCTTACTTACTCTATCAAAACCATCTATGATTTTGAACACCTCTATCAAATCTCCTCTTAACCTTCTCTGCTCTAAGGAGAACAACCCCAGTTTCTCCAGTCTCTCCACGTAACTCAAGTGTTTCATCCCTGGTGCCATTCTAGTAAATTTCCTCTGCACCCTCGCAAAGGCCGCGAGATCCTTTTATAAAGGTTTAGCATAACTTCCTTGCTTTTGTACTCTATGCCTCTATTTATAAAGCCAAGGAACCCACATGCCTTTTTAAACAGTCTTATCAACTTGTCCTGCCACTTTCAAAAATTTGTGTACGTATGTTCCTGCACCCCCTTTAAAATTGTACCATTTAGTTTATATTCCCTCTCCTAATTCTTCCTACCAAAATGAATCACTTCTCGGTGTTAAATTTCATCTGCCATGTGTCTACCCATTTCACCAGTCTGTCTATCCTCCCGAAGTCTGTTACTATACTCCTCACAGTTTATTACATTTCTGAGTTTTGTGTCATCTGCAAATTTTGAAATTATGCCCAAGTCCAGGTCATTAATATATATCAAAAAGAGCTGTGGTCACAACACCGACCCCTGGGGACACCACTGCACACTTCCCTCCAGTCTGGGAAACAACCGTTCACCACTACTCCCGGCTTTCTGTCCCTTAGCCAATTTCACATCCACGCAGCCACTGTCCCTTTAGTCCCATGGGCTTCAATTTTGCTAACAAGTCTATTATGTGGTACTTTAACAAATGCCTTTTGAAAGTCCATGTACACATCAACTGCACCACCCTCATCCACCTTCTCCATTAGTTCATCAAAGAACTCAATCAAGTTAGTCAAACATGATTTGTCTTAACAAATCTGTGCTGGCTTTCATTTATTAACTCTAGATAGTTTCACTTCATATTTTTAAATGAGAAGGGCAATTATTAGCACAACATGCCCATAGGATAAGAGGGGACTGGAGGAGGAGGCTCCTGCTCTTAGTCTAAGCAAGCTTGCACTTTTTTCTTTCAACACTCAAATAACAAACTATAACAGAGTTTATTTTTTCCCCCGATAGGAAGCTGTGTAGAACTGGTGGCATAGTTTTAGTCTGCTAACTGTGCTCTAAGCAAGTACCAGCCTCAAACTGGGACCACTGGGCATAAATTAGTGGGAAAGTTCTTTAGCAACATTTACAACAATGAAATTAATAATTCTGTACTTTCCACACAAAAGCATTATTTTAAATATAAATATATAAAATAGTATCTTTGAGCTGCAAATCCAAAAAAAGAAATCCAGCAATCAAATGAATGCACAGAATAATTTGGGTCATGTTACCTCATCATTACAGCAGAAATTGAGAAAGATGCATAAAAAAGTGCTACGGACAAATACAAAGAAAATTTATAGAGATTGGAAACCTTCTCAAAATGCCTGCAACTTATGGCATGAATTGAATTCTTTGGGGGTCAAAGACTTATTAATTAAGCAAAAAGTAGAGCCTCCCCCACCCCCCCAAAATGTAATTGTAGAGCAAGCTGGAGAAATCGGATTTTGGAAAATAAAATGTGTTTATTTTCGTTCACTTCCCTTCCGATCTCAATGGAGAACAGCAAATGTTGGTGGGAATTGGTTCAGTTTCCTTTCGCCGGCCTTCAATTACAACACCATACACACACGCAGAACTCCACTGAAAACCCCAGCCAATTCCATTCCCAGAAGCAAATTTGCAAAACAAAAACCTATTAACTTGTAACCGCTGAGAAAAACAATGGGGACAGAAATCCTGAACGTATCTAGTCCTGCCGTTAAGTTTTTTCGCAAAGATGTATTTTCACCTCAATATCGAACAGTGGAAAAAAAACTCAAAATCTTAGCTTGCCTACGTTTTAAATTACTCTTGCACTTAGAAAGTTGTTTTTTAATTTTTTTTCCCTTTTTCAAGAATAATGCTTGCTATAATATTCTGAATCGTTCTTGCACAACTGGCACTATACTTTGAGCACAAACTCAACATTAAAACTGTGTGGTCAATGCTGGGGAGTTAATTTTAAAATGATAGTCAAATCTATATTCCAAAAATATGTTTTTTATAAAAGGAAATATAATGCATTAAAAAAGGAACATAGAATAGGTCCAAGTCAACAGTCAGATCCAACACCAGCCATTCCAAATCACTTTCAAAGATTTTCAAATGAGGTCATGTTCTCCCGACAGTAATACTCTTGCTGGGAAGTGCTCCATTTCGGTATACTTCTGCATCCAGCTAATCCCACAACAGATCCTTTTCTCCGAAGTGCACTGCATCACCCTACCATCTGATTTTCGCCTTCACATACACCATATTTATTGTCCCCAAGGTAGTTTCACTTGATGCTTTTTGGTCAGAACGGCAATTATTACCTCAACTTGCCCATAGGATATGAAAGGAACAGAGGAGGCGGGGGTTGAGGGGAATGAGTCTCCGTCTCTTAGACTGGACAAACTTTCAATGAAGAGAACTTTCATTTTTCCTTTCAATATTCAAATAAGAAGCCCTTCTTCTCTCACACCATTCAAAAAAAAAATACTCCTAAAGAATTGGATGGTGTGAGCTCAATTGCAAGTCTCAATTGGCTAAAGTTCTTTGAAGGTCTCATTATTAAATGTTCAAAAAGGAAGGGAGGATAAAAAGTGAGGCACCATATAAGGACATTTACAATGTTATTTTTTAATATATTTTCCATACCAAAAAAGCATTTGAGAAAACTAGAGCTTCAACTAGTTTTGAAAAATTAATTGTTAGAGAGAACTTTGAAAACAGCAATCACAATGGCCCGAAAATTAGACCTAATACGCGAGAGTACGCACTGTGTACTCTCGCGTTTTAGGTCTCCAATTGCCGGTTTCCTGCATGCACTGCGCATGCGCGGGAAACCGGCACTTCGTGAATTCAAAAGGGGGCGGTTCCTAAGTGAACCGCGTGCCCACTACAGGCTGCGCGCACGCAGTGCACTTAGTTATTTTTGCAGCTATGAACGCGCAGGTAAGCATGGAAGATTTTACACAAAGAAAGGAGGCGTAAGACCCCCTTTTAACAAGGTAAGTAGTTAATTAAGTATTATTTTAAATTTTTTTCAACAGGTTTATCTTTTTTAGAGACTTTAAAGAAAGGTAAGTTTATTTTTATAACTTTTAAAAAGATTTTAAATTTTTTCAAAAATTTAATTTTTTGTTTAAAGTGGTTAATTTATTTAACTATACTTATTTTATTAATGTGATGGCTTTTTTTTTTAATTTAATTGAGGTTTAGCTGTTCTTTTGGGGGTGTGTAGGATTCATAGCTTTGACAGCCCTTGCTGTTAAAACTATGAATGAAAGATGGTGTGCTGCCATTGACTAACTGAATCACGTGATCCCAGAGCTCGCACGAACTAATTGCGTCTCTGGGTCACGCAAGCTCTGCACAGCTGCATGTGGGACTGGCCTTGAAACTAAAGTTCGTGTGGGCCCGGAGGAAAAAGGTAGGCGCGGAGTGAGATATCGCAGGGAAGCCTTACCCCCACGTGAACACTCACTGTTTAATTTCTGGGCCAATATTTTTGATTTTAAGGTTAGACTCGTGGAAAAAGGAAGATTAGGAAAGAGACTCTCAACTTTAGGAAGGCAGAATTTGAGGACTTAAGTAAAGAATCAAGAGAGCTAGAGAAACACATTGTTAGAAGGACAGAGGATTAAAAATTACTTTTAACAAATACATAACAGAATACAAAGTAAACATACATCATGGAATCATAAAAACTTACAGCACAGGAGGAGGCCATTCAGCCTGTCGTGCCTGTGCTGGCTCTTTGAAAGAGCAGGCGTGCTTAGTCCCACATCCCCACTTTTTGTCCGTAACCCTGTCAGTTCCTCATCCTCAAGTACCTGTCCAACTCCCTTTTCACATTATTTATGGAATCAGCTTCCACCACCTTTTCAGGTCGAGCGTTCCAGATCCTGACACCTCTGAGTGAAAACATTTCTCCTCATCTCCCCTCAAGATCTTTTGCCAATGACTTTAAATCCATGACCTCTGGTTCCTGACCCACTCGCCAGAGAGAATAATTCTTCTCTATCTACTGTATCAAAACCTCTCATCATCTTGAAAACCTCTCTTAGGTCACCTCTTAACCTTCTCTGTTCCAAGGAGAACAGTCCTAACTTTTCCAACCTTTCTGCATATAAAGTCCCTCAACCCTGGTAACATCCTGGTGAACCTCCTCCGTACCCTTTCTAAGGCCTTACTGGGGAGAATATTTGGTAAAGTAATAAAGAAAATAACGTGGTTAGTAAAATAATGCGGGGGGGGGGGGGGAAATAAAGGAATAAAATCCTCAGGTATAAATCTGGAGGTAGGTCAGATGACAGAGATGAATATATGCATATGGTTGAGGGGGTGAAGAAGCTGGTCAAGGTAGCTAGAATACAAAACAAAGTTGAAGACTGCACATAATATAAAGTGCAATATGAAAGACTTCTCTAAAATATATATTCATTAAAAAAATAGATCAGAAAAACAGCAGGGCCCATGAAGGATCTCAATGGTGACGCTATGACTAAGGGATGGCCGATATCCTAAATGACTTTTTTACCTCAGTGTGCATGGCAGATACTTGAGAATACCTGCCCAGTAGAGTTGGAATTTCCAGGGAAGGCAGGGAAATAGCTTTGTGCCAAATATGCAACCAGCAATCCGGCTGCGCCCAAAATTGCGCCAGTTGAGAGAAGTTTTCTCCTCCCCCCCCCCCCCCCCCCGAGTTTCCTCTCAAACTCATTTGCATATCGCTGAACATAAAATCTGCCATGAACCAGCGCAATCGGACAGCGTTTTAGAACATAAGAACATAAGAAATAGGAGCAGGAGTAGGCCAATTGGCCCCTCGAGCCTGCTCCGCCATTCAATAAGATCATGGCTGATCTGATCCTAACCGCCCAATCTACTATCACAGAACCATCTCCTGAACCAAACAGAATTGGACACACGAAATAGGAGCAGGATCAGGCTACACGGCCCCTGGGCCCGCTACGCTACCCACAGGGCCATGACCGATCCGAACCTAGACTCATGTCCAAATTCCTGCCCGCTCCCCGTAACCCTTAATTCCCTTACTTCTAGGAAACTGTCTATTTCTGTTTTAAATTTATGTAATGATGTAGCTTCTACAGCTTTTTGGGGCAGCATATTCCATGGACCTACCACCCTCTGAGTGAAGTAGTTCCTTCTCATCTCAGTTTTGAAAGAACAGCCCCTTATTCTAAGACTATGCCCCCTAGTTCTAGTTTCACCCGTCATCGGGAACATCCTCCCCGCATCCACCCGATCCAACCCCTTCACAATCTTATATGTTTCAATAAGATCGCCTCTCATTCTTCTGAACTCCAATGAGTAGAGTCCCAATCTACTCAACCTCTCCTCATATGTCCATCCCCTCATCCCCGGGATTAACCGAGTGAACCTTCTTTGTACTGACTCGAGAGCAAGTATGTCTTTGAAGTATGTATGGACACCAAAACTGTATGCAGTATTCCAGGTGCAGTCTCACCAATACCTTGTACAACTGAAGCAATACCTCCCTATTTTTATATTCTATCCCCCTAGCAATGAAAGCCAACATTCCATTGGCCTTCTTAATCACTTGCTGCACCTGCATACAGAACGTCACTTTAAAAAAAATATACAGAACCATTTGCTAGTTACATTGGAGTACAGTAGTCAGTTTCTTATTAAATTTTTTTTAAATTACATTCAAAAGCTTTTAAAATGTCCCTATTAGTGTCCTTGCGCCCAAAAGATCCAACTTAGGTTTTTGAGCCTCCTCGAAGGCCTGCAAACGAGCGCAATTCGCTGAAACTCCCAATGGTGATTAGTTCAGCCAGGGGGCGTGGCCAGTTGTGGGCAGGGCCGGCTTCCAGCACAATGTTTTTAAAACTAGCGCAAAAGATCGCGGAGACTCGATTTGCGCTGAACATAATTTGCGCTTAAATTTGCGCTCAAAAAACAGCGCAACCGAACGGAAACTCTACCTGGATCTTCTCTGAGGCAAAACAACTATTTTTAGAATTTAACTCCAGAGGCAATTTTCAAACACTTTCATTTTCATGCTTAACTACCACTCAGCAAAATTGATTTCAATCAGATTGATAGATTAAAGCTGTTAAAAAAGCATACGAGATCCTTGGCTTTATAAATAGAGGCATTGAGTACAAAAGCAAGGAAGTTATAAACCTTTATAAATCACTGGTTAGACCTCAGCTGGAGTATTGTGTCCAACTCTGGGCATCACACTTCAGAAAGGACGTCAAGGCCTTGGAGAAAATGCAGAGGAGATTTAGTAGAATGGTACCAAGGATGAGCAGTTTCAGTTATCTGGAGAGACTGGAGAAGCTGGGCTTGTTCTCCTTTTTGCAGAGAAGGTTAAGGGGAGATTTAATTGAGGTGATCAAAATTATGAGGGCTTTTGATAGATTGGATAGGGAGAAACTGTGTCCACTGGCAGGAGGGTCAGTAACCGGAGGACACAAATTTAAAATAATTAGCAAAAAAGCCCTGGAGGAGATGAGGAGAATTTTCTTTACTCAGCAAGTTGTTGTGATCTGGAAAGCATTGCCTGAAAGGGTGGTGGAAGCAGATTCAATAGTAACTTTCAAAAGAGAATTGCATCTCTACTTAAAAAGGAAACGTTTGCAGGGTTTTGGGGAAAGAGAGGGGAGTGGGACTAATTGGTAGCTCGTTCAGAGGGCCGGTACAGGCAAGATAGACCAAATGTCCTCCTTCTGTGCTGTACGATTCTAATCTTTAAACAGGTAGCCAGAACCAAAGCTTTCCTAACGTAACATAAAAACACAACAAGAAAAGTTAAATGATAAAGACAGGCCATTCAGCCTACTGATGATCATACCTCTAGTACCCCAAGTCTCCAACTGTATTTTGGACAACCAAGGAAGGCAACAAAAATTCAAGCCCATCAATGCTCAGCACACCTGTTGGATGGCACAACCTCATGCACCATCCTTGCAAGGGGTCATCCACTTAAGACTGAGATAAGGAGAAATTTCTTCACTCAAAGGGATGTGAATCTTCGGAATTATCTACCCCAGAGGGCTGTGGATGCTCAGTCGTTGAGAATATTCAAGGCTGAGATTGATAGAATTTTGGATATTAAGGGAATCAAGGGATATGGAGATAGTGTGGGAAGGTGGAGTTGAGGTAGACGATCAGCCATGATCTTATTGAATGGCAGAGCAGGCTCAAAAGGGCCGAATGGCCTACTCCTGGTCCTGCTCCTATTTCTTATGTTCTTATCCTCCCCAACCACTTGTAACGCTAAGTCCTGGGTTAGGCAAAATCTTGGAAAATAACCAGTGGTCAACTTCAGGAAAAACTCCCCAAGGCAAATTCCTCTAGACTCCCAAAGGCGATCAAGCAATCTCCAGCAGGCCATGGTTACCAATAACACAGCACTCAACACACTTAACTAACCACCCTTCCCCCAAATCATATCTGTTCTAAGGGCTGTTCAGGATCAGAGTATTTCCATCCATCGGGCCAGTATCAGAAGTCACATATCACTGCCCAACTTTGTCTCTCATATTGTTCAATAGCCAAATCTTCCAAAAATGTATCGATAGTTCTCAAAGTTTAAAATACCCTCCTCTCGCAGTACCTTCCTGCCTGTTATCTCACATACTTACCACGTGAATACGTGGACCAGCCTATATCTTAACTGTGTATTCACCTTTTGTCTTCTAAGCTTGAATTCACGTCCCTTATGTTAATATTAAACAGCTCTGCGATTCTACTTAGCTAGTCACCCAAGGATTGTAAACAATCCAATAAGACTGTCTCGAAGTCGCCTTTTTTCCAATGTAAACACTCCTAGTACCCATAGTCTTTCTTTATAACAGAAGTGTCCAATCCTACCTATCAACTTAGTTGCATTCATTTTATTTACACCCAGGCAAGGATGTTCCCCCCCAAGAACTGCTCTCTCAAGTGGATACAAAAGATCCCATGGCACTACTTCGAAGAAGAGCAGGGGAGTTATCCCTTGTGCCCTGGCAAGTATTTATCCCTCAATCAACATCACTAAAAAAAAATCTGGTTATTATCACATTGGTGTTTGTGGAAGCTTGCTGTGCACAATTGGCTGCCGCGTTTCCTACATTACAACAGTGACTACACTTCAAGAGTACTTCATTGGCTGTAAAGCGCTTTGGGATGTCCTGAGGTTGTGAAAGGTGCTGTAGAAATGCAAGTCTTTCTTTCTTTTTCTTTTATACTCAAGTTACAGGTGGACTAATAGGTCCGTGCCTTTTTCCTTTTTTTCCCTCTCTCTCCCCCCCACGGCAGCGGTCTCTCATTCTGCCAGCATTTCACACCTCACCTTTTGTTTCTTAACCTGTCCCATTACCATCTTGTCTTGCCTTGAGCATCTCTTAATGTCTCTACTTACCATAGACCATCCCTTTTGTTCTTTTATTCCTCCCCACAGCCTCCCCCTTGCATTTTTATCTGTTTAATTTCCTGCTCTTCTCTCAGTTCCGATGAAGGGTTTCGACCTGAAACGTTAACTCTGTTTCTCTCTCCATGGATGTTGCCTGGCCTGCTGAGTTTTTCCAGCGTTTTCTGTTGTTATACAGGTAGACTAGTTCTTTGTACAAACTAATTATCACTTCCTGGGACTTATCCTTTATCTCTCGAGCTATACATCCCAAGATCATGTCTACCTGTTTCATCAGAGCTCCAAAATGTGCTGACAGTTTAAGCGCATTTTCCACTGACCAGCCCCGCACCCCCCACCCGCCCCCGCAGATCCCTCACCTCTCATTTCCTGCAGACTGTACCCATCTATTTTATACTATTTGGTCCCTTTCACCAGTTTCTCTACATTAAACATCTCCCACCTCTGGAAATCTACTGCTTGTTTCCTACTAATCTGTAACCCCTTCCAACTTGGTATCATTGGCAAGGGTCAAACCTCATGATATCTTCATCCCTTTTACCATGCTTGGCAAATTATTCCAAACATTTATCACTCTACTTTTCACTGAATGTAAATTTATAGCTTCTAATCAGAGTTTACTCAATCTGTATCATTTAATAATTTATGTACCTCAACAAAGGTGCACCTTTAGCTGTCTTATATCTGAACGATAGGGGTTAGGCTTCTCTCGTCTTTTCTCATAGCTCATCCCCTTTACACTTGAGATCAGAGTTCCTGTTTATTCAACAACAGAAGGGTTAAGAGGTTCAACCAAGTCCTGCTCAAGGATCAACACAATAAAAAGGTTTGGAAGCCCAAACAGCTGAATGGTTATGCAATGGTGCTTCTTCCTAAAAAGACAGGTGAAAGAACCAACTGCAAGATGGATGACTGTCTAACCAGTATTTAAGAGATATTTCTAAAAATTACAAATGTGGCATTGAAGTTGTTGAACTCAAACAAAAAATTCTAACCTGGATTTCAATACGTTCTACCTCCAAACACTAAGTACACTTCTTGCACAAAACTGTAAATAAATATGTTCGATTTTTCCACTGTTAAAACTCACCAGTGAAATCACTTTATACACTAATAGGTCAGGATAGGGACAAAAATAGCTGCACAATAAGCACCTTCAAATCACAAAGTTTCTAAACTATTGAGTGTCAGCCGTGACTCAGTGGGCCGCACTCTCGCCTCTGAGTCAGAAGGTTGTGGGTTCAAGTCCCACTCCAGAGACTTAAGCACAAAAATCTAGGCTGACACTCCAGCGCAGTACTGAGGGAGTGCTGCACTGTCAGAGGTGCCGTCTTTCAGATGAGACGTTAAACCAAGACCCTGTCTGCTCTCTCAGGTGGACGTAAAAGGTCCCATGGCACTATTCGAAGAGCAGCAGGAGAGTTATGCCTGGTGTCCTGGCCAATATTTATCCCTCAATCAGCATAACAAAAACATTGCTTTTTGTGGGAGCTTGCTGTGCGCAAATTGGCTGCCGCATTTCCTACATCACAACAGTGACTACACTTCACAAAGTACGTCATTGGCTGTAAAGCACTTTGGGACGTCCTGAGGTTGTGAAAGGCGCTATAGAAATGCAAGTCCTTCTTTCTTTTTTCCATTGACCCCGATTCTCTGGAGTCTCACCAAACAAAAAACAAGCATCAAATCTAATCTTACTGATGGCTGACGTCACTGATATAATAGTACAGCTAGGTGGTTGAAGACTTCAATTTTTTTTTAATAAAGCTGTTACTATGCCAACAGTTAGCAGAAGCTATGCAAGAAGACTTGTCTGTACCAAGAGTGTCAATGCATCACAGACGCATTTTATGAAAATTACCTATTTCTACAAAATAAACCTAGCCTCCGCAGGATTTTACTATCAGATAACCTGCGGTGTGAAGATTAAGACTGTCCTTTCTGTATCTTAACACCAGAAATGGCACATGCAATTTCGATGCAGCCAAATTTTGAAAAGCTTAAAAATAATTTTATTCGAACGTAGGTTTGATCAGGCAGAATTCTGACTTTAGCCAATCCTGTATTCTTCTGCTATTTATGCCACATCCCCTATGCTGTTTATGACATGTGACAAAATCTTTTCTACATAACAGTCAATAAAGCAGGCTGGAAATTATAACTGTCACACAGTTGTGTGAAAAGGTTTAAACAATTATATTCAAATTACAATCTGTGTAAATTCTTAAAAATTTTACTAATTTAAGAAGCAATGTGGTATTTTTCAATCTGTGTGGTATGTATCTGACAACATACCAGTGTTTATTATCCTTTCAGTTGACCACATGCTTGAGAAAACTTTCCTATATGGCAAGTGACAACCTAGCCAATTATTCTAAGTCAAACCACATTTTTCGGTTTAAAAAAAAACAGAAGAATCCAAGTGCTTGAAGCAGAGCATTTTTTTTAAATCTTCCAATTTCTCTCTAGTAAACTTTAAAATTTGTACACTAGTGAAACAGTTAATATTTCTGTCATCTCTGGCTTAATTTTCAAGGAAAGAAAGAGTAAGCTTTAATAATTAGGAAGGAAAGCAAGTGTCAACAAGCTTGATGTATGGGCTGATTGTGAGCTCTCAAGGGGGAAGAAAATATAAACACTGTAGTAAAAATAAGACTGGATGACATACTTACTGATCCTCTAACAGCCCAAGAACAAGAATTCTGGGACACATGACCAAGTCCTCACCAAGTCTTGCTCACCCATCACCCTTGTCCTCGCTGACCTACATTGGCTCCCTGTCTCCCAAGCTTAAAATTAACAATCCTCATCCTTAAGTCCCTTCATGGCTTCACCCCTCCCCATCTCTGTAACCTCCTCCAGTACTACAATTATACCCTTACACCCCCTTTCCGAACACTCTACTCCTCTAACTAGCCTTTTGTGCATCTGCCCCTTCCTTCGCCTGATCACTGGCGACTGTGTCTTCAGCTACCAAAGCTCCATCCTCAAATTCTCTCTCCAAGCCCCTCTGTCTCTTCACTTCCCTCTCCTCCTTCAAGACCCTCCTTAAAACCCACTTTTTGGCGAAGCTTTTGGTCACCCCTTCTAATATCTCCTTAATTGGCTCGGCAACTGCTTTTCTTTATGCCTCTGTGAAACGCCTTGGGACATTTCTCTATGTTAAAGATGCTATATAAATTGAAGTTATTGTTGAAAGAACTTGGTATGAAGGAATTCAAAAATGCCACAAAATGAGATCAATGTCACAACCAATTATATGTAATTCTGTATCACATATATTGTACATAGCAAATATGTATTCTCAAGTTAATTGAAAGGACTAATAGACTTGAGTCTCACCTTGTTCAAATCCCTTCATGGCCTCGCCCCTCCCCATCTCTGTAACCTCCTCCTGCCCTAGAACCCTCAGAAATATCTGTGCTCCTCCAATTCTGGCCTCTTATGCATCCCTGATTTTTATCACTCCATTGGTGGCTGCGCCTTCAGCTGCCTCAGCCCTAAAGCTCTGGAATTCACTCCCTAAACACCTCTCTCCTCTAAATCACTCCTTAAAACCTACCTCTTTGACCAAGCTTTTGGTCACCTGTCCTAATATCTCTATGTGGATCGGTGTGAAATTCTGTCCGATATCGCTCCTGTGAAGCGCCTTGGAATTTTTTTACTATGTTAAAGACGCTATATAAATGTACGTTGATGCTATTGTTGTGAAATTCCCAGTCAAGGGAATAAAATTCTATCCCATTCACACTCATGATAAACAAAGGAATAGTAAACCAGTGCAGATTTACATCAAGTTGGAGTTAATTTAAAACTAAGCAAGTGTATTCAAGTTAAATGTGGAGTTCCAATAACTGGTGCAAAGCATTAGCACGAAAGACAGACTTGTCATTTACAATCAGTATTTACAATAAAATACAAAAAACATTAGAATTTCTTTCATAAGCTGGAACTCCAACAATTTGTACTTAATTTTGAATGTTGCTATTTTTTCTACAAGAATTAGTTTTATTAAGACTTGCAACTAAGATATCGGCATTTTGCCTGTTAAAACATACAAGAAAAAAATGGAGTGAGGGGGCCCTTAAAAATATACAGAATAGTGAAGTACTAACTACATAATAATCAAAGGGCAGGAAGCTACCAGAAATTTAATATTTTCCGGTCAACAATCAAGAACTTGAGAGCACATTCCTACATCAAAATACATCTTTACATGTTCTGTTGTTATTTCAAACAGCTCAATTTATTCAGTTCTGTATTTTTTCAAGAATGCCACTGCGTCTTTGATTTTGAATGACTCAGATCTGCCACTTCCTGGCATTATTTAGTATGTCAAAAATCACACTACAACAAAAGTTAGAATTTGATATTGTAGGCTTCAACTCAATTTTCACACTGGTGGCCCTACCAACTAACTACAATAAAAGGGTTAAAAAGGTTGTAAATACAAATAAGTTATCCTGCATGGTTCCCAGTCTAATTGCAGAACAAATCATTTTCTTTAATCTTCATATGAAAGATGTATGAATTATACAAGTACTTAAAAAAATAAATCACTCAAGCAATATTGCTTGAATCATACCAACTGCACTAAGTGCTTATATCATTTGAAAAACCATCCCATATTAAAGCAACTAAAGAAAGTTATACTAATTTGTACAAGTCATGAATTAGACCAACATTTTCTCAGAGTTATTATCCTGTAGGGAATATCCAATTTCCAGCCTTTGGTTATGCATTAACATTTAAAATTACACGTGAATCCTGGCTTCTCCCAAAGCCATTCATGCAATAAGATCTTCTCTCCCTCTCAATGGCATGGAACGCAAGAGCTATTATTATGAGCAACTAAAACCAAAATTCTTAACGTCTCTCAGGACACTGTAGGAAATAACTCCCTCCCCCGTCACCAAAGAACCTGTGTTGGAAACACAAATCTAATCGTTACTATTTGGCAATTTAATTTCGATTTAAATGTAGACTTGCAAAGTCTACGTGAGCACCAAGAGGGGTTTTGAGACAGGCCTGTGGAGAAAGGATCAAGCAAAAAAGAAAGAAAATGCCAATCATCCTGGCCACGTAAACAGATTATTCCTACTTTCTTTCCCTCTCCACTCCTGTCCTCCCCCACCCCACTTCAATAGCAATACTTCAATCAACTACTTGGAGGAAAAAAATGCAAAACTGGATTTGGAAAACCATTTCCAAGAAACAGTCCAAACTATAATCCATTTTTAAGCATCAAAATAATATTATTGGATCAGTTTTATTCCACGCAATCACAGCTTGTTCAGTTAAAAAAAAGCATCAAAGTCAAATGTTTAGCAAAGGTGCTAGGTTCTCAAGAAGATAATTCAACGTAGCAAACCAAGGTGGAAAAAGTGTTTCAAATTCAGACTGATGTAAAGAAAGAAAAGAAAGACTTGCATTTCTATCGCGCCTTTCATGACCACCAGACTTCCCAAAGCGCTTTACAGCCAATGAAGTACTTTTGAAGTACCACTGTTGTAATGTAGTAAAGGTGAAAAAAAAGCTGTATCTTGTGTTTCAGGAGTAAGATGTTGAGGTACATATTTTTCAACAGATCATTGCTAAATCATCAGATTCCTGACACCACCTACAATGATTTACTGGACAAGCTGCACATAAAATCAAAGCAATCCTGAATATCTCCCTTTTTGTACTATAATGTCTTATGCTGCAGTTCTACTGCATGTACCAATCCAAGACCTGTTCATGCGTGCTGTGGTCACACAGACCATAGTTATACTGCCACTCTCATTCCTTGAATTTTCAGCAATTCTAAATTGTAATGCAACCGGACATACAATACATTGAAATAAAAGCAGAAAATGCTGGAAACACTCAGCAGGTCAGGCAGCATCTGTGGAGAGAGAGAAACAGAGTTAACGTTTCAGCTCGATGACCTTTTGCCAGAACTGGAAAAAGTTAGAGATGTAACAGATTTTAGGCAAGTGTAGGGGCAGGGAAAGGGGGGAGGGGTGGAAAGAACAAAAGGGAAGGTCTGTGATAGGGTGGAAGGCAGGAGAGATTAAATGACAAAAGGTATGATAGTACAAAACAAAAGAGGATGGCAATGGGACAAGAAACAAAAGATGAGTCTAGATGAGGTGTAAATGGGAATGGCAGAATCATCAACAACTGCAATGTGAAAAAATGGGGCAGAGGTTACTTTCCAGCAGCCACAATACTTTGCTTTTGTAACCTGCACTTGCTTAAAATCTGTCACGTCTAACCTTTTCCAGTTCTAACGAAAGGTCATCGACCTGAAACGTTAACTTTGTTTCTCTCTCCACAGATGCTGCCTGACCTGCAGAGTATTTCCAGCATTTTCTGTTTTTATTTCAGATTTCCAGCATCCGCAGTACTTTGCTTTTGTATACAATACATTGAGTTGCATTGCAGAATACAAATTACTTTTTAACAGCATTTAAAACATGTTTATGATCCCATGGCACTATTGAAAGAAGAGCATGAAGCGTTCTCCCAGCGTCCTGGCTAACATGATCCCTCGACCGATTACAGGAAACTCTCGTTTAAACGGCACCTAAATATCCAGAATTCTCTATTAACCGGCAAAATTCATACTCCGAAAACAACTCCTCAATAACCGGCAATGTTGCCGAGTCCGAGTCTCCCGCGAACGCCGAGTTAGTCAGTGGGGGTAGTTCTCCAAAGTGCCACTACTCAGCTTCCTGGCGCTGTTGGAAGTCCGAACACCGCAATAACAGGAGTCGGATTCTCCCGCGCTGCCGGTAGTCTTTTCCGACCGCCATTTTATTGTGCGTCTCCCGCGCTGCTGGTAGTCTCTTCCGATCCACCATTTTTCTGTGTGTCTCTCCATCTTTATCGTGAATTATCTCCCCATCTTGCATTATGGAATTCCCAAAAGTTGGTCCAAGCAAAAGGAAGAGAGTGGTGTTAACTTTAAAACAGAAAATCGAGATATGCCAACGACTAGAATGGGGAGAGAAGCGTATCAACATTATGAATGAATTCAAAATCGGTTCGTCAACAATCTACGACATCAAATCGCAGAAGGATAAGCTGCTCAAGTTTTATTCAAGCTCGGAGACATCTAAGAGTGCAGAGAAACGGCGTACGCTTCGTAAGCCGAAGCTTGACGAGCTGGATACCGTGCTTTATGAGTGGTTTTCTCTTAAGCGTTCAGAGGGTGTTCCACTTTCCGGACCCATGCTAATCGAGAAAGCGAAGGATTTCTACGTAAGGATGGAGCTCACTGACAAGTGTGCTTTCTCCGAGGGATGGCTAACGTGCTTCAAGTTACGGCACCGGATACGACGACTCGATATTTCCGGGGAGAAGAAATCAGCTGATCACGACGCCGCAGAAGAATACTGCGATTATTCAATCGGCTTGTGCAGCAACATGATTTGTCGCCAGCACAGATATATAATGCTGATGAAACTGGCTTATTTTGGAGGTTTTTGCCAGAATCAACACTTGCTGGGGCTAGTGAGGCTAATGCTTCAGGTTACAAGAAAAATAAAGATCCTGTAACCGTGCTAACATGTGCGAACGCTGCTGGATCACACCGGGTTAAACTTCTTGTTATTGGGAAGTAGAAAAATCCCCGTGCATTTAAAAATGTGAGGCACTTACCTGTTGAGTACAAAGCTCAAAAAAATGCTTGGATGGATAAGGAAATCTTTTCATATTGGTTCCATCATATTTTTGTTCCATCTGTGAGGGAACATTTCCGTAAAATAGGGAAACCTGAAGATAGCAAATGCATTTTATTGCTTGATAATTGTAGAGCCCATCCGCATGAATCAGAGTTGGTTTCGGGAAATATTTTCACCATTTATTTGCCACCAAATGTAACTTCTCTCATACAACCCATGGACCAGGGCGTTATCCAAAATCTGAAGTGTCATTACAAGAAAGACTTCCTACATAAACTGATAAACCAAGATGACAATATTCACGCATTTCAGAAGGAATACAATATTAAAGATGCCATCTAGAATGTTGCATATTCCTGGAACTTGGTGAAAGGTCACACTCTGAGGCAAGCCTGGCGCAAATTGTGGCCTTCTGTAATGTTTGCTGAAGGTTCTTCTTCACAGGAGGAATTTCATGGGTTCAATGTTCGTCCCAAGAAGAGTACAATAATGGAAATGGCTGGCATGGTGAAAAATGTAGGCCCAGCAAACCCTCTACGTCACCTCAGTGAAAGTGATATCGAGCAGTGGGTTGATGCAGATAGAGAAGTTGGTGTTGTGCATATGCTAAGTGATGATGAAATAATTGAGAATGTTTTGAATCCAAAGAAAGAAAAGGAAAGGGAGATGGAAAGTGAAGAGGATGAGATTTCTGAAGAGAAGAAGATTTCTTGGGCTAAAGCTGCAGAAGGATTTGCTTCAATCCTCCAATTTGCTGAAAGGCAGCCTTGCTACTCTGCCCAAGAAGTTATGCACCTCCATATTCTGCATTCCACGTTTCTACAGAAAAGGCAAGAGTCCACTAAGCAAGCAGACATCCGGGACATGTTTAAGAAAGCTTCCAAAAGAGTTGAAGCAGCGGAAGTGCCTGAAGAATCTGTTGAAGTGCATGATCCTGATGACCCAGCTGGCATGGATATTCCTGATGAACCAGCTGACTCGGAATAAGTGTACAGTCAACTACAGTACTGTACACAGTCATTTATAAGTTTTGTTTTACTGTTAAGTAATTAAAGAGTTATGGATTACCCTCAACTGGCAGTACTGTACTTAATCAAGCATCTTCCACCATCCATTTAACACAACATTCTGTAGGTGAGTACCCAATTACTGTATACTGCACATCTCTTGATTTTTTAATTTTTGTTTGTTAAAAATAGCCTCGGTAGATAACCCTCTCCGTCATCTGGAAGTTTTATTCAACCGGCACCACCCCGGTCCCGTATACCAAAGAGTTTCCTGTATCTGGTCATTATCACATTGTTGTTTGTGGGAGTTTGCTGTGCACAACTTCGCTGCCACATTTCCCTGCATCACAACAGTGACTACACTTCAAAAGTACTTCATTGGCTGTAAAGAACTTTGGGACATCCTGAGGTCATGAAAGGCGCCATATAAATGCGCAGTCTTTCTTTCTTATTCCCTAATCTAATACTTTTTTTTAAACAACAACTTGCATTTATATCGCACCTTTAACGTAGCAAAACATCCCAAGGCGCTTAACAAGAGCGTTATCAATAAAAATTTGTCACCGAGCCACAGAAGGAGATATCAGGACAGATGACCAAAAGCTTGGTCAAAGAGGTAGGTTTTAAGGAGCATCCTGAAGGAGGAGAGAGAGGTAGAGAGGCAGAGAAATTTAGGGAGGAAATTTAAACTTAAGACTCTTCAAGAATATCTCCTAACAATAAAATTATTCAACATTAAGAAGTCTTGCAGATTTGAAGGTAGATTTTATTTCTGACAATCTAGTTTAAGCTGACATAATAGCTCACTAACTGTCAATCACTGACTGGGTATAAAAATCTCTCATTACCTTTCCTAACATTTTTCTAACTATGGACCACTAGTCTGAAGTTGCAGAATTTTTAGTAATAATAACAGGGCTACAGAACCAAACCTTCCACGTCCTTTCAACATATGCTTATAAAAATAGCCTGTCCATCAAATTAATAATGTCAGACATTGAGGAAACATTTGGCAAAGGCTGAGTACCCTTAATGGGGAGGCCCAACGAACAGCATTAGAAAGTTAGCCTGTGGTCTTAAAGGTGCATTTCAAAAACCGGAATTTTTGAACCTAGCACTGTCCATTAAGTGTTTAATGTACGCTGTTAATGCATGTTGCTCTAATTTTAGCTTCATTTCAGCCTGAGTTATAGTATTAAAAACATTTAGAAAGGGAAAATAGGGGTCTGTTAACTGTGTACAGTATATTCAAATTAATCATGAAATTTTGAAAAAATTTGCTTTAAAATTATTGATAGTTTACATTAATACTTTCATAATGAAGCATCTAAGCAAACAAGATAACAAGCAAACATACATTACAAAATAAAAATTCAGAGAAAGATGAGAACTTGAAAGAAAGACTTGCATTTCTATAGAAAAAGAAAATACTGCAGATGCTGGAAATCTGAAATAAAAATAGAAAATGCTGGAGACACTTAGTAGGTCAGGTAGCATCTGTGAAGAGAGAAACAGAGTTAACGTTTCAGGTCGATGACCTTTCGTCAGAACTTGCATATCTATAGCGCCTTTCACAACCTCAGGACGTCCCAAAGCGCTTTACAGCCAATGAAGTACTTTTGAAGTGCAGTCACTGTTGTAATTTAGGAAACGCGACAGCCAATTTGTGCACAGCAAGCTCCCACAAACAGCAATGCAGTAATGACCAGATCATCTGTTTTTAGTGATGTTGGTTGAGGGATAAATATTGGCCCCAGGACACCAGGTAGGATGCCCCTGCTCCAGCTTAAAAGAGCTGGCTCAGTGGAAATGTGAAGATGCACATCGTAGAGAGGAGTTCCTCAGAATGCAAGGGAAAACCTGCAGGTGAAAAGAGCCCGTGTGTCGCAGCTGCAGAGAACACAACACAATTTTATCATCCGAATCTATCTGCCAGAACACCTGGGAATAGCTTTATGAAATGGTATGACTGAGCAACAGTGGCCACTTCTGACCAGTGGGAATGCAAACCGAGTTCAAAATTATTTTACTACCATTGCTAATTTATCTTTACATTAAATTAAAATACAGAGTGTACCACAAGGATTCATTTTGGGGGGTCAAGGAGAAATTTAACAGAGTTTTAACTTCTTCCCTTGTGGTTGTTCACTTTCATCAGGAGATTCACTGAGCAAGATATGTCCATGATGGTAAAAATTGTGCTGCACTGTCTTTCGGATGAGACGTTAAACTGAGGTCCTGTCTGCTCTCTCAGGTG
The DNA here is from genome assembly GCA_030390025.1 of Squalus acanthias. Taxonomy (NCBI): domain Eukaryota; kingdom Metazoa; phylum Chordata; class Chondrichthyes; order Squaliformes; family Squalidae; genus Squalus; species Squalus acanthias. The sequence continues at coordinate 6,361,414 of CM059432.1, read as the reverse complement.
GACGTAAAAGATCCCATGGCACTATTTCGAAGAGCAGGGGAATTATCCCTGGTGTCCTGGCCAATAATTATCCCTCAATCAACATCACGGAAACAGATTATCTGGTTATTATCACATTGCTGTTTGTGGGAGCTTGCTGTGCGCAAATTGGCAGCCGCGTTTCCTACATTACAACAGTGACTACACTTCAAGCGTACTACATTGGCTATAAAGCGCTTTGGAACGCCCGATGGTCGTGAAAGGCGCTATATAAATGCAAGTATTTCTTTCTTTCAGGTTTTCCCATTTCCTTTATTTAGTTTTTCCACAATTCTAATTCAAAGGGACGGAAACGCAAAACAGTGGATGGTAGCAAGAAACAGGAGTAACTGCTACGAGAATTAGCCCATTCAATAACTTTAAAAAAAATTGTATTCAGGCAGTCAATGGTCATCCTAACTTACTAACCCCTCATCTATTGTAAATATTGTTCATTAATTTTAATCTATTTGGTTGCAAACATTAACTGCTCTGTACATCAAAAATAACTTTGAATGAAGGCGGCCCTTTGGCCAACCAGATTCATGCTTTCAGGATACCAATTACACCATCTGCCCATTACAATATCTCAGTTTCTCCTCAACCACTGATGCTAGCTAACCTTTCCAGCCGTTGATTACACTTTGTGTAAAACAAAAGACTTGCATTTATATAGCATCTTTCACGACCACTGGACGTTGCAAAGCGCTTTACAGCCAATGAAGTACGCTTGAAGTGCAGTCACTGTTTTAATGTAGGAAACGCGGCAGCCAATTTGCGCACAGCAAGCTCCCACAAACAGCAATGTGATATTGACCAGATAATCTGTTTTCGTGATGTTGACTGAGGGATAAATATTGGCCAGGATACCTGGGATAACTCCCCTGCTCTTCTTCGAAATAGTGCCACAGGATCTTTTACGTCCACCTGAAAGAGCAGATAGGCCCTCTGTTTTAACATCTCATCCGAAAGACGGCACCTCCGACAGTGCAGCGCTCCCTCAGCACTGCACTGGAGTGTCAGCCTAGATTTTTGAGCTCTGGAGTGGGACTTGAACCCACAACCTCTGTCGAAGAGGCGAGATTGCTACCCACTGAGCCACAGCTGACACTCTGGTAAGAAGTCCTTACCAGAATCTGTCCTAAACTTGTCCTTCACTACCTAGAACCTGTGCCCTTATCCTGCTGCTCAAAAATAGCTGTTTCAGGTTTACCTCATCACATCCGTTAATATACGAACATACAGAAATAACAAACAGGAAAAGACAAGCTAGCTCACTGATCCTGTTGTAATATAGTCATGCTGTAATTAAGCATCGTGGTTCCCACCCCCGCCACCCCAAAGCTCCCATCCACATGTAATCCCCTAGGCGGGACAAAAAAGTTTTTTTTCCAATTCAGGAATAAAGAATTCTGGAAATTTATCTCCGACCCCCCAAAGGCATCCAAAGGAATTTCAGAAGACAACTATGAAGTGACCATGAGGCATATCACCCAACATTGCACCTACCTTTTGCAAGTAGTGATATAAGCCTCAGCCAATTTTCTACTGTATTTGATTCCAAAACATATTCTTCACGATAGCTACGAACATACAAACAATGACGGACAGGTAAAGACCATCTGGTCCATCGAGCCTGTCCCACATAACTGCGATACTTGTACATCACAACATATACACTGCACTCCACCCGAAATCATGTGATCTCCTGGGAGGCAAAAAACCAGATAAACAACCCAGGCCAATTTGGGGAACAAAATCTGGGAAATTCCTCTCCAACCCATCTGGGCGATCGAAACTAGTCCAGGAGATCACTCTGGTCATGAATTCCCTGCAGTACCTACCTTCTGTAAGAGGTGATCTCCGCCCCAGCCAGAAACAGGTCCAGCTCTCGCTTGAAGAAATTCAGTGAGTCCGCATCCACCACACGAGACGGCAGCCTGTTCCAGAGGTCCACTATTCTCCGGGAAAAGAACCACCTCCTGGCATCTAACCTAGATCTAGCCTTGTACATCTTAAATTTGTGACCCCTGGTCCTGCCTAATCTATTTAATTGGAATAAACCGTCAACTGGAACACAATCTATTATCTTCATTATCTTATAAACCTCAATCAGATCCCTCCGAAGTCTACGCTTCTCTAAGGTCTAGAGTCCCAACTCTTTTTGCCTATCTTGATAACTAAGATGTTTAGACTGGGAATTAGTCTAGTGGCTCCTCCTCTGCACCCTCTCCAAAACCTCCATATCACCCACCATGTGCAGAGACCAAAACTGGACACAGTATTCCAAGTGCAGCCTGACTGCGGTCATGTACAACGACAAAATAGTATGCCTCGTCTTGTACTCAATTGTCCTGTTAATACACCCCAACACCCTATTTGCTCTAGCTATCGCTTCACGGCATTGCTCATGTACCTTTAAGGATGTATGCACTAGAATGCCCAAATCTCTTTCTATCGCCACCTTTAATGCCTTTCCCTGAATGGTGCATGAATGTTGAGCATTTCACCTGCCCACATGCATAAAACTGCACTTATCTAAGTTATACATCATTTTCGAGTCTTGAGCCCAATTTCCCAACACATTAAGATCTGTCTGAAGCAGACGAGCATCATCTACAGTTCTAACACTCGCACAGATCTTGGTATCATCTGCTGACCCTAAGTGAAATTTCAACAGCGTCATTTTCAAACTAAACAAATCAGAGTTTGAAACTTTTCAGCCTGCAAGAAACTTAAGTTCCATTTGTTCTCAATCTTATGAAAATCAATTTGATATTTTTAGCTTAAAAGAAAATACAAATCAAGGTTAAGTGCAATGCACAAAGCACTTAATTTATGTATCGTGTGCCTCGTTCAAACTCTAGATTCAACTGTAGAAAGGATGGAAAGGGACCCAAGTGTCTGCACAGGCTGCAATAATCAAATCACAGTATTCCAAGTAAGAAAGAACTTGCATTTATATCGTGCCTTTCGTGACTTCAAGATGTCCCAAAGTGCTTTACAATCAATTAAGTACTTTTGAAATGTAGGTACTGTTGTAATGTAGTAAACGCAGCAACTAATCTGTGAACAGCAAGCTTCCACAAATAGCTATGAGATAACAACCAGATAATTTGTTTTAGTGATGTTGGTTAAGGGATAAATAATTGCCAGGACACCGTCGAGAACTACCCTGCTCTTCTTCAAAGTGTCATGGGATCTTTCATATCTACCTTCTGACTCAGAGGCAAGAGTGCTACCCACTGAGCCAAGATTGACATCTATACTGATACTGTAATGGATACTTTTTTTTTAAACAAAAAATATCAACTTGACTTTGGATCCTGAGGAAGATATACTGTGGACTGAAATCTTACACTGAAGACAAACTTTAATAGACTTAACTGCAGACCATTGCTTATTTAGAAGGTCTGCAAAATATAAACTTCCAATAATTAAGAATAATCTGAAGATTTTCATAAATCTTCACACAACAAATTTTAAGAGGCTGGGTTAGAACTGTGTTCTATCACCCCTAAAACCTGGGATTAAAGCAGTCAGATTAATGGAATGAAAGTCGGCTCTTCGATAGGAACATAATGAGTTTGGTCAGTCCTAACTCAGGACCTGTAATAGTCACAGAGCCACAAGCACAAAGCTATTCACAATTCCATCCTGACAATCTCACATAGGGAGGCTATTAAGATCACTGGTTCAGAAAGTGGAAAAATTAACACTGGTACAGAATGACGTCCTCTTCTGAAGTTGACAATTGTTGGGGAAAATGTCAAGGAATTTTACTCTACATCTGGACCGTGCTATACTTGACCTCCGTCTATTTGATGCTGGCACTTTGTGCCGAAAGTAAAAGTCTCCATTCACCAGCATTAAGATCCCTCACTTTTAATTTTCCCTTCGCAATATTGCACATTGGCATTCAAACACATTATACCACAAGATGCCACTCCTGCAGTCGCCAACACATAAAATGATCATTCCCAACCATACCATCCTAAGCAGGCATAAAGAAAAAAGGCTCGACAATTCAGCAACAGAGGACAATAACCATGGAAAAGGTTCAGTCTCTCAGACAAACTGAATGTCCAGTGCAGGGCGGGGAAAGAGAAGGGCAGCTCAGGAGACGGAGAAAAATAATATACAAATTGCGCTCTGAAATAAATTTAATGAAAAGAAAATAATCTTGCATAAAATATTTGAACAGTCTCTAAAGTCCCAAGACAAAAAAATAGATTTGACATATCCCTTCCCAAAAAAAAGTGTGTGTGGGGGGGGGTGCAGGGGTGGAGAGGGAAGAAGTCAAGCACTGGCAAGACCCAGTCATTAGCCTCTGGGGATGTGCATACCACTGGATAATTTGTCCAAACGTCATAAGCAATTTTCCAAACTCAAACGTTAAGCAAGAGTTTTAAAACATCTGTAACAAATACTTGTGTTTAGAGTTTTCTACTTTGTTGACCTTTGATCCAACACTGTATGCGGCACTAAATTCAAGTTCAAATTTTCTCTGCGAGGAGGAAACCTGATCTTTATGCCAGTAGCCATCTGTATGGTACAAGATCAAACGATGGTTCTGTAATGTTCAAAGTCATATGTTCCAAATCTATTTCTGCTGCCTGTATATTTATCTATAATTGGCTTCACCAAAAATGGGCTTCTCTTGGGACATCTGGCCTTGAAACGTTCACCTTCACACTGAAGTACTCAGTATCTCAAATAGGTTTTTTTTGTGCAAAAAACTGTTTTCCAACAGCCCTGGCTTCACGGGTGGCATGCTTTCTACCAGAAACCGCCGCTTTAAAAAAAAATCCAGAAGTCAAATTCCCACTTTCTTGTCAAATTTTAAACATTTGAACAAACGTGTACAAATTCACTGCAGTATCATTTCGGGCTCGGATCACGTGCATGAAAAATGTTTACATTATATACAGTGAGATTTCAATTTTTCCATACAAAAATTAAGCTAGTGGCAGCATACGATATTCAAGTACAACAACAATTGAACCAAAACATCGAGCCATGATCAAATGCGACGGATTTTTAAAACTATGCAAAAGCCATTCGTGTGTTTATTAAGAAATCAGCAGCACAGCAATTATAACACTGCTGAGAAACAGCAGTTCCAAACAATGAGCTTTTACACCAATGACCTTTCACACGATATTTTGTGTAGGAAACACAAATGAATTACCTCCAATTATAACTTGCCACCACTCCACTAAATTTGAATGTATTCTTTTTCTTTCCATAATAAGTTTGCATCTGTGTGCCATAATCAAGCGAAGGGAACCAGACTGTGTCTCCAACTTTCTATTCAAGTTCAGGAACAATGGCCACCTGCCTAGTGCACGTGAAAATATACAGCAGCATAAGGAAGGCAAAGGGTAGAAATGTGCAAAGGGAGGAGAATGTGCAACAGGGGACAGGGCAAACTTGGAAGATTTCTGTGATCTCTGTGGGCAAAATATTATTAGGATCTATGGCCACAATTTCTTGTTTAGTGAATATTTATATTTAATAAATTGCTCAACACTTTTGAAATATCCAAGGGCGTTACCATTTCGCTTTTCTTTTCTGTAAACTAATTGTGACTAGAAAAAAACCACTACCGTGGAATGCAGCTACGGTTGAAATACTCGCAGCCAGTTTATATTGTAATCATGTCCAGTGCATGAACCTACATAAAACTGCACAGAATGATATAGAAATTACAACATAGCAATAGGCCATTTGGCCCAACCAGTCCATGTTGCCGTTTATCCTTCACACAAGCAGCAGTCCGAATCGCAAGTGGCTGCCCCGTTCCAATATCCCTTTCTTACCCATCCCTTCAACCAGTTATATCATATATTCTAAATGTTGACATGGTCTCTGCTTCATCAGCCAGTGGCTCAGTTGGTAGCACCCTTGCCTCTGAGGCGGAAGGTTGTGGGTTCAAGTCCCACTCCAGAAACTTGAGCACAAATATCTAGGCTGACTCTCCAGTGCAGTGCTGAGGGAGTGCTGCACTGTCGGAGGTGCCGTCTTTCAGATGAGACGTTAAACCAAGGCCCCACCCCGTCTGCTCTCTCAGGTGGACGTAAAAGATTCCATGGCACTATTTTGAAGAAGAGCAGGGGAGTTATCCCCAGTGTCCTGGCCAATATTTATCCATCAATCAACATCGCTAAAACAAATTATCTGGTCATTATCACGTTGCTGTTTGTGGGAGTTTGCTTTGCTGTGTTTCCCACATTACAACAGTGACTACACTTCAATAAAAAAGTACTTCATTGGCTGTAAAGTGCTTTGGGACGTCCGGTGGTTGCAAAAGGCGCTATATAAATGCAAGTCTTCTTCAATCACCAACTCCAGTAGTGCATTCAACAGCCTTACAGCCATAGTGTGGAGCATAAAACGGCACACAGCACTTCTCTAACTGTGGTCTTACGAAGGTTTTATAGCGATTCACCATTATTTCTGAACTTGTATATCCTATACCTCTTGCCATAAAACCCAGTATGTCATTATATCGACTTGCAGCTTTTAAAGCCTTGTGAATTTGATCGCCCAAATCCCTCTTCGCTTCCACATCACCCCAACCTTCCCCCAAAGAATCATTACTTTTATTAATCAAAATCTATCTCACACTTGCTGACATGGAATTCCACCTGCCACTTGTTTGCCCTCAACTTATTAATACCCCCCTTATAGCTAGTTTGATCCTTAGAATTATTTACTACACCACCTATTTTAGTGTAATCTGCAAATATGGACACTACTCACTCTAGCCCGATATCCAAATCATTGATTTACACATTAAACAGAAGTGGTCCAGAACAGAACCCTGTGGGTCACCACTATCCACTTCTATCAACTCTGAGTAACTGCCCATAACACTTAGGGGGTGATTTTGCCAATGGGGACGTGATGGAGGCGGGACTGCTGCTTGACGGGTTTTAGTCCTGCCTCCATCGACGTCCGGCCAACCCACGCTATCTTCCCTCGATTGACCTTGGGGCGGGCTTAGCAGGCCAATTAAGGGACAGCCGGTGACAGAGAACGTCAGCGTATGACGTTTCATCTGTCAAAAATTTTTGACAGATGAATTGTCATCGTTTGACAGCTCTGTGAAGCTGTTAAACACTGACAATCTGTCTTCTAAGTGGAGTCCTTTACTCAAGACTCAATTAGAAAGCTTTCCTAAGCAGAAAGCAGAAGGCTGCTGCATTTAAGAATGCAGCGGCCATTCTGCTTTCTCTGCTAGTGAGATGAGGCAGCTCCGCAGCCTAAAGGGATGAAGCCTGGAGGAAGAAGCAAAGGTAAGTAATCTTATTAAAACACTCTACACTCACCTCACACACTTACCTCTCCACACTTGCACTCATCACTCACCTGCACAGCGCACTTTTCGGCCCCTCTGACCCCCACAGACCCACGGCTCACCTCGCTGCCGTCGGGAAGCCCACACTTTAGGTGGCAAAATAGGGATTAGCCAAAAAACTGCCCGTTAACTACCTGTTAACAGGCAGTTAATTGGCACCAATCCCCTTTCCGCCTCGAGGACACGGGACCCGGCGCGGGTCGGGTACCCGCCTCCTGGGAAGATGGCACGGAGGCGGGTTGGGGGCGGGATGGGTACCCACTCCCAGATTCTGCCATTTTCCCGGCAGTCCCGCCTCCCCAGGGCTGGCAAAATCGCCCCCTTAATCTCTGCGCTCCTCCAATTCTGGCCTCTTGCACATCCCCGATTTTAAACGCTCCAGCACTCGCAGCCATGCCTTTAGCTACCTCGGCCCTAAGCTCTGAAATTCTCTCCCTAAACCTCTCCGCCTCTCTCTCCTCCTTTAAGACGCTTCTTAAAGCCTACCTCTTTGACCAAGCTTGGATCAGTTGCACTAATATCCCCTTGTTTGGCTCAATGTCAAATTTTGTTTGGTAACGCTCCTGTGAAGCGCCTTGGGACATTTTACTGCATTAACGGCGCTATATAAATGCAAGTTGTTCTTGTTGTAACCAGTTTTTAATCCAATTCGCTACCTTTCCCCAAACTCCATACCCTGCAATCTTCTCCATTAGCGTCTTGTCAAAAGTTTTCTGAAAGTCTATGTTCACTATATCCACTGCATTTCTTCCATCCACCATATCTGTCACCTCCTCGAAGATTTGTCAAACATGATCTTCCTTCCTGAAATCCGTGCTGGCTGCTTCTAATTATTTTCTCTTCATCTAGACATTTAATAATTTCATCCTTCTTAAAGACTCCAAAGTTTTCTCTACCACGTATGTTAAACTGACTGACCTGTAGTTACTCAAGTTAGCTCATCGGCATTTCCCGCAGGACCTTTGTGTGTATCCCGTCAGGTCTCAGCTTTAGCTTAACTAACTTTTCTAATACTTTCCTTTTACAGCATTTATTAATCCTCATGTCACTTGTAACCAATATCCTACTCTTTGGTAAACACTGATATAAAATACTTGTCAAGTATCCCCGCCGCTTTATCCTTTACTAACTCACTATCTTCTCCTCTCGGGGGTTCCACAGCACACTTAACGATTCTTACTTTACTGATTTATTCGGAGAATATTTTACTGTTATTTTAACATTTTTTAAGATTCTCCCCATATTGTCTCTCTTAGCCTCTTTCCTTATTTTTCTCATATTCTCTCTTATTCTTATGCCAAATGCCCCATATACCCTCTTCAACTTCAGTTTGTTTCCAAACTCTTTATTCATCCGTGGAATCCCAAAACTCAAGGCTGTCTCCTTTATAACAGCATATATTTATTTCACACCTTTGCAATCTCCTTTTTAAAAAAGTGTCCCATTGTTGATTTGCAGTCCTTTGTGCCAATTTCTCTTTGATTGATCCCTGGGATGAGAGGGTTGCACTATGAGGAGAGATGGAGTAGAGTGGGCCTATACGCTGTGGAGTTTAGAAGAATGAGAGGCGATCTCATTGAAACATAAGATTCTGAGGGGAATTAACAGGGTAACATCTAAGGTAGCTCAGTGCACATCTTTCTAACATCTGACCGAAACCAATCTGGTGCCCTTGTTTTTGTACTAACTTTCTCCCTTTCTATTTGAACTTTTAAACTATATTTTATTATGATCACTACCCTGAGGTGCACACCCACGTTAAACTTATCTACCTAATCCATTTCATTGCTTACAATTGGATCCAGCAATACCTCTCCCTTGTAGGCATACAAACATACTGCTTGAGGAAGGAGTCCTGCATACATTTTAGCATTGTACAGTGCTGAAGTGTAAAAATGGCTCACTAGATTGATTCCTGGGATGAGAGGGTTGCACTATGAGGAGAGATGGAGTAGATTGGGCCTATACTCTCGGAGTTTAGAAGAATGAGAGGTGATCTCATTGAAACATACAAGATTCTGAGGGGGATTGAGAGGGTAGATGCTGGGAGGTTGTTTCCCCTGGCTGGAGAGTCTAGAACTAGGGGGCAAAGTATCAGGATATTTAAGACTGAGATGAGGAGGAATTTCTTCACTCAGAGGCTTGTGAAACTTTGGCATTCTCTACCCCAAAGGGCCGTGGAATCTGTATCGTTGAGTACATTCAAGGCTGAGATAGATTGATTTTTGGACTCGAGGTGAATCAATGGATATGGAGATCGGGCGGGAAAGTGGAGTTGAGGTCGAAGATCAGCCATGATCTTACTGAATGGCGGAGCAGGCTCATGGAGCTGTATGGCCTACTCCTGTTCCTAATTCTTATGTTCTTATGTTAAAAATAATGTGGAACCAGGCCTCCTAAAAATGCTACCATAATATGCCATATCACAAAATGGAGAACAGTTCAACTGAACTATTGCAGACCTGTGCTATGTTTTTCAACTTAAAAAAGACAAACGGCTCCAACGAGATAAAAATAATAAACTGCTGAAAAATAATAAGCAATAGGGCCTTCCGCTTGATAATCTGGTGTGCGAAATCATAAGGCTCCATCTTTGAATGTTAAAATTTGGAATTTCATTCACTTTTCTCTGTTTATTCCTCCCGTCCCAATCAATGAGTGGGCAATTAAAATCTCCTCGAACAATAATTTTATTATTCCTACTCATCTCCCTGATCTGTCTACAGATTTCTCTTTCCATTTCTGTCCTTAATTATATGGTCTACAGCAATGTTTCCTTTAGGCCACACAGCACTCTGGAGATCCCACGCAGCCAGCTTTTAAAAGGAAAAAAAACGCATGCGCGGAATTTTGAATGGGCCCGTTAAAGGGGCCGCGCATCCCAAAAATAAATTAGAAGGAACATTAGTGGGATTGTACTGCAGCCCAACGTAACAATCTTTTATCTTTAACTCTGATTTTTTTTGTATACATGAGTCCTCTCTACAGCACGTATTCCCTCCTTCCTTACCTATTCTGTCTTTCCTAAATATATTGTAACCCAATATATATTTTACACTCCGAACCAGATTGCAAACAAGTATCTGTTTGTGCTATTAAATCTTTACCTGCCTGTTGCTTCTAATTCCACCAGTTTATTTCCCACACTCTGAACACTGCAATACATGCCCTTCAACATTTTAGCTGTATTTAATGCTACTTATTTCCCCTTATTTTTTGTCTAAGCTAGCTCCTCATTATTTTACCTCAGTCTTTTCCCTACTTATAACTGAACAATTTGATTTTCCTCCTCCCTTTATCCCTTCTGTCTCATTTGCTAAAGTCTTTTTATTTGCATTTTAACTTCACCTATTTTGACCTTCTCTACTTGCTTTTTCTGATTATTTTATTTTCCCAGTTCACCTTGACTTCATTTTGCCAGTCTATTAGCTCCCTTCTGTTCAGATAAAGCCCATCCTCAAGGAATAGCTCCAATCTTCCCCAGAACTGGTGCTGATGTCCCCCAGAAAAGGGAAACACTCTTCCTGACATGTGTTGAGCCCTGTCTTTCCGGAAGAGACATTAATCCAAGGCCCCGTCTGCTCTCTCAGGTGGACGTAAAAGATCCCATGGCATTACAACAGCAACTTGCATTTATATAGCACCTTTCACATAGCAAAACGTCCCAAGGCGCTTCACAGGAGCGATTATCAAACAAAATCTGACACCGAGCCACATAAGGAGACATTAGGGCAGATGTGGTAGGTTTTTAAGGAGCGTCCTCAAGGAAAAAATGAAAGGTAGAGAGGTTAAGAGCTTAGGGCCTTGGCAGCTGAAGGCATGGCCACCAATGGTGGAGCGATTAAAATCCGGGAATGCGCAAGAGGCCAGAATTAGAGAAGCGCAGATATCTGAGGGTTGTAGGGCTGGAGGAGATTACAGAGATAGGGAGGGGAGAGGCCATGGAAGGGTTTGAGAACAAGGATGAGAATTTTAAAACTCGAGGCTAACCTTAACCGGAAACCAATGTCAGTCAGCGAGCACAGGGATGATGGGTGAATAGGGCTTGGTGCAAGTTAGGACACGGGCAGCAGAGTTTTGAACGACCTCAAGTTTACAGAGGGTGGAAGATGGGAGGCCGGCCAGGAGTCCGTTGGAATGGTCACATCTCGAGGTTTCGAAGAATAATATGGGAGTTCTCCCTGGTGACCGGGCCAACATTTATCCCTCAACCAAGATCACTAAAACAGATTATCTGGTCATTATCTCATTGCTGTTTGTGTGATCTTGCTGTGCGCAAATTGGCTGCCATGTTTCCTTTCATTACAACAGTGACTACACTTCAAAAATACTGAATTGGCTTTAAAGTCCTTTGGACCGTTCTGAGGTTGTGAAAAGCGCTATATAAATGCGGGTTCTTTCTTTAATTTTCCTATCCTTCCCTATTCTAGCACATGGCTAGGGGAGGAATCCAAAGATTACCGCCTTTGAAATCCTTCTCCTTAAGTCAGTTTTATAATCTCAACTCCTTTTGCAGGACTTCAGGCCTTTCTTTTCCTACATCATTGGCTCCCACATGGACCATGATAGCTGGCTGTTTTCTCTCCCCTTCCATAATCTTTTCCAGTCTTTCTGAAATGTCCCTTACCCTAGCATCCGGGACTCTCGGTCTGGACTGCAAAAGATAGTGTCTGCCCCTCAAGTCCATTATTACTGCATTCCAAACTGAATTGCTAACCTGCCACTCTTGAACCTGTTTTTCTTAGTGCATTTGTAATCCATTTGATGGTCCTGCCCATCCTCCCCACAGGAAGCAAGTGCTTCAGATTTATTGGTGAGGATAATCTGCTCTGGCTGTTCCTCCTCACTTATCCCTGACCTGTGTATAGTCGCCACTCCTTCTTCTACCACTTGAAGCTTGCTTTCTCAGCAGGGTGACTACTCTGACATTCGTGCTCGAAAAAGCTCTCTCCCTCCCTGATGTGTCAGATTGTCTTCAGCCTCAATTTCTGAGATCTTCATCTGAAGTAATTACAGTTAGAGAAACTTGATGTCCGCAACCAGTTCTGCTCTTCAAAACCCCCCACACCCTGCAGCAACCTCCATCACTGTCCCTTCCTGTGTGGCCATTCTTACTACAATGTTAGTTAAGTTATAGTTACGTTTTCACCTACTTCATTTCAATTAAACTACTCTGCTCCTAATTCCTGGTCTATCCAGATTTCAAATTATGATACATGAAAGAAGAAAAAAAATCACCTATGCTAGTCAGCAGTCATTCCACACATCACTTACAGCTTATCCGATTTATTTAATCTCCAGAGAGCAAGTCACGCTAAATTTCTCCCCAACAAAGATAATTAAGGAAAATTCCAGAATACCAGTCTAACCTTAAGCTCCCCATTATATAACCCTGACTGGTTCCATCACAGATACTTCTATGGTCCCGGCAGCACAGGAATAATTATCTTCATTGAACTCGTACTCTATCTACAGTTCTACAGTTCCCTATATATCTTCAATCCCATTCCAAACAAAATATTTTTCCTAACTTTGTTAAGATGTTAATCTACATTATTTGCAAATATTTCAAACAAATCCCAACAGACCTCACTCATCATCAGACCATGTAACATCAGTAAGAAATCAAACATTACTGACATTAATTTTCTACTAAACCTATCGTTCCCAGTCGTTATATTCATTAGCTCATCTTTCAGTAAATCGCATTGTAGGCTGAAACACGTTCCTGATGCCCATCCATGCTTATAAATTAGTTTTAAAACTGGCAGTACTTTTAAAATGTAATTCTCACTAAAAGTCTTAACATTCAGGAGCTCAGCAGTGACAAGAAATTTGATAAACTGTAAATATCATCACAAACAAATAGCCAATGCTAGCTCACCTGTGCATCATCCTTCAGCTTCAGGATGCATTCCATAGTGTTTATGGTGATGACAACGGGCTCGGAGCCCAACTTTGTCCATGGCACGTGAATCCTTAACTCATGAATGTGTCCACTCAAGAAAGTGAATGGCAACTTCAGCTCCTGAAAAAAGCAACAAAATTGAAATTAAGCCAACTGTTTTGTTCACTGGGAAATAACTTGCTCAATATGCTGATGTTCCAGAGGTGCAATTTTTTTTATTACCAAACTACAGAGTAAAGAATTTCACACTACGAACAAAAATACATTGTTACTCGTGATCACTGGCCATTGGTCACTGTGTGACAAAGAGTATAAGAGCAGGAAATATAAAAGAAATGAGATAGGCATGATTGCCAAACTTTGTAGCCTTGCTTACACAACATTCTGGAGGGTATATTCATTAATTTAAAGGAACAGCATTAGTTACTTCAAGGGATAATTTCGATATTAATTGGACAGAATCATGCTAAAACAAATAAATTCATGAATATCAATTAGACCCAACTAAATAATGGATTAAATCAAATATTTTTCTCATTCATTCGAAAGTCATCGTTATAAAAACATAAGCATTAGGAGGAGTAGTAGGCCATATGGCCCCTCGAGACTGCTCCGCCACTCAATAAGATCTTAGACCTCAACTCCACTTTCCCGCCCGATCTCCATACCCCTCGATTCCCCTAAAGTACAAAAATCTATCTATCTCAGCGAGTCAGCATCCACAGCCCTCTGGGGTAGAGAATTCCAAAGGTACACAACCCTCTGAGTGAAGAAATTCCTCCTCATCTCGGTCTTAAATGGCCGACCCCTTATGCTGAGACTATACCCCCTAGTTCTAGACTCTCCAGCCAGGGGGAAACAACCTCTCAGCATTTACCCTGTCAATCCCCCTCAGAATCTTATATGTTTCAATGAGATCACCTCTCATTCTTCTAAACTCCGAGAGTATAGGGCCATTCTACTCAATCTCTCCTCATAGGACAACCCTCTCATTCCAGGAATCAATCTAGTACATATGCACTAATTTCAAACATTCTTTTTAAAATTCTGATCACTCTACACACCCTTCCCCATACTGTACTAAACGTCGATATAATTAAAAGTCTAGTTTTGAGCAGGCATCCATTGATCACACCTTTCAAAGGCATCACGTCTCAGGGCAGTAAAACTCAGTGAGTAGCTGAATTAAGGTCTTATCTGTTAAGTCACCAATTAAGTACTGAATTGGCTAAACAGGAATGAAGCAAAAACTGTTCCATTCAACCAGCAAGTGCCAATGAGTAATGAATAAGCAGCAGAAACTCTGCAGATTGCTCAAATTTATTTTGAAAGCTACCAATCCCAAATTGGCAATAGCAGGAACCAACTAAATGCTCAAATAATCCTGCGGCATTAATTTGAACCACCATCTTTAATGTTGCTAGCCCATGGGGAAAAAAACAATTCAGAATAATACGTTATTATTACTCAGAATTTCCGGTTACATTGTAAAATCCTGTAAAAGCATCTTCTCTGAGAGGGCTACTCATCCGTTGGGAGCCTGGGGTTTAAATTTGGACTACTGGCTGAAACTTTAATTATCGAGTGGGTTCGTTCTTCATTTTCCCTGCTCAATTGGCTGCAGTGCACTTTGGCTCCACCGCCTCGAATTCGAAGAACCCGACCGATTCGCCACGGCCAATTTGACATGCCCCGAGCCATTCCCAGCCAGTCCCATTCCCAACAAGTCCCATTCATGGCACCCAGCCCAGAAAGCTTCTCACCAGTCAGTCATTCTTCACCTGTGGCATTCACATCAGCAGTTGCTGAGTTCAGCTCTCCGGCTGTACTTGTCAATTGCAGACACAGGAGCAGAGCCAAACTCGGCAGCTGATGAGAAACCACAGGTGGAGAAGGACTTGGAAGGGAATTACTCAGGGCTGGTTAAGAGGCTTGGAAATAACTCCGGGCAGGCCAGGCCAGGATGAAAAGTTCTCCCAAGTGCTTCTTGGACTGTTCACACAGATACTGAGGAACTTGAGGGTCATAGTCATAGAGTTATACAGCACAGAAAGAGGCCCTTCGGCCCATCGTGTCCGCGCCGGCCATCAAGCCCTGTCTATTCTAATCCCATTTTCCAGCACTTGGTCCGTAGCCTTGTATGCTATGGCGTTTCAAGTGCTCATCTAAATGCTTCTTGAATGTTGTGAGGGTTCCTGCCTCTACCACCCTTTCAGGCAGTGAGTTTCAGATTCCAACCACCCTCTGGGTGAAAAAGTTTTTCCTCAAATCCCCTCTAAACCTCCTGCCCCTTACCTTGAAACTATGCCCCCTGGTTATTGACCCCTCTACTAAGGGGAAAAGTTCCTTTCTATCTACCCAATCTATGCCCCATATAATTTTGTACACCTCAATCAGGTCCCCCCTCAGCCTTCTCTGCTCTAAGGAAAACAACCCCAGCCTGTCCAGTCTCTCTTCATAGCTGAAGCGCTCCAGCCCAGGTAACATCCTGGTGAATCTCCTCTGCACCCTCTCCAATGCAATCACATCCTTCCTATAGTGTGGCGACCAGAACTGCACACAGTATTCCAGCTGTGGCATACATAGGGAGGCGGGGGGGGGGGTGGTAAAAAGTGGAAGAGGGAGGGAGAAAAAAGCAAACCAAAAGGAGAAGAGAATAAAGATAGGGGGGGGGAAAGAGAGACAGACAGACAGATGTGGATGGGGACCATGACAGAGGGTGAGGTGAGAGGGAACAGACACAACCAGAAGGTGAAGAGAAAGAGTAACAGAAAGAAGGGCGAAGAGAAAGGCACGCTGGAAACTCCGATACTACTTCAACAGATTTGCTAACACCAACCATGTGCATAACTAAGAAGTGATACTGTGATAAAGATCCTCTATAAAAAAATATTTCTGTAAGCCTATTCTCGGCCCATCTAAGGAAATATATATCAATTGGGACCACGAGTTTGAATGCAATCTAGTCAAAGTTAGAAAGGCTTGAACTATCTCCTTAGGCTATAATCACGTGATCTGGTGGACTGATTGAAGAAGATCATTCTTAGAAAAGTAAAACGCCTTGCTCCAAAAAGCTACAGACAACCAATGAAAGTTTTGGGGGGGCTACTTGCTGAAATAAAGAAATAGCCAGTGAAAGGCTGGTCAGTAATCAAGACCTCAAAAGTGGCAAGGCCATGAGGGATGCCAAGGTCGAGATGGTGGCCATTGGTGTGGGTGGGGAAGTTGATGTGAAGAATATATTACACAGAAATGGAATAGGGTTCAGTGCTGACAAAAGGACAGAGAAGGTAGAAGAGAAGGAGCAAGGGGAGTTAAGATGGAGAGAAATGTCCAGCAGTATGAGCAATCACTCTGTGCAAAGTCTAAGCGGGGCGATGTCGACAAGGAAACAGGAGAGTGATAAAACGACAAGAACTCAAAATGAAAGACGGAAGGGATAGGAGAGGTTGAGGTGCTCAAAAGGGGAATAGGTGCCTGAGAAGTAGGGGAGAACTTATCGTCACAGGAGCCAGATTGACAGCACAGCATTATTTGGCAGGATTGTGCAGCGAGAAGGGAGGCTTCAACTCTCTCCCCCAATAGGCTATGGATGCTGAGTCAACTTAAATTTTCAAGACTGAGATTGATACATTTTTACAATAACAAAATACTGCGGATGCTGGAAATCTGAAATAATAACAGAAAATGCTGGAAATACTCAGCAGATCAGGCAGCATCTGTGGAGAGAGAAACAGTTAATATTTCAGGTCAACAATGACATCGACCTGAAGCATTAACTGTTTCTCTCTCGATAGATTTTTGTTAGGTAAGGATATCATGGGATGCACAGCAAAGACAGGAAAATTGAGTTCAGGTACAGATCAGCCACGATTTAATTGAATGGTGGAACAGTCTTGAGAGGCTGAAAGGTCTCTTTCTTGTGTTCCTATATTCAAATGAAGGGTAAGGAGTCACTACCCAGAAGCCAGGTTTCTGTCAGCACGAGGATGCCAAAAGATTTACCCACAATGAAGCCACGGATAGTGAGGGTCTTGTCTGCGAGGGAGCAAGCATTCTGCAGGGCGATACGGAGGGGAGCAGCAGTTGACAGCCCACTAGGAGGGCTGGGGAGAGGGCAGTGGATGCTGAAAAGGAAATGGGAGGTAGAGAGGAGATTAAGTTCTAAGGAGTGAGCTGGGCAGGTTGGTCACCTGGACTTTGAGATAAGGCAGTTGGATTGCAACTTTGGGACAACCAGCGACAGATACCTCAACGGGCACACCAGAGGATAGCAACATTTAAATTGCGCCTTTCACAACCTCAAAGCGTCCCAACACGCTTTACAGCCAATGAAGTACTTTTTTTGAAGTGTAGTCACTGTTGCAATGTAGGAAATGCAGCAGCCAATTGCTCACAGCAAGCTCCACAAACAGCAATGTGATAATCACCAGATAATCTGTTTTTGTTATGTTGATTGAGGGATAAATTTTGGCCAGGACACCGGGTATAACTCCCCTGCTCTTCTTTGAAATAGTGCCATGGGATCTTTTACGTCCACCTGAGAAAGCAGACGCCCTCAGTTTAACATCTCATCCGAAATACGGCACCTCCGACAGTGCAGCACTCCCTCAAGCACTGCACAGGAGTATCAGCCTAGATTTTTGTGCTCAAGTCTCTGGAGTGGGGCTTGAACCCACAACCTTCTGACTCAGAGGCGAGAGTGCCACCCACTGAGCCACGGCTGAGCAAAGGGAGGTCGTGGACTCAGCCAGAAGTATCTCAAACCTGGGACAGCAGCAGGAGAAGCGGCTGGCAAGAAGTAGAATCAGGTGGGTTAGGGAGCAAGAGCAGCCGTTGCCAAATAGAAGAAAAAGTAGGGTCAAAGGCAGAGGCGAGAGCAGATGGGAGAGAGACATACAGACAGGGAGATTGAAACACGACTGAGGGTTGGCCAAGCAGAAGAGGCTTAGGACTGGGGTCACAGTCAAGAAGCGTGCAACTAAATAAAAGAAAATTTTAACCCACAAAGTAGCTTCCGTGAATACCAAGCAAACTAGTCTCATTTGGAGGATGAACTACTTCCCAAAGCAGGAATTGTCGCCCTATTGTGTGTGTGTAAATTGCAAAAGAAATATTGCGCATTCTTAACAAGGTAATTTTGTTTAACTTCCCAGTAAACTGCTTTACTTCAGATGCTAGTTCCATAATCGTTCAAGCCAGCATTTATAGTGATTATAATGTTACTGATATTTAGACAAATTTCATAAACTCGACTGAAAACCATTAGAAATATTAAGTTCGCCCACTGGTAGTGGCGATAATAAATCACCATTCAATTGACCAATGGTTTTAAAAACAGAACTTAAATCCTACAAAACCTGGAACTTGCTACCACAAGGAGTAGTTGAGGCGAATAGCATAGATGCATTTAAGGGAAAGCTGGATAAACACATGAGGGAGAAAGGAATAGATGGATATGCTGATAAGGGGAGATGAAATAGGGTGGGAGGAGGCTCGTGTGGAACATAAACACCGGCATGGCACAGTTGGGTCGAATGGCCTGTTTCTGTGCTGTACGCTCCATGTAAAGGTTTTTTTTCTATGTAAACAAGAAATCAAGATTCATGCATAAAAAAAATTCACAAGAATTTAAAATAAGATGCAAATAAAAAATGCAATTAAAATGAGAAATTTGAAGTCAAAAATCAGATAAATAAAAAAATCACCTGAAGAATGCACTTCATATTAAACAATTTTAAATGTTTTTAACTTTTCTCTTTTCCTGATGTTAGAGAATTCTTCTGTAAAATATTTATGCAGTATAAACACATTAAAGACTAAGAGCATGCACTAAGATCAATGATGCAGCATGGAGGACCACAAGTGCAATGCAAGTTTGATTTTCATGCAGTCGCATGCCCTTCCTAGCCAATTAGGGCTTGACTAACGTTTATACAGGAATAATACAAGTTCTCACAGTTTGCACTCTTATGCCTCTAATGAAACTCATTTTCTATTTTGGAGGACAGAGGGGTCTGCAGTGTTGAAAGCGGCGCTGAGATTGAGGAGGATAAGAAGGAACAGCGACCCAGGGTCACAATCACACAGGATTCTGTTAATGACTCTGATCAGTGCGGTCTTGCTGCTGTGGACAGGGCATAAGCCTAACTGGAGAGCTTCATACAGGAGTGGTGGGCAACATATTGTAAATTATGAAATAACAAGAGAAAATGCTGGAAGCACTCAGCAGGCCAGGCAGCATCCGTGGAGAGAGAAACAGAGTTAACATTTCAGATCTGGGACCCTTCATCAGAACTGGAAAAGGTTAGAGATGTAACAGATTTTAAGCAGGTGCAAAGGCAGGGAAAGGGGGGAGGGGAGGGGAGGGGAGGAAGGAACATTCTGTGCTAGGGTAGGAGGCAGGAGAGACTAACTGTTGCAAATGGGGATGGCAGAATCATAAACAGCCTGAAAAATGTGGGCTTGGGGTAATAGTCTGAAATTGTTGAATTCAATGTTGAGTCCAGAAGGCTGTAAAGTGCCTAATCGAAAGATGAGGTGCTGTTCCTTGAGCTTACGTTGAGCTGTAAATTATGGTTACAACAGCAATGTTTCAATTTGTATCAAATGCAGCTGGAGTAATACAAAGATCAGGAATTATGTATAAACTGGATTATGAATAATTAGTTAACCGTTCTGAAGCCGGCATACCGGCAAAAGACCATTAGCTCCACAAAAGGTGGAATTGTACAGACCCAATTTGCTAACTTATTCATGGTAGAATTATTTCTTAAATTCCAGTGTTTAAAATGCCTCCTTGCATAAATATAAATACTGTGCTTCTACCTTTAAAACACGAATTTGAGAGAGGAAAAATGTACAATTTCACAATGCTCCCTCAGAACACTTATAGCCGAGAGGCATTGATCCAAAAATCAATCAGGAAAACTCCGAAAGGTCAGGAACACCTCCATACTTTTCTTTTAAAATCTAACCATAAGTAACTGAAAATTGAAGGAAAATCTTTCCTTCAATTTGCTACGGTTAACTAACCTGGACTGCAATCTGGTTTGCCCCCCAACAGTGCGTAGCAAACTGGGAGGTCACAAAAGGTCAACCAACTATAAACTGGTCTATTAAATAGACTTTACACTGTCATGGAGGGGATTTCCAAGTGTATTCAAGGGCCCATAAATCTGAAAACTAAGGGTTCCAAGCATCACTAACCAGCCATTCTCGATAAGGCCATACTAATGCGTACACTCAGAAATTTACTGTGCAAGTCGAGTGTCCATTAACTTCATGCATCACTGATGTTCATTCAAGCAGTATCTGAAATCAAGTCTGTACCTGCTCCAGCACATCAAGCTTCAGTTCCAGTTTGCTGAGGACCACATCACCTCCCCACAATGACAGCTGAAGATCAGATGGCTTCAGATTCTTGATGTAACGATTTACATAGCTCATCAAGATCGGAGTCACATAGGACTCTAACATTCTGGAAACGTTCTACTGCTGTGAACAACAAAAAAAGCAAAGTGAGATCCACCATTGTCTAACGCTGCATAAGTAATTTATAATTAAGCTTCACAAATATACTCTTATTGCTGATTTCAGCTGCTTTCCCGTGGCACAGCTCATGGATAAGGTGGGGTCCACAGCACAGCTGCGTGTTTACCTGCTAACCTGGCCTGTTGCTTTTGTGCCACTGCTCAGGTATTTTCTGTGGGCAAATGGTCTATGTAGTTGTTGTCAATTGTGCGTTAAATGCTGTTAGTGAAACAAGTCTGCAAATTTCCAGGCTGTCCAGCATGAAACAACTGTTTTTTTTTTAATGTACTGCATATACTTTTGACTGATTTGATGGATGCTCTTAAAATTTTAAAGGGATGGATAGATTTGTTGCTTTTTAAATAAAATATTCAAATTATTTTTTTTACTAAATGGAGCATTTTCTTAAATTGTAGAATCATAGAATAGTACAGCACATGAGGCCGCCATTTGGCCCAACAAGTCTGTGCCGGCTCTTGTGAAGAGCAATCCAGTTAGTCCCACTCCCTCCGCTCTTTCCCCATATCCCAGCAATTTTTTCTCCCTCAAGTATTTCTCCAATTCCCTTTTGAAGGCTACTATTGAATCTGTATCCACCGCCCTATCAGGCAGCGCTTTCCAAATCCTAACCACTCGTTGCGTAAAAAAGTTTTCCCTCATGTCGCCTCCGGATCTTTTGCCAATCACCTTAAATCTGTGGCCTCTGGTCATCGACCCTTCAGCCATTGGGAAACAGTTTCTCTTTATTTACTCTATCTAAACCCTTCATGATTTTAAACACCTCGATCAAATCTCCTCTCAGCCTTCTCTGCTCCAAATCATTTTAATAATATGACTTCCATTACAGGGAACTGTATGTGCAGCTGTTCAGACCATGTGCTTTCACCTCTGGAACCTAATTTTAAAATCCGTCCCAGACAATGATCATCTCCCTGGTTACAAAACAGGTTTGATTTAATACAACTGCCAAATATTGATTCCACATCATTACACTGTTGTAACACATTCACAATTTTCAGAATACACAAGTCACACTTTGCATTTAAAAACTGGCATAAAATTAATTTTCTTCCACTGGCAAATAGCATACGTTGAACATAAGAACTTAAGAAATAGGAGCAGGAGTAGGCCATACAACCCCTCGAGCCTGCTCCGCCATTCAGTAAGATCATGGCTGATCATTGACCTCAACTCCACTTTCCCGCCCGATCTCCATATCCCCTGATTCCCCTAGAGTCCAAAAATCTATCTTTCTCAGCCTTGAATATTCTCAACGACTGAGCATCCACAGCTTTCTGGGGTAGAGAATTCCAAAGATTCACAACCCTCTGAATGAAGAAATTTTCCCTCATCTCAGTCTTAAATGACCGACCCCTTATCCTGAGACTATGACTCCTAGTTCTAGACTCTCCGCCCAGGAGAAACAGCCTCTCAGCATCTACCCTGTCAAGCCCTCTAAGAATTTTATACGTTTTAATTAGATCACCTCTCATTCTTCTAAACTTCAGAGAATACAGGTCCATTCAACTCAATCTCTCCTCATAGGACAACCCTCTCATCCCAGGAATCAATCTAGTGAACCTTTGTTGCAACTCCTCTAAGGCAAGTATATCCTTCCTTAGGTAAGGAGACCAAAACTGTACAGAGTGAGTAGTGAAATAGTGAAGCGGGACCACTTCTCAGCTCTTAGGGAGCTGCTGAACAATTCTGCCAAAACCTATTTCCTGAAGAATCCCTGGGTGCATTGTGGCAAGACCAAATGCCAAATCTTACTGTTACAACCCAATATTTAACATTTATTCTATTCAGCTCCTTCATGGAATCTATTATAAAGGATGCAATAACTGGGCACTTAGAAACTAATAGTAAGATTGGGCAGAGTCAATATGGATTTATGAAAGGGAAATCCTGTTTGACAAACCTATTGGAGTTCTTTGAGGATGTAACTCGTGGAGTAGACAAAGGGGAACCGGTAGATGTGGTGCATCTGGATTTTCAAAGGGCCTTCGATAAGGTCCCACACAAGAGGTTGGTGAACAAAATTAGGGCACATGGAATTGGGGGTAATATACTAGCATGGATTGAGAATTGGTTAACAGACAGAAAACAAAGAGTAGGGATAAACGGGTCTTTTTCAGGATGACAGGCTATGACTAGTGGGGTACCGCAAGGATCGGTGCTTGGGCCCCAGCTATTCACAATCTATATCAATGATTTAATGAGGGGACTAAATGTAACATTTCCAAATTTGCTGATGATACAAAGCTAGGTGGCAGTGTCAGTTGTGAAGAGGATGTGAAGAGGCTTCAAGGGGATCTCGACAGGCTCAGTGAGTGGGCGAGAACATGGCAGATGGAATATAATGTGGATAAATGTGAAGTTATCCACATTGGTAGAAAAAACAGAAAGGCAGAGTATTTCCTAAATGGTGAAAGATTGGGGAATGCAGATGCTCAAAGGGACCTGGGTGTCCTTGTACATGAGTCACTGAAAGTGAATGTGCAGGTGCAGCAAGCCATTAGGAAGGCAAATGGTATGCTGGCCTTCATTACAAGAGGATTTGAGTACAGGAGTAAAGAAGTCTTACTCCAATTATATAGGGCCTTGGTGAGACCACACCTGCAGTACTGTGTACAATTTTGGTCTCCTTACCTAAGGAAGGATATACTTGCCATATGGGGAATGCAACAAAGGTTCACGAGATTGATTCCTGGGATGGCGGGACTGTCACATGAGAAGAGATTGAGTAAACTAGGCCTGTATTCTCTTGAATTCAGAAGAATGAGAGGGGATCTCATTGAAGCATACAAAATGATTACAGGGCTTGATAGGGTGGATGCTGGGAGAATGTTTTCCTTGGCTGGGGAGTCTAGTACCAGGGGCCACAGCCTCAGGATAAAGGGTAGGCCATTCAGGACTGAGATGAGAAGAAATTTCTTCATACAGAGGGTGGTGAATCTTTGGAATTCTCTACCCCAGAGGGCTGTGGAGGCTCAGTCATTGGGTATATTCAAAACAGAAGTCGATAGATTTCTGACTAGTAAGGGCATCAAGGGATATGGCGATAGGGCCGGTGAATGGAGTTGAGGCAGAAGATCAGCCTTGATCTCATTGAATGGCAGAGCAGGCTTGAAGGGCCGAATGGCCTACTCCTGCTCCTATTTCTTATGTTCTTATCTTATGATGGCTCAGTGTTAAAGCTATTGCATATCTAGGCCAAAAGATGCAAAGTATGATTATAAGCCTGTGCTGTATTAGGCAATCTCAGCCTTGGCAGTTGGGAAATTCAGTGACACCACGTGATGTCTGGGAAATTGGAGTTCTGCTGCTGGTGGATTGGAGTGCAAAGTGACTGAAGCAGCTTGGTTAGGGAGAAGGGTGAAACAAATAGCCAAGAGGCCTGCCCCTAATCAGTGTCCAATGACCCTTACTGGGTAGTGTGCTTGTGTGGACATCAGGTGAGGTAAGGATGTAATGCCCAGTCTCCCAGTCAAATCACCTGTCAGCAGTCACCATCTAGCCTTAAACATGAAGACTAGCAACTCGGTAAAGATATGAGAGTATGGGAGCTATGGAAGTGATCACAACACAAGTCGACACCTTTTAGGAAGGACAATAGAACAAATTTGCTCTGAGAAGGAAGGAAGGAGGCAACATAATTCAATTTAAAACTACTCCGTCTATCAAGAAAAAAAGTCAGCAAACAATTAGTGTCCATTCCCAAGTGACTAAATGTGGAGATGCCGGTGTTGGACTGGGGTGGACAAATGTGAGAAGTCGCACAAGCTTGTGATTTCAAATAAAACTGTTGGACTATAACCTGGTGTTGTGCGACTTCTCACAAGTGACTAAAGAGTAGGTAGAGGCAAGAAGCAGGCCACCTGTCCTTTTAGCAACAGGTGGTGACTTTACTGGCACATCTGGGGGAAAACAACAGTCTATTTTGATCACTCGTTTTCCCAATGCTAGGTTAACAATATTTTCTAATTAGCTACATGGACTTACATAGAATTTACAGTCTAGAAACAGGCCATTCGGCCCAAGTGGTCTGTACCGGTATTTGTGCTCCACACAAGACTGTTTATGCTCCAGATGAGCCAGCTTTCACTGTCTTACTGAACTGATGTACATGTTGTAGGTAGGGTTATTATAGCTCAGTAAATGTATGTCTTCCACTCCTCAGCCTGCTTCTGTCCACTTGATTATCATGAGGGATGGGAGAGGGGTTCAAACCAGCCTCTCAGTTTTCGGTCAGATTGACCATCTTGCCTGCGATATAGAACCTTGGTTAGACCACACTTGGAGTACTGTGACTATCTGTGGTTGAAGCGAACAGTATAGATGCATTTAAGGGGAGGCTAGATAAGCATATGAGGGAGAAGGGAATAGAGGCTGATAGAGTTAGATGAGGAAAAATGGGAGGAGGCTCGACAGTCAGCCGTGGCTCAGTTGGTAGCACTCTTGCTTCTGATTCAGAAGGTTGTGGGTTTGGAAGTCCCACTTGGAGTATTATAAAAAAAGATATGGAGGTACTGGAGAAGGTGCAAAAAAGATTTACAAGGATGATACCAGAAATGCGAGGTTATTACTATCAGGAAAGGATGAACAGGCTGGGTCCCTTTTCTCTTGAAAAGAGAAGGCTGAGGGGTGACCTAATAGAGGTCTTTAAAATTATGTAAGGTTTTGATAGAGTAGACACAGAGAGAGTGTTTCCACTTGTGGGGAAGAACATAACTAGAAGCCATCAATATAAGATAGTCACCAAGAAATCAAATGGGGAATTTAGCAGAAATTTCTTTACCCAGAGAGTGGTGAGAATGTGGTTGTGGGTTCCAGTCCCACTCCAGAGTCTTGAGCACAAAAATCTAGGTTGACATTCCAGTGCAGTGCTCAGGGAGCGCTGCACTGTCGGAGGTGCCGTCTTTCAGATGAGACGTTAAATCTGCCCTCAGGTGGATGTAAAAGATCCCATGGCACTATTTCGAGGAAGAGCAGGGGAGTTCTCCCTGGTGTCCTGGCCAATATTTATCCCTCAACCAACATCACTAAAAAAAACACGGATTGTCTGGTCATTATCACATTGCTGTTTGTGGGAGCTTGCTGTGCGCAGATTAGCTGCCATGTTTCCTACATTACAACAGTGACGACACTTCAAAAAGTATTCCATTGGCTGTAAAGCGCTTTGGGACGTCCTGAGGTTGTGAAAGGTGCTATATCAATGCAAGCCTTTCTTTTTTATTTGCTTTCACCTCAGTAATGTCACCTTTTCTCTTTGGTGTACGATTTAGTCATTCTCCACCTCCATCAACATCCCTCAACAAATCAAATTTAATGCTTCTCAACACTGTCTCGTACAAGAGGAATCCTGCTGCCTCAGTAACTTTGCATTCCAATCCACCTGCAGCAGAACTCCATTTCCCAGGCAACACATGGTGTCAAGTGACAATGTGGCACCGCAGATACACAGATCAGCACATTGCTTCGGCAGTATACAATCCAGAATCCAACATTTTTTCAGCCTCAGCGAATTCCCACACAGCGAATCAGCGCCAATGTTTCCCTATCACTTCCCACAAAAGCAGTTCTCTCAGTGCCACAGGCTAAAACCATGCCCCTTTACGTGCAGATTTGTCATATGAAGGGCTCAGTGAGATCTAGTTATGTTCACTTTTCAGAGATCTCTACATGTTGCCCTCTTCCAGCCTTGAGGAATTTGTGAGCATACTGCTCTCTTCTAGTTTTTTGTTCTTTCCGCAAATTGATGGGGACATTTATTATAAGCAGTGCCAAGCGTTAGTGTGATCCTTTGCCTTTCTGATGCATCAAAAAACTTAATTTATTGAGATGATAGCCAAATAGCAGAAAATTAAAATACATCTTTCACACACACACACACACACACACAGCCTTATGGAGGAGCAACAAGTGACCTGCTTCTAATGCTCTTGTCCATGCCACTTTTACATTGGTTTAGGGAGTAGTTTGTGTATGCTGTAAGTGCAAAGTCCACTCAAAGACAACTGATGCTATTCTTTAGCAAAATACTGCGGATGTTGGAAATCTGAAAAAACAACAGAAAATGCTGGAAACACTCAGCAGGGCAGCGATGAAGGGTCCCAGACCTGAAACGTTAACTCTGTTTCTCTCTCCACGGATGCCGCCTGGCCTGCTGAGTGTTTCCAGCATTTTCTGATGCTATTCTTTACTGTGAGTGAAGACTTGGAGATATTGTACGGAGTTACCAATGGGCAAGATGGCACTTGGAGAGGTTTAAGCTAATTAAGGAGAGCCAACACGGATTTGTAAAAGGCAGGTCGTGTTTGACTTTAACTGGGGCTTACAAACGCATGCGTCCGTCTCTGAACTGCGACCATAAACAGATCTGTCAAACGATCAGCAATTTGCATAAATTATATAAAATGGGAGTTTGTTATCTCCCAATATGAAGTGTCCCAACCAACAGAGAGAAACCTGTTACCGAGTTCAGGTTATTCCAACACCCGTTATAACACCAGAAAGCCGAGCAGAGTGAGGTGGGTCGGCCCCCGGGGCAAAGACAGTCTGCCTGCCTGTGGCCAGGTGAGCGGGGAAAGCAGGGCCACAAACTCTGTGTGTGTGCTGTCCTCAAGAGACCCACCTCTGCCAGAGATCACACAAGCACGGCCTGTCATCAGGAGCGGCCAGGCCAGCGGCTCGCTGCAGTCAGCCGCTAACTCCGCTCACACCTTGGAGAGCCGCTGCCTCCTCATCCTCATCACCATCCTCCGCCTCTCCTTCTCCCGTCACCAACGCAACTCTCCCAGGATGACAAACGCCGCACTCTTCCGCTATCCCGAAGTGCAACGCACCGTTCCCGCGCCTGCGCAGCTGCCTGAGCGGCCGGCCGCCCGCCCGCTTGCTTGAAAAACGCGTCACTTCCGCCAACCGCCTCAGCTCGCGCCACGGCCGCCGAGAGGGGAGGGGGGCGGGGCGATGGTGTCGCAGGCGCACTTGAGCCCTGTGTGGGCGGAGCGATGGTGGCGCAGGCGCACTTGCGCCCAGTGTGGGCGCGGTGGCGATGGCGCAGGCGCATTTGCGGCTGCTGTGTGGGCGTGGTGACGGTGGCGCAGGCGCACTTCCGGCAGCTGTGTGGGCGGGGTCACGATGGCGCAGGCGCGCTTGCTGTGCCTTGGGGGCGGGGCCACGGTAGCGCAGGCGTACTTGCGGCGGCTGGCTGTTTTTTCGAGTGGCTCTCAGCGCGGAGAATTGAATGTACCCGACCGATGGCCGAGTGGAAGCGAGCAAACAAACAAACAGGCAAGCAAGCGTTATGATCGGGACAACTGTCCCTCGCTGACTTCCTTCCCCCCCTTCTCCCTCAGCGTCGGTTCAAACTGCAGCCCGAGGCCTCCTCAAGTAGCACCGGCCGGCCAGGGGCCTCGCTTATTGCAGGCGCTGAACCAACTCTTCCCTTCCCCCCTCTGCCAACCAGTCGATGTTGTTCCACGCAGACCACCGAAAGAAACCGGGCCAATTACTATACAAAAGCAAAATACTGCGGATGCTGGAAATCTGAAATCAAAACAAGAAATGCTGGAAACGCTCAGCAGGTCAGGCAGCATCTGTAGAGAGAGAGAGAGAAACAGAGTTAATGTTTCAGGTCGATGACCTTTCGTAAGAACTGGAAAAAGAGATGTACAGTAACAGGTTTTAAACAAATGGGAGGAAAGCACAAAAGGGAAGGTCTGTGCTAGGGCGAAAGGCAGGAGAGATTAAATGACAAAAGTGATGATGGTGCGAGGTGAAAGGAGATGGTGATGGGACAAGTTAAGAAATGAAAGAAGACTCTAGATGAGGTGTAAATGGGAATGATGGAATCATCAACAGCTGCCATGTGAAAAGATAGGGACAGAGGTTATGGTCTGAAATTGTTGAATTTGATGTTGACTCCAGAAGGCGGTAAAGTTCCTTATTCGAAAGATGAGGTGCTGTTCCTCGAGCTTATGTTGAGCTTTGTTGGAACAGTGTATGAGGCCGAGGTCAGAGTGGGTGGAGTGGAAAATTAAAGCGGCAGGCAACCGGATGCTTGGGGTCACGCTTACGGACTGAATGGTGGTGTTCCGCAAAGCAGTCACCCAATCTGTGCTTTGTCTCCCCGTTGTAGAGAAGACCGCATCGTGAACAGCGAATACAGTATAATAAATTGTAAGAAGTATAAGTAAATCGCTGTTTCACCTGGAAGGAGTGTTTGGTGCCCTGGACAGTGGGAAGGGAGGAGGTAAAAGGGCAGGTGTTGCATTTTCTGTTTTTATATTAGTATTACTATGGGTGTGTGTGTGTCAGAGCAGGAACGGGCCATTTCACTTTTCAAACCCGCTTGCCTTCATAAGAAACCAGGCCGGCCATTTTTGTTGTTGGGGGGGGGGGGGTTCATGTGATCGGTGACATTGGACAGTGTGTGTCTGTGCCGGCTGGCACCCGGGCTGAAGCTGCAGGCGCTGTAATAAAAGAAAGACTTGCATTTATATAGCACCTTTCACGACCTCCGAACTTCCCAAAGCGCTTTACAGCCAATGAAGTACCTTTTGAAGTGGAGTCACTGTTGTAATGTAGGAAATGCGGCAACCAATTGGAGCACAGCAAGCTCCCACAAACAGCAATGTGATAATGACCAGATAATAGGGTTTTAAACTAAAAAAGTGGGGGGAGGAGTCAGAAGAGGGGAAATTTAGAAATCTGAAGAGAAAAATCAAGGCAATAGAGCAGTGTAGCGATTTGGGTAAAAATAAGCAGAGTGTGACAGGAAGGGACAGAGAGTTTAACGGTAGCAGTGCCGCAGAGAATGTCAAAGCAAGGAATAATGGTAACAAATTTAAATTAAAGGCTCTTTATCTGAATGCACAAAGCATTCTTAACAGGATAGACGAACTAGTGGCACAAATAGAGATAAATGGGTTTGATCTAATAGCCATTACAGAGACATGGTTGCAAGGTGACCAAGGTTGGGAACTAAATGTTCCAGGGTACTTGACGTTTTGAAAAGACAGGCAGAATGGAAAAGGAGGGGGAGTAGCCCTGATAATAAAGGATGACATAAGGACAGTAGAGAGAAAGGATCTTGGCTCGGAAGGTCAGGAAGTAGAATCAGTATGGGTGGAGATAAGGAATAACAAGGGGCAGAAAACACTGGTGGGAGTAGTTTCGAGGTCCCCTAACAGTAGCTATACCGTTGGACAAAATATTAATCAAGAAATAGTAGGAGCTTGTAACAAAGGTAATGCAATAATCGTGGGAGACTTTAATCCTCATATAGACTGGACAAATCAAATTGGCAAAGGCAGTCTGGAGGACGAGTTCATGGAATGCATTTGGGTCAGTTTCCTAGAACAATACATCATGGAACCAACCAGGGAACAGGCTATTTTAGATCTTGTATTGTGTAATGAGATACAGTTAATTAGCAATCTCATAGTAAAGGATCCTCTGGGGTAGAGTGATCATAATATGATAGAATTTCACATTAAGTTTGAGAGTGACTTGCCTAAGTCCGAAACTAGAGTCTTAATCTTAAATAAAGCTAATTACATAGGTATGAGGGGCGAGTTGGCTAAGGTAGATTGGAAAAATAGATTAAAAGGTAAGGCGGTAGATAAGCAGAAGAAATATTTTTAAGAAATATTTCATAATTCTCAACAAAAACACATGCCATTGAGAAACAAAAACTCCACGGGAAAGGTGATCAATCCGTGGCTAACTAAAGAAGTTAAGGATAGCATTAGATTGAAAGAAGAAGCTTATAATATTGCGAAGAATAGTGGTGAGCCTGAGGATTGGGAGAGTTTCAGAAACCAGCAAAGGATGACCAAAAAATTGATGATAAGGGAAAAAATAGAATATGAGAGAAAACTAGCAAGAAATATAAAAACAGATTGTAAGATCTACTGGTATATAAAAAGGAAGAGTAGCAAAAGTAAACGTTGGTCCCTTAGAGGCTGAGACAGGAGAAATTATTATGGGGAATAAGGAAATGGCAGAAACGTTAAACAAATATTTTGTATCTGTCTTCACAGTGGAAGACACAAAAGCATACCAAAAATGGTGGGGAACCAAGGGTCTAATGAGAGTGAGGAACTTAACGTAATTAATATAAGTAGAGAAAAAGTACTAGAGAAACTAATGGGACTAAAAGCTGACAAATCCCCTGGACCTGACAGCCTGCATCCTAGGGTTCGAAAAGAAGTGGCTGCAGATAGTGGATGCATTGGTTTTGATCTTCCAAAATTCCCTAGAGTCTAGAACGGTCCCAGTGGTTTGGAAGGTAGCAAATGTAACACCGCTATTCAAGAAAGGAGGGAGAGAGAAAACGGAACTACAGACCAGTTAGCCTGACATCAGTCGTCGGGAAAATGCTGGAATCCATTGGTCACGAAGTGGTATCAGGGCACTTAGAAAATCATAACATGATTAGGCAGAGTCAACATGGTTTTATGAAAGGGAAATCGTGTTTGACAAATTTATTCGAGTTTTTTGAGGATGTAACGAGCAGGGTAGATAAAGGAGAACCAGTGGATGTACAGGAAACTCTTTATTAACCGGCACCCAAATATCCGGAAATCTCTCTTAACCGGCAAAATTCTTGAGTAGGTAACCGGGGTTTTCCTTCAACTCTCGTTTAAAATTAACTTTTAAAAAAACCCCGAGGCGTTTGCCTTGTATCGGAGCGTGTAGATTGGGAGGGGAATGTGCAGCCCGGGTAGGCAGCGGACACGACAGATGGTCAGCTGGCGGTCCCCGGGGAGACGGAGCTCCGAATGCTGGCGCATGTCAATGTGTACGGGGCTCTCGTACGTTGGGAGATATAACTCTCCGTTATCCGGACTTTTTGATTAACCAGCACCACGCCGGTCCCGTCGGTGCCGGTTAATAAAGAGTTTCCTGTAGTATATTTGGATTTCCAAAAGGCATTCGATAAGGTGCCACATAAAAGGTTACTGCACAAGATAAAGGCTCATGGGGTTGGGGGTAATATAGTAGCATGGATAGAGGATTGGTTCACAGAAGGAAAACAGAGAGTAGGGATAAACGGGTCTTTTTCAGGTTGGCAGGCTGTAACTAGTGAGGTGCCGCAAGGATCAGTGCTGGGGCCTCAGCTATTTACAATCTATATTAATGACCTAGATGAAGGGACCGAGTGTAATGTATCCAAGTTTTCTGACGATACAAAGCTAGGTGTGACAGTAAGCTGTGCGGAGAACACAGAGTCTGCAAAGGAATGTAGATAGTCTCAGTGGGTGGGTAGTAAGGTGGCAGATGGAGTATAATGTAGGGAAATGTGAGGTTATTCACTTTGGTAGGAAGAATAGAAAAACGGAATATTTTTTAAATGGTGAGAAACTTTTAAATGTTGGTGTTCAGAGAGATTTGGGTGTCCTCGTGCAAAAAACATAGAAAGCTAGAATGCAGATACAGAAACCAATAAGGAAGGCAAATGGCATGTTGGCCTTTATTGCAAGGGGGTTGGAGTATAAGAGTAAGGATGTCTTGCAACAATTGTACAGGGCCTTGGTGAATCAGAATCATAGAAATTTACAGCAAAGAAGCAGACCATTCAGCCCATCGTGCCTGTGCCGGCCAAAAAAGAGCTAAAGAGTACCTGGAGTACTGTGCACAGTTTTGGTCTCCTTATCTAAGGAAGGATATACTTGCCTTGGAGGCGGTACAATGAAGATTCACTAGATTGATTTCTGGGGTGAGAGGGCTGTCCTATGATGAGAGATTGTGTAGAATGGGCATATACACTCTGGAATTTAGAAGAATGAGAGGTGATCTCATTGAAACATACAAGATTCTAAAGGAGATTGACAGGGTAGATGCTGAGAGGTTGTTTCCCCTGGCTGGAGTGTCTAGAACAGGGGGGCATAGTCTCTGGATGAGGGGTCAGCCATTTAAGACCGAGATGAGGATGAATTTCTTCACTGAAGGTTGTGAATCTTTGGAATTCTCTGCCCCAGAGGGCTGTGGATGCTGAGTCGTTGAGTATATTCAAGGCTGAGGTCGATAGATTTTTGGACTCGTGGGAAATCGAGGGATATGGGATCGGGCGGGAAAGTGGCGTTGAGGTCAATGATCAGCCATGATCTTATTGAATGGAGGAGCAGGCTCAAGGGGCCGTATGACCTACTCCTGCTTCTATTTCTTATGTTATGTAATTTTATTTCATTTTCTGCCCCCCCCAACGCGCACACAGACACAAACGTGATGGCCATCGAAAGTTTACAGTGTTGCTCTTCCTTCGTTTTATCATTTGATTTTGTTCAGAAACCATATAATTCAGAAAGCTATGTTGAGTTGTGACTAAGTAATGGGGTTGCAATGTAGCAAGATTTTATGCAGTTCGCTTAGTGCATTTTTTAATTAATTATAACAATTATAAGTTAATAATTACAATAACATCAATTGTTATTTTATAATTAAGCTGAATCACTGAAATAACAAACTCATTTAAAAATAAAATAATTTTGCGCGATTAGTATCCTGCTGAACTTCAAAAACTTCCAGGGTGTCCTCTGAACCCTTGAGTGTATGAGGGCACCTAAAAATGTCATTCTCACTGATGTATGAAAGAGAATTGGGTGAAGGTACTAGTATTTTGTGTACCGTTTCCCAAGTAGATATGAATTACTGGAAGTCTTAAGAGTTACAGAAGATTGTGGATGTGCTCCTGCTGAAGTCTTACAGTGCAGCCGAGGGGCGTGCTGCTTTTAATGCATGAATGAGAAAGCAAGTTATCAAAGAAATAGAAATGTTTAGATAAAAGGCATTGAGAGGGCAAGCTGGAGGAAGAGATTGATAACGGCAGATGTCAAAAATGAGTAATGAGGGATCAAACCAGATTCTTGGAAAAGATGATGGGCACAAAGCCAGCAGAGCAGTTGACAGATAGCAATAAAGAGAGAAGATGGTCATAGTTTTCATTTTAGCACAATAAATTATTCTATCATACAGAAACATCCTTTTCAAGAATTGCCATAAGCGAATTAGAGCATGTGAAATTGGGCAGCTGTAGCCAGAAAAACGTTGCAACATAGAAAAGAAAAGAAACCAAAAGATGCTGCACAAACATTAGTGTATTTATTGCTTTTATTGTTTTCAGCATTTATGTATATAAGAAAGAAAGACTTGCATTTATATAGTGCCTGTCACAATCTTGGGATATCCCATAGCGCTTTACAGCCAATGAAGTGTTTTTGATGTCGCCACTTGTAATATCTGAACATTGTAATATCTGAACATTGTAATGTACTGTATTCTGTTGAGTGACTGGGCAAATTAAAATACTTGTGAAAATTGTTCTGTATTTGCTCTTAACATTCTTTGATATGGCCTCAGATCATTTTTTTTTGTTTGCACTATTTTGAATCTTTCACTTATTTTGGTGCTGACCATGTGCATGTGGTTGCCAAATTTTTTAGTGGTGCTCTTGCAATTTAAGTGGTAAGAGGACTGCTTTACAATATTGTCTGACTGGACTAAGAAGGTTACTATAATAGTTGACAGATGTTTCACTGTGCTCTAGTTTCATGTAATACAAGATGATTCTGGAACTTTGTACCTGAACTTCATCCACAAAGGTTTAAGGGCTTATAAATGGCTAGCCACACAGATACAAACATATTGGGCCGTATTTTCCGATTGGAGGCTTCCTGCGTGCAGAGGCCTCCGATCTGGAAAAAATCTACCGACTTAATTGAGGGCTCCCGAGGTGCGTATACTTCCGCTCCTGGGCCTCTCCAACTCGAAATGTGCAGGGCCCACGTATCCCAGAGGCGCAGGCAGTTCGCAAGCGTCCCTGGGATCACGTGGGCCATGGGGAGCCAATAGGAGAAGGGAATCTCCCTTCATACACTTGACAGATAGACCTGTCAAATATATGAATGGAGATCACCCCAAAAACACTGTAAAACATTAAATAAATTTTTTTTTAAATATCACATTTTTAAAATGTTGAAATTACAATAAATTAAATATTTTAAACAAAAATGTAATTTTTTGGAAAAAAGAATTAAAGTTTTTTACGGGGCTATAAATAAACTTACCTTTTTTAAATGATAAATGAGTGGGGGGAAAAATTTCTTAACTTTTTTGAAATTTTATGCTGGTAAAAGCAGGCCTTACGCCTGCTTTTACCAGGAGTAAGATTTTTAAGGGTTTTCAGCGGGCGGAGGTTATCCAGAAAGCGGAACTCTTTCTTCCCCGCCCTCCCCCCCACCCCCAGAGGCCCTTCTTTAGAGCATTCTTGACAGATCGGAAATGCCGGTTTTCAGCGCATGCACTTGGCATGCCTGAAACCGGCATTTCCAATGTCCTTACGGGCGTGTACACAGCGCGTACACACCCGTAGGTTCGGAATATACGGCCCATTATGCCATTCCTGTGTAGAAGAGCCCATTAAAAAATCCAAGGCCTAGCTGACCGTTCCATGCATTGTGGTTGGAGCAGTTGTGCAAGAGTTACAAAAATACTCGTGAGAAAGCTTAACACTGCAATTGGTCTCCCAGTTTCATTCTCTTCCAGAGCATCTTGTTGCCCATCAACGGTACACTCAAAAGTTCAAGTGTGCCTTTTTTTTTTAATTTGTCTGTGAAATTGTGAATCCTGCTTTCTCCCCATTCTCTGGATGAATTAACCTGCTCTCAATTCTCCATCAATAGGAGGAATCTAATAGCCCAAGGGAATGCAACTCAGATCAGGCATTGTATCATGCAGAAAAATTGAACCTGTATCCATCGCACCTCTTCATAGAGCTGAAGGTGGTGCTGTAATGCATTCTGCCATCTCGGCTCCAGCATTTAACAATCACCACTTGAACCAGGGTTGGTGGGGCTTCCATCAGGTTGTGGCAAGTTGGAGTTTGCCGCTTTCTTTCTGTGTTCCTGGCAGATAAAATTCACAGACATCTGTCTTTGTTCCAGTGACCATCTGCTATGCTGCATAACATTTTTGTAAAATAAATAAATCTCAATGCAGTTTGCAACATGCTAGTAATTTTTGTGGTTGCCTGTCAATGTTCTGAAACATAGTCCAGAGATAACTAAATTATGTTTCAAATTCTAAAACAAACCTTATCTGTAAATTGTAATTCTTTTGTACAATTTAATGTAATCAATTTTCAATTAAATTGAGCAATGTTTATGGTTTTATTCACTGTGTCCTATACTTTAGATCCTACGTATGTCAAAAAATAGTTACTGCTTTTATTATTCGGTGAAAGACTCATTAGATATTCCTGAGATACTTGACATTTACTGGGGTTTCAACTACAGCATTCCACAACCAGACCTGGAAGAGTCAGATGTATAAACATTAAATACAAATAGGTTCCTGCTTCCTGCATACATCTTATAGGTAAATTTGCAGAGTGCCATTCACTTACTTATCATAGCTGTCAATCTTAAAATACATGAACTCCTTTAATTCTTTTCTAATTGAAACTCTTAAGATACTTGTATGGTCATGCCTGATTGTTCACAGAACGGTCAAAGATTTGAGTATAAGATTTTCTGCAACATTTTCAGTTTAGGAAAACAGACTGCTGTGCTGAAGTAACCATTCTCCATTAAATACATCTGTTAAATTCTTGAGTGAAATTACTGATCAGTGTATTTATTTGGCCTAATAATAATACAGCTTAATTAACTATCCATAACTATATTCAAATTTGTCAGGAATAATATAGTTTGCAGATCTATCCAGGAATCTATGTCTAAATCACTGTAGAGCAAGAGGGTACACCCAGAGACCAGTGTTGCAAACTTTGGGTCTGCACTAGCTATTCTCTCAGGTTCAAGACATCAGTCATTCTCATAAGTGGACCTCTCATCGCCTACAAACTGGAGTGTACCTTTACTGCCAAATATCTAGTTGCATGATAGCGTGACCCAAAGGCTAAAACAATAGGACTTGCGAATACTGGATTCTGTGCTCCACGTTCATTTCTTGTACATGCCTCATATTAATTTTTCCTATCTTCTTGAAGGCACACTGATCAGCGCTAGTGAGACCAGGTCAATTGTAAACCTTATTTGACATGAAATACATGACTGAACAAAATACAGTTTTTAGTGAAATTCAATCTTTCACACTGCTGATAATGTAGACAATAACAAAATATGCCACTCTACCCTTGCTAATGGCTAATTTTATTTTAACAGGCTACCGATCCCCAAAACTCGAACTCTGCTGCCCTGCTTTGAGTCTTTATGTAACAGTATCAGTAGAATGGCGGATGGGCAGCAGTATTGATTTTCAGAGACGAGAACCTTCAGTTAGGGTATTGAGAAATTATGAAACTTTAATGTTTTGCAGGAATGACAAGAAGATGATGTTTTAATAGTATGCAAGCTTTTAAAATAAAATCAAGATTGAAAATGGTTCCAGAACATCTTGGGTTCGAAGCCAGACAAGGTCCACTTGGCCATTCCTCCTCAACAATAACTTGCATTTATATTGCACCTTTAACGTAGTGAAACGTCCCAATGCACTTCACAGGAGCATTGTCAAACAATTTGACACTGAGCCACATGATATTAGGACAGCTGACCTAAAGCTTGATCAAAGAGGAAGATTTTAAGGAGCATCTTAAAGGAGGAGGGGGGGTGCAGAGAGGTTTAGGGAGGGAATTCCAAAGCTTGGGGTCTAGGCAGCTGAAGGCACAGCCGCCAATGGTGGAGGGATGAAAATCGGGGATGCGTAAGAGGCCATAATTGGAGAAGCACAGAGATCTTGAGGGTTGTAGAGCTGCAGGAGGTTACAGAGATGGGGAGGGGGGCGAGGCCATGGAGGGATTTGAAAACAAGGATGTGAATTTTAAAATCTAGGCCGGACCGGGAGCCAATGTAGGTCAGTGCGCACGGGGGTAATGGGTGAACGGGACTTTGTGCAAGTTAGGATACGGGTAGCAGTAATAAGATGGAGAAAATGTGTACTATATCTTCCAATGTGGGGAAGAAGCAGGAGACTGCACACAGTGCTTGCCACACCGTAACGGTCCTGACTATTGGGGCAAGGAAATGGATCAGCATCACACCCAATAGGCTTTCATATCAAATGGACAAAAGTGAGAAGTCGCACAACACCAGGTTATAGTCCAGCAGCTTTATTTGAAATCACAAGCTTTCGGAGCGGCTGCTCCTTTGTCAGGTGAAGTGAAGAAATACAAATGGGCACAGCATATATAGACAGAGAACAATGCCTGTGCAGAGAACAATGCCAGACGACTACAGTTAATCTTTCTAACTGCCCTTTATCACACCTCGGCAGAGAGACAATCACGGCAATCAAAGGTGTGGATGGTGTCCAACCAGGTCAGTCAGGAAGACATTACATCAAAGACAATGGCAAAATACAACAAAGACAATGAGGTGGGGTCACAAGGGGTCTAATGTGGCAGATGCTGCAGTCTGTATAGAAAACCAAAAACTTTAAACTTTTTACTTTTTTTGCTGGAAATCACAGCAGGTCCGGCCGCATCTGTGAACAAGCCAACGACGACTCGAGTCTGGATGACTCTACGTCAGGTGGGGTTACATGTAGCGTGACATGAACCCAAGATCCCGGTTGAGGCCGTCCTCATGAGTGCGGAACTTGGCTATCAGTTTCTGCTCGATGATTTTGCGTTGTCGTGTGTCTCGAAGGCCGCCTTGGAGAACGCTTACCCAAAGATCGGAGGCTGAATGTCCTTGACTGCTGAAGTGTTACCTCCCAGTCGGGGAACACTTCAGCAGTCACTTCTCACTTTTGTCCACCCCAGTCCAACCGGCATCTCCGCATCATATCAAATGGAGACCAGCGTCTGTTTGTATTCTCTATCTCTAAACACCTTTTAATTGCTTTGTTGTGAACAAGAAAATGGTACAATGAGTTATCTGCTGATCATTGATAGCCTATCTACTTGCACACATTCAAAAGTTTTTGACTAAATTACCTGTTCCGTTCTGGCACACGTGCCTTTTTGCCACTTTGAACTTGGAAGTGCAGAAAACCACATTTACTGGGAGATTCACTTCCGCAGCTCCAGTGAGATGCAGTTTGAAACTGTCAGCGTCATTTTCTGTTTACGCACCAGATTCATGGCACCGAAACCACTTTGCTGCAGTGGTAGAGTTGGTGTGTAAATACATCCATTGACATTGTACAGCCATCAAAGATGGAGTGACATTCAGCTTTTAATTCGTCCCAACTTCTTAAAGCATTCATGCAACAGTAGCCTAGTTTCAGTTAACTGCAACTGCTAGCAGCGACTATACAAAAGCTGAAACATATGCCACACTAACAGTGTAGCACAAATTTCTGAATCTGGCGCGCAACTGAACCTCTTGGCATTCGAGCAGCTCTTTCAGCAGTTGAATGGAACTGTATAATCAGAACACAGCAAAAAGTACTGAGAGATCAGATGTTGGCTCTTCAAATGCATCTCCTGATTGCTCAAACCCATTCTGCATGTGAAAGTGATAGCTGATTGCTTCAGTGTATGAATTTTCTTGAAGTCT
This sequence comes from Squalus acanthias, assembly GCA_030390025.1. Lineage (NCBI taxonomy): Eukaryota > Metazoa > Chordata > Chondrichthyes > Squaliformes > Squalidae > Squalus > Squalus acanthias. The sequence continues at coordinate 6,322,065 of CM059432.1, read as the reverse complement.
TCAAGCAAACTCGTTGTACAACTTCACTTATCATTCCCCTTGAACTCTGTATAATAAAGTATTTTGATGTTTTGATCAATCAGAATAATATTTAACTTGATGCAGCTGTGTTCCCTTCGTACACCAGAGTTAATCATGAACCACTGAAAATGGGTTGTCTTTGGAACCTCGCCAGAAAAGAAGGCAAGAAAAATACATTTCTTTTAAGAGGTTAAAGTTTTGCTCTTTGACATAGAAACAACAAAGGCCATGCTATTTTCAAAAAAGAGTGCAATGACCAGATCTTATAGAGAAAGAAAATGCTGTACATGGAAATGTACAAAACCAGAAAAAACCATTGTGGCCAATCCTGGTGCCGAGAAAATATATCCTACCATACCTTTCATACACTCATGAAATTCTTTGTCCAGTACTTATCCAACCCTCACTACAATTTGCCCCACTGCCTCCTTTTGAATTCTATTCCCTGTGCATAAAGTAGTTCATTGCAAACTGACTTTTCACCCTCCCTGTTCTGTTTTGAGGTTGTGCCCTTTTGTTGAATCTGTGACTGTTGAACATGTTGGTGTTTATCATGACTATTACGTAAACTTTGTGATCTTGAAAATTTCAATAATACCACCCTGAGCCTTCTCCTCAGTATGAGCATTCCTAGTTCCTGCAGTCATAGGAACAGGAGTAGGCCATTTAACCCCTCAAGCCTGTTCCGCCATTCAATAAGATCACGGCTGATCTGTGACCTAACTCCATATACCCACCTTTGTCCCCAGATCCCTTAATGCCTTTGGTTAACAAAAATCTATCGATCTCAGATTTAAAATTAACAATTGACCTATCATCAATTGCCGTTTGCGAAAGAGAGTTCCAAACTTTTACCACCCTTTGTGTGTAGAAGTGTTTCCTAATTTCACTCCTGAAAGGTCTGGCTCTAATTATTAGACTATGCCCCCAAGTTGAGACTCCTCAACCAATGGAAATACTTTCTTTCTATCTACCCTCAGTTCCCCTTAATATCCTGAAAAGTTCGATTAAATCACCTGTTAACCTTCTAAATTCCAGGTACAACCCTAATTTGTATAATCTTTCCTCGTAATTTATCCCTTGGAGTCCAGGAATCTACGCTGCACTCCCTCCTAAGCCAGTATATATCTCCGAGGCTAATATATCCTTCCTAAGGTGTGGTGCCCAGAACAGCTCTCAGTAATCCAGGTGTGGTTTAACCAGGGCTTTGTATAGCTGTCGCATAACTTCTACCCCCTTGTATTCTACTCAGTCTTTCCTCATAATTCAGGTGCCTAATGCCAGCTATCAATTTAGTCGCCCTTTACTACACCCTCTCCAGTGCCTAGATGTCTGTCTCATAATACGATGACCAGAATTGTGCGCAATTTGCCAGACTGAGCTGGATCAGTGTTCTGTCCAAACTCAGAAACACTTCCCAAGATTTCAGCTCTTTTCCTCTGGCTATACAACCCAACATCCTATTTGCTGTCTTTACTGCTGCTACACACTGTGCTGCTGGCCAACAGTAACCCCAAATCACTTTCAGTATCCTGTAGAGTAATACCATTTATAAAATCATACAATAGCACAGCATAGAAGGGGGCCATTCCCTACAATTTTCTTCTCCAAGTATTTATCCAATTCCCTTTTGAAGGCTACTATTGAATCTGTTTCCACCACCCTATCAGGCAGTGAATTCCAAATCCTAACCACTCATTCGTTGCGTTAAAAAAAAGTTTTTCCTCATGTCTGCTCTGGTTCTTTTGCCAATCACCTTAAATCTGTGCCCTCTCATTATCGACCCTTCAGGTATTGGAAACAGTTTCTCTTTATTTAGTCTATCTAAATCCTTCATGATTTTAAACACCTCTATCAAATCTCCTCTTAGCCTTCTCTGCTCTACCCCAGGGAACAACCCCAGCTTCTCCAGTCTATCCACGTAACTATTCCCTCATCCCAGGAACCATTCTAGTAAATCTCTTCTGTACCCTCGCCAAAGCCATCACGTCCTTCCTAAAGTGTGGTGCCCAGAATTGGACACAATACTCCTGCTGGGGCCGAACTAGTGCTTTATATAGGTTTAGCATAACTTCCTGGCTTTCGTACTCTATGCCTCTATTTATAAAGCCCAGGATCCCACCTGCTTTATTAACTGCTTTGTTAACTTGTCCTGCCACCTTCAAAGATTTGTGCACAAACACTCCCAGGTCTCGCTGTTCTTGCACCCCCTTTAAAATTGTACCATTTAGCTTGTATTGTCTCTCCTCACTCTTCCTACCAAATTGTATCACCTTACACTTTTCTGTGTTGAGTTTCATCTGCCATGTTTCCACCCATTCCACCAGCCTGTCTGTCCTCTTGAAGTCTATTACTATCTTCCTCATTGTTTACTACTCTTCCAAGTTTCGTGTCATCTGCAAATTTTGAAATTGTCCCCAAGTCCAAGTCATTAATGTAAATCAAAAACAGCAGTGGTCCTAGTACTGAACCTTGCGGAACTCCACTGTATACCTCTCTCCAGTTGAAAAACAGCCTTTCACCACACTCTCTTTTCTATCCTTTAGCCAATTTTGTATCCTTGCTGCTACTGTCCTTTTTAGCCCATGGACTTCAATTTTGCTAACAAGCCTAATATGTGGTACTTTATAAAACGTCTTTTGAAAGTCCATATATACAACATCAACTGCACTGCCCTTATCCACCCTCTCTGTTACTTCATCAAAAAACTCAATCAAGTTAGTCAAACACGATTTGCCCTTAAAAAATCCGTGCTGGCTCTCCTTTATTAGTACATGCTTGTCCAAGTGGCTGTTAATTTTCTCCCGGATTAGTGTTCCTAAAAGCTTCTCCACCACTGATGTTAAACTGACTGGCCTGTAACTGTCAGGTTTATCCTTCCCCTTTTTTGAACAAGGATGTAACATTTGCAATCATCCAGTCATCTGACACCACTCCTATATCCCGAAGAAGGATTGGAAGATTCTGACCAGTACCTCTGCAATTTCTACCCTTGCTTCCCTCAGCAACCTAGGATGCATCCCAGTTGGACCAGGTGACTTATCCACTTTATGTACTGCCAGCCTTTCTAGTACCTCCTTATCTATTTTTATCTCATCCAGTATCCCGACAACCTCCTCATTTACCGTGGCTTTGGCAAAGTCCTCTTGGTAAACACAGGTACAAAGTACTCATTTAGTACCTCAGCCATGCCTTCTGCCTTCACCAATAATCTCCATTTTCGTCTGACAACCCTTTTACTGTTATTATACCTATTTAGCTTATATTGCTACTGTATATTATTTCCCAATCTTACGACTTTGCATTTGTCCACATAAAATGACATCTATCACTGATCAGCCCAGCTGCCCAATCTAGCCGGATCTTTCTGCATTAGATCAGCCTGTTTCTGAAATAATTTGCAAATTTGGAGAGTTTTTTTTCATGTCCTCACTTCCAAGTCATTTATGTACATTATAAACAACAGCCCCAGCACTAGTTACCAGCTTCCATGCTGATCCAGCCATCCTTTTCTTCCTCTGCTTCAGCCAATTTTCAATAAATTTCAAAAGCACTTTACCTATATCAGAACTTCCAACATCGTGGACCAGTTTCCTGTATTGCACTGTATCAAATTACATTGCCAAAATCCAAATGAACAACATCCATTAATTTCCTCCTATCCACAAGGTTTGCTATCTCCTTAAAGAACTCCAGAAGAGTCATCAGGTATAATCTGCCTCCCATAAAGCTGGCTCCCTCTAATGGTTCTGTATTTCTCCAGGTGATTCCAAGTAATGTGATTGCTGTTTTTAGGATTCTAAAGGGACTAGATAAAGTAGACCATGACCATCTATTTCACCTTTTCCACAAAAGTAGGACCAGAGGACACAGCCTGGACTTCAAGAGGGGTAAATTCAAAACACATATGTGGAAATAATATTTCAGTGAGCGAGTGGTTAATCTATGGAACAGGCTCCCTAGGAAGACTGTGGAAGCAGTTAGTATTGATTCATTCAAATTAAACAGATTTCTTTCAGAAAATAACATTTTGGGATACAGTATATGAGTAATTTGAGACATGACGTGGTAAGTGTAGCATGCTTGGGAGGAACAGGGGACTTTGGACCTATGGTTCCCAAAGCTCTCCACCACTGGGGCTTTCTTCATGTCATGTCTGGGTCTGTTGTAGACTCATTGATAGAGATTGATTGCTGTGATTAGTCAACAACTCCATTATCATTGTACCATGAGACTACCAGGATGGTAGAAGAGGAACAAGATGAACCTTGATCTTTCTTCATCTAGCAATTCCTTTTTCGTCATTGCTTCAGAACACCCTCCATTATTCAGGTTTTCTAGGAGTGAAATAAGAAGTGACGTAACAGCAGACCTATTGAAAATTGAATTAAAAATATCTTTTCGAGAAACTAAGAGAAATGGTCGATGTTCTGAGCAGAAGGACATCGCCATAGTTGAAAACAGTAAAAGAGAAGACAAGGTAAATCAAAAAGTAGCTATTAGGTGATGTCAAGCTTGGGTTTTATAATTCCAGGATTGTGTAGAAAAGCAAAGACTTGAAGTCATAAGGAGTTCCATCGTTTTCAGATCTAGGGAAATAATGTACAAGAATAAGAAAATATTCATTGAGTATTGATTTCAACAGTGAAGCTGTAGGGAGGACGCATGTAGAATGGCATATTTGGAACTTAGCATGGACAAGAAAGAAAAGTTCAGAGGTAACTTGACCAGTAACGTAGAGAGAAGGGCAAGAAAGGATTGCAATGGAGAGAGAAGTTGGCTGGAGGTGAAAGAGGTTGCCAGGAAAGCAAGTCAATTAGGAAAGGTTGAGCAGTCATTGTGAAACTCAATGAAGGTGGCTCACAACACTGGATCCTGCTACTGTCGAAGTGATCTCCTTTGGGCTTTGCATTGGTTGAAATTTACTTGAGATCGTGGAGTAGAATTTTAACTTGCCACCCAAGTTGGCTTTGTGGATCAGCCGCAAGTTATAAAACCCGATTTTCAGTTGCGTTACAATCAATGGAAAGTTAATTATGACAATTTATAATAGGCAACTGATCCACAACACCAGTCTTCCACCGAGGCGACATGTTGAAAATCTAACCCAGTGGCTTCAAAGCTTTTATTGGAGGAGGAGTTTTTGATTGAACCAGAGACAAATCTAAGACCCCGAAATGTCTTCTAGTTAATTCTTTTCATCACTCCTGCCATATGCGCATTTGCAGAAAAGATGGGAATAAGATTTGACTGTAACTCCACACTACAAGTGGGTTGCAGCAGCTGCTCAAGTGCAAGAGAATGGTTGCAATTGCTCCAAGTAAAATATTGATTTGTAGTTCAAAAGTTAATTTGTGGTAAAGAGGGACTGGAATTAGAGAAAGAATAGTGCAAGTCAGCAGAGAGTGCTGAGTTTGGGTAAGTGGGAGTAGTTCTTTAATTGTTAGTTCTCTTTAAATCATTCTTGATAAGAGTACTTAAGCAGTTTAAGTGAAGGGGAAAAGTTAACTATTTGGGATTCTGTTGGTTTAAGAAGAGTAAAACGGCCTGGCTAAGAAAGCCATTAATTGGTCCAGGCAGCGGGCGGTCGAGGGGGTCGTTCGGCCCGATTGCCTGCCTCTCCCGCGGCCATGTTCGCGCCCGGGTGGCCCTGGAGATGGAGCACGCGGTGTCCGCCGGCACGCTTGAGTTTTTCCGCGACCGGTGGGCGCCGCGGGGGCTGGAGTGCATCGTCACCCCGGACTACCAAATTTTAATTTGATTTGTTAAGTTTCCTTTAAAGTTTTATTTAGTTACAGATGATTGATTGGTTTGATCAAAATAGTAAGAAGAGTAAAATGGCCTGGCTAAGAAAGCCATTAATTGGTCCAGGCAGCGGGCGGTCGAGGGGGTCGTTCGGCCCGATTGCCTGCCTCTCTTCCGCGGCCATGTTCGCGCCCGGGTGGCCCTGGAGATGGAGCACGCGGTGTCCGCCGGCACGCTTGAGTGTTTCCGCGACCGGTGGGCGCCGCGGGGACTGGAGTGCATCGTCACCCCGGACTACCAAATTTTAATTTGATTTGTTAAGTTTCCTTTAAAGTTTTACTGAGTTACAGATATTTAATTGGTTTTATCAAAAAGAGAAAGAAGAGTAAAACAAGGTTACACTGCAGCAGGAGTAAATTGGCACAGCAGGCAGTGGAAACCAGTTTTCTAATCAATCAGCAGGGGTGACTCATTTGGCTGTAAACAAACAAACAGTATAAAAAGACCAGTGTGAGTGCGAGCCAGCATTGAGTGCAAGTCAGCAGAGAGTGCTGAGTTTGGGTAAGTGGGAGTTCGGGTGAGTGGAGTGTCGGGTGCTCTTTTTAAACTTAAACTCTGTGAGTTGTAGTTAATAAGGCCTTTCTGGTGCAGAGTGACTGTTGGTAAACCATTTAACTGGTATAATTTAGAGGGATTGATTTAATTTAAATCCAATTAATTAGAGGGGATACTAGCATCTATAATCGGGCAGAGAGTGTCCATAACTAACAATAAAAAATTTAATTAATTACATAGAATGGAGCAGGTGATGTGTTACTGTTGCGAGATGTGGGAGCCGGTGGACCCCATTGAGGCTCACGGTGATTACATCTGTGACAAGTGTCTGCTGCTACAGGAACTCCAGCTCCGTGTTGATGAGCTGGAGTCTGAGCTTCCGACACTGCAACACATCAGGGAGGGGGAGAAGTACCTGGACTCTGTGTTTCAGGAGGTGGTCACACCTATGAAGTTAATTAATTCAGATGTAGCCCATGGTCAGGGACAGGACGGTGTGATTACGAGTGAGGCAGGTACGGGGATCCAGGAGGTAGTGTTGGAGGAGCCGCAGCCCTTGCTCTTGTCCAACAGGTTTGAGGTTCTTACTCCCTGTGGGGACGGGAGCAGGGACTGCAGGGAGGATGAGCACCGTGGAATGGGGGGCCATTCAAGAGGGGGGAGTAAATAGAAATGTTGTAGTGGTAGGGGATAGTATTATTAGGGGGATAGATAGAGTTCTCTGCAGCCGAGAGCGAGAGTCCCGTAGGCTGTGTTGCCTGCCCGGTGCCAGGGTTAAGGACATCTCCTCTGGGCTGGAAAGAAACTTGCAGTGGGAGGGGGTGGATCCAGTTGTCGTGGTCCATGTTGGTGCAAACGACGTAGATAGGACAAGGAAGCCGGTTCTGTTAAAGGAGTATGAGCAGCTAGGGGTCAAATTAAAAAACAGAACCTCAAGGGTAATAATCTCTGGATTATTACCTGAGCCACGAGCGGATTTGGCTAGGACAAATAAAATTAGAGCGTTAAATGAGTGGCTCAAAGACTGGTGTGGGAGAAATGGGTTTTGCTTCCTGGGGCACTGGCACCAGTACTGGGGCAGGAGGGAGCTGTTCCGTTGGGACGGGCTTCACTTGGCCAGTGCTGGGACTAGAGTCCTGGCGGATCATATAACTAGGGCTGTAGAGAGGGCTTTAAACTAACTAGTGGGGGGGAGGTTCCTAGAGAGCAAATAATAAAAATGACAACAGAGAAGGTCATAGACTTAGGTAGCAGTGGGGAAATTAAAAACCAGAGTGTGTCAGGAAGGGGCAGAAGGTATGGAGTAAAAGGTAAACTAATAAAAAGGGCAAAAGCAGGAACTAAGTGTCACAAAACATATTTGAAAGTTCTCTATCTGAATACACATAGCATTCGTAACAAAATAGACGAGTTAATGGCACAAATAATTACATATGGGTATGATCTTGTGGCCATTACAGAAACATGGCTGCAGGGTGACAATGCCTGGGAATTAAATATACCAGGTTATTTAACGATCAGGAAGGACAGGCAGGAAGGAAGGGGAGGTGGAGTGGCTATGTTAATAAAGGAAGGAATCACTGTAATACAGAGAAATGATATTGGGTCAAAAGATCAGGATAATGAAACAGTTTGGGTGGAGATAAGGAATGATAAGGGGAAAAAAACACTAGTGGGCGTAGTCTATAGGCCTCCGAATAGTTGCAACTCTGTTGGACGGAGTATCAATCGGGAAATAGTTGAGGCTTGTAATAAGGGAACATCTATAATTATGGGGGATTTTAACTATCATATTAATTGGACAAATCAAATTGGGCAGGGCTGCCTTGAGGATGAGTTCATTGAGTGTATTAGGGATGGGTTTCTTGAGCAGTATGTAACTGAACCGACCAGGGGGCAAGCAACCTTAGATCTGGTCCTGTGTAACGAGACAGGATTAATTAAAAATGTCCTAGTAAAGGATCCCCTTGGAATGAGTGACCATAACATGGTTGAATTCCATATTCAATTAGAGGGTGAGAAGGTTGGATCTCAAACAAGCGTGCTAAGCTTGAATAAAGGAGACTATGAAGGTATGCGAGCGGAATTTAGTAGAGTGGATTGGGAAAATAGATTAAAGGGTAAGACGATACATGATCAGTGGTGTACATTTAAGGAGTTATTTTACAGCTTCCCAAAAAAATATATTCCACTGAGAAGAAAAGGGTGTAAAAGAAAAGACAGTCATCCGTGGCTAAGTAAAGAAATTAAGGATAGTATTCGACTAAAAACAAGGGGTTATAAGGTAGCCAAATCTAGTGGGAGGATAGAGGATTGGGAAAACTTTAAAAGACAGCAAAAAGTAACAAAAAGATTGATTAAGAAATGGAAGATAGATTATGAAAGTAAATTAGCAAAAAATATAAAAACAGATAGTAAGAGTTTTTATAGTTATATAAAAAGAAAAAGGGTGGCTAAAGTAAATGTTGGTCCCTTAGAGGATGAGACCGGGAAATTAATGGTGGGAAATATGGAGATGGCAAATACACTGAATGAATATTTTGTATCAGTCTTTACAGTAGAGGACACTAAGAATATCCCAACACTGGACAAACGGGGGGCTATAGGGGGGGAGGAGCGAAACACAATCAAAATCACTAAGGAAGTGGTACTCGGTAAAATAATGGGACTCAAGGCGGATAAATCACCTGGACCTGATGGCTTACATCCTAGGGTCTTGAGGGAAGTGGCGGTAGGGATTGTGGATGCATTGGTAATAATTTTCCAAAACTCCCTGGACTCAGCAAAGATCCCGGCAGACTGGAAAACTGCTAATGTAACACCCTTATTTAAAAAGGGCAGTAGACAGAAGGCTGGAAACTATAGATAGGTTAGCCTAACATCTGTGGTAGGTAAAATTTTGGAGTCCATTATTAAGGAGACAGTAACGGGACATTTGGATAATCATAATTTAATAGGACAAAGTCAGCATGGTTTTATGAAGGGGAAGTCATGTTTGACAAATTTGCTGGAGTTCTTTGAGGAAGTAACACACAGGGTGGATAAAGGGGAACCAGTGGATGTGGTGTATTTAGACTTCCAAAAGGCATTTGACAAGGTGCCACACAAAAGATTATTGCTTAAGATAAAAAATCACAGGATTGGGGGTAATATTCTGGCATGAATAGAGGATTGGCTATCTAACAGAAGGCAGAGAGTTGGGATAAATGGTTCATTCTCAGACTGGCAATCAGTAACTAGTGGTGTTCCGCAGGGGTCAGTGCTGGGTCCCCAACTCTTTACAATCTATATTAACGATTTGGAGGAGGGGACCGAGTGTAACATATCAAAGTTTGCAGATGATACTAAGATGGGAGGGAAAGTAGTGAGTGAGGAGGACATAAAAAATCTGCAAGGGGACATAGACAGGCTAAGTAAGTGGGCAGAGATTTGGCAGATGGAATACAATACTGGAAAGTGTGAGGTTATGCACTTTGGCAGGAAAAATAGTAGAGCAAGTTATTATCTAAATGGCAAGAAACTGGAAAGTACTGAAGTAGAAAGGGATCTGGGGGTCCTGGTGCACAAAACTCAAAAGGTTAGTATGCAGGTGCAGCAAGTGATTAAGAAGGCCAATGGAATGTTGGCTTTCATTGCTAAGGGGATAGAATATAAAAATAGGGAGGTATTTCTTCAGTTGTACAAGGTATTGGTGAGACCGCACCTGGAATACTGCATACAGTTTTGGTGTCCATACTTAAGAAAAGACATACTTGCTCTCGAGTCAGTACAAAGAAGGTTCACTCGGTTAATCCCGGAGATGAGGAGATGGACATATGAGGAGAGGTTGGGTAGATTGGGACTCTACTCATTGGAGTTCAGAAGAATGAGAGGCGATCTTATTGAAACATATAAGATTGTGAAGGGGTTGGATCGGGTGGATGCGGGGAGGATGTTCCCGATGATGGGTGAAACTAGAACTAGGGGGCATAGTCTTAGAATAAGGGGCTGCTCTTTCAAAACTGAGATGAGAAGGAACTACTTCACTCAGAGGGTGGTAGGTCCATGGAATATACTGCCCCAAAAAGCTGTAGAAGCTACATCATTACATAAATTTAAAACAGAAATAGACAGTTTCCTAGAAGTAAAGGGAATTAAGGGTTACAGGGAGCGGGCAGGAATTTGGACATGAGTCTAGGTTCGGATCGGTCATGGCCCTGTGGGTAGCGTAGCGGGCCCAGGGGCCGTGTAGCCTGATCCTGCTCCTATTTCGTGTGTCCAATTCTGTTAGGTTCAGGAGATGGTTCTGTGATAGTAGATTGGCGGTTAGGATCAGATCAGCCATGATCTTATTGAATGGCGGAGCAGGCTCGAGGGGCCAATTGGCCTACTCCTCCTATTTCTTATGTTCTTATGTTAATAGGGTAATGTACTGTGAAAAATAAGGTACAGGGAGAAAAGTTTTCCCCTCTTACTTTGTGCAGCAGTTTTCTCTACTCTAGCCGATGCTTGCTAAGCTGATAAGTGGTAAGTAATGTTTGTGCCGCACAAGTGAAAAGAAATGACCATCTCCAACTAGAAAGCCTAGCCACCTCCCTTGACATTCAATAGCATTACCATGGTTGAGTCCCCCACCATCAACAACAACAACAACTTGTATGTTTATAACGCCTTTTACATAGTAAATAGTCCCAAGGCGCTTCACAGGAGTATTATAAGACAAAAAATTTGACACTGAGCCACATAAGGAGAAATTAGGGCAGGTGACCAAAAGCTTGGTCAAAGAGGTAGGTTTTAAGGAGCTTCGTAAAGGAGGAAAGAGAGGTAGCGAGGTTTAGGCACGGAATTCCAGAGCTTAGGGCCTAGGCAACAGAATGCAAAGCCACCAATGGTTGAGAGATTATAATCAGGGAAACTCGAGGGCAGAATTTGAGGAGTGCAGATATCTCGGGGGGGGCGGTCGGGGGGTGGGTTGTGGGGCTGAAGGAAATTACAGAGATCGGCAGGCGTGAGGCCATGGAGGGATTTGAAACCAAGGATGAGAATTTTGAAATCGAGGCCTTGCTTAACCGGGAGCCAATGTAGGTCAACGAGCACAGGGGTGATGGGCGAACGGGACTTGGTGAGAGTTAGGACACGGGCAGCCGAGTTTTGGATCACCTCAAGTTTACGTAGGGTAGAATGTGGGAGGCCAGCCAGGAGTGCGTTGGAATAGTCAAGCCTAGAAGTAACAAAGGCATCCTGGGGGGTCACCATTGACCAGAAACTCAACTGGTCCAACCACATAAATTCTGTGGCTGCTAGGGCAGGTCAGAGGCTGGGTATTTTGTGGTGACTGGCTCACCTCCTGACTACCCAAAGCCTCTCCGCCACCCTCAAGGCATGTCAGGAGTGTGATGGAATACCGACTTGGACACATATCCCCGTTCCTTTATCATTACTGGGTCAGATTCCTGGAGCTCCCTACCTAACATCATTGCGAGAGCACCTTCAGCACACAGAATGCAGCGATTCAAGAAGTAGGCCCATCACCAACTTCTCAAAGGCAACTAGGGATGGCCTTGCTGACAATGCCACATCCTGAGAATTGATTTGCTTTCCAAACAATCTGATGTACTTTTGTGCATGCAGATGGTCCATTTGTGTAATAAATTACACTGAGTCCTTTTATTTTCTTCAATTTTAAAAAAAAGTGTTGATGAACTTTATCATTTGTCTATTATGAATGGTGCTCAACAAAGAAATAAAAATTATATTTGATGCACTGTCTGAACATAATGTAATATGCAAATATGATATATTAAAATCCCGTTGAAGTAGTAGAATGCCGAGCTACCCCTGCAATCCCCACATGGTGGACTCCCAGTCTTGATTGTGCCATTAATGGAAGGCATGGAGCAGAAATGAAAGGCATAAAAGTACATCAGATCAGTGTATGATGCTTTCAGCAACTGCCTGTGGCCAGATGTGAAGCAGCACAGTGAAGAGCATCTTGCCTGAATAACCATTCAGCCGGGGAATGGTAGACCTAAAAAAAAATAGATCATTACAATAAAGTTTGTGTACAAGACTTAATAATAAGCAATTCCCAGTTTAGTCTGGCTTTATCTCAAGTAGAAATACAATTAAAATATCAAAGTAAAAGTTTAGGCATGCCCTTTTGAAGCCAATATACATCAATAGTATTGAGACTCCATAAAAAGAATGTTGCAGTTGGAAAGCTCAGTTACGTTTGGAAAACATAAAGAGAACAGTTAAATTCTATCAGTGCCAGATGTGCTTTAACAGCTGGAAGACTAGTGCATAAGCATTAAAAGTAGTGTATCTCTATATAATTTTTGTAATACAATATACTGCAAGTAATGTACTTGACCCTGAATATATTTTTGTGTAAGTTTAAAATCAGCAGTAATATGGCTTGTGATTTCTTTAGGTATGTGAACCTATGATTAGAAATTTTATATTACTTTAAAACCTAAACCGTGTCACTAATGAAGTCTTTCAAATACTGATAGTCGATGTGCATGCATTCTGATTTAAAATTCTGTGAAGTACTGTTACGGATGCACTGATTGTTATATAATGGGACATGTAAGGGTAGAGGTTCCGCTTTGGTCAAAATTGGGAAATTGCGCCCAAAATGCGCTTGAAATTGCGCTGGTTAGGTTAGAGTTCAAGTTTCTGCTCAAATTTATTTGCATAATCGCAAACGTAAAATCTTCCATGAGCCAGCGCAATCGGACATTGTAATAGAACATAATTGGGGGGTTTTTCTCTTTCCATTAAAAGGTATTCCTTGATGTGTTTAAGAGTGGTAACCTGGTGCAGTTTTATTAATACAGCTGAAAATGGGTTTATCACAAAACATAAGCATTTTTAATAAGGGTGTCCAGTCCACCACCTGTGAGTAACCTGATTTAACATCACTGGCAATGACTTTAAAAAAACTACACTGAACCATTTAATCATTTCACTGGTGTACACGAGTCAGTTTCTTAGTACATTATATATTTTCTGATATGAAAAATCTTCTGAAACGTGGAAACTGGTGCCTGTGCGGCTAAGAAAATAAGCGCAATTTGAAGAGCCTTCCTGAACCAGCGCTATCAGCGGAATCTCGCAGTGTCGACCTGGGGGCGTGGCCGGATTTGTGGGCAGGACCTGATCTGAGCGAATTGAATTTTAAACCATTGTAAAAGCTCGCGGAAAACATGTAAGCGGTTTGGGGCGTAACTCACTTAGGTTTAAAATTCCCTGACCTTTTGCGTTGGTTCGGCCGATTGCGCTGGAATCTGGGCACAAAACTAGCAGAAGCACTACCCCGTGTTCAAAAACCACGTTTTCTGGAAAAGGTACAAATCACAGGTGGGGTGCTTCTTCAGGTAAGGGAAAGCAAGTCAAGGAAACAATTTATAGTAGCTGAGAAAAATAATTGAAAATATATAATTACATATCAGTATCATTCTTATAGTCCAATGGCAATGGGATAACTTACAGGTAACATTACCACTATGCTACCGTACCCCTGATATATCAATATATATATATATATATACTATCGTATCAGTAATGGTGACCATGAAACTACCAGATTGTCGTAAAAACCCATCTGGTTCTCTAATGTCCTTTAGGGAAGGAAATCCGCCGTCCTTACCCGGTCTGGCCGATATGTGACTCCAGACCCACAGCAATGTGGTTGACTCTTAACTGCCCCTCTGAAATGGCCTAGCAAGCCATTCAAGAAGGCGGCTCACCACCACCTTCTCGAGGGCAATTAGGGATGGGCAATAAATGCTGGCCCACGCCCACATCCCGTGAATGAATTTTTTTTTTTAAATGGCAATGGCCCAGGAATTGGAGTTCGATGGTTGCCGCGGGGGTAAGGATCCCCCGCGATATCGCACTCCGCGCCTACCTTTATGGTTTTGGCCCACACGAACTTCAGTTCCTGGGCCTCTCCCTGGTGCCGGCGCGCAGTGTGTGCGTGTCCCAGAGGCACAGTTAGTGCGATGCGACCTCTGGGATCACGTGGGCCAGTTAGAGCCAATGGCAGCACACCATCTTTCATTCATAGTTTTGACAGCAAGAGCTGTCAAAACTATGAATACAACAAGCCCCCAAAAGAACAGCTAAACCTCAATTAAATTTTTAAAAAAGCCATCACATTAATAAAATAACTATAGTTAAATAAATTAACCACTTTAAACAAAAATTTAAATTTTTGAAAAAATTTAAATTCTTTTTAAAAGTTATAAAAATAAACTTACCTTTCTTTAAAGTCTCTAAAAAAGATAAACCTGTTGAAAAAATTTTAAATAATACTTAATTAATTACTTACCTTGTTAAAAGGGGGTCTTACGCCTGCTTTCTTTATGTGTAAAATCTTCAACACTTACCTGCGCGTTCAAACCTGAAAAAAAAACTAAGTGTGCTGCGTGCGCGCAACCTGTAGCGCGCACGCGGTTCACTTAGGAACCGCCCCCTTTGCCATACACGAAGTGCCGGTTTCCCGCGCATGCGCAGTGCATGCAGGAAACCGGCACTTCGGGACCTAATACGCGAGAGTACACAGTGCGTACTCTCCCGCATTAGGTCTAATTTTCGGGCCATTATGTTTGGGTAATAATTCTAAAAAGATCCTGAACTTTATCGAGCTCTCCTTTAAATGCCCATTTTCTCAGGATAACTTACAGAACTGTATTTGCACATGCTGACTATAAAGTAAAACCATCTCCTCTCTCCCTCTCAATACGGGTATTTAAGCCATGTAGCAGATAAATCAGGGCCACTGATTTACATTGACTAAACAAGTCAAATTCCATTCTATTAAAAAATATTCTGGGATTTTTGTTGATGCTTTGGGGATTGAATTTCACTACTCTATCCATAAATGAGTGCCGTTTATAATTTATATATTCTCCTTCACCTATGTCTTTAATTTATATCTCTTACCATTTCTAAAGTTGAAAATACAGAGCAAGATGGTACGCAAGATGCACCAATTGGAGGTAACTATCTGGTATTTAGCAGTGTTGAGGAGGGGCAATGGGGGTTTGCTGTACTAGTGAGAGAGGCTGAGGCCTTCAAGTAAAATCATTTAGAATGGGAATTGCATATGTAAACTTGTCACACTGCAATTACACCTAACACCAGTGATGGCGCTGTAGCATTTCCGTTTTGTGTCTCCCAGCTGCTCATCCTGTACTACAGATAAATGTCTGTGCTCCGACAAATTTGAAGTTTTAAAAGTAGAGCGAAGAGAAAGCCAGTCATTTAATTCTGTTTTCTTCTGACACGGAGATGGAAATTTACAATCACCTGTTGCAATCTGCAAACTTCCCTTGCAAATAGAGATGATTAGCAAAAGTGAAATGAAAGGCACTTGATAAGGTTCTGCACAAGTGATTATTAGCACAAGTGAGAATGCATGGAATCGGAGTTAACCTTATGACAGGGTTAGGAGGGAGGAGACCGAGAGTAGGGGTAAAGGGAGTGACTGGTGGGATGTGACCAGAAATTTTCAAGATTGAGGTTGATGAATTTTTATTAACTAAGGGTATCAAGGGATATGGAGCAACGACACATAAATGGAATAGCAAAGTACTGAGGATGCTGGAAATCTGAAATAACAACAGAAAATGCTGGAAACACTCAGCAGGTCAGGCAGCATCTGTCAGAACTGACGAAGGGTCACAGACCTGAAACGTTAACTCTGTTTCTCTCTCCACGGATGCTGCCTGACCTGCTGAGTATTTCCAGCATTTTCTGTTGACAGATAAATGGAGTTGAGTATAGATCAGTCATAATATAATTGAATGGCAGAACAGGCTCAAGGGACTGAATAACCTTCTCCTGTTCCTATGTTACAGCAATTAAGCTTTCAATGACCTTGTATGAAGAAATTAAACTGTGTGGCCTAAAAAGGACAACCCAGGTTGCACCTTAGCTAAGTCTCAGAACTTATGGACATATGAACAATGACGGACAGGTAAAGACCCTCTGGTCCATCCAGCCTGTCCCACACAATTGCGATACCTTGTGTATCATAGTGCTAACCACTATGCCACCGTGCAACACGGTGGCATAGTGGTAAGCACTGTTGCCTCACAGCGCCAGGGACCCGGGTTCGAATCCGGCCTCGGGTGACTGTATGTGTGGAGTTTGCACATTCTCCCGTGTCTGCGTGGGTTTCCTCCGGGTGCTCCGGTTTCCTCCCACAGTCCAAAGATGTGCGGGTTAGGTTGATTTGGCTATGATAAATTGACCCTTAGTGTTAGGGGGGGATTAAATACGTGGGGTTACGGGGATAGGGTGGGATATGTGTCGGTGTAGGCTCGATGGGCCAAAATGGCCTCTATCTGCATTGTGGGGATTCTGTGATTCTGTGATATAGACTCCCCACCCCACCCGAAACCATATGATCTCCTGGGAGAGGCAAAAAGAATAGATTAAAAAAAAAACCCTGGCCAATTTGGGGGGGAACAAATCTGGGAAATTCCTCTCCGACCCATCTAGGCGATCGAAACTAGTCCAGGAGATCACTCTGGCCCTGAATTTCCTGCAGTACCTACCTTCTGTAAGAGCTGATCTCCGCCCCAGCCAGAAATAAGTCCAGCTCTCACTTGAAGGAATTCAGCGAATCCGTGTCCACCATGAGACCGCAGCCTGTTCCAGAGGTCCACTAAACTTAAATTTGTGACCCTGGACCTCCCTAACCTATTTAATTGGCTATGATGCGGAGATGCCGGCATTCAGCCTCGGATCTGCGGGTTAGCGTTCTCCAAGCGACAACGCAAAATCATCGAGCAGAAACTGATAGCCAAGTTCCGCACTCATGAGGACGGCCTCAATAGGGATATCGGGTTCATGTCACGCTACAGAACGTGACTTGACATCGTTGTCTGTCTTTCCAGTTTTTAAAAAACAAACACAAAAAAACAAACACAAAAAGGACGGAGAGAGAGGAAGGGATATGGAGAGGATATGCAGACAGCAGGATTTGACACGTTGGACCCCCTGGGATACATCTCATTGTCTTGGCTGTGCTCTTGGTGTGTCTTTGATGTAAGGAAAGATTGTATCTCTGCATTTTCTGTGTTTATATTCTGTGAACTGTTGTAGATTCACTCATAGTAACTTTACCTGAAGAAGGGGCGATCGATAGCTCCGAAAGCTTGTAATTTTAAATAAATCTGTTGGACTATAACCTGGTGTTGTGCGACTTCCTATTTAATTGGAACAAACTGTCAACAGGAACACAATCTTATAAATGTCAGTAGGGACACATCTTTTTAAACTTCTGCTGTTTCCTCCCTGCCCCAATCTTCAATCTTCACTTACAATCTTCATTATCTTATAAACCTAGCACGAGCACAACACAATGTGCATTACATATTGTAATGCTCCTCTCAGTCTAAAAGAGCCCATCACCCAATTTACTGTGAACCAAAGCCACAGGAATCTGCTAGTATTTAATTAATAAGCTTGAAATTTTGGACTTTTAAATACATTTTAAAATACGTTGTGTACTGATACGCTGCTTTGTAATTTCATGCATCCAAGCATGCACCTCGATTTCAAATCACAGTTTAATTTGACATTTGCACTTCGACTTCCCCTCGGGTCATAGCTGTCATCATGCGAGAGTTAGTGGGAAGGAAAGGTGACCAGAGAAGTGTTCTTCTCCATATTGACGCCATCTATGAAGATGTTTGTGGAGTTGATTGCCTATCCTCCTAACCAAAGAGGAGTGCATGAATACCGATGGCTAGCTTGCGGGGCAGGGAGGAAACAGCATAAGTTTAAAAAGATGTGTCCCTACTGACATCTCCTAGATCGGTACCATGCTCACCACATCAGGCAAATCAAATGAATTCCCTAATTGGCAACAGGTATGACCTACCACAAATGTATTTTTTGGAAATGAAATATCACTAGCCTCAGGCTAAAGAGTTAGCCAAATATTGTTTATTTAAAACAACCTAAAAGGAAAAATGAAGCAAAATTAGAATAATGTATTCAAAGTAAGTGTCGATCAGGCACGGTGCCCATTGATAACTTCCTCTGCTATTCCTAGACCATGGATATTATTCTCTGAGCCACTAATCACAATCTTGGTGCTTTCACTTTTGATTATTGGACTATTCTTAAAGTGCGATGTTGTGATATATAATGGGGCAACACAATGGGTTAGAGAGCTGTCCTTTTACTTCAAGGATCGAGATCAAACCTAGCATGATGTAAGTCTCATTTCTCTGATGATAAATAAAAGGGCAAAATAATTGTATACAGGCTCATCCAGGTCCTGGTGGGTGGAGGTCTACAGTACTAATGCATTGGAATCCGCACTAGCATGAGATCTGGTTTATGTCAGTGGCAATTAGGAATTCAAGATTTGACAGGTTATATTGCCAAACAAGTCAAATTTCAAAACAAAGCTGGCCTTTATTTGTTGTTATAAACAGTGATGCCAGGGGAGTTTTGCTACAAATTAAGGAACTGTGTTAGGTTGATTTTTATGGTACTCCAACAGACTGCACTAAGGAACGGATGGATGCAGGGTCACACTTAGTGAGTTTTCAGCTTTGCTGTTGTAGATGGCAAGTAAAGGAAGGGAAATCAAAGTTGCCGGTAATCCCAGCCACTGTCTTGCAGCTCCCAGTCAAACAGCACTGGCAGAGGCCGAGGAACAGGTGTCCAATCCAAAACTCACAACAAAACTCTCCTTAGAGCAGTGAAGGTTATGGGAGATTTCAAAATCATGAAGGGTTGTGATAGAGTAAAAAAGGAGAAACTGTTTCCAGTGGCAGGAGGGTCGGTAACCAGAGGACACCGATTTAAGGTAATTGGCAAAAGAACCAGCGGTGAGATGAGGAGAAATCTTTTGACGCAGCGGGTTATGATCTGGAATGCACTGCCTGAAAGCAGATTCAATAGTAACTTTCAAAAGGGAATTGGATTAATAATTGAAATGGAAAAATGTGCAGGGCTATGGGGAAAGAGCAGGGGGGACTGGGACTAATTGGAGAGCTCTTTCAGAGAGCAGGTACGAAGGGACGAATGACCTCCTTCTGTGCTGTGTCATTCTATGATTCTAAAAGGACATCGACCTGAAAAGTTAACTCTGTTTCTCTCTACAGATGCTGCCTGCCCAACTGAATGTTTCCAGAATTTTCCTTTTTATTTCACAACAAAAGAAGTAGTATGCCAAACAACAGAATTTTTTGACCAGTTTCAAAGGAAAGCCAAAAGGGCAACACGGTGGCATAGTGGTTAGCACTGTTGCCTCACAGCGCCAGGGACCCGGGTTCGAATCTTGACCTCGGGTGACTGTCTGTGTGGAGTTTGCACATTCTCCCTGTGTCTGCGTGGGTTTCCTCCGGGTGCTCCGGTTTCCTCCCACAGTCCAAAAATGTGCGGGTTAGGTTGATTTGGCTATGATAAATTGACCCTTAGTGTTAGGGGGGGATTAAATATGTGGGGTTATGGGGATAGGATGGGATATGTTAGGGGGAATTAAATACGTGGGGTTACGGGGGTAGGGTGGGATATGTGTACTGTGGGGATTAAAGCAGGGACAGGGTACTGGATTTGGATGATCAGCCATGATCGTATTGAATGGTGGAGCAGGCTCGACGGGCCGAATGGCCTACTCCTGCTCCTAGATTCTATGTTTCTATGTTAAAAGTTGCCCAGTAATACAATTTTTATTTTATCTCCATTATGCACTTTGGTATTAATATTTAGTTCAAGATAACAACAATAATTTGCATTTATATAGCACCACTCATAAAGCTAACAGTATCTCAGAATGTTTCCAGAAAGGTGGACACCAAACAGGTGATATGATCCAGAAATCTATCTTGCAATTTCCTAACTTCAAAACTTTTTATTTCCACTTTCCTCCTCGCCTCTGAATGCAATGACTATTGTTGGGGTATGTTCCCAAACCACTGGTGTCAGTGGCTGCCTGACTATCCCGTGTATGAAGCTGGACAGAAAGGCCTAGACTTCCCCCTTTCAGTGTTATTGCTGCCAGAATGAAACATCAATGTGTTTAGACAGACAGAAATTGAAAGTGGGCTGTTTTACATTCAATTTTTCTGGGTCAGCACATTAGCATAGCTTCTGGTGTAAATTTGGATGGCTCTCAAGAGCAGGCAAGTAGTGGAGCGGATAATCATGTGAACGACAAATTTAAAGGGATGAGGATAATTAAAGGGGAGTTACATAGCGAGGGGACAAAAATTCTGAAAGTCTTTGGACAGCATCAGAAGATATGGTAACTCGGAGGCGAGCATACTAACCACTGAGCCACGGCTGACATCTGGCAGCATCCTTGTTAATCTGCATTGTATCCTTTCTAAATCCACAATATCCTTGTATTAGTGCGAAGCCCAATACGGCACACAGTACTCTAAATTAGGCCTCATGTACCTCTTGGTTATTATATTCTACACCTCTTGAGGGAAAACCTAAACATCTATTAACTTTTTTTTTGAAAGCCTTACCCACCTGAGGTGATGACTTTAATGTTCTGTGAGCCTGTACCCCCAAGACCCTCTGCTCTTCCACAGCACCAAGCCTACTTCAATTCAGAGTATAATTACTGCTTTTTTATAAGACCAAAAAAAAGCAAACCTGACACTTATTGATATTGAATTTTATCTGTCACTTTTTATCCCATTCCCCCATCTTATCCATATTGTTTTGCAGCTTCCTTTAGTCTTCTAAAGAATTAACTGTACCTCCTATTTTCGTATCAGCTGCAAATTTCGCACGGTCCATGTCCGAGTCATTAATATGTACAGTGAAGAGAAGTGGCCAGAGAACTAAATCCTGTGGGACACCATTACCCACTTGCAACCACTCTGAAAAGCTTCCCTTAACTTCTAATCTCTGCTTTCTCGCTTCGAACCAATTTTGAATCCAGTTTGCTAACCTCCCCCAATTCCACACCCTTTAATCTTTAATAGGCATAGAGTACAGAAGCAAGGAAGTTATGCTGAACCTTCATAAATCACTGGTTCAGACTCAGCTGGAGGATTGTGTCCAATTCTGGGCATCATACTTTAGGAAGGATATCATGGCCTCGGAGAGAGTCCAGAAGAGATTTACAAGAAAGGTCCCAGGGATGAGTGAAAAGGAAAAATTTGCAGGGCTATGGAGAAAGAGCAGGGGAGTGGGACTAATTGGAGAGCTCTTTCAAAGAGCCGGCACAGACATGATGGGCTGAATGGCTTCCTTCTGTGTTGTAAAATTCTATGATTCTATATTGCTAGATTGTTGGGTGCAAAAATGTATGTTCAGATTATCTGGAAGTAGAAATACCTTTGTGGCAATATAGACATTTTGGTAGGAAGAATAAGGAGGTCACTTCTTGGAAAATAAGTGTCTAAATGGGGTTGAGGAACAGAGGAATCTGCGGGTACAGATTCACAAATCACTAAAAGTAATGACGCAGGTTAATAAGACCAAAAAAAAGCAAACGAAGCACTGGGGTTCATTTCTAGAGGGATAGAAGTGAAAAGCAGAGAAGTTTTGTATAGAATGTTGGTTAGATCACACTTGGAGTACTGTGAACAGTTCTGGTCTCCATATTATAAAAAATATAGAGGCACTGGAGAAGGTGCAAAAAAGATTTACTAGAATGATACCAGAACTGAGAGGTTATACCTATCAGGAAAGATTGAACAAGGTGGGTCTCTTTTCTCTAGAAAAGAGAAGACTGAGGGGTGACCTGATAGAGGTCTTTAAGATTATGAAAGGGTTTGATAGGGTAGATGTAGAGAAGATGTTTCTACTTGTGGGCGAGACCAGAACTAGGGGTCATAAATATAAGGTAATCACTAATAAACCCGAGTGCCCACCCCAGTCCAACACCGGCATCTCCGCATCATGACTAATAAACCCAATAAGGAATTCAAGGGAAACCTCTTCACCCAGAGAGTGGTCAGAATGTGGAACTCGCTACAAAAAGGAGTGGTTGAGGCGAATAACATAGATGCATTTAAGGGGAAGCTGGATAAGCACATGAGGGGGAAAGGAATAGAAAGATATGCTGATAGGGTGAAATGAAGAGGGGTGGGAGGAGGCTCGTGTGGAGCATAAACACCCGCATGGACCTGTAGGGCCGAATGGCCTGTTTCTGTGCTGTAAATACTTTGTATAATTCTTGAACTGGTGTCTAAAAATTACTACTGATTTTCAGTATGTTTTGTTTAAATAGTTTTTTGCCATGTATTTAAACATCTGCTCACCATTATGTCATGTAGCAAGCAAACCATAAGGAGCAATGTCACACAAGAGGTTATTGAACAAAATTAGGGCTCATGGGATGGGGGTAATATACTAGCATGGATTGAAGATTGGTTAACGGACAGAAAACAGAGAGTTGGAGTAAACGGGTCATTTTCGGGTTGGTGGGATACCGCAAGGATCTGTGCTTGGGCCTCAGCTATTCACAATCTATATCAATGATTTGGATGAGGGGACCAAATGTAATATATCCAACTTTGCTGATGATACAAAGCTAGGTGTGCATGTAAGTTGTGAGGAAGATGCAAAGAGGCTTCAAGAGTATATAGACAGGCTAAGTGAATGGGAAACAACATGGCAAATGGAATATAATGTGGAGAAATGTAAAGTTATCCACTTTGGTAGGAAAAATAGAAAAGCAGCGTATTTTTTAAATGGTGAGAGATTGGGAAAGGTTGGTGTTCAGTGGGACCTGGGTGTCCTTGTACACAAATCACTGAAAGTTAACATGCAGGTACAGCAAGCAATTAGGAAAGTAAATGGTATGTTGGCCTTTATTACAAAGGATTTGAGTATAAGAGTAAAGACGTCTTACTGCAATTATATAGGGCCCTGGTGAGACCACACCTGGAGTATTGTGTACAGTTTTGGTCTCCTTACCTAAGGAAGGATATACTTGCCATAGAGGGAGTGCAACGAAGGTTCACCAGACTGGTTCCTGGGATGGAGGGATTGTCCTATGAGGAGAGATTGAGTAGACTAGGCCTATATTCTTTAGAGTTTAGAAGAATGAGAGGTGATCTCATTGAAACATGCACAATTCTTACAGGACTTGACAGGGTAGATGCAGGGAGGATGTTTCCCCTGGCAGGGGAGTCTAGAACCAAGTGTCACAGTCTCAGAATAAGGGGTCGGCCATTCAGGACTGAGATGAGGAGAAATTTCTTCACTCAGAGGGTGGTGAATCTTTGGAATTCTCTACCCCAGAGTGCTGTGGAGGTTCAGTTGTTGAGTATATTCAAGATAGAGATTGATAGATTTTTGGATATTAAAGGAATCAAGGGATATGGGGATAGTGCAGGAAAGTGGAGTTGAGGTAGAAGATCAGCCATGATCTTATTGAATGGCGGAGCAGGCTCGAGGGGGCGAATGGCCGACTCCTACTCCTATTTCTTATGTTCTTACATTCTAATGCTGAACCACAAGAATATTAAGAAGCTTTTACAAGATCAGTCTTTCAGATCAAAAAACGAAGTGCTGATTTGACGATGAGGAATGGTATCAACTCTTGTTCATGTCCTACAAATATGCACAAGTAGCACACCTGTGAAATAAGCTGCAATTTAGTTAGTTTCCATCTTGCGATACAACAAATCTCAGTAGTAACATCTGGATGTCATAGGTTTGCACCTTGCACCCCTTTGTAAACTTGAGCTCATCTAAAACTTTGCTGCACGTATCCTAACTCGCACCAAGTCCCGTTCACCCTTCACCCCTGTGCTCGCTGACCTACATTGGCTCCCAGTCCGGCAACACCTCGATTTTTAAAATTCTAATCCTTGTCTTCAAACCCCTTCATGACCTCACCCCTCCCTACCTCTAACCTCCAGACCTACAACCCTCCAAGATCTCTGCAGTCCTCCAATCCTGGTCTTTTGCACATTCCCAATTTTCATAGCTAAATCTCTACACCTCTCTACCTCTCTTCCTTTGAGACATTCCTTAAAAGCTACCTCTTTGACCAAGCTTTAGATTGCCTGTTCTAATATCTCCTTATGCGGCTCAGTGTCAAATTTTGTTTGATAATTGCTCCTGTGAAGCGCCTTGGGACGTTTTACTATGTTAAAGGCGCTATATAAATGCAGGTTCTTGTTGTTGTCTCAAAGTAGCTGAGCCTTTGCATATTTGAAAGTGACATTAAAGCTCATTCCAAGTGAAACATGGTAACTTTACTGACATATAGAAAACATTTTTAGAGTTATATTCAAATGTTTTCAGAAGAGACACGGAAAGGAAACAGAGATTTAACTTCTCTTGCATCGACCCATTGTGTAATCAGATAGATACTTTATTCAGAAAATTATCATTTACAGGTAAATAAGGCAGTGAAAATATATTCTAACCACTTAGACTTTTTTGACATTTTAAAGCAATGCAAACAATTATGTAAGTATGGAAAAGCAGGCACGGAATCGCAAACACAAAGGGATCGAGACAGATGATATTCAGGAGATGTTGCAGAAAATTCTTTGCTGACCAATACACCTCCACTTGGCAGGTGCTGAATTTTCAGTATAGTTTTAATGCTATAAAGATGACTTTCTTGGAAGTATACTGAAATTCCAGGAAATATTTACTGGATGCTGTCACTATCAGGGGCAGAACTTGGCTGTTTGTATGTTTTTTACTACATTTTGAATCTCGCATATATTTTTCCCATTGCAACCACGAAGGTTGCATTTACATAGCCGACTGAGAGTTAATGGCTCTTTTTTCCTAAAGAAAGCTTTATTCATTGATCAAATATAAAAAACTCTGTCAAAAAAGCATTCTGTGCTGTGTAAAATTATATCATAATTCATAAGGTGTTTTTGAAGTAGACAAACTCGGGTTATGCTCGCATTAACACATTTGGTTTCTATATAAACATTTTAACTGGACATTTACCTTTTAGGTTCCAACTACAGAAATTAATCTATAGACAATGACAGGAGGGCCTCATTTTGGGTCCATTCCCCATTTTGCATCTGCAGCAGCTGCAACAAGGTTCAATGCATCCTTCAGCACCTAGTCTGGAGATTGGAACCTACAAGTCTGCAAAACTCAGTCTCGGCATGTCTTTGCTCTGGAATACCGGGATATTTCAGGCAGATCAACAGGTATCTTCATGAGTTAATGGCTTTCCAGCAGCAATGTTCAGCTTGAATCTTTTTTTTAATTTATTCGTTCATGGGATCTGGGTGCCGCCGGCAAGGCCAGCATTTATTGCCCATGAGAAGAACCGCTGTTCTTTTTTTGTAGCGGTTTGGTACAACTGAGTGGCTTGCTCGGCCATTTCAGAGGGCAGAGTCAACCACATTGCTGTGGGTCTGGAGTCACAAATAGGCCAGACCGGGTAAGGACAGCAGATTTCCTTCCCTAAAGGACATTAGTGAACCAGATGGGTTTTTACGACAATCCGGTAGTTTCACGGTCACCATTACTGATAATTCCAGATTTATTTAATCTGCCGTGGTGGGATTTGAACTCACGGCCGCGATTTTGCGTTCGGTGTCGGGATGGGTGCGGGTCAGCTGGTTTCCGGGTTCTGACACTAGCTTTTTTTTTTTAATTACAGATTTATTTAATTAACTGATTTAAATTCCCCATTTGTTCTGGTGGGATTTGAACTCATGTCTCTGGATCATTAGTCCAGGCCTCTGAATTACTAGTTTAGTAACATAACCACAATGCTACACTGTGAGGACAAAGAGCCCATATACATAGAGCCATTAGGCCTAGGTTGCTAACACCACAAACTTAGAGAGATGCTAAAGTGACTCAGGAAAGTGCCACTTTTATTTGGTGTTGTTCAGTTTTCTTGTTATTGAAATCCAAGAGATTATATGGAGTTACCGGTCAGCTAGCATGTGTGGTTTTTGTTTTGTAATTAAAATTCAGTCATTATAAGTATTAGACAGGTGTCTGCTTAAGGTGATTGTCACCTAAAAGGTGAACTCTTGCAGTACATGTATCACTCAGACGGCCAACTGTCAGACGAGTTTATTTTGTGAAAATTAGAGGCACACAAGTTGGTGTGTGCAACACCTAAAATAAAGAGTGAAAGGGAGTGGGAGAAGAAAATCTAAAGAGATGATTTCAGACAATTTAAGATGATCAGAAAGTGTCCGAGAAAGACAGGTTATAGAGAATCTGGAACAGAGCTGAAGAAAAGTTCAGATGTCCAGTCAGATCTAGGCAAAATGTTACGTGTCATTTGACGTAAAAGAAAAATCCCTGCGTATAAGGGAAGAGAGATTTGAATGAGCTTTAGTCCCAATATATGTACCGACATGCAAGGTGAATCTAACCAGGAGAGACAGGCAATCCTAGAGGAAATGGATACCACTTCTACAGACAAAGATTCAGCGCTCTGACGTCCCAAAAGGCCAATCCGAGCGTCCCAGAGGGAGGCGAGATAAATAACTCTACTGCACCAATTCAGAAGGATGGGATTATGTAAGATTCAAGAATCATTGCTAAAGCTACAAGCTTGTCAGTAATATGCTGAGCTGGACAGCAACACAACTGCTAGCCTTGCAATTCAGAGCTGTTAACTTGTCAATTATACGAGGAGTCTAACAGTAAACAAGTCGCGTCAACTTAGTGCCAATTTTGGACATTAAGTGTAATGTTAATTTGGACTCAATAATGTCCAGCTGATGCTCAATTACCTTTGTAACCTTAACCTTAAGTTTATTCATTCCCTCAGTGAATTGCAACTGCTTAAGTAGCTCAGAAATGTTTAGTGTTCAGTATAAAAATACTGCTTCATGTATTACATTATGTGTCAATAAAGAAATGTTATTCATTATTTAATTGTCTGAATTCTTCTTTCATCATTTGGCAAGAAGAAGTTGTCTCATTCACTCACTCACCCATTGGCCATCTGGAGGGTGCTTGGCTGCAGAAAGGTTAATATAATTTGCACCAGTTCATTTTAAGCATTTCACAGGAGCCAAATTTAGGCTTTTAATAACCCCCTAAATATGAGTGGTTAATCCCAGATGATTCTTTGATGAGGAGATAAAGTGAAGAAGTTGTGGATCCATTTGATCCTTTTTTTAGCAAGTATACTCTATAAGGTTTATGGGTTTCCTGACCACAATGTTTTTCACTTCTTACATCCTCCGATAATGAAGCAGTCCATGCCAGTCTTCAGCAAGACCTGGATATCCAGGGTACAGCTGACAAGTGGCAGATATCATCCGTGCCACATAAATGCCAGGTAAAGACCATGTCGATAAAAAGAAGCACAATAACTTCGCTCTGCCGTTAAACAGGACAACAACTCCTAGGTCTCCCACCATCAACATCCTGGGGGGTCACTATTTACCACAAATGTAACTGGACCAGTCATTTTAACATTGTGGCTACAAGCGCAGGACAAAGGCTGGGTATTCTGTGATGAATGACTCAATTCTGACCCTTTCCACCATTCACAAGGCTCAAGTCAGGAGTGTGATAGGAATACTCACCACTCACCTGCATGGATACAACTGCAACACCTTTCAAGAAACTTGATGTCATCCAGGAATGAAATTCACTTGATTGGTGCCCCATCCATTGGACTCTATATCCACCCCATCCACAGCCAATATACTGTGGCTGCAGTATGTTTGATCTACAGGATGAACTACAGCAATCCATCAAGCTTACTTTGACTGCATCGCCCAACCCCACGATCTCTATCAGTGAGAAGGACGAGCAGCAACATCATCACCTCCAAGTTCCCCTCCAAGTTAGACATATATCACCATTTCTTCATTGTCACTGGGTCAAAACCCTGGAATTCCCTACCCAGCACCATCATGGAATCGCCATCATCACAAGGAGTGTAAAAGTTTAAAAATGAGCCCCACCACCACCTTCTCAGGGCAGCTAAGGATGGGCAATAAATGC
Source organism: Squalus acanthias (assembly GCA_030390025.1). Lineage (NCBI taxonomy): Eukaryota > Metazoa > Chordata > Chondrichthyes > Squaliformes > Squalidae > Squalus > Squalus acanthias. The sequence continues at coordinate 6,293,847 of CM059432.1, read as the reverse complement.
GACAACCACCTTCTGAGAACAAACATAGAATCATAGAATAGTACAGCACAGAAGGAGGCCATTCGGCTCATCGAGTCTGCAACAGCTCTTTTGAAGAGCAACCCAGTTAGTCCCACTCCCTCATCCTTTCCCCATATCCCTGCATTTTTTTCTCCTTCAAGTATTTATCCAATTCCCTTTTGATCAACAACAGCAACTAGCATTTATATAGCGTCTTTAACATTGTAAAACGTCCCAAGGCGCTTCACAGAAGTATTGTAAGATAAAAATTTGACACCGAGCCACATAAGGAGAAATTAGGGCAGGTGACCAAAAGCTTAGTCAAAGAGGGAGGTTTTAAGGAGCACCTTAAAAGAGGAGAGACGGAGAGGTTTAGGTAGGCAATTCCAGAGCTTAGGGCCTAGGCAACAGAAGGCACGGCCACCAAAGGTTGAGTGATTATAATCAGGGATGCTCAAGAGGGCAGAATTAGAGAAGCGCAGGTATCTCAGGGGGGTTGTGGGGCTGGAGGAGATTACAGAGATAGGGAGGGGCGAGGCCATGGAGGGATTTGAAAACAAGGATGAGAATTTTGAAATCGAGGCGTTGCTTAACCGGGAGCCAATGTAGGTCAGCGAGCACAGGGGTGATGGGTGAACGGGACTTGGTGCGAGTTAGGACACAGGCAGCCGAGTTTTGGATGACCTCAAGTTTACGTAGGGTAGAATGTGGGAGGCCAGCCAGGAGTGCGTTGGACTAGTCAAGTCTAGAGGTAACAAAGGCATGGATGAGGGTTTCAGCAGCGGATGAGCTGAGGCAGGGGTGGAGACGGGCGATGTTACAGAGGTGGAAATAGGTGGTCTTAGTTACGCTGTGGATAAGCTCATTACAGGGTCAAATATGACACCAAAGTTGCGAACAATGTGGTTCAGCCTCAAACAGATGTTAGGGAGAGGGATGGAGTCAATGGCTAGGGAACGAAGTTTGTGGCGGGGACCGAAAACAATGGCTTCTGTCTTCCCAATATTTAATTGGAGAAAATTTCTGCTCATCCAGAACTGGATGTTGGACAAGCAGTCTGACAATTTAGACACCGCGGAGGGGTCGAGAGAAGTGGTGATGAGGAAGAGCTGGATGTCGTCAGCGTACATGTGGAAGCTGATGCTGTGTTTTTGGATGATGTCGCCAAATGGCAATATGTAGATGAGAAATAGGAGGGGGCCAAGGATAGATACTTGAAGGCTACTATTGACTCTGTATCCAGCACCCTATCAGGCAGTGCATTCCAAATCCTAACTACTCGTGGCATAAAAATGTTTTTCCTCATGTCGCCTCTGATTCTTTTGCCAATCACCTTAAATCTGTGACCTCTCGTTATCGACCCTTCAGCCATTGGAAACAGTTTCTCTTTATTTACTCTATCTAAATGTCTATCAAATCTCCTCTTAGCCTTCTCTGCTCCAAGGAGAACAACCCCACCTTCTCTAGTCTATCCACGTAACTGTAATCCCTCATCCCTGGAACAATTCTAGTAAATCTCTTCTGCACCCTCTCCAAAGCCTTCATGTCCTTCCTAAAATGTGGTGCCCAGAATTGGACACAATACTCCAGCTGGGGCCGAACTAGTGTAAAATATAATATATAACATATAAAATATTGACTTTTGTTTCTGTGTACATCCCCAGGAACAGTTCATAGAACAGAGTGCCTGTGTTGTGAAGCTGTTGGGAACAAACCTTGACAAAAAACATTGCATTTCTCTCCAGATTTTTTTTAAGAACATAAGAATTAGGAGCAGGAGTTGGTCGTACAGCCCCTCGAGCCTGCTCCGCCACTCAATAAGATCATGGCTGATCATCCGCCTCAACTCCACTTTCCCGCCCGATCTCCATATCCCTTGATTCCCCTAGAGTCCAAAAATCTATATCTATCTCGTGCCTTCTGTTGCCTAGGCCCTCAGCTCTGGAATTCCCTGCCTAAAACCCTACATCCTTTAAGACGCTCCTTAAAACCCCCCTCTTTGACCAAGCTTTTGGTCACCTGCCCTAATTTATCCTTATGTGGCTCAGTGTCAAATTTTTTGTCCTAAAATACTCCTGTGCAGCGCCTTGGGACGTTTTACTACGTTAAAAGCGCGATACAAATACAAGTTGTTGTTGTTGAATATACGCCACAGCCCTCTGGGGCAGAGAATTCCAAAGATTTACAACCCTCTGAGTGAAGAAATTTCTCCTCATCTCAGTCTGAAATGGCTGACCCCTTATTCTGAGACTATGCCCCCTAGTTCTAGACTCTCCAGCCAGGGGAAACAACCTCTCAGCATCTACCCTGTCAATCCCCTTCAGAATCTTATATGTTTCAATGAGATCACCTCTCATTCTTCTAAACTCCAGAGAGTAAAGGCCCATTCTACTCAATCTCTCATTTTCTTTGTTAATGCACAATCCAGGAGGAGGTGGGCTGCATCCTCTTTTGCAGAGATTGGCTTTCACATGAAGGACTCGAAAAGAAGGGCCCATCTTACCACCAGACATGCAACATTTCTGTGCTTGTTTGACAGACTTGGGATGACATGTTCTGCCAAATGACTGTGGCCATCTGCTCAAGAATTTTTCTGACACAATCAGCCTCATCCTTCATTCGGAGGGACTCAAGGGTGTTACATGTTCTTTTGCAATCATTTGTCCATGAAGAATAGACCCATTTGGTACACGCTAACTGAATGGAGCAGTGCGGACAAACCTAACCTTTCATCCCCAGGAACAAATAGAACCTCAGCACACAGTGACACCAGTTCTTCACAGGCTGAGGGGCGATAAACAGCTTGATGTAGCTGCAAACTAAATTTATCAGGATCAGGGCAACCTGTGGTCCACTTTTCCCCCTAACATCAAAATCGAAACATGCTGTCTCGATGGGCATTGTCCATTTCTGATGTCCAGTTGAGTGGAAGATTGTCCAGGTGTTTGCGGTAATACAGGCAATTCCATGATAGTTCTGACGAAAGGTCATCGACCTGAAACGTTAACTCTGTTTCTCTCTCCACAGATGCTGCCTGACCTGCTGAGTATTTCCAGCATTTTCTGATTTTATTCCATGATGGTGCTAGGTAGGGAATTCCAGGGTTTTGATCCAGTGCCAATGAAGGAATGGTGATATATGTCTAAATTGAGATGGTGAGTGATTTGGAGGGGAACTTTGGAGGTGATGGTGTCTCCATGATATTGCTGCTCTTGGCTTGTTGTGGGTTTGGAGAAGAAATTTACACTGATTTCTCGAAACCTGTTCTCATTTCCTTATTTTCACCCCATTTTCAACCCATCTGATGTTCAGACATCACGACGTTGCAAAGCTGTCCATAATAGGCAGAAGAGTTAATGACCCCCCAACCACCCTCCCTACCCCCCCCCCCCCCAAGCTACTGAATGTCATATTTATACTGAGCTAAGAGAGTTAGTGGATATGTTTATTCTTGTTTTCAAATCCCTCCATGGCCTCCCGCTCCTTATCTCTGTAATTTCTTCCAACCCTATAATCCCTCTAGACCTCTGCGATCCGCCTATTCTGGCCTCTTGAGCATTCCCGATTTCCTTCACTACACCATTGGTGGCCGTGCCTTCAGCTGCCAAGGCCCTGAGCTCTGCAATTCCCTCCCTAAACCTCTCTGCCTCTCTACTTCTCTTTCCTCCATTAAGATGCTCCTTAAGACCTACCTCTTCGACCAAACTTTTGGTCATCTGCCCTAACATCTCCTTAAATGGCCCCATGTCAATTTTTTTTACAGCACGCCTGTGAAGCACCTTGGGACGTTTTATTACATTAAAGGCTCTATATAAATATAAGTTGTTGTTGTTATTTTTCAGTTCCAAGTCGGTTGGGGAGTCGATTCGCAGTGAAACATCACCGCCAATGTGTTAAATGCACCCAGTGTAAATTTATTGTTGGGAGCCATATGTTGGCGAGGCGGGGAGGAGTGGGATTGGTCTGCGTTGAGCTAATCATTCCATTGGTTTACAGCGGTTGTCATTTTCAAAATCTAGGTGCAGATTCAAATGCCAATTCTGGATAGTTTCGCACCAGAAGCGCAACCCCGGCCAGTTTGGTGAAATTCCCGCGCCCAGTCTGGAGTTGCCTCAATGCTGAACATTGCGATAGGAACTCAGCCAGCGTCAAGAAAGAAAGACTTGCATTTATATCGCACCTTTCATGACCACCGGACATCTCAAAGTGCTTTACAGCCAACTAAGTACTTTTGGAGTGTAGTCATTGTTGTAATGTGGGAAACGAGGCAGCCAATTTGCACACAGCAAGCTCCCACAAGCAGCAATGTGATAATGACCAGATAATCTGTTTTTGTTATGTTGGTTGAGGGATAAATATTGGCCAGGACACCGGGGAGAACTCCCTTACTCTTCTTCGAAATAGTGCCCGTGGGATCTTTTACGTCCACCTGAGAGAGCAGACGGGGCCTCGGTTTAACGTCTCATCCGAAAGACGGCACCTCCGACAGTGCAGCACTCCCTCAGCACTGCACTGGAGTGTCAGCCTAGCTTTATGTGCTCAAGTCCCTGGAGTGGGACCCACAACCTTCTGACTCAAAGGCGAGTGTGCTACCCAATGTGCCACAGCTGACACAGAAGCCAGGGAATGTGAGCTGAGCTGAGAAACACCTTCCGAATCGTAGACTGAGTGTGATTGTGGAGTGCCAATGTCAATCGGCTCTCCAGGCACGCAGTAAACCCGAGAGCTAATCGCTTGGAGTTGCCTTTGTGCACCATTCCTTAGTAAAATAGAGCAATTCTGGGATCAATTTCTGTTGAGCTGGTGAAGGCCAGAGACAGTGGGAAGTTTTATTCATTGTATCCGGAGACCCGATTGGGGATTTGGTCGGCTTGTGCCCTGGAATCGTCCTCGCTGTAGCTTTACCCATCGATTAGGCTTTATGTTGCCAGTTATCCGACACATTTGCCAGCAAAACTTAACACATGCTGCTTGTCAAAATCTCCATTTAGGACAATAATAGAAGCCCACATAGATATTCCTCAGAGTGAACATCTAGCAGAGTAACTAAACAGCATCGGCCGCAGTAGCTGATTGGTATATGGCGCAAATGATAAGTGCATTAATGCCAGGACCCAGCCCAATAATACTTGCCTTCCTGATGTCGGTGTCGGTGAGACCCGTCATTTTATTTTGCTGCTGCAGCTGTTTGATCGACACGGCGTTTAATCTCTGAGGAGTATTTATTTGACCTCGACTGATCTTTAATCTCACAAGTATCTTAAATGTGCATTGTTCATTGTTGTACAAAGAATCTCCCTAAGGCCCGTTCTCAATAATACACCTTGGAAGTAACTTGGAAATTCTCGCTCTTCACTGTTAGTGCTAATGCTTATCAGATGAAAGCTCTCGATCCTTTCGGGCTGTCAGATACTCCTTAGAGTCGTCCGAATATGCCCTTGGTGTACCTGGTGAAAAGGTAGTCTTCGGCAATGATATTTGGAGCACATTAAGCTACCGACCATGTTTACTTAGAGCATGTGCGAATTTTGTTCAGAAATATTTTGCGACAAAAAAGAAACATGTCGGAGTAGGGTGGAGAGAAAGGTATCTCAGTCCCGATTTGGTGCACCACACACTGAAAGAGACAAGAAAGAGAGTCCCTGTCGTTTCTCTTAGTTTTGCGGTTTAAGGTTTGGAAGACAAGCCCCACAGCGCTGAGAGTGGCGGGTCTCAGCCACAGACTGTTTCTCAACCCCCATCTCATAATAATTAGATACCAGAATCATAGAATCATACAGCACAGAAGGAGGCCATTCGGCGCCTCCTGCCTGTGCCGGCTCTCTGAAAGAGCTAATTCAATTAGTCCCACTCCCCCTGCTCTTTCCCCACAGCCCTGCTAATGTTTCCTTTATAAGTAGAGATCCAATTCCATTTTGAAAATTACAACTGAATCTGCTTCCACCTTTCAGGCAATGCATTCCAGATCATAACTCGCTGCATAAAAATGTCTCCTCATCGCTCCTGGTTTTTTGCCAATTATTTTAAAGGAGCTTAGAAGAATGAAACGTATAAAATTCTTAAGAGGACTGGACAGGGTAGATGCTGAGAGGCTGTTTCCCCTGCATGGAGAGTCTAGAACTAGGGGGCACAGCCTCAGGATAAGGACCGAGATGAGGAGAAATTTCTTCACTTGGAGGCTGGTGACTCTTTGGAATTCGCTACCCCAGAGAGCTGTGAAGGCTCAGTCGTTGAGTATATTCAAGACAGAGATCGATAGATTTTTGGCCACTAAGGGAATCAAGGGATATGGGGATAGGACGGGAAAGTGGAGTTGAGGTCGAAGATCAGCCATGGTCTTATTGAAAACAGTTTCTCCCTATGTACTCTATCAAAACCCCTCATAATTTTGAACACCTCTATTAAATCTCCCCTTAACCTTCCCTGCTCTAAGGAGAACAATCTAAGCTTCTCTTGTCTCTCCACTGAAACTCTTCACCCCTGGTACCATTCTAGTAAAAAAATCTAGAAACTTTAAAATATATATATATATTACAGTTCAGAAATGTAGTTTGTGGAGTCAATGCTACTGGACAAATGCCAATTGAGAAAGGTGATTAAAAGCTATGAAACATTAATAGATCTGTTTGATTTACATGGGTTCCGGAAGTCACTCGAGATCTCGGGCAGGGAGTAGGTAGTCCACGATTGAGGTAATTATGCACAGGGCTGGCAAAGGAGCAGTCTTGGTAGACCGTGGTCCTTTTCCGGTCCTCAGCGTTATGTTTTTAATCCTGTGTTATACAAAATACGCAGTCTGTTGATTATATAAATGAAAAGTTGTTGACCAAAAATGAATTCTACGGCTCTGGGACGCTTTTCAACCCTGGCCGCTTTAAGTGGAAGACAGATCATTTTATTTTTTGACAGAATACGTTAAAAAAAAGAGCAGCTGCAGCTCTGGTGACTATATTGTTATCACCCGGGCCTTGTCAAAACAGCTTTAGGGCTGCTTTGGTGAGCGCAAACCCCAAATTCCAAAAAAATAATGAAATAAGAACTAAAGATCATTTGGCTTCACTTTTCTGTTCAATTTTCTGCCAAAAGCAGCTGAAATTGCCTCGTGTTAATTTCTGGGGTTGTAAATAGTTGGGTGGACTTCCAATAGCATTGCATTTTTAAAATAGTCACTAATAAATCCAATAGGGAATTCAGGAGAAACTTCTTTACCCAGAGAGTGGTGAGAATGTGGAACTCGCTACCACAGGGGGTGGTTGTGGCGAATAGCACAGATGCATTTAAGGGGAAACTCGCTAAGTACATGAGGGGGAAAGGAATAGAAGGATATGCTGATAGGGTGAGATGAAGAGGGGTGGGGGAGGAGCATAAACACCGGCATGGACCAGTTGGGCCGAATGGCCTGGTTCTGGGTTGTAAGTTCGATGTAATCCTATTTAATGTATTTTACAGGTTTCCCCCTCAAATGGCCGACGACTTAAATGACTTGGGTCCTTTAATACTTGGAAGATCCCCCTTTTATTTTCCTCTGAAAGATGACACGTGCTGAAATATAACTCATAACGTGGATGACAGGCCGCCGAGAAAGTGGCCACATGGGGTGATTTTAGTTACAAACAGTGGGGCGAGACCGCGCCAGAACTCCCATCACCACAGTCTGCAGGTAATGTATTTGGACCATGAGTTCAATGTGCTGTTTCGGCAGGTTATAGTGTATTGTAGAACTACATCAACCCTCGGTTAAGCAGCAAATGATGGCCCGCAGGTACTAGTTAACCCTCATCCGGAACATAGCGTGGGTGCATCGCGACTGCGGGCCCCCACTGGAATCAAACAAGCTCCAAGAGTCACCATCCAGTCCCTCCACCATCCCCTCCCCGGTACAAGAGCCGCATTTCAATTCAGACATTGCGAAGACATTAACTTCATTGTGGCTCTTCTGGCATAAACTCTCAGGTCGCAGTATCTGTGGCCAATGAGGTATGTTTTACGATACAACTTTCAAACGCCCTGGGATAAAAATGTTTTTGAAAGGATAGAGTTGTCTTTGAAACAAGCCTTCTTTGCTCGGCGTGTGAATAATAGTCAAGTGGGCCGCCTGGAGCTTTGCCTTTTTCCATCCTTCGCACCTTTTACAGCCGGTTAAACTGTCACACACGTCGATTTGTATAAAGCAGACTTTTCTGACGAACTTTGATGGTATTCTCGCCTCCAGTGGGTAGATTTAATGTGACCATTTACCAGAATTACCCCAGCTTTAAAGCAGATTTTGTTCCCAACATGGCTCAATGTCATTCAATTTGTCGCTGCAGTGATTCCAGGAGAAATGAAATTCCGCTGTAATTTGGCCCCCGATTCTAATAAGCACCAGGCGCGTTTGATCCGAGTGGCAAATTGAGTTCAAATCCAAAGCGCTTCCGTCCAATAGTTACAGCATCAGACAGTAGAAACCCCTGGGCCGGTCAGAAATAGAATCAGCAAAGGATGACATAGGATTACATCGGATATACGGCACAGAAACAGGCCATTCGGCCCAACCAGTCCCTGCCGGCGTTTATGCTCCACTCGAGCCTCCTCCCGTCTTTCCTCATCTAAATCTATCAGCATAACCCTCGATTCCCTTCTCCCTATGTTAAATCTCTATGACATTAACCTTGGTATAGCTGAGTGGGGTGGGGAGGTTCGGTTCTATCAGAGAGTCAGGCTTCCACTGGTACAGGTGGCCCGCAAGTGACTTGTGAAAATTTGATAGCTTATACTTTTCACATTGTAAGAAAGAAGAAAGACTTGCATTTATATAGCACCTTTCACGACCCCAGGACGCCCCAAATCCTTGACAAAAGTACTTTTGAAGTGTAGTCACTGTTGTAATGTAGGAAACACAGCAGTCAATTTGCACACAGCAAGCTCCCACAAACAGCAATGTAATAATGTAGCAAAATACTGCTGATGCTGGAAATCCGAAATAACAACAGAAAACGCTGGAAAAACTCAGGAAACGTAATAATGACCAGATAATCTGTTTTTAGTGATGTTGATTGAGGGATTAATATTGGTCAAGGCACGGAGATCTCCCCTGCTTTTCTATCGAAATAGTGCCATGATATCTTTTATGTCCTTCTAACCTCTCATCGGAAAAACGGCACCTCTGACAGTGCAGCGCTCTCTCAGCAATGCACTGGAGTGTCAGCCTCGATTTTTGTGCTCAAGTCCCTGGAGTGGGATTTGAATCCACAACCTTCTGACTCAGAGGCGAGGGTGCTACCCACTGAGCCACAGCTCACACCTGAAAAGGAAGCTGTGACACGTGCAGGAAGTTTAATATTGGTTTCATATCTCGACGGCGAAACCCTCGTGCAACAATTTATAAAATGCGGCCTCAGACTCAGACCTATCCTGACTGTATGCAACTGGTGAACGTGATTTTTGATATCAAAAATTATGATTTTTATTGAAGTTAGGTAGGTTTTGTGACTGTGAAGTTGTTGAATCAAAGCGGGCAATGTTTGTTATTAAGAGAAGGACTATGCTTAGATGGATTTTGTGTGATTTTTCGGTATTTAGCAGGCGTTTGGGGAAATTGTGGAGATCTCCCGCATGAATCTGAAATGTGTTGTAAATTCCTGAAAGGATGGTTTCGATGGAGAGAGCGCTGATCGGCTCCGAATGCCCCAAATCAACTTGTCTCGTTGGATATGAGCGCGTTTCACGACTGAACTCTAATTCTTGCCGAATCGGCGTTGCCCCTTTTAGATTGAAAAGGGGGAAATAATAAAACGTGGGTCAAACCTCACGTTTTCTTTTACGTTTTAAGTTACGCTGGTGCTTACGCACATCTCCAAAGTACTTGAAGCGCTGCGGACCAAGAGCTGGAAAGTGGGATTCGGCCGGCACAGATATGATGGGCCGAATGGCCTCCTTCTGTGCCGTAAATTTCTATGATTCTAGGATAATTGGCTTTCAAAGCTTATTTCAAATGAGACCAACAAGGGCAGAACGTTGCTTTCAGTAACTCAGAGCTAGTGAAGTGTCTTGAAAATGTGGGTCTACAACCTGGTTCTGGTTGGTTGGCCCCGTCCATTTATTTCTAAGAGAGAAATAAGCAAGTGTTAGTTTCCCAGAAACAAACGACGTGATAGAGAGAGAGAGAGAGAGGAAACCCTGAAAGTCCAGTTGGCCCTTTCGCTGACGGTGGTGGCTATCTGGCAGCTAAATGATGGTGATGGGGCCAGTCTGATGAGGATAGGACATTGAGTGACATCTCAACATGGATTTCACTCACAACTGTGCAGCCGGATAAGATTCAGCTCAGGCTGAGAAGTGGTCAGTACACCGGCTCTGCACAGTCTCTCACAATCATGTTTCAGGCATCATCTCCAGCCAGCGCCCAACCTGTTCTCCAATTTCTGCAACCCCCGGCCAAATCGGAGAACACAACAGCCTTGTGACGCCCTCTTTGGAAAGCACCAAGATGACACAACTGGGAAAGGGGAGGCGTCTCTCGCTTTGACTCAAGGCTGCAATTTGCATTTTAGCAAGTTTTACTCGCACCCTCTTCCGAAGGTGAATTGGTTAACAGGGTGTGAGGCTGAATTATTTTGGCACTTGGCTGCTCTTGATCAGGGTCCAATGCTCAGTTTGCACATTCCCCGCTTCAGTCAAATGCAAAAAAATAAAAGGGGTTTGAAACTATATTAAACGGTCGAGCCCTCCGCCTGCACGTTTGTCGAGGAGATACAGCAATCTGCCTTTTCGGACACAAATAATAGGGAGTCTCACCGGCTGTGGCTCAAAAAATAGCAAGCGGCTGGCAGCACACAGTTTAACACAATTAACAGCCCGCACACCGCTATATTGAATAAAATTGGAACAGGACATTGTCACTGTTAAGATTAATGCGACCACTGATTAATTTCAGAATAAATAAGCTGAAATCCTACCTCGCCACAAACGGTGCACGTTTGTTCAGAGGTACCGTACAGGGAGAGGCATTTTATTAACAATTTCTGGATAATGATGTTATGATTAAAAGCGAGCAGTCAGCTCCGATGTGTTCATCTCTTCTCGGTTCCTCTTTGATCTAGGCTTCCTTATATATTAGCTTCACTTCTCTAATCCAGTATTTTAGCTATTGCAAATTCATCTCAAAACATTGAGGGAAAATTGGAAGAGAGAACTGTGGCCAATTGAATACTTTTCGCAAACTCTGTGGCTACAAATAACAAAACTGGGAGGGTTTCGTGAAATGCTTGCAGCCAGGGCAGGAAATGGGCTCAAATCGGAATCTATATCTCAAGGTTTTTTACAGTAATACTGTATATATTTTTTCAACTAGTTCAAAATGATAATCAACCCCCGAGACAGCACTAATTAATTGGACATAATCTAATGTTGTGTTTTTTCCCCTTAATCAATATCAATAACTAATAGCAGTAATATAGTTAGATTAAATAAACCCAAGACTTGTATTCCAAGATAGACTTATATTTAGGTTGGGATTTCAAAGTTGAATTGATATTTTGGAGTGTGATCATTTGCTTTGATCTGATCTTTGATTGAAGTTTTTTTTCCCCCTTTACTTCGACTGGGCAAATAGCAATCAGAACCACAATAATGAGATAGAGACGGTGGCAATAATTATTGGAAGAAAACATCGGAGGAAAAATATATATTAGGAGCTCAAATTTTTTATTTCTTTTTAACTTTTTTTTAAAAACTGCTGCTCAGAGGGGTACTGACAGAGGGAACAATCTATCAAAACAATGATAAAATCTGACGAATCGTATTTGGAAACTCCGTTAAAAAGTCCATCACGGTTTATGGGTTATGCATGATTTATTTCGCCAATTCATCGCTAGTGTAGTCTTCAATTAACTCGCCTGAATTTCCTAAACACTTATATTTCGCTTTAATAGCATAAGTGCAACAACTCCTCTGGTCGCTTGGTGAAGCGACACCTTCCGGAACTTTTCTCTGTTCGGTATTCCGAGGGAAATCGTTAATTCCTGCCGGAAGATTGGGGCAGAAATACCCAACAGTATAAATTACCAAGATATTCAGAACTGTTACTGCACAACCAGTGGAATTGTTACCCCGCGATGATTACATTTTAATCTAGTTTCGTAATGTAGGGATTATATTTACAATCCAAACATAGTAATTTCCCATTAATAATACAATCGCAAAGCATTGACCTTGGCAACCCAATGAAGTCTAGGGTTCGCATCCATGTGTTACTTGTGCTCTACTTGTAACTAAGCAGCAACCCCATTTATAAAGAATACGTTTATGATTTTAGTATACATAGGAATTCTTACCCCTGAAGCCTCCGGGAGATGAGGGTGATTTAAAATCGCACATGAATTATAATGACATACCTTGATGCGATAGAGGTTGAAAAGGTCTGCTGTTTATGATATAGTCACTTTCACTTGTTTAGACTATTCTGTGCTTCCTTGCCCAAGACAATGTCCTTTTAAAGTGTTTGTTGACATATTGGGGATTGAATTTATGGCACAACCATATATTTCCTTGGGGGCCTTTTTTAAGGGAAAATTAAATAATGTAGAAAATGCATCATCTCCAATTAATGCCGTTAAGAATGCGACAGAAGAAATCATGAAAGAAAATATTCTCTGTGCACTTTATGTAAGGAATTCGGAAGGATTGTCTTTATCAGCAGACTTACAGTTTCGTTACAGATAGTGTACAGACAAAATCTCTACCCAAAGGAGAACACGGAAAGAGGGGTAATCAAACCCGTGTGCATATATATATATATATATACACACCGATCACACTAAAATAAAGGGATTCCAGGAGGAATACGCATCTTATTTTCACATCACAACAATTTGACATCAGTTGCTAATTCACCATGATTTTCCTGAGCGTTTTTAGTTTTAAAGAACAACATTAATACTAAATATGTTTTCATCCGGAAAGGTCCTGTTGTTGTTTTAAATTGAGCATGACAGTTTAGCGGTGTGATACGATAATCTCCATTGCTGAGATTAACATTGGGACCGACCAGATGGACCACAGTGGTTTATTTTCCGGTCCCCTCCATTCCTATGTAAAACCACAATTCACCGTTTACTTCGTATATGTGGAGATCTTCTGGTCAGCCTCGCTTGTGAATTGAGTTTTATCACATTGCACTTTCATTAAATGGACTTCAAATTATAAACGACACGAATGCAAGAGTTTCTCTGCCTGTGTAAAATGCAGAAGAGATGCAGCATACATCTATTGAAGGTGTGTTGCGACTTTGAGACAAAGTGTGAGTCAGGAGAACTCGAAGGTTGTGCGGGTGAATCGTCAGAGAAAAGTTTGAAAGGTCCTCCGCTTTTGTGACATAATTGAAGCCGTCCAGCCGTTTCTGCTGCTGCAGATCAGCAGATACGCGGCGTCTCAAGTGTAAAGGGTTCTGTCCCTTCACTTCAGCGCCGACCTCAGCGCCTTTATGACAACCTTCTGATCTCGTTGTCTCAGCCCTAATTCAATGAAACTGGTCGCATTGGTAATAAGGGACATAATTACTGCCTGGTGACTCGACCGCCTGAACCTCTCTAACGTGAGCCAATGCCATCAATATTTCAGAAATATAAACCTGCTCTTTTTCCTCTCCCCCCCCCCCGGAATTCAGTCAGTCTGTTTTAGGAATCTGCTCATTAAAGCAAGAATTTAATAATGCAACATTCGGAAGTTATACGTGTCGGGCTCTTTACACTGAGTTCGGCTTCCTTGCTTAGGGTTGATGGAGTGACGACTGAGATACGCCGGTCAACCCAAACTGTTGGGATTTTTCAGAAGATAGTAGGTGAATTTCCAATCCTCTTAATTCAGACTATGTTGTTCATTGGGACACCCTTTATTCAATCGATCACTGTATATCCCATTTTCTGAAGGTATACGTTCGTCAAATATATTCCAAATTATTATTTATGATTGGAATTTATATTCTAACTGAATGTCCTTATTAAGCTACAACGATTCATTACAACGCAAACTGCATCGAGTGGTAAGCGAAAAAGGAGGATCTGCGCATTTGGAATGTAATAAAATATAATTTATTCAGACAATTCATTAAAACGGTTACATTTTCAAATCATTTATTCCCTTTCCGTTTGACCTCTGGCCGGAGAAAGATTTAGGATACATATGATACAAGAAAACGAGCGGAAGTCTAGAGAAGTGGATTTTGTTCCTAAAAGTCTTCTCAAGCAATGTGTTTGTAGTAATGCTGGTGTTTTTTATTTATCTTGTCCCTCGATGTATAGAAATTCAAGTCCTTTACTGTCATAATTCTGTGGCACATAACTGACCAATCAGCCCTAAGCAGATACATGTATGTCGTGCATCATTTCATACACGTATAATGTCCTATATTTCATTCTTAAACCTTAGCAAACTAAAACAACAGCTGGATGCGGTTCAGAACATGGGCACTGTGATTCACACACCGATTTCCCCTTGCCGCTTAAATTGGAAGATTTTTTGCTAAACTCTTTGCATCGCTAGCTTATTTTTTGCTTTCTATACATGTCTGTGCATTTGCGTGTGTGTGTGTTCGTATACACACGCATGTGTTACTATACGTATTTATGTCTGTGTGTGTACATGTGTAATCCTTGACTTGCATAGGCATGCGAGTTCCTGTGAAGCTTGTCCTCCCTTTTTTTTTGTAATATTGGGATATACCCAAAGTACAGCAAATGTATCCTGCAAGTCTTGCCTGCGACTGATCCCAGCGTTGCTTTCCCTCCACCCAACCCACTGACGTTCCAGCCCGATGACGATAGAGGTTTGGAAAGATTTAAGGAGGCCAGGTTGTCGTCAAAAAATTACTACCATCCAAATATGTCAAGAAATAATTCACTAATCCAAAAAAAAATGGGCGTTGAACAAATAAATTACGGAATGTAAATGACGGTGTTAAAAGCCTCGTCGTAATGCGGTTAGTGTGGCGTGGTGCTCGCAAAGACATTCATGCCTTTTATTGTGGAGTCTTTTTCATATTGTAAATGTTTAAACCCGCCCTTTCTAACAGACCAAATATTTCAATCGTGCAAATATAAATACATACTTGGGTTCTACCGATCATAGCGCGAATATAACAACATTATACAAAAAAAGAGCAGAGATAATCAAAAGACAAAGATTACAGGCGCTGTCTTCAGCGAATATGGCGAATAACCGTGATTTAATCAGGGGACTCAGATTGAGAACTCACGGGATACGAATGGAATCAATGATGCTTGTCTGTGGCTGTAATAACGCCGGGACAGGTAATTGTCAAAAACGGCATCATTCAACTGTCGGTGTAAAACAATTTAATTCAATCGACTGAATTTTGTAATAGCCTAAAAGGCTGCTGCATTAACGGTAATAAACCCTTCCTATTCAGCCTAACTATTGTCCAATTTTCCAGGGTGGAAATGGGAAGAGCATTTGGGCAACACAGAAAACATAGGGAAAAATAGACCTTTCTATTCTTTCTGAAGATATAAAGGACAGTACGGGCCAGACCAGGGTGCTGGTAAATATAAAGGAAATGCAGAAAGCGGCTTTTCCAATCAAACACGCCGGCCAAGGGCGAGTTCACCCTAACTCTCTTATCAACAATGCATCTTTTGATCATTGCAAACCCCGCCTTAACCCCCTCCCCACCTCCCCCCAACCCAGACAACAGGTGTTTTCTTAGTTTACCTTTAGACTAAATAGGGTTAAAAGAATGAAATGCTGATGACGGTTGTAACATGCACTTGCACCTATTCTCTATGTAACTCCCTGATAGTTTGAATATAATTTGTTTTAATTGGAGAACAACAGTCGTCAAATGGTTAATGAAATCGCAGCATTTTTAGAATGCTGTACTGCCTGTAATTTAAACCGTTGTGTTGGCTCCACGATGTGAAATGATTTATAGACAACTCGAACGCTCCAAAGTATAAAGAACCTTTTTGCTATACTCAATCTTTTAGTCTTCAAACCAATTATGGTATCAAATCACCAAAGACGAATATATTTATATTAGAGTCGTTGCAAGAGGTTGTCTCCTGGGGAAAGTTATTTTTCCATTCAATCCTTTCATGTGCAGCCATCTTACTGTAATCACTCGCAACAGTTGCTGTCCTTATATGAACTGTAGGAAAAAAAATAGTATGTTGGATGTCACCAAGAAGATCAAATATAAAGAAGCAGACATGGGGGCGAAGGGGATAGAGGGAATCGGGGGCAAGGTGGGAGAGGTCATGACAGTGGAGTCAGCATGGACCAGTTGGGCCGAACGGCCTATAAATTCTATGTAAAAAAAATATATATAATAGTTAAAGCAAAAATGTTAGGCATTGAGTTTGTGTGTATAACAGAGCAAACGATCTCTTGCTCACAGTAAACTTAGTATTAAATCTGGAGCGCTATTCCCTTTCTATGTTGAGTTGGGAAGTTCTGATGACTGAAATGCGTTTAAATGTCTGATTTGTTCCAAAAAAAATGACGGTAAAAATGGGAGTCAGTTCGTACTCCGCATGAAGATTAATCACAAAGTAGGGGAGCCATCAATGGCTCACATTAAATGTGAATGTGGCGGTGGGAGGGGGGGGGGGTGGATATCGTGGGTATTTTTTCCTTGGGGCGGGCACAATGAAGTTCGGAGCTGTTAGTCCAGGTGCTCGGGTTTGTGGTTTCCCAGTGATCTACAATAGTAAAACCAACGGGAAAAAAGCGCCTTTCATTAACCTGAGCCTCCAGTACAGAGGTTGGACTGTTGGAGCAAATTACACTCTCCCACTTTATTAGCAAGCCCCTGAAACTTTTGAGAGGGACATAACGGGAAAGCCAGTAATAATGTTCCTGGCACGTTCAGTACCTCGCAGAATGGCCTGAGTGGGGATTTAAACCCAATGGCGTGGGCGGCTATGAGAAAAAAAAACCTCCTTTTCAGCCGGTGATAACTGGGGTCAGGATTTGTAGTCTAGCACTGTTAGACTTTCCTTTTAAAGGGTGTTGCAACTGATTCAGAATTCGACATCTTTATCAATATAATTAAGAAGAATGTATCAGCCTACCCAGCATCATTCACTCACATTGTAAGATAAGAGATGGAATACTGGTGCGAAACTCATTAAAAAAAATCTGAATAAGCTGCTCAGTCTCCTTACAAGTGCTTTGGTTCTGAACATTGACATAAATATTGTCATTTTATTCTGCTTTTTGTTTTTAAGTATTTATGTTTCCGGGTAGGCGCAGTTTAAAAAAAATATATATATTTTGACAGTGTCTAATAGAAACAAAAAGTACTAAAGATGAAATGATAAAAGGCATTTATTTTGTTATTATTCACATGCTTCCAATTTCTCTCATCCGCTGATTCCAAATATAACAGGTAAAAAAAAAACATTTTATGTACACAAAGCCCTGACATGAACAGGAGTATGTATAAAACAATTGAATTACATGAATGTGGCTATTTTGTCTGTACATTTTTTTTTTGGTTGGTTATTTATTTATTTTTGTACAACTATTCACAGCAAATTCAAGTAAAGGCGGAGTGGCTTGGTTGTGTCGCTTCGCTCAATATTCCGCCCGGGGGGTGTGAGTTAGGCTGTGCCGCCGTAGGTCGCAGTTACGCCGGAACACTTTGCCGCATTGCTCGCAATTGTAGGGCTTGATGTCTGTATGGGTAAGAAGGTGAGTTTTCAGGTTACTTCTTTGATTAAAGGTTCTTCCGCACGTGGGACATTTGTGAGGAGATTCCTGTTCAGATTTGAAGCAAGCAAAGGATTAATTCCTTTTTTTTTGGGTTAAAAAATAAAGAAAACTACTGTGATCTCCTTTTATTTTACAGAGGTTTGCCCAGAGCCCATGGAATAATCGTGTACTGTACATATAATTTTTATCGTCTTATTTTTAAAAAATCAATAATTAACCGATGACTGTTAATTAGAATCGCTATTGAAGAGAGCAAGCAAAAAAAGATGCATTGGCTCCCAAGACATTAATGACAGACTTGATGCATTTTCCAGACATGGATCAACTTTTCGTTATAAATAACTTGTGGTCTGCACAATACTGCTAAAATAATCCCCAACACTTCCCACGGGACTTGTCAAAGTTGGGATTCTCGATACTCAATTATTGGAGCTTAAATTAGACGGAAACTTGCTTACCTGCATGTGCAACGTTTTGTGAACGGCTAAGGTCCTTGACTGACAGAATCCTTTCCCACACTCCTGACACTTGAAAGGTTTCTCTTTGGAATGGATATATCTGCAAGTCAACGCAGTGGTAATTCTCAGTAACGCGTCCGTAAGCGAATTTCTATGTCGATCACATTCTCGGTGTGGTGTTTTTTTTTGGAATTTGCTGGTGGCGATTTTAGTAAAAGTATTGACTGGGGCTTCCTGCAGTTCTGCCTCTGGCCACCCTCAGGATCTGGTGAGGGTTGTCGAGCAGGCGCCGAGACAGCGCCCCCTTCAGCCCGTGACACCATCTTCACCCAGACAACCATCCAGGAGACAGCCTGGTTACTGCACACAAGGTCGCCAGGGGCACAGAAGAGGGTCCGTATCTTTGTTAGATTAACCCTGACTGGCCTTTCAAACACCACCCCCCCCCCCCCACCCACATCACAGCTCCACGGCCAGAGGTTGAAATTATTCAGGGGTGGGTGGGGGGGTCTAATAATAACACGCACAACAAGATGCCTGGACATGGTTTTGTCAAATTCACCAACATTTCTCTCATCTCTCGTTATTTGGTAGCCATGACTAGGCCGTGGAGTTCCAAGTCATTGAGGGGAGAGCGGGGGGATATACGACTCGGTATTAGGGTCTGGAGGTATCAAAGTGGGGTAGACCTAGAGAAGATGTTTCCACTCGTGGGGAGGAGCACAAAACTAGGGGCCATAAAAATAAAATAAAAACAGAAAATGATGGAAACAGTCCACATTTGACATTGATTTTTTTAAATAACGGGCCAGGGTAGTTATGGGATAAATAAATTATAAAAATGTTCCTCTTTTAAAAAAAAACAAAATCCCCATTTATGAAAAAGAATTCCCTCCTCACCCGTTTTCTGCATTTCAGCAGTGAGTGCCCCCCAAAAAAATCCCCATCCACAAATCCTGCTACAAATGTCCATTATTACTGTCACAGCCTAAATAATGCAACACCCCCCTTGTTCCTCGGGCAGCGAGAATGTATTTACTGAGAACTCGCCCAGCTCGCACTGATTCTGTTACTAATCGCCCCAATTGTGGATGGAGTGAGTTCTACAGGCTTGGGTACGAACCTGTGATCTCGCAGGTGATCCTGCCTCCTGAACGCCTTGTGGCAGATGTCGCAGGTGTAGGGCCTCTCGTCCGTGTGGGTCCTCTCGTGTATGAGGAGGTTGTAGGATTTGGTAAAATGCCGGCCGCAAAACTTGCAAATGAATTCCTTTTTGGTTTTGGAAGGCAGCCGTCCCCTGGCAGGTTTCCTGTCCAGGCTGAGTTTAGCGAGCTCGCCAGGCGAGCCTCCCGGGGCGGCGGAGCTGAGCTTTGGGAAGTCTCCAGGCTTGGGCGGGTCCTCCTGGGTGGCCGCCAGGGCCAGGTTAGCGAAGTCAAAGCGGGGCCGGTCCTTCTGCAGGGCGGGGAGGATGTGGGCGACCGTCCCTTGCTTGGGGTGGAAGACGTGAGCGCTGAAGGGCAGGGCCGGGAAGGGGAACCTGCCGTCCACGAAGCCCTGGGCGGCGGCCATCTCGGTGAAGGTCGACCGGGCGATGCCGTGCAGGTGAGGGTAACCCAACGTCCACTGGTTCATGTGCATGGTCTGCACCGTGCTGAGCCCGTACAAGCCCTGCAACTGGTCCACGGCCGATGGGAAAGTGTTCACCGCCTGCAGGAAGGAATAGTTGGTCAACTGCAGGGGCGGGTGCAGGGGGATTGGAGCCGGTAAAGTCTTGCTGCCCATTGCGCTCCAATGGTCAACACTCTTGAGGCCTTGGCAGGTGCTGGACAACCCTTCCGCCCGAGGACTGAAAAGAAGAACAGAAAAAGAGGGAGAATTGAAACATGTGAGGCTTTAGGACCATTCTTGACAAGGGGGACATTCAACCTTGAAGAGTTTAAATGGAATTTTTTTAATGTGTTAATTCCAGCGCCAACAGTTCCGAATTCCTTTATTATCGATTGTTTTTCAATCGGAATGTCTCGATCCTTGCCCCCAGAAAGAAATCACGGCAGAAATGGCAATTTTCCGCTCGGTTATGCGCCTCTCTAATGTCGAGGAATGGGGAATAGTTTGAGCAAGACCTGAAACATGAAATAAATCCCTCCAAAATTATATTGAAAAGGCGCTACCAGCTCACGTTGGCCACAGAAAATCCTGAAATATGCTTTCTGGAGAGACAGCAACAGAAAGCTTCAAGCAAGCAAGGACTTCACTTGAAATGTGTTACATGTAGAGGTTGACGCTAAACAAAAAAAGATAATAAATTAATAATGTACTTTCAGAAGGCAACTGGTTATTTTGCAAGCGAGCAATTCCCGTGCGAGACCCCCCCGACACACACACACACACACAAACAGCTTTTAATGCTTCACCACTTTAACTTTACGAGGTGCTGGAGACGGTCAATAAACACGCTTCGAGCCCAAATAAAATCGAACATTTCGAAAATGCAGCGAGGCAAGTTAAAGTTCCTTGTCGATCACCATCTTGGGTGGGTGTGGGGGCGACTTAACTGCAAAAACACGCCTGGTCTCGCCTTATTCAACCCCTGAGATCAGTCCTTTGAAAACACGAGTTGTATGTACTCCGAAGAAGTTACTCACTCACACACACACACAGATCTATTTCCAGGAAAGCTTTGATGTTACGCGGGCGGCGGAGATTCCACCTTTTTTTTAACTAAATGCACTTTTTTTGGGAAGGGTTTGTGAGCAACTGGTGAAAGTTGCAGCCAGTGTCATTGCGGAGACGCGCGACGCCGGACGGTGGGGAGGGAGGTGCAGGAATCGGGCGCTGCCGGGTCTCGAACTCGCCTGTTTATTTTTCTTCCTTCAAGAACAACTCATTCATCAAGATAATTGAAGGGAGAGGGGGGGAGAAAAAAAAGCAACACATCACCGGTGCCTCATGCTCTAAACAAACCCAGCTCTCGGCCAAGATTCTCTACAGCGTGAAACGTGTTTGTTTTACTCGAGTATTTTTAGCTCAACATTTTTAATTTGAAAAACAGTTTGTGCGGTGTCCAGATTAAAAGACACTAGTTTTTTTTTAAATATTTCAGCATCGAAAGTGTTTAATTACATACTGGTTCGTAATCCTCATGGGGAGAATTTCAAATAATAAATATTTCAGACCTGGAGCTTTTTAAATTCATAACACAGTGGACTGGGAACACATCTCTGCAAACGGGTGCTTGTCTTGATGGCCACAGTATTTTAACAAACGAAACGGAGCGGTTCTAAATCTGCCCCACTTGACAATTCAGGTGAAGATTGAATAAATTATTTGAAAGATTATTTTAAATGGGTTTTCTGTGGATGCGGCGTTTTGATGTGACGTGGGTCTCAGGATTAAAGAGCTTATGTTAAATATTAAAATCGCGAATCCTCACAAACACAGTTCTATTTAATTTTTTTTAATGTTTAAGGGTTCTAGCCGTACAGATTATAACTGCTCGATGCAGGTTAAAAAAAAACACACACCAAAGGTCTGCACTCAATAGGGCGTCAGGACAACACCCTTGATATAAGGATAATGTTACAAAGTTTTGACAAACATTATCAGACGAGTGCGATGCGCCGCCAGGAGAATCGATGGCCCTTAAGATGTGTTTTTTTCTTTAAAAAAAAACTTTTTTCAAATCGCATTCTGTCTGATGGTGATTGAAATCTGCCCCCTTTCTAAACGCAGGCTGTTCAATTGGAGCTTAGACTGAATTCCTCTGCACTGACCTGGAAGAAGCGAGGTGATTAGATCGCCCTGTCAACTCACACAACTCCCCTGATTCCTACAGGCTGCGAATCTTATCTGTTCCAGCTCGTCTCCTCGTCATGATTATGCTTATCAATTTGCAAACCTCTAGCACTTTATCGACCAATTTACAAACGCCTATTGCCAATTGATTTTTTTTGAAAGAGTGATAAAATCAGTTTCTTGGAATGCTGATGCCATTGTATTTACAAAGGCCTCTTTAAATCCCACCTTAATCGGGACAACTCAGTACTTCATCGATACATAAATGGTAATTTAAGTGGAATTAATTCCAAATTGTGTATTCGGAACAATTAGTCATTAGATTATCTCTTGGGGGGGGGGGGGTGGGGTCACCCTATATATTATATTAAAGGAAGACTTGCATTTATATAGCGTCTTTCATGACCTCAGGATGTCCCAAAGCGCTTTACAGCCAATGAAGTACTGTTGAGGTGCAGTCACTGTTGTAATGTGGGAAAGAAACAAAAGTACTTTTTAAATGAGGAAAGGTGCGTTTGCTTTGATTCAACGTTCAGTTCTAATATGGGCCCCAGAATATTGGGCATGTATTACCTGTTTGCTTTTTAAATAAAAATAAAAATGAAATCGCCATTGCACCTTCTCGTTCATCAAAACTTGCATTTAAAATACGCTGTTCTCGTATTGGTATTTTTTTCCTCCTAAATACGTTGCACACAGCGAGTGCGCACATTTAGGCTGGTGTCAGTTCCAGGAATGAACCCCAATGCCCTCTCGTAGTAAGGACTGAAGGGCTTTCCTCCGCAGTTTATGTCGGGCTGTTTTTGCAGCATTGAATGGCCGCCCAGTCCAGTGGAACGACCCCATGGGTTTTTTATCCCCCTGCTCTCAACGAAGCCTGAGAAACCTCCTGCTGCTCTGTGAGTTAATGAAGGTGTGTGTGTGTGTGTGTGTGACTGGCAGCGGGTTCAGTCCGAAGCACTGGAGCGAAACTACTGTTAAAAAAATAACCTGTTTAACAATATTCCCAGCGAATGAATCTCTCACACCCTTCAACGCCTTCACACGCCCCCACCCCAGCAAACTGCACTCGGTGTATTCCGTGACACAGAACTAGCAATCAATGAATACATCCCCCAATACTCACTCCTTTAGCCTACCCAACGATCCCAACCTCCTTGGCCTTATTGCCTCCAGCAAATCTCAGCTTGTGTCAAATTTCACTATTAGCCAATTTTAAATCACCCTCAAAAAACATGACAATTAAGGTCACTTACGATTCTACAGACAATCCGGCTAAAGGGAGGGGGTGAGAGCTTGGTATAACCCAAAGATTTATTTTATTCCTAGGCCTCAACAAATGTGACACAAAAGTATTCTAACATGAAACAACCCGTGGCCGAATTAAGAGTAAAACATGTTTTAAAGAAATTCCAAAGTTGACAAAAAAGGGTGGTATTTTGTTCAGTGTATTGTGAGCTGTGAGTTTCTTATTTTCCTTGAAATTGCTGTGTGTAATGTGAAAAAAAAAGCTGGTGCCAGCCTTGTGTCGCTGGATCTCCATTGGTCCAGTCACTGGCGAGAAACCACAGTCCATGAATGCTGTTTTGTTTTACTTTCTGTTACACACCAGGTTGGTGTATTTAATGTCACGCCATTTCTAAATGTTAATGGCCGAGTTAGGTGTGCCCTATGCAAATTGCATCGCGTTTTTCTGTCTACATTTTTTGACACAGGCCCAATTCTGACCGAATTCACTAACAACAGGGGAAATAACACCGAGCCCTTCTGATCAGTGACCAGAATAAATGCTTTCAGTTTTAAAATAAATTCCAGCCGGAGAATACATCGCAAGACATGCTCTCCAGAGTGCTTTCCTTCAGTCAGTGTTTTCTGTGGGAAATATTGTGTGTAATACAATCCCTAAAACAGCTGTAAATCAGCGAAGCAGCTTCGCTGAAGAGTTACATTGAGATCTCGACAGTGTCCCTCGACCCCGCTGAGGTTACCCCGGGTTAACGTTCCCTAATCCTGCATTTCCCATTCCTTCTCCTGGTGTATAGGATTTGCGTGGGTCCCCTTTTATACCTGGGAGAATTCCCAAATGCATCACCGCTTTCTCCCTGGTTTAATTCGGCGCTGCTCCTACACGCTCCCAACTGGGATATGCCCAGTGCACCTTTGAAAACACTCGATCAAATCTGTTAAAAGTAAAATCTCAGCAAAGCACTTAAAACCTAGCTTCGCTCGACTTAAGTCCCTGTTCTTCAGCTTTCTCCCCATCCCTCCCCTTCTCCCCTCCCCATCAAGGTATTTCACAGCCACGCTGGGTGACCGGCCTTGTTATCGACCTTGTATCCCCATTCGAGGAATGTTCTTTTATAAATATACGGTACTATGGAGCTAAGCTGCACTGTGCAACAGAAAGTCAGATAAAAATAGCTTTGAAAAGGCCAAAAATATTGTTATTAATTTTTCCAGTCATCTTACTAAAAGGACTAATGTTAACTGTGAACTACTGTCTTAAATATTGTACAATAATTTTAGAAATGGGACATTAGTGTGTGTGTATGGCGCGCGTATGTGCGAATCTTTTTCCATAATCGAATATGCGACTGTCTGCATGGAAAAAGGATAGTCTGAGGGAATATCTGAATAAACTGAAAGATGCAAAAGGTTTATTGAACTAGAGTTGGCTTGAGTGATTTAGGAAAACCCTGTTCTGATGGACTAACGCCGGAATGGGAGCAGTCCGCTTGCCCTTTCCAAAATAGCAACTATCACCTCCCAAAGCGGCTCTCCCCAACTTTAGGCATTTAATGGAATGCGTGATTACCAGTTGGAAAATGAGCACAACGTGTCACTTTATCGCTCTTTCTAATTGACCATTCCCCGACTAATCGTCAGATTAACTCGGTGGATTCAGCCAAGAGGACAGCGAGAGAGAGAGAGAGAGAGAGGCTGGGAGGTGGTGGGGCGACAGGAGATGGTTGGTTTCGCCGTTCCCTTTAGCTTTCCAAAGTCAACGTGTGAGGTCACAACGGTGTAACTTCAACCAATGTAACCCTCCCTTATCTGTGTAAAATCCCACCGGCCGAATTGAGAGCGTCGACACATCAGGAGAGAGAGAGAGTCGCTGGAGATCCTCAAAGCCATCCCATTGAGTTTGCCGCTGGCTGTACACCGCGAGGATCCCCGTCATAAATCCTTTCACATGAAAAGCGCTTAAAAATTGGGACCCGGAGAGGGGAAAGTAAACTAACACGATGGGAGGAAACCTTTACAGTATTCCAATTGTTTTAACAATTGTTTTTAGAGTTTGTGGAAACCGAGCAGAGAGTGCTTGGGGCAAGCGCAACCATCATCGCACCCTTTATATCGAGGAATGCACACTTTCAGAGGAGAAAGGACGCTGTTATTTTAACCTGACAATTGAAATTCAAATAGGAAAATTGTTATTGCAATATTCCATCAAATATAAATGATAGAAACACTCTAAGAGGAGGGGGGTTGCCATTCTGATCACTGTACCCCCCAAAACGGGACAAATCAGTATTCTGAGGCGAGCAAAGCAAAGAAATAAGCAAGCGAGAAACGAACACAATCTGTTGCACTTTGAGATGTGTGAAGATTGTACTGGCTTGAGTTTGTGCTGCTGATCTTATGCACACACACACACACACACACACACATATATATATACACAAACATAAACTTTTCTAATTGGGAGCCTCAATTCAGTGTCACTGTAATAAATGACTAATTATTGCTACGAAAGCGCCTTCCCCATTTCCTATTGTTCTTGGCTAACAGTTTTCTTTCGACAGAGCCACCGACTGGCACACATACACACACCCGAAAAGCGCCAGCTACCACTGTCCCATCGCACCGCTTTCCCCAGCTCTCAGCGGGGTTAGAATGAGGACCTCAGTTGTGCCGTGTTTATTGGTGCCAGGTTGTATTGTTAGGTGACTGCACTGACCAGAGTCCTTTGGCCTCAATGGGGAGGGGGGGGGGGGGCAAGGGAAAGACCGAAAGCTTCGACACAAATCTTTGCTTTACACACACACACACACACACACAAACACGGAACAAGAGGTTAAGCACAACTCGACTGCTGTCGGAATTGTGCAAATGAATAATTTCAGGCCAGATAAAGATCTCGCTTTAAACGCCATTGCAAAGCAGGAGAGAATCTAATTTATTGCAAAGGGCTTTGCCTTGGAATTCCTGATCCGTACGTACGGGTTGCTTCCATCTAAGGACTAATTTCCTTACACTTTGAAGCTGTATTTCCAAGACTTCACACACACACACACACACACACACAAATCCTTACCCGGTGACACAGAAAATCCCCAACGTGTCCAACAGTTTCTGCGAAGCACAACACGAGACTTTTTAACTGCCGACTATTTAATCCACAGCGTCAAGGGCGCAACATCCAGCGAGTTTTAGCAAAAGTTCTCCAACTCGTCCCTGCTCGACCACCGCATGCTCTGCCAAGGAAAGGCTTGTTGTACAGGAGCTGTGACAGTGCGTGGAGAGGGCTTTTTTTGGGGGGGTGGGTGGGGGGGTGGGGTGGGGTGGGGGGTGGGGAAGGGGGGTGGGTGGTTAACAAACAGGCTGCGATCGGGGGGGGGGGGGGTGGGCTAATGGTGTGTCTTTTCTCTCCTGCACTCGGATTTCCCTCTGAACTCGGTCTCCCGCTCCATCACATTTCACTGCAGCCCAGGGCAGGCAGCGCGCCTGCGCACAGCCAGCGGGATGATTAACTCCAGCAGTGATTGTGGACATGGGTTCAATGTCTCAGCGATATGTTTACTCCTGTTTGGATAGCAACACGTCCTTAAAGGGACGACACCGTCTTTTTTAAAACACGATTTGTCTAGGATGTCAAGACTAAGTGGGGGGGGGGGGGGGAGGGAGGAGGTGGGAAGAGGGGGGGGGGGGGGGAGAAATCTGTGCCAAAAAACAATTCCACCGGATTAATAAGTGTGGTTAGAGAAGAAGTCAAATGGAGACAAATTCCCTGGAGGAAATTCTGGATGAATCGGATTTGGAAATCACCATTTAAATGTTTCTTTTTTTTTTGTTTAAAAAAAACCTGCTAATCTTACAGAATTGTCAGCCGGATCACACGCCAATTATTTTGCTGAATTATTCAGGATCAAGAAAGTAGTGAACGGGCGGCCCCGGGATCCCCGCTCGCCTCCCGACACACGTGAATGTTCATTCTACCAGCAAGGAAATTAGTTAAGAAAAAAGGGGGGGCGGGAGAGAGAGAGAGACTACCTGGCAAAATAATCTGTGTAAAATTTCACATCCCCCCCCCCCCCCCCCCACACACACACACACATAACTTCCCATCGTTAATGAACGCTCCGATTTGGACAATTCATTTTTATATCTGTAAATTTCTATGTATTATACCTTCCATAATTCATTTTATGCATCCTGGTGTTTAATGCGGGGCGGTTTTTTTTGGGGGGAGAGGGTTATTCAAGCGCTGCCTGTCTGTAGTTTAATAATTTTTTAGAAAAAGTTATGAAATTCCCTTTAAAGTTCCGGTGCTTTGCTGATTCAAAGTTTGAAGGTACGAGCTCTAACTCTGTGCCCTCGCTCCGTCAATGAAGAATTTACAATTAGCGCTGACAAATTATTACTTAAAAAAATCAGATTAGTTTCAAGCACTCCGAACATTTGATTGGACGAGGATCCGTTGTATTGCAAAATATTGCAGGGATTCGATATATAAATATATATGTATTTCTCGGAACAGCTCTCGCAGGAGCAGTCAGAATGCGTCTTTAAGAGCGCGGCTCCTCTCCCCACCGCCTCTCTCTCTATTGTCACGATTACATAATGGGACCAGAACCTCTCACTCAACGCACTTACCTGAAGACACCGCATTGCTCACACAGACCAACAAAACACGCGCATCATCGTTGCAAGGAAGGCATACTCATTGCTTGGGGGGTGGGGGGGGGGGGGGGGGCGGTGGAGAACAACAAATAGGATTGCTTTATCTAAAGGAATTGAGGGTAAATATTGCGAAGCGTTTGAAACTGGTAGAATCAAAAGGTTTGAGTTGTTTTTAAAGAAAGTAAAAAAATACTCTGATGATTTTAAAATAATCCCCTGTATATTCAGCTGCACGGATACTTCGGAAATAGTTATTGCTTCAACTGATACGAGTGACTCTTTCAGGCAGAAATCTCAAAAAATCTCAAAAGACGTCCTATTTCCCCCACCCCGCTCAGATAACCCACTCAGCCCTTATTTCCCAAAGGCCCGGTTAGTTCAATTAAAACTGTGCATTAATCACTGGAATAATATTTTATAATGATCCTAACCTTTCTCTAATGTCGCACTCCGGCTGTACTTTCACATTTGATCGCCGCTCTTTCTCTATTCGAGTGGGTTTTTGCCTTGTGTTAGAGCGCGAGTCAAAGGCATCTTTTACTTTTTTTAGACACATCGCGCGACTCGCTGAATATATATATTTTTATTGCGGGAATTTCACACCAGGTGAAGGCAAAGGTGAAACGAAGTTATGTTTCGACTACGGGACTTGAGAAAACGAGTGGATTTGAAAGGATCCGGGGCATGTGCTTGTTCAATTAAACTTTACCAAACTAGGCAGCTGGTAATGTGGGTGAAGATATCACGGACTGTGACATTCGTCCATCACATATCGTGTACCTCTGACCTGTGCCTGGTTTTTTTTTTGGTCTTACCGGTAGTTGGGCGATTGTAGGTATCCTATTGGGGAGATTGGTAAGGTTTGACATCAAGGAGCAGAGACTGTAAACCTCTCTGCAAAAAAAAATTGCTGCGATGTGTGTTTGTGTGTGTGCAAGCGGGCTAGTATTACCTCCGTCCTTGACATGTCCTTGTAACCCTAGAAAGAGAGAATCGACAGCACCTTAAGTCGACGCACCACCTTCAATTACAGCGAAGTAACTCCCCTTTGTCCAAATAGCTGTAATTTTCCCGATCAATTTCCTTGTTGAGGTATCAGGGAATCCCCAGTGAACTAGGTGCAACTCCTACCGGTTTAGCAGCGAGATGGAAACGATTTTTTTTGCTGCTGCACTTATTTATTCCAGTTAGAATAAAATCGACGGGGACAATGGCTGCAAACAAGTTATGCAAGTCGACAACGCACAATTCACTTTTTTTTCCCGTAGAGTTTTGCTCTGCAATTTAAAATGTGCCCGAGCAAACCAACATATATATTTTCAGAAATGTAGATACTCAGCCAATAATTACTGTGCTTTCTTGGACTGGTTATCGCCAGTCACTCGTATGGTATCTCCAGATGATGTGCAATTGTCCCCCAAAACTACCAACAAGACGATGAACTCCAGCCAATGCCACACCTTATTGGGGTCCATTTTAATTTAATATTAACCACAAGAAAATATCAGCGAACATCTACAATCTCAACAGCATTTTAAGTTAGCACCAGTTAACGGGGATTAGTAAATATAAGTTGCCAATTAATATGCCAACTGAGGTCTCTCCAAATAGGCAGCGTTGCTTTATTTGTCATGGTGCTTGTTAACTTAATATTGAGGCGGTGATATATATATATATATAATTTGAAGAAAAAGCGACCCTTTAAAACAATATGATTTAAAACACATTCGATTTGATTTTCGTAAAGTTTTTTTTACATAAAAAAAACATTAAACATACAAGAAGATATCAGAAATTGGGGGTTGGTATAAAGTGTAAAGCTATTTATAATTCGTTTTCAGTTGTTGGCTGCTGTTTCGCACATTTTTAGAATTAAATCAAATGGATCCCAAATCGTTCAGTGCACGACTTGTGTCTGGTTCAGAAGGCGCGTGTACAGTTGCGATTATATGAAGGCAACTTAGTCAGCAAGCTTTGTTAATCAGAAGAATCGATTGCCTTTCAAGGAGCAGTGGCAGTGATTGCATATTAACCTTGTGTCCATCACAACGCAAGTCTAACCCAGACTGGAGAGCGTCAGCGTTTTCTCTTTAAAAACCGAAACGACTTAATTCTATTATCACAATAAACAATTTGCCCTATTGCTAACCAACCAGGTTTCCTTCCACCTACTGGAGCTATCAGATCCAATCTGGAAAATTACGGGTGAGATTCAGTGTGAAGCCAACTCCTTTCACTCACTTGGAACTTGGAAGTTCATGGGGACTGCGAACAAATGGAAGGGGAGGTTTATTGTCCCCAAAACACATTTAATAAGAATGTGTATTTTGAGCTAATTCAGAAATTGTTGAGCATTTTTGCTATTTAAACGCACAAAGATGCAACAATCTGTCAGCTGAATTCCCCGCAAATTAAACCCTGAATACACCAGGCAAGTCAAGCCTATTTATTTAGGTGTTTGTTAAATGTACAAAACTTTAAGTGTTTCTGACCTGACACAATGCCATCATCCACTCCGCACCAATAGTTGAATATCTCAACAGACAATGGTACATTTCTCAAACACACTGCATTGTTCCTGGGATCACTTCAATTTATAAGACCCATATATGCCCGCCCAGGCTTTGTTTTAAATAATTATTTTTGCTCCATAGTTCACGTTCAGTTTCCATTATTCCTTGTACTTTCTCATTCTCGGTGCAGTCTTTGAGGGGTGCATGCTTTTTCCTCTGTTCTGTCTATTTTTTTTAAAAGCGAAAAAAGCAGATTTGAGTAAAATACAGCTCCTTAACCGGGTGACCGGAGCCCACAGTGGAATATTTTTTGTATTATTCGCGGGTACAAGTGTAACGATTAGTCGAGCACATTGGATCCTGAGATACAGAGCAGGTCGTGAAATGGTTGAGGAATGATAGGAGGCAAGGAACCAGGGAGGGTATTTTCGAAGAACACATTAAGCTGCGGCGCTGCTGTAGAATCGTGGTAGTGTTATCGGAATTGGTGTGAAAGGTGGGTGCTAGGAGTCCTTTGGAAATGCATGAGTCGAAACCCCCCCTTGTAAGTGCTTGAAGTAGATGCTGTGGACAGGTTGAGGCAGCGACCAACCTGTGAACGGGCCCCCGGACTGGAGCGCCGCCCAGCGGCCAGCACCCGCCACTGATGGACAGAAGCGAAAGGGAACGATACACTCGACCCCCCCCCCCGCCCCAAATAAAAAACCCAACTTCACTTTAATATTTTCCACCAACTAATGCATGCCAGATTAAGAAAATCGATGATCTAAAAAGAAAAATATGCGCAGCAAATCTGAACCAGAGGCGAAACGCAACACGTGATTTCCCCAATGAAGACTAGCCCCTCAAATTTTACCTCGGATTTTTTGGGGTGTTTAGATTAACATTGGTCCTCACATCTTGCGGCCCGCAGAGAGAGAGAGAGAGAGAGTAAGGTTACTTTAGAAGTTTCCAATGTTAAACAAAATACAATTTGCAGGACAAAAAACGAATGCAGCATCAATAGTCTGAACAACAAAAGACTTCACGGTATTTTGTGTTAGGAACAGTCAAAAATGTAATTGCTTAATTTCCCCTCATTCTGAATATAGAATATCTCTCACCTCCTTTATTAATAACTGATTGTTTTAAAAAAAATGCAGAACACAAGATCACATTTCAGATGAAGTAACCGCATAGTTTTCGTTTCACAGTCTCCACTATTAAGCAACATTTTTTGTGTGAAACGGAGTTTAACACAGATGTGAAGAATTTAATTTGCCCCATAAACTCGGTGTTAACGAAGTGTCGAAACGTGAATTGATCCAACCCCGGGGAACGGAGTTGCTGCTGTCTGATAGAATGAACGATTGTTATTCATTATTAGTAAAAAAAAAGGGGGGTTTGTATTTAAAATCGTTGCTTCACAAAATATTTCGTTTGGAATTTTTTTTTCTCCAACTTTCGTCGATCACAAGTCAGTGCCTCACACCGAGATCTTTAAACGCTTTTGGGCAAACAGATATCCCCAAAAAATCAACGAAATATCAGCAACCTAAACGGAGCTGTGTTTTATCTCTAGGTGATTTTCATTTGAAACTAAAAATGTCCCTTTGAGTTAAATAGCAGGGACAGAGACAGATGCTGAGAAAGTGTTGCTAATCTTTGCAGTCACCTGCCCTGATA
The DNA here is from genome assembly GCA_030390025.1 of Squalus acanthias. Classification (NCBI taxonomy): domain Eukaryota; kingdom Metazoa; phylum Chordata; class Chondrichthyes; order Squaliformes; family Squalidae; genus Squalus; species Squalus acanthias. The sequence goes on along the minus strand of CM059432.1, from coordinate 6,261,800 downwards.
TATCTCCTGATGTGGCTCGGTGTCAAATTTGGTTTGATAATCGCTCCTGTGAAGCGCCCTGGGGACATTTTACTACATTAAAGGCGCTCTATAAATACAAATTGTTGTTGTTTTACTTTACATAAGGGATTTTTTTTTTACACCTGTGTGTTCTTTCTGAACCCGCGGCTGCCCTGCTTGAGACTGAAGCAACTTTCGTTCCAGTGAGATCCGGGTGAGGACCCCCCACCCCCCCCTCCCCCACTTCCCTGGACCAAGTCAAACAGAGACATTATTAAAACTCGTGTAATGCGGGGTCGAATGGCAGAAAAAGCTTAAAACCCATCGCCAAGCAAGCCACATTTATTGTGTGAAGAGTATTCAGTCGCGTTCAGCAGTTCACAGAGGAGCTGCCCAGCATTCGACACATTTTCAGCACCGCCCCATCTTAAAACAAGTCAATAGACTTTATTAATTCCAAACCTACGCTGCCCAGATGTTGAAGTTAAATATCTTTTTTTTCCCCCACCAGCGTTAATTGCACATTTTTGTAAAACAATCAGAGACTATTGTCCGGATTTAAACTCAACGATTGTTTTATATTGCAACATTACATTATTTAAAAAAAAAATTATTATTGGTTTGTAACCGGGGTTTATCATTGCAGCCCAGCCTGTATTTTAAAGAGAGGATTTCAGAAAGTGCTTGATATTATCCCACAGTTTAAAAGGTGAATCGGCACCTGTGGAGAGATCAGAGAAGTTCAGGTCTAACTCTGCCTCACAAATCAGTCCTACCTCTTCTGATCATCTTTCCTGGGAAGCGCCGTGGGACGTTTTTACTACATTCTCGGCGCTCTAGAAATTCAAGTTGTTGTTGAAACTTTAACTTGTATTTTCTCTCCACAGATGCCGACTGACCTGCCGAGTGTTTCTTGATTATTTCCCCCCTCAGATTTCAAGCATTTGAAATTTTTTTTTTTACTTAGTTCGTTTTAAGAACGAGTTGTTAGATAGACCTGTGTACGTTATAGCGTCTAGCGAGGGCAGTATCACAGCAATAGTGAGTATAGAAGCAATTAAACCTTCATCAATGTCAAACGAAACGACCAAACTCGCCTTCGGATTCTGCCTTTCACAGTACTGGGAATTCTAGAATATTGGGCGAAATTTGGATCGACGTCGTTCCAGGTCTTGCAGTATATGGCGTTTCATTCCCCTTTTAACCTGTTCACCCACCTACTTTAATGAAACTTACTAGTTTAAATAAATCAAATATTTCAACCTTTGAATTGCGAACGAAATGCTTGCAACACAAAAAGTTCCAACTATTTATTCCCCGATGTGCAATTCTCAATCCGACGTTTGTCTTGGCAAAGTAGCGTGTCAAATAGTTGTGGATGACATAATTCCCCCCTGTGTACCGACACTGCGCAAAACAATTCTGTTTCGTAAAGACATGATTCCATCCTGCTCTTATCGCCAGAGGCAACCGTTGTAATAACTTTAGCAGGGGACAGATGATCTTCCCTGATGCGCGGAAACCTTAAGTTTTAAGACCCATTTGTGTATTACAAATAATGTTTTAAAATTTCACCATTATAACCAAAAGGGGAGAGCAGGGCGGGGGGGAGGTGGTTTCACACTCCACCGTGACTCGAATACTTAGGAAATATTTTGTGCGCTCGGAATAACGACAAGACTGTTTGTTATTTAAATTTTTTTTATGAATCCTCTTTTCTGGGCAATTTGTAATCTGTTTGACCGTGTTCCATTCACTTTCAATTAGCAACAGTTATCTTCAGTGTCACTATTCTGTAGAAACCAAAATTATGAAATAGTTTTTTTGGTATCCCAGCTTTTCATCGATTACTTTTTTGAGATTAAGTAGTCCAATAACTCAGACTTCGGGATGTTTTCAGTAGTTGTAGATACATTTTACAATTTATTGCAGAGAGAGAGAGAGCTCCGTTTCTTGCCTTTTTTAAAAATAAAACCGAAAGATGTTGAGTTGTAGATGAGGATCCCCCTCGGCAATGTCATTGTACAACATCAGAGAGTTTCAGGTCAACCGTCCACAGCTCGACATCCTGAAGCTTTTGTACAATCAACATACATTGCAGCTAATTGGACAGAATGAGGAGTTGATAAATTTTGTTTTTTCCACAATTAAACTCCAGTGTTTGTGTATTCCGCCTCGGTGGAAACTGTGGCTAAAGCGGTGCCATGACAACACACAAACAACCAATCAAAACACAATGCACACCCCACCCCCGGGAGAGAACACAACAACAACTTGCATTTATATAGCACCGAAGCCGCTTCAAGCGTAAACAGACAAAATATTTAGTTTAGAAAAACCCACTAAATCCACCACATGCATAACGGAGGCAAATGTCACCTGGATTTAGAACATAGTTGACAACATGGAAGATTATGTTACAACCATAATTTGCCTGAAGACACAAATAACATCGAAACTAAAGCAACTAAATTGACAGAAAGAAAGCATTACAGGAACATGACAACCCATGTAAATACAAGCTGTAACAGGCAAAACAAATACCGTTCCGAATGACAAGACATCAAGACAAATATCTGAGCTACAAAGAGATAAGGGGGAACAAAAAGAACACAACTACAACAACTTGTATTTATATAGCGCCTTTAAAATAGTAAAATGTCCCAAGGCGCTTCACAGGAGCGTTATAAAACAAAATTTGACACCGAGACACATCAGGAGAAATTAGGGCAGAAGAGGTAGGTTTTAAGGAGCGTCTTAAAGGAGGAAAGAGAGGTCGAGAGGCGGAGAGATTTAGGGAGGGAATTCCAGAGCTTAGGGCCTTGGCAACAGAAGGCACGGCCGCCAATGGTTGAGTGATTAAAATCAGGGATGCTCAAGAGGCCAGAATTAGAGGTGCGCAGATATCTCAGGGGGTTGTGGGGCTGGAGGAGATTACAGAGATAGGGAGGGGCAAGGCCATGGAAGGATTTGAAAACAAGGATGAGAATTTTAAAATCGAGGCATTGCTTAACCAGGAGCCAATGTAGGTCAGCGAGCACGGGGGGGTGATGGGTGAATGGGTCTTGGTGCAAGTTAGGACACGGGCAGCAGAGTTTTGGATGACCTCAAGTTTACGTAGGGTAGAATGTGGGAGGCCAGCCAGGAGTGCATTGGAATAGTCAAGTCTAGAGGTAACAATGGTAAATAGACTGAAACAAACATTACAGCAGTGCAAGACTTTTTAAAAATTTGTTTATAGGATGTGGGCGTCGCTGGCAAGGCCAGCATTTATTGCCCATCCCTAATTGCCCTTGTGAAGGTGGTGGTGAGCTGCCTTCTTGAACCGCTGCAGTCCATGTGGTGAAGGTACTCCCACAGTGCTGTTGGGGAGTTCCAGGATTTTGACCCAGCGATGATGAAGGATTGGCGATATACTTCCAAGTCAGGATGGTGTGTGACTTGGAGGGGAACTTGGAGGTGGTGGTGTTCCCATGCGCCTGCTGCCCTTGTCCTTCTAGGTGGTAGAGGTCGCGGGTTTGGGAGGTGCTGCCGAAGAAGCCTTGGCGAGTTGCTACAGTGCATCTTGTAGATGGTACACACTGCAGCCACGAAGAGTGATACTGAAGAGTGATAGACCAATGCACAATATCCCCGATAGAAAGCTGGACAACATACCATCCAACCTACAAAGGAATAGCTTGGAATATGAGCATATACCAATCAGAAGCATATTTACCAACAATGGCAGAACATTACAATCAATGCATTTATGGTACAGCACAAGGCAACGGAAGTGAGAGACGAAAGAAAGACTTGCATTTATATAGCGTCTTTCACGACCATCGGACATCCCAAAGCGCTTTACAGCCAATGAAGTACTTTTGAAGTGTAGTCACTGTTGTAATGTTGGAAACGTGGCAGCCAATTTGCACACAGCAAGCTCCCACAAACAGCAATGTGATAATGACCAGATAATCTGTTTTAGTGATGTTGATTGAGGGATAAATATTGGCCAGGACACTGGGGAGAACTCCCCTGCTCTTCTTCGAAATAGTGCCATGGGATCTTTCACGTCCACCTGAGAGAGCAGACAATGTCTCATCTAAAAGACGGCACCTCCGACAGTGCAGCACTCCCTCAGTACTGCACTAGGGTGTCAGCCTAGATTTTTGTGCTCAAGTCTCCTGGAAGTGGGATTTGAACCCACAATCCTTTTAACTCAGAGGCGAGGATGCTGCCAACTGAGCCACAACTGACACAATAGCAAAATACTGACACTGCCCAGGTGGAATTAACTAAAGAACAAACAGGATCAACTAAGAGCATCCATAACAAAATAAAGGAGCAGAACCAAGCTGCTGAACTGTCATATAATATTACGGACAAACTATGTGACATACAAGAGCTAGGCCCATACACTCCTTAATACATAATCAACTCCCGACGGCCCCTAGTTACATTGAACTTTGGAATGAAGAGAGCAGTTGAGCAGTGCAACATGAAATGAGTGATGGGATATTAAAGACAGATACCCAGGGATGTCAGTAGAGTACCTATATTGCTCAGTAGGGAGATGGAAATACACGTAAATGGTCTAATAACAGAGACAGCTGGATAGTTGAACTAACATTATCCAGAGCAGATAATGCAGTGTGACAGTGGAAGTCGACAAATTCTGCTGGAGAAGCAGACTCCTCCTTCCCTCCAAAGAAAATGGGAAAAAAAGACCGATTCACCCAGAAACAGGCGTAGAACTGACAAAAGTTGATGAATATGGCCATCGGGATTTAAAAAAAAAATAAGAACATTTTATAAATAGCACATTGTACAATGCTCCAACAAAAAACATTAAATCACTCAGATACGTGCATGTATTTAATATATGAACTCAACAACAACAGCATTCCTCCAAGTACAATTGCACAAATTTATGGATATTGGAATTTTCTCCATGCTTACCAAAGTACAATCATAGTATAGCAATGATCCCAACTCTCCTTGTAGCCTACTGATCTAGTCCTGTCAATGTTGAAAGAAAAATATACCAAAATGTCAAATTAAAAAATATAATCTGTGATCGTAACTTCACCATCACATTTAATCCATTTACAGCTATATGTTTGCAATTATGGGAAACACTAAACATCACTGTATACAGAACATATCCCATCAGTTCATAGGTGAATAAAAACAAATGGTGTTCCTCACGTTGGAGAACTGCAAAATAGAACTTATTTGTATTTTTAAAATTGAATTAAAATAGTTCAATTAAATAACTTTCTAAATAAGGTGGTTTGTAGACTCTTCTAAATCCAGAAAAAATATCCAATAGGCTAGCTTCCGAAAGAGGCTCCATTGATTAAGATTGCAGCTTAGACCAGAGTTTAACCTGGACATCCATCATCAGACTGTTTCCATACAGCCAGAACAATCTTGATGTCAGGATTTATCCACCCAATACATCTCTCAGAATTGAAAAGATTATCAGATTATTCTACTTATAGTCTCAAAACGCACATGAGAAACACAGTTGGATGCCACTTTGCATCAATTGATTCGTCTTGTATCATATCCAACAGGATCATATAAAGAAAAGAAAAAAAAGACTTGCATTTATATAGCACCTTTCACAACCATCGGACATCCCAAAGCACTTTGCTGCCACTGAAGTATAGTCGCTGTTGTAATGTAGGAAATGCGGCAGCCAATTTGTGCACAGCAAGCTCCCACAAAATAATGACCAGATAATCTATATTAGTGATCTTGATTGAGGGATAAATATTGGCCAGGACACCAGGATAACTCCCCTGCTCTTCTTCAAAATAGTGGCATGGGATCTTTTATGTCCACCTGAGAGGTCAGATGGGGCCTCAGTTAAACATCTCATCTGAAAGACAGCACCTCTGACAGCGCAGCACTCCCTCTGTACTGTACTGGAGGTGTCAGCCTAGATTTTTGTGTTCAAGTCTCTTGGAGTGGGAACTTGAACTCACAACCTTCTGATTCAGAAGCGAGAGTGCTACCAAGTGAGCCACAGCTGACATATATCAATTTTATAGAGAATATATCATATATATCATATATATTCTCCATATAATCAATATAAGACATTGAATAAGTTAGTATCACACTGCAAAAGTTCATAATATGAATCAGATAGAATAATACAATATGCTGTATGAGTCAGACAATTTCAACAAGGACATCATAATGCAATGACAGTCAACTTATTTCCATGCTAACATGCTGAGACTGCTGCCAATTGTCTCAACGCCCTCAACTAGCTTCCCTGCCAATAACATTAAAGACACATTTTCCTGTATGTAAATAAACTTTCTTGTATACATTATTTAAAACATAAAAGTAAATAAAAGATTAGTTGTTCACATGCATGGGACTGTGACCCCTAGTTCTTATTATAAGTATAAGTTTGACTAAAAACATTTCCATTTATTAGACAGGCAAGGGTTGGTTGGACAAAGATAGCAAACAAGTTTCGTGAACTTTCAGAAATCACTGAGCTTTTATCAGGACACAGTGGCATTTATGAGATGGTTATTGAAGGTGAAATTATCTATGTTGTAAAAACACACGCTCTGCTATAAAAGAAACGTCACTGCAATTATTATGGGAACAGGCATGCGGTAATTACAGAGATAACCAATACAAAGATGACGTGGAACCATAAAAGTTCTTCCCTTTTGCAGTGGCATTCATATTTTATGAGTCCTTTCGTACTGTATTTCACTTAGCATGATACATCCACATTCTTAACAGCTCAGGAACTATCACATTTCATTATCTCTATCTGTATTTTACACTTATAATCCTCAATCCCATTCCTAATTGGATATTCATCCCATTCTTTTCAAAGGTGTTAACTGTTTTATCTGGGACTTTAAATCACACATCCATGACCCCATGGGGGGAAATAAAACATTGGGGCTAATTTTTAGCTCGGGCTTGGGGGAAAACTGGTGGTTGCATATTAGCCGCCCGTTGAACATCCCACACCACTTCACCTGACGAAGGAGCAGCTGCTCCGAAAGCTTGTGATTTCAAATAAAGCTGTTGGACTATAACCTGGTGTTGTGCGACTTCTCACTTTTGTCCTTTTACTAGGAGTAACAAAAACAAGTTTGGTCTATGAGCCATTCTTCATTAGAAATTGTTATCTCAGTGATTAATCATGGTTGCGTAGAAATACGTGTCTATGTTCCATAAGATTAAGATTTCATACGATTCCCAAACCCGTGACCTCTACCACCTAGAAGGACAAGGGCAGCAAGCACATGGGAACACCACTACCTCCAAGTTCCCCTCCAAGTCACACACCATCCTGACTTGACAATATATTGCAATTTCTTCATCGTCGCTGGATCAAAATCCTGGAACTCCCTACCTAACAGCGCTGTGGGAGTACCTTTACTACATAGACTGCAACGGTTCAAGAAGGTGGCTCACCACCATCTTCTCACGGGCAATAAGGGATGGGCAATAAATGCTGGCCTTGCCAGCGACGCCCACATCCAGTGAATGAAAAAAAGATTACTAATACAAGTATGTTAAGGAAGCAATATAGACCAAAATGAAGCCTTCAGGTCATATTGCATCTAATGACATTACCATATAGCCCTGATGAAGCAATGCATTCATGGTAGGATGAGGCTACTCCTTTACAAGACCAGAAAAAGTCAATTCCTCATGGAACCAGGCCTTCATGTAGGGGGTGAAGTTTTTCTAATTCATCATAGGGAAAGAGGTACAGACCGATAGACAGCAAGGGAGAGAGGTAAAGTTACCCTGAGTTGCTTTCAGGCACCGTGGTTGTCTGTCAGCTATTACACCATGAAGACCATCACTGCCCAGCCTGATTCTGTCATCACTAAAGCATCTTCACACATACATATCCAGCAGGGATTATCTAAAAGCAATTTAAAGTAAAAATATCAGCTGACATTTCAGCCTTTATAGCTTGGGCGTACTGAGGTCCATTATAATGTCCCTGCATTCGCAACAAGGTGGATGAATTAATGGCACTAATAGAAGTAAATGGGTAGGATGTAACTAGTGGAGTAGACAAAGGGGAACCGGTAGATGTGGTGTATTTGGATTTTCAGAAGATAAGGTCCCACACAAGAGGTTGGTGAACAAAATTAGGGCACATGGAATTGGGGTTAATATACTAACATGGATTGAGAATTGGTTACCAGACAGAAAACAAAGAGTAGGGATAAACGGGTCTTTTTCAGGATGGCAGGCTGTGACTAGTGGGGTACCGCAAGGATCGATGCTTGGGCCCCAGCTATTCACAATCTATATCAATGATTTGGATGAGGGGACTAAATGTAACATTTCCAAATTTGCTGATGACACAAAGCTAGGTGGCAGTGTCAGTTGCGAAGAGGATGTGAAGAGGCTTCAAGGGGATCTCGACTGGCTCAGTGAGTGGGTGAGAACATGGCAGATGGATTATAATGTGAAGTTATCCACTTTGGTAGAAAAAACAGAAAGGCAGAGTATTTCCTAAATGGTGAAAGATTGGGGAATGCAAATGCTCAAAGGGACCTGGGTGTCCTTGTACATGAGTCACTGAAAGTGAATGTGCAGGTGCAGCAAGCCATTCGGAAGGCAAATGGTATGCTGGCCTTCATTACAAGAGGATTTGAGTACAGGAGTAAAGAAGTCTTACTCAAATTATATAGGGCCTTGGTGAGACCACACCTGGAGTACTGTGTAAAATATTGGTTTCCTTACCTAAGGAAGGATATACTTGTCATAGAGGGAGTGCAACGAAGGTTCACGAGATTGATTCCTGGGATGGCAGGACTGTCGTATGAGAAGAGATTGAGTAAACTAGGCCTGTATTCTCTTGAATTCAGAAGAATAAGAGGTGATCTCATTGAAGCATACAAAATTATTACAGGGCTTGATAGAGTGGATGCTGGGAGAATGTTTCCCTTGGCTGGGGAGTCTAGAACCAGGGGCCACAGCCTCAGGATAAAGGGTGGGCCATTCAGGACTGAGATGAGAAGAAATCTCTTCACACAGAGGGTGGTAAATCTTTTGAATTCTCTACCCCAGAGGGCTGTGGAGGCTCAGTCATTGGGTATATTCAAAACAGAAGTCGATAGATTTCTGACTAGTAAGGGCATCAAGGGATATGGCGATAAGGCCGGTGAATGGAATTGAGGCAGAAGATCAGCCATGATCTCATTGAATGGCGGAGCAGGCTCGAAGGGCTGAATGGCCTACTCCTGCTCCTATTTCTTATGTTATTATCTTCTTACGCCCTGCTTCAACTGAGATCATTTAACTGACCACAGACCAGGGATCAAACCTGGTATGTTCTTGTTGTATATGGATCGGTACCATGCCATTCAGCATATTTACCCACTCAGCCATTGGGAGAGCTCTTTTGTTTAAAACAGTCCATTGTTATTGTGTTACTAGCTTTTGATAGGAATCTATTCCCCATTTCTGCTATTCTGTGATGAGTTTTTTCATCTGATCTTAAGATGTGCTTGAGGATTGTTAATTTTGTACTCATGTTCTTGAGTTCAGTTTTACTTTAAGAGCTGGCTTTTATCTACATTATCTTTGTCTTTCAATTTAAAAAAATAACTGGGTGGGTCATGTCATCTCTCAATCTTCTCGTCTCCAATGAGAATGAGTTGAATAAGTCTTGGAACTGTCCCAACCATTATCCTCGGAACTCTACTATTCTAAAACAAAAGCAAAATACTGCGGATGCTGGAAATCTGAAGTAAAAACAGAAAATGCTGCCCCGCCGACAAAACTAGCCATGCCCCCAGATCGAAATTACGAGCATGGCGAGTTTCCGCCGATCGTGCCCGTTTACGACTGATTGTAGAGGGTCTTCCAGTTAAGCTAGGTTTTTTAGGCACAAAGGCACATGTAGGCACGTTTTAAAAGTTTGTACATATTAAAAATGATTTAAGTTACTAAGAAACTGACCAGTGTACAGTCATGAAGCTGGTAAATGGTTCAGTATAGTTTTTTTTAAAGTCATTTTCAGTGATTTGAAATCAGGTCACTCACAGGTGGTGGACTGGACACTCTTATTAAAAATGCTTATTTTTTCTGATAAACTCATTTTCAGCTGTATTAATAAAACTGCACCAGGTTACCACTCTTAAACACATCATTGAATATTTTTTAATGCAAGGGGGAAAAAAAAGAAACGATTACGTTCTATTTTGCTGCCCGATTGCGCTGGTTCATGAGAGATTTTACAGTCGACGATATGCAAACGAGTTTGGTTGGAAACTTGAAGCATAATTTCACATTGGAAAACCAGCGCAATTTCAAGCGTAATTTGCGCCCAGATTGTCGATTGCATCCAAAGCGGAAACTCCAACCGAGTATTGTAATATGGCTTTATTATTGAGCTGAATTATATAGGGCTGAAACATTCTGTTTTGATTGATAATCAAATGCCTTTGTGATGAAACCAGACACCCGATTTGCCTTATCAATAACAGTTTCACATTCATTGGATACTTTCAGTGAATCGTTAAACTGCTGCACCAGGTCCTTTTCTGTTTCCACCTCTGCTGATGGAGGTTTGTTTATTATGTATGTATTTCAGTTCCAATGTGCATTATTTTACATTGGTCCATATTAATTCTTTCCTACATTACAACAATGACTACACTTCAAAAATACTTCATTGGCTATAAGGCGCTTTGGGACATCCTGAAAGGCACTATACAAATGCAAGTCTTTCTTTTTCTTCTTTTCTTTCTTTCTATCATTTTTAGCCCATTTGGCTATTTTTTTCAGTGCTATCCATCTCCGCCCCCCCCCCCCCCCCCCACCCTCCCTCTGGTCACCTAGCCATGCAATTTGGCATCATCAACACATTTTGATGGTAACACTATAACTAGCTTCCTTGACATCAACAATAAATAAGCATTCCTGCTTTTTGTTCTCTCCTAAATTTGTGTCAAACAATTGGGTCAAATCACCTGCAGGCCAATACTTTTTTTGGCTTAAACGTAAAGTAGAATTTTTTATAATCAGAAAATTCCAGGTTTAATCAGCAAGACAAATTTCGAAGGAACATCTAAAGTACTTACAATAATTGATGTTTACAACAGTATAATGTCAAAAGGAGTTGCCATATATCATTAGTTGCTGTTGGTGAAAAATTAATTCACTCGAGTCTGTCTTAAAAGCAAAAGATCACAGTTTATTATTCAGAGCGCTCTGGGAGAAGAACCATAGACTACTGTCTCATGATCATCTTCTCAATTTAACGCTCCTTTATACACTTTCAAAAGCCAAAAAAAGTATAAACATCAGCACAGTTAGGGTTAGGGTTACATCATAGGTGAACCTTAGGTTGTCTAAAAACAACTTGATCAGAATTTACACTGTTAGCAAAACTTATTCTTTTACTTCTGCTTTTTATCAGCCATCTGTGTTGCATTGGTTTCATTCTTACACCTATTCGAGGTTAGTTTATAGAAAGACAACGATCCACATTTTCTGTTTTGCGGTGTCTGCATTACAATACTGCAGCCTAAGCAAGTTGGTCTTTTATCTAATTATACCCCTGTCTCCATGCCTTCGGGAGACACTTTGACCTTTACTATAGTCCTTTAAGCAGTTCAACTAATCTTAAACATTACAACTGATTAGCCCTTACATTATTACAATTAAATTTTTTACTCTTACAGTTGCCTTCTCCCATGGAACCTAGTTCAACTAACTATAAATGAAGCAGCTGATTGAAGGTGTATTCTATGCCAATGAGATGTTGACCCGTAATTTGTGGTCAGTGGCGAAGTAAAGGCGTTCACCGCTGGCCCCGAAGAAAGCTTCCCACAAAGATCTCGCCATCTCTGTGGCGAGAAATTCAGCTTTTCCGACGTTCAGTTGAGATCAGTGTAACTTAATGGGGAATCCCTGATGCGAGCTGCTGTGACGTCAACAAGCTGTCTAAGCAGCCAATCACAATACAGAATTCTCACAGACCGGGAACCAGGAAGTGAATAAATGTTGCAGAGAACAAAATAAAGATTGAGGCTCTCACAAGGGGAAAAGGTAAACCTGAAATAAAGATGAATAAGTTTTTTAAAATTTTCTTAAAAATTGTAATTTGACACTATACAAATTAAAACGAGTTTTGTTAAAAGTATTTCCTGTATCAAACCGCAGTAAGCCAATATTTACTTTTACAGGCATTATTGTGTTTAACCCACAATTAGGAATTCATTGTTCAAAACTATTATTGCGTTTAACTCTAAAATATGAAGGACTTTTAATTAAGAGTGTGAATAGTAGGGTCAAAACATACTTCTTTGAAACTCCAGTATTCATTGGTCCCTAGTTAGAGTCATGCCATGACACCTTCTGTTGCTAAGTTAGTTTCAATCAAGCTACACAATCTGCAATAATCATCTTTAAAAGCCTAGGGCACGAAATTCGGTTATGCCCCGTTTGGGGTGGTAACCGAATCAGCGGTGGATATCTAGCGTCCGGCGCGGAAGTACAGCCCCGGTCGCTAAATTCAGCTTACTGCCCCAGAGAGGAAGTGGAGTGCTATCTCGGGTGCTCCACTTCCTCTCGGGGTGGTGTCGGGGGTGCAAAGCGCTTGAACGCCGGAGCGCTACGCAGCTGCTCCACATAGCGCTAATGCATTTCACTGCCCCTCCCCTTCCGTTAAAGGGGAGGGAGGTTGCGCACTCTGCAGGGCCTCCGACGGCCCATACTCGGCCACCCGGCCGGAGTGGTGCCGTGGCCGCAGCCTAGCACCGAGACGCGGTGCCAGGCTGCGCGATGGCGGTCAGGACCACATCAAGGGCTGCCACGGAGGGTCGACCGTAAATCAGGGGTGAAAATTGATAGACAGGATGTACTAGAAAGGCTGGGTATACTTAGAGTGGATAAGTCGCCTGGTCCAGATGGCTTGTATCCCAGGTTGCTAAGGGAATTGGGGGAGGAGATAGAAGGGCTTGCCATAATTTTCCAATCTTCCCTGAGGATTGGAAAGTGGCAAATGTGACACCATTGTTCAAGAAAGGGTGTAAGGACAATCCTAGTAACTACAGGTCGGTCAGTTTAACATCAGTGGTGGGTAAAGTTTTAGAAACAATAATCAAGGAAAAAATTAACAGGCACTTGGAGAGGTTTAAGCTAATTAAGGAGAGCCAACATGGATTTGTAAAAGGCAGATCCTGTTTGACTAATCTAATTGAATTTTTTGATGAAGTAACAGGGAGGGAATGCAATAGATGTTGTCTACCTGGATTTTAGGAAGACGTTTGACAAAGTACCACATAGAAGGCTGGTTAACAAAATTGAGGCTCATGGAATAGGTGGGCAGCTTGGATAAGGAATTGGCTTAAGGACAGAAAACAGCAAGTTGTGGTAAATGGCTGTTTTTCAGACTGGAGGATGGTAGACAGTGGTGTTCCCCAAGGGTCAGTGCTGGGGCCACTGCTTTTTTTGATATATATAAATGACCTGGATATTGGAATACAGAGTAGAATTTCTAAATTTGCCAATGACACCAAACTTGGGGATGTGGCAAACAGTGAGGATGATACCAATCGATTGCAACAGGACATAGAAAGGCTAGCAGAATGGGCAGACAAGTGGCAGATGGAAATTAATACAGAGAAGTGTGAGGTGATACATTTTGGCAGAAGGAACAGGGAGAGGCAATATACACTTAATGGTACAGGTTTAAAGAGTGTGCAGAGACAGAGGGACCTGGGAGTTAATGTGCATAGGTCCCTGAAGGTGGCAGGACATATTGAGAGAGTGGTTAACAAAGCATATGGGATCTTGGGCTTCATAAATAGAGGTATTGAGTACAAAAGTAGAGAAGTTATGCTGAACCTTTATAAAGCGCTGGTTCGGCCACAACTGGAGTAATGCGTCCAGTTCTGGTCACCACACTTTAGGAAGGATGTGAAGAGGGTGCAGAGGAGATTTACCAGAGTGGTTCCGGGGATTGGGGATCTTAACTACAAGGACAGGCTGGAGAAGCTGGATTTGTTTTCATTGGAGCAAAGGAGGTTGAGGGGTGAGTTGATAGAGGTATACAAGATTATGACGGATTTGGATAGGCTAGACGGGGAAAGGCTGTTCCCACTAGTTGATGGTACAAGGTCTAGGGGACACAGATTGAAGGTTTTGGGCAAGAGATACATGGGGATGTGAGGAAAATCTTTTTCACGCAGCGAGTGGTGAGGACTTGGAACTCGCTGCCGATGGAAGTGGTGGAAGCGGAGACACTCAATGTTTTCAAGGGGAGACTGGAGAGGCACTTGAGGGAAATAAACTTGCAAGGCTACGGGGATAGAGCGGGGAAATGGGACTGACTGGATTGCTCTACAGAGAGCCGGCACGGACTCGATGGGCCGAATGGCCTCCTTCTGTGACTCTATGACCTGGAGGTCAGCCAAAAGAAGAAAATGGCGGCGCGGGTCACTGCCGCACCTGCCCTTTGGGAATAGGGGTGTTAGCACTCAGGTCATCATTATTTCGGCGCGGCTGAGCTGGTTGGATTTCTTCCGGAGTCTTTCACTGTTATTCTGCTTCCACACCCTCAAGAAGAACAGGGCTGGAGAAAGGGAAGCGACATGAGCAGCTGCAACAGTAGGAGGGGGGGAACCGGAAAAGGAGCTTCGGTTGGGCCTCGCAAGAGGCCACACATGAGGGGGGCTGCTCGCAGAGGTCCTTACCCGGCCCGTAGGGCTTATAGGCCCGGAGTGAGTTTTCTGCGGGGCCGTAAAGCAGGAGGCTGCACTTCTCCAGAGAGGCTGTCACAGGACTGTGCAGCTCCGTACAACAAGTTCCCCAATCCACTCTCCCAGCTGGCCACACACAGCCTGCGGCAGTCAAAGTCACGATAGCCCTCAATGTTTTTGCCTCGGGCTCACACCTGCTTCAATTGCTGTATTATGGCTGCACCACCCTGCAGTACTGGGCGGGTCCATCGCACTGCGCTACTTCCACTGTGTCGATTTAAAACGGCGATATCATCGGACCCTGACATACATACTTGAATAAGGGTTTAGGCGGGCGCCTCGGCTGCCCTTGTCAAGGCCCCGGACAAATTTGCGGCAGGCGGGATCACAAGAGGAACAAGGCGACAAGTGCAACACTGCGGCTTTAGGGCCATTCCCACCGGGCGGACCGAGATAAAATTGGCCCTTAGGTGTCTGCAGGACACGTGGTTTGGACGGCAGAAACTCTAGAGTATTCAAAGAAATAAGTAAATAAACTATTGCTAACAGCTCCATTAATGTCAGCATTAGCAAAAGTCCATGCCTCATAAATCATGGAATCATAGAATGATACAGCACAGAAGGAGGCCATTCGGCCCATCGTGCCTATGCTGGCTCCATCCAATTAGTCCCACTGCCTGACTCTTTCCTCATAGCCCTGCAAATTTTTTCCCTTCAAGTATTTATCCAATTCTCTTTTGAAAGTTATTATTAAATCTGCTTCCACCGCCCTTTCAGGCAGTGCATTTCAGATCATAATAACTCGCTGCGTAAAAAAAATTCTCTCAACCTCACCTCGCCTCTAGTTCTTTTGCCAGTTACCTTAAATCTGTGTCCTCTGGTTACCGACCCTTCTGCCACTGGAAACAATTTCTCCTTATTTACTCAATTAAAACCCTTCATGATTTTGAACACGTCTATTAAATCTCCAGTTAACCTCTGCTCTAAGGAGAACAACCCCAGCTTCTCTAGTCTCTCCACATAACTGAAGTACCGCATCTCTGGTACCATTCTAGTGAATCTCCTCTGCGCCCTCTCTCAGGCATTAACATCCTTCCTAAAGCGTGGTGCCGAGTCACATCAGTCAGTCTTCTGTCCATGCCCTCTTTGCCAAGGGAGGTGGACAAGGTCCAACACGGCGTGGAAAAGCTAGGCAGTAGCAGATAATTGTCAGCACTGCAGCATCGTGTTGCCATGCTCCTGATTGAGTAATTGCTTGAGGAAAGAGAAAGCATACAAGCAATAGGCAGGCACAATGCTGAGCTTGGCCTCCAGCCTTGCTGTTGTCGACGCTCCTTGCTTGCCTGTCCCGATGATATCTATCACTTCCTCCTCCATCTGGGTGAGTGCCTGGCCCTCCCCCAGTTCTGGTCCTCACCTTATTGTGAGCACAAAATCTAGGCTGACACTCCAGTGCAGTGCTGAGGGAGTGCTGTACTGTCGGTGGTGCCGTCTTTCAGATGAGACGTTAAACCGAGGCTCCTTCTGCTCTCTCAGGTGGACGTAAAAGATCCCGTGGCACTATTTCAAAGAAGAGCAGGGGAGTTATTCCCGGTATCCTGGTTAATATTTATCCCTCAATCAACATCACTAAAACAGATTATCTGATCATAATTACATTGCTGTTTGTGGGAGCTTGCTGTGCGCAAATTGGCTGTCGCGTTTCCCACATTACAACAGTGACCACGCTCCAAAAGGTAGTTCATTGGTTGTAAAGCGCTTTGGGACGTCCGGCGATCGTGAAAGATGCTATAGAAATACAAGTCTTTCTTTCTTTTTCTTTCAACTTCTCCGGCAGATGTAGAGGAAGAGAGTTAGCGAGTGGCTGTTGAAAAGGGTTCTGCAGACGCAGCTTCATATCGTGCTCATGCAGAGGGGGAGAGGCAGAAAATTATGAGCAGGTGATCCCGTGCAACAAATTGGCTCTAGTGTGAAATGAGAAAGTCGTCAGCAAAGGAGTGACATGCTTCGTTGTTACTACCAGGTAAAAGCAGAATGCTCTTTGTGCCCTTTTGTGAGGACGGCAGCAACAGATGAGTCTGTAACTGGAATGAGGAGAGTTGGTGCAATATCACTGACGCAAGAAAACTACTAGGCACTTGGTCTAAGCGTTAAACAAAGCTTTAATCAACTGTTTTTCAACATGGAGGTCTAGTTGTGTCCTTCACTAGTTCCTGTTAAAGAATGTCCTGAGCAAGCTGGGCCCATGCCCGAGTATTTATACTCTCCCTGGACAGCGCCACCAGCAGGCCGCCCAGTATTACTTCATGAGTCATTTCCATATGAATGACAAGATTCATGTCAATCCCCTTTGTGATCAATGGAGAAGCATGTGCGGTGGGGGAAATAAGGGGGAGAAATTCAGTATCGCCCCATTTGGGGCGCAATTATCGGCCGGGCGCAAAGATTAGCGCCTGGCGCTAATTATCGCTACCGACTGCAAACTTGACTTTTATCGCCCCTGGAGGTGATTGCAGCGCTATATCAGGCGCTTCACACCTGTCTTAAGGCGCAAAGGCCGAGGAGCGAGGCGCTACCTCAGAGCGCTGGCGAAGCTCATGTGATGTCAGTCAGCAATGGAACACACACACAATGGCACGGGCCAGTTCTTAAAGGGGATGGTTAATCTTGCTTTCCATCCACATCCTGCTCATTGCAGCCTTGAATCTCGGCCTGGAGAGACCTGCACATCAAATGTGCTGGAAAGAACAATGGAGAGTACCAGGCAAAGAGCTCAGAGTGCAGCCCCCACAGTCTCTGCTAAATCGATACAAGGAATGGCAAATCAAAATGAACCTGCAAAGTGCTGCTCAGTACCCAAAACTCCTTCACACAACGTTGAATCTCTCCAGAAGTCTCTCCCTCTCTCTCTCAGAATGCGTAGTTCAAAAATGGCACCAACAATAAAAGGCAGGAAGCGGTCACCTTTAAATAGCGCTCCCCCTTTCCGTTCATGACTGCAGAACGCTCCTCTCAACCTGTCGTTGCTAGCGTCAGGCAGTAAGGCAGGGGGCGCCACTCAATATCCGCTCCGGGGCGATACCGGGGCGTTGCGCACTCGAGTGACGTCATGATCTGCCGGCGCAGGAGATCGTGGCGGTAGTGTTTAGCGCCGCCGCAAAATGTCTAGTTAATTTCGCGAGCGGCGCAAACTTCGCCGCGCCTGGGCGCTAGATGCTTTGCGCCCCATTAGCGCCCTCTTAAGGCGCTAACGGGAGGCGCAACCAACTGAATTTTTCCCCCTAAATGTTTAGAGTGCATGAAGAGGGCCGGGGGTGGCGGGCTGGGGGATGGTGGAGGTGGGTGGACGTACGGTTAGTGCTGTGGCCAGGTCTAATGCAGAGAAATAGAGTTAGGAAGGCCTCATGCTCACCCTTGTTGCCTCAGTCAGGTTGTTGAAGTGATTTATAAAGCATTGGTTTGGCCTCAACTGGAGTAGTGTGTCCAATTCTGGGCACTGCACTTTAGGAAGGATGTGAAGGCCTTAGAGAGGGTGCAGAAAAGATTTACGAGAATTATTTCAGGGATGAGGGACTGCAGTTACGTGGATAGACTGGAGAAGCTGGGGTTGTTCTCCTTAGAGCAGTGAAGGTTGAGAGGAGTTTTGATAGAGGTATTCAAAATCATGAGGGATCTAGACAGAGTAGATAGAGAGAAACTGTTCCCATTGGTGGAAGGATCGAGAACCAGAGGCCACAGATTTAAGGTGATTGGCAAAAGAACGAAAGGCGACATGAGGAAAAACATTCTACGCAGCGAGTGGTTAGGATCTGGAATGCATTGCCTGAAAGGGTGGTGGAGGAAGTCTCAATCGTGGCTTTCAAAAGGGAATTGGATAAGTACCTGAAGGAAAAAAATTTGAAGGGCTACGGGGAAAGGGCGGGGGAGTGGGACTAGCTGAAGTGCTCTTGCAGAGAGCCAGCACGGGCTCAACGGACCGAATGGCTGCTTTCTGTGCTGTAACCATTCTATGATTCTATGATTCCGGCACTGACCCCACATCCTGGGGGTGATGGTGCGGGCATTGACGTTGTTTGCTACCTCCCTCTAGGCCCGCTGCAGTGTCTGTGCGGGCACCATCCTGCTATCCGAGGGGAACAGGATCTGCCTGCATGCCCACACTTGCTCCTTAAGCACCTGTATTGCAGAAGTGAGGTGCTCTGGCCTGAGACATTTGTAACTGCACAATCGTCTCAGGGGCCGCACTAAATTCAATTGAGTAGCAAGACACCTTGCTTTCAGAGGTGCGTTCACTCTTTAAATGGGTGGCAGGACCCCGGAAATTCCACCTTCCAGTTAGGTGGGCTGCCCGTCACCGCTGAAAATGTACGGGCCACCTGGCAATGAAACTTAAATGGTGTGGGCTCAGACTGATGGCATTGGGCGGCGACCCAATCACACCAACTACTAGCACTACCAATCCTCCAGGAATGAAAGACTAATCTCTAAGACACTGCTGCGAGCAACCCAGGAGTGTGTTGGCTCTCTACACACTTTCAAAAGGGAGCTGGACAGATTCTTGGCTGGGGCAGTGATCACATCATATAAAAGCGGTTTAACAGTTAACATAGGCATGGTCCGTGTGATCTCCTGGACTGGTTTCGATTGCCTCAGGGAGTCGGAGAGGAATTTTCAAGATTTGTCCCCCACCCCACCTTATTGGCCCTACTGTTTTTTTCTGGTGATTACATGGTTGCTGGAGTGGGGGTGGAGGTAGGAAGTGTTTAGTCATGATACTCAAGCCATCATGAGGTGTGGGGCACGCTTGACGGACCAGCTGGTCTTTTCCAGCCCATCATTTTCGTAAGTTGGTAAGCTGGCCCATGGTAAAATTGGAATTTTTTTAATTCCCTTGATACTATTCTACACCTTGCTGCTTGGATGTATGGTGGATACAGGGGAGGGTTGAGAAATTGAGTTGTTCAACTGTTGATTAAACTTTTTGTCCTTTTATTCCAGGTGAACATAAATATGAGTTTCGACTTAATTAATTGAAAGGAAGAAAAAAATGATCAGATGCCCCAAAAGTGCTGGCTGCAATGTCGACATTCAATTCAATTAATTATTTGAGGCAGACCCATTTTAATTCGGAGTGGGCTCAATATCCCCATTATGACTTTCGTCTTCTGCCGCAGAATATGGACTTTCTCCCCTAAAGCAGAACAGGACTTTTCCTTAAAATGTAACACTATACAGGAAACTCTTTATTAACCGGCACCGACGGGACCGGCGTGGTGCCGGTTTATCGAAAGTACCGGATAACGGAGAGTTATATCTACCGAGGCTATTTTTAACAAAGAAAAATAAATAAATCAAGAAATGTGCAGTATACTTCCAACAGCGCCAGGAGGCCGAGTAGTGGCACTTTTGAAAACTACCCCTACTGACTAAATCGGCGTTCGCGGACTCGGACTCGGACTCGGGATCGGCAACATTGCCGGTTATTTGAGAGGAGTTTTCGGAGTACTCGGCGTTCGCGGAGACTCGACTGCGACTCGGCAACATTGCCGGTTATTTGAGAGGAGTTTTCGGAGGATGATTTTTGCCGGTTAAGCGAGAATTCCGGATATTTGGGTGCCGGATAAACAAAAGTTTCCTGTACTTGGAATCTAAAATGCACATTTGTGCACATGCATTTGCGGCGCTTCCTATTAATGTTAATCCTCGGTATTATGCAGAAAGAACATGTTTGCAAAATGTGCCTGTATAAATTTATGGTTCTGACAGATAATTGATGCACACTTGTGAAACAGTATGGTCCATACCGCATGCTGCATTAATTTGTAAATGATGACAGCAAGTCCCACAATATAAAAAGAGAGCCACAGCGGAGAGATGATTCCAGGAACCTTTAAACAGCCACATATCTGGCTCCACAGCCAAGTTGGATACTCGTGTACTGAGTTGAATATGAACTGTGAAGGAAAATTACCGAGGCCATGTAAAAAAGAGAAGTCGCACAACACCAGGTTATAGTCCAACAGTTTTATTTAAAATTACGAGCTTTCGGAGCTCCGCTCCTTCTTCAGGTACAGGTACAGTGAGGGAATCGATTACACAGTATATATACACAGAGAACAATGTGTCTGCAGAGATACAATCTATTAGGGAGGCATTACATCAAAGACACATCAGAGTACAGCTAAGACAATGAGGTGGGTCACAGGGGGGTCCAACGTGTCAAATGCTGCCGTCTGCAGTTAAGCTTTTAACTTTTTTTTTAAAAACTGGAAAACAGACAACGATGTCGAGTCACGTTCTGTAGCGTGACATGAACCCGAGATCCTTATTGAGGCCGTCCTCATGGGTGCGGAACTTGGCTATCAGTTTCTGCTCGATGATTTTGCGTTGTCGTGTGTCACGAAGGCCGCCTTGGAGAACGCTAACCCGCAGATCCGAGGCTGAATGTCCTTGACTGCTGAAGTGTTCCCCGACTGGGAGGTAACAATCCTGCCTGGCGATTGTTGCGCGGTGTCCGTTCATACGTTGTCTCAGTGTCTGCATGGTCTCGCCGATGTACCATGCTCCGGGGCATCCTTTCCTGCAACGTATGAGGTAGACAACGTTGGCCGAGTCACATGAGTATGTACCGTGTACCTGGTGGGTAGTGTCCTCACGTGTGATGATGGTATCTGTGTTGATGATCTGGCATGTCTTGCATTCAAGCAGCCGCCTAACATCAAAAGTACCATCGTTCGCAGCAAATTACCCAGCTGTCAGGAGAACAGCGACCACGACACCACACAACCCTGCCACAGCAACCTCTGCAAGACATGCCAGATTATGCATAGACGGAAAATATTTGGATTGTAAGCTAACAAAAAAGTTAGCAAAGCTGTGTGCCCTAATGATTTGTAGACTTAAAAAACAACCTCATTATAATGCTGTTTTATAACGCCAAATGAACGTTACATGAGATCGATAGATTTTTGAATATTAAGGGAATCAAGGGATATGGGGATAGTTCAGGAAAGTGGAGATGAGGTAGAAGATCAGCCATGTAGGGGATGGTGTTTTTGTGTCAGCTTTACCTCTGACTTCTGAGCAGTTCGAATCGCTCCCACTCCCTTGGTTCTAGACCTTGGACTTATTTGGGGGTTGTGATACAAAAGGTGCAGCTGACAACTGAGTTTGATGAAAGAACTCCAATCTTTATTAAAAGGTAAGACACAAATAATAACACTCTTATCACTTTAAAGGTGGGGAACACTTAGGTACAAGCGAGGGAAATGACAGTAGGACAATACTTCACCCCTCCCAACCCCACTTTACTAGCTAAGTTAGGTTTTGAAGAACCAGGGATAATGCTCACCAATCCTTTGACAGTTGGGCTAAATCGCGGTTTTGGGGTTCGCTGTTTATGGCGGTTAGTGTCTGCCGTACCCCGTACGCGGTAGAGGACTTCACCTAGATCTCTGGTCAGTCTTCGCGAGTCCGCTGATGCGGTAGGATGTCGTTGTGGATTTATCTGGTGAGTACCCAATTTCTTTAGTTCAGCAGTAGGGCTGAGAGTCTTTGGGGAAAATCTTACCCAGGGGTAAGTCAGGAGTAGTTTGTAGTGTGGAAACTTTGCGTTTCTTCGGGTTTTCTTCCCTGGAGTTGGTCTTTGTTGGTCACGGTGGCCTGCGATTACCCGGTCAGTTGGGGGTAATGCGCGGTTGTTGGTTTCGTGAGGCCTTTGGTTTCCGCGATGACTTTAGGCCTTGGTTGGTGTGTCGGTCGACCTCGTGGAGCCGTCGGTGACTGGTTGCTGCTTGTTGCTCCGGGTGACTGTGTTGGGGCCGTGGTTGGAAGTCTGTCGAGGTGGTGTTTTCGCGAGCTGGACTCAGGTGTGTCTGCGTGGTGAGCGATGCCGACTCGCTTCCAGCTCGGGCCTTCTTTTTCTTGGTCTCTCCTTCCTTCTTCTCTCTCCTGCTTCTCCGCTTCTCCTCGTGTGTGCTTGGTGGGCCTTCAATTATACAGAATTGAAGTGGCCTTATCTACCCGCCAAATCTGTTTAGTTCATTGTCTAGTTTTGGTGGGCTCGTAAATCGGTAACGATTTACTAGCACGTTAACTGGGTTTTAACAGGCCTTCAATCTGACCCATTGAATATGGCCTTTATCTACCCGCCAAATCTGTTCAGTTCATTGTCTGAATTTGGCGGGCCTGCTACCAGTAACTGCTCTGTAAGTGTCAAATGGGTTTTTGGGATGGTTTGCATCCTGTCGATTTTCTTGGCTGATTGCTGGTGATGGGCTTTGTGTTTTGTGTTCCTAGGCTGATCTATAGCCCAGTCCTGGGTGCTCTGTATTATGCATATTTCTTGATGGGCCTTGTAATCGGTTTGATGGGACCTCTTGTTCTGGGTGGGGCTGTCTTCTCCTAGGGTCTATTGTCAAAATGTTAATGCGTGCTGGGGCTTTGAGTGAGATCATCCCGGTTCCCCAGACATTGCAATTAACTGCAATACCCAAACTGCTTTTACAGAGGTCGCCCCAACTTCCTTCACAGCCTTTTCTCCCTTTACAGGCCCAGACAGGTTTTTTAAAATGCCAAAACTTGGTTTTTGGTCTTAAATTCCTTATGTTAGGCCCAAATGCATTTTTATCACTCTGAGGTGGTTCCAAAGTCCTTTTTCCTTCGGTTTTGGGGATTTGTAAATTTTGGAAACCTTACAGCCATGATCTTATTGAATGGTGGAGCAGGCTTGAGGGGCCAAATGGCCTACTCCTGCTCCTATTTCTTATGTTCTTATGTTACATGTAGCGAGCCCAGCGAAATCCATCACCAGATTGATGGAGAATCGCTATAATCTCTGTATATGAATCATGGACAATAAAATGACACAGAAACTGAGTATTTCAAGTGACAATTTTATTGACCATGTTATTTTGCGTTGATTACAGTAGCACACAATATATTTTTAATTCAATATCATGGCTCACAGAAACATGTTGGCTCAGCAGCATTACTCCAAAATTGGCCCCATTTCCAGGACACACACCGCCTTTTAAATCATTAGCATCCTACTTTATCACCTATGAAAGTGGACCAAAATATCACACAACCCTGCCTTTCACCCGCATTCTCCACCACAGGAATGCCGATTTGAGGATGCGAAGTACATTTTTTTTCCTGCAACTTGGGCGAAAACCTACCAAAAGTGCCCTTCACCCTCAATCCAACTGGGATTTTACTAGCAACATTCCCTGTTCCCCACAGAAAGTATTTATCTATTGGCAATGAGGAATAGTATGGTCAGCGATCCCAGGAATTCATTTATTCCAATATTTCTATTCTCCCCTCCCCCCTCCTCCCCCACCACCGCCCACACACATACACACACATACATATACTTCCCAGCACAGACACAGAGGGCGTGAAATTTGGGGGGCGCTAACGTGACACAAAGAGGTTATCACCAGGGGGGGGCGCGAAAAAAGCGGCTCCCGCGAAATTCGGCAATAGCGCCGTGCCCCCGCCGGTAGTGCCCCAGGCCGTCGCACCTCTGGCAATGATGTCATCGCCGTGCACAGCGACCCCTTACTTCCTCGCAGCAGAAATTCGGCTGCGCTCCGCACGGCTGCCACGGCCAGCGTCAGTGCCAGCCTCGCGGGTCATGAGCCGGACTGACCGCCACTCGCAAGGCAGTAGTTAAAGGGAAGGTGCGGCCGTGACCCGTGCTGCCATTTTCTTTTTTGGCCCGTGGCATGGTCCTGGCCGCCATCGCGCAGCTCGGAACTACGTCTTGGCGCTGGGCTGCTGCCATGGCACCACGCCGCCCTGGTGGCCTAGTTGGGGCCATTGGAGGCCCTGCAGTGTGCACTGCGGCCCTCCACTTTAACAGAAGGGGAGGGGCGTTGAAATGCAGCAGCGCCTCTGGAACGCTGCCGATTGCACCCCAACATCACCTCGGTCACTGCCCCAAGAGGATTGGAGAGCCCGACATTGTGCTCCACTTCCTGGGCGGGGTGGTAAGGCGAACTTCGTGGCTGGGGCGGGACTTCCTCGCCGGGCGCAGGATGTCCCGCCTTGCCAGCGTTACCGCCCCGAAACAGCGCTACCGAATTTTGCGCCCAGAAAGTGCATGCATTCGGATTGAGGACTATCTGTGCTTTTAGGGAGATGTTTTCCCATGTGACTTGGAATATGAGACGGCTGCCCTCTCAGGTGGACGTAAAAGATACCATGGGCACAATTTTGAAGAAGAGCAGGGGAGTTCTCCCAGGTGTACCTGGCCAGTATTTATCCCTCATCCAACATCACTAAAAACAGATTATCTGGACACTATCTCATTGCTGTTTGTGGGACCTTGCTGTGCGCAGATTGGCTGCTGCGTTTCCAAAAATGGCCCGCATTTTGCGATGGGTAATGACGGCGAACTGTCACGGTTTGCCATCATCACCCCTCTGAAGCTGACCGTAACTTTGGAATTTAGTGCATGCGCAGATAAACATGGAAATCATGAAGTTGCGGTCAGTCATTCTCTGCTCCGACACAGGCTGTGCTGTGGAACTCCCCCTGCCACCACCCCCCCGCCCCCCACTTAGCTGGTAATCAGTGAAATCAGTGGAACGGATGAAGACTTGAGCTTTTACGCGTTAATATCGCTGTTGTACAACCCATTAAATGTTAATAGGTGTATCTGGGGTTTTAACTGTGTATTAACTGTCAAACATCCATTCTGGCCCTGAAATACTAATTTTTATATTTGTAAAATGTCTAATTTCTGCATTATGATAAAAATTACAATTTAAAAAAAAATAATTAAATAAAAAAGTTTGTTCATGATATTTCAGCTTCTACTTTACCCCATATGAAAGTTCCAATCTTTATTTTGCTCTAAGTAACATTTTAAAAAAGTGAGGATAAAAGCTGCTTTTTATTTCCTGGATTGCTGTCTGTGAGAATTCTTCAATGTGATTGGCTGCTTAGACAGCTTGGTGTCATTACTGCCACGCTACGCTAGGAATCCCCTATTCACAGAGCTACAATCAATTACACATCGAGAAACCTCAAGTTTTTTGCCACAGAGATCGCGCGATCTCTTTGGGCAGCTTTCTTCGAGGTCAGTGGCGATTGCCGTTGCATCGCCGCTAACCGCAAATTACGGGCCATTACAACAGTGACTACACTTCAAAAGTACTTCATTGGTTGTAAAGCGCTTTGGGATGTCCTGAGATGTGAATGGTGCTATATAAATGCAAGTTCTTCTTTCTTACTACAATCCAGAGAAGGTGACCGAATAGAGGTTTTCAAGATGATGAGAGGTTTTGATAGAGTGACTGCCCTTGACATCAAGGCAGCATTTGACCGAGCGTGGCATCAAGGGGGGCTAGTAAAATGGAAGTCAATGGGAATTAGGGGGAAAACTCTCCACTGGCTGGAGTCATACCTAGCACAAAGGAAGATGGTTGTGGTTGTTGGAGGTCAATCAGGGCATCGCTGCAGGAGTTGCTCAGGGCAGTGTCCTAGACCCAACTATCTTCAACTGCTTCATCAATGACCTTCCCTCCATCATGTCAGAAGTGGGGATGTTCACTGATGATTGCACAGTGTTCAGTTCCATTCGCAACTCCTCAGATAATGAAGCAGTCCATGTCCGCATGCAGCGCAGCAAGACCTGGACGACATTCAGGCTTGGGCTTGGGCTGATAAGTGGCAAGTAACATTCGCGCCACACAAGTGCTAGGCAATGACCATCTCCAACAAGGGAGAGTCTAACCACAGCCCCTTGACATGCAACGGCATTACCATCACCAAATACCCCACCATCAACATCCTGGGGGGTCACCATTGATCATAAACTTAACTGGACCAGCCACATAAATACTGTGATGACAAGAGCAGGTCAGAGGCTGGGTATTCTGCAGTGAGTGTCTCACCTCCTGACTCCCCAAAGCCTTTCCACTAGTCAGGAATGTAATGCAATATTCTCCACTTGCCTGGATGAGTGCAGCTCCAACAACACTCAAGAAGCTCGACACCATCCAGGACAAAGCAGCCCGCTTGATTGACACCCCATCCACCACCTTAAACATTCACTCCCTCCACCATCGGCGTACTGTGGCTGCAGTGTGTACCATCTACAAGATGGACTGCAGCAACTCGCCAAGGCTTCTTCGGCAGTACCTCCCAAACCCGCCACCTCTTCCACCTAGAAGGACAAGGGCAGCAGACGCATGGGAACACCACTACGTTCCCCTCCAAGTCACACACCATCCTAACTTAGAAATATATCGCCGATCCTTCATTGTCGCTGGGTCAAAATCCTGGAACTCCCTACCTAACAGCACTGTGGGAGTACTGTCACCTCACGGACTGCAGTGGTTTAAGAAGGCGGCTCACCACCTTCTTCTCAAGGGCAATTAGGGATGGGCAATAAATGCTGGCCTTGCCAGTGACGCCCACATCCCAGGAATGAATAAAAAAATTCGGGTAAATGTATTCCCTCTGGCAAGTGGGTCAATATCTAGACTTCATAGATTCAAAATCATTGGAAAAAGGTCTAGACGGGAGATGCAGAGAAATTTTTTACTCAGAGAGTAGTCAGGGATCTGGAACGCTCTACCTGAAAAGGTGGTGGAAGCTGATTCCATAAATAATTTTAAAAGGGAGCCAGCAAGGGCACGACGGGCCGAATGGCCTCCTGCTGTGCTGCAAGTTCTATGATTTCTATAGTTTTGAAGATCCCACGATGATAATCCCGCGACTCAACCTCTGCCTGTTAACAATCTAATGATCAAGAGGAAGCAAAAGGTAAAAGATAAATAACTCCAAACTGACATGCAAATTGAAAGCAATACACACATATTTAATACCCATTCACACAGTCACGGTACAAAAAACTATTAAGGCTGAAAATCTGAAATAAATAGAAAATACTTTAAATACGGTGAGTTAGTCCAAATCGGAAAAAGAAAGGTCTTAATATTTGGGTGGGGTCCCTCAATACAATTGGTAAGGTCAGGAGGATAGCTCATTTCCTGACTATACTAGTGATGATAAAACAGTCCCACCAGAAATGTTACTCTGTTTTCATTTATCAGGTGAATTAACAACTGTTGCTGTAGAGTTGCGGCATTTTCTGCTTACTGTCCCACCTAGTTTTGTATCGTCAGCAAACTTGGATACACTCGGTCCCTTCATCTCAGTCATTAATATAGATTGTAAATAGCTGAGGCCCCAGCACTGATCCTTGCGGCACCTCACTAGTTACAGCCTGCCAACCAGAAAATGATTCATTTATCCCTGCTCTCTGTTTTCTGTCCGTTAACCAATCCTCTATCCATGCTTCTATATTACACCCAACCCATGAGCCCTTATCTTGTGTAATAACCTTTTATGTGGCACCTTATCGAATGCATTTTGGAAATCCAAATATACCCTGTGTAAGATTCTCAAAATTCACAGATCCCCCAAAACTCGAAGACAAACCCTAAGGAAAAAGACTTTGGACACTTTTCTAACTATTTCAGGGTGGTGAAATGCATTGGGCCTAACCGAAGGACATTTAAAGCAAAAACCAAGATTTGGTATTTTAAAAGACATGGGGCTAAAAATTGAGTCGCGCCTGGACTTGTAAGGGAGAAAAGGCTGCACAGGAGTTGGGATCAACCTCTGTAAAAGACAGTTTGGATATTGGAGTTAATCAAACTGTCTGGGGAACCGCATGACCTCACTTGGAGTTAATCGACCCCTATCAGACATTAACATCCTTACAATAAACCCGAGGAAGAGCAGTCCCCACCCAAATTACAGGACCCATCAAAATCATGCATAAAACAGATCACAAGGCCCACTCTATAGAAATCTCAGGCCCAGTCAGGAAACTCGAAACCTGAGCACAATTGACTACAATCAAGAAACAGCTCAACAGCTCATGGAACCATCCCGAAACCACTTCACACTTTCGTGAACAATTGAAGGCCTGTTTTCTCAAGTTCAAGAGTGGAGCTGTTACACAGCAGCAAGGAATTCAGCAAGCAGTAAAACAAGAAGCTGTTCAGGGAGTTCAGCAAGAAGCTGTTCAAGGAGTTCAGCAAGAAGCTGTTGAAGGGAGTTCAAAAAGTTAAGGAGTTCAGCAGTTCTCAGGAGTTCATCGAGTTCGAAGAAGTTCACAGTTCTAGAAGCAGGTCAACACACAAGAAGAGACCAAAGCAACAGTTCCAGTGACCATCAGACACCTCACGGCAACAAGGGCCTTACGAAACTTTTTACTTAAAAAGACTCTAAACCCTATCTCTAACAGAGGAAAAGTGGGTACTCGCCCGATAAATCCAATCCAGCGAACCCCGAAACCGCGAACCAGCTCAACTGTCAAGGATTCGTTTGGTGAGCGTTATCCCTGGTCCTCTAGAGTCCAACTTAGCTAGTAAAGTGGGATTGGGAGGGGTGAGGTATTCTTCTAATGTAATTTCCCTCGTTTGTACCGAAGTGTTCCCCATTTTATTAGAGTGTTAAGATTGTTGTGTTGTATTTTCTCTCTTGAATAAAGATCAAAGTTCTTGCATCAAAACCAGTTGTCTGTTGCACTTTTGTCACAACCCCCAAATAAGTCCAAGGTCTAGAACCAAGGGAGTGGGAGCGATTCGAACCGCTCAGAAGTCAGAGGTGAAGCTGACACACACCACCACCCCCTACACCTGCAAGTTACATCCTCAAAAAACTCTCACAAATTTGTCAAACACGATTTCCATTTCATAAAACCATGTTGACTCTGCCTAATCATGTTATGATTTTCAAAGTGCCCTGATATCACTTCCTTAACAATGGATTCCAGCATTTTCCCAACAACTGATGTCAGGCTAACTGGCCTGTAGTTCCCTGTTTTCTCTCTCCCTCCTTTCTTGAATAGTGGTGTTACATTTACAATACAAGGATAATACAAGTAACAAACTAAAGAATGGCCTTGGGTAACTTGTTCACTGATTTTCTGTCTCTCCACCTCCCTCTCCACCTTTAAGACCCTCCTTAAAACTTATGGCTTTGACCAAGCTTTTAGTCACCTGTCCTAATATCTCCTTCTTTGGCTTGTTGTCAATTTTTTTCTGATTACGTTCCTGTCAAGTGCCTTGGGATGTCTTCCTACGTTAAAGGTGCTATATAAATGCAAGTTGTTGTTCTCTCCCTTTTGCTTCATTTGACTCCTGACATAAGTTAAACAGGAATTATCAGATGATGGCATTCCAAAATTGAAGCTCAGAAGATGGAAAATCATAGTCACCAACCATGTCTTGTCACCACATAGTACATTGTGTTGGCACAGC
The DNA here is from genome assembly GCA_030390025.1 of Squalus acanthias. Taxonomy (NCBI): domain Eukaryota; kingdom Metazoa; phylum Chordata; class Chondrichthyes; order Squaliformes; family Squalidae; genus Squalus; species Squalus acanthias. Next base: position 6,231,802 of record CM059432.1, on the reverse strand, counting down.
AACATTTTGCACGACCATGGCAACTGGGAGTAAAACATTAAATATTGGCAATTAAACATTGTAGTTCAATAAAACAGGGGAAGTGGAGGCACTAATGCTTTGCGAGCAACCAGATATAATAGGGATTACTGAGACATGGCTAGAGAAAAATCAGGACTGGGAATTAAACATTGCAGGGTACAACATATTTAGAAAAGATAGAGAGGGAAAAGGGGTGATGGAGTAGCTTTACTTATTAGAGATAACAAAATGGTAGTAGAAAAAAGTGACACAGCAATCAGTAAGACAGAGATAGAATCCACGTGGATAGAGATAAAAGATAATAAAGGCTAAATTACACTACTGGGGTAGTCTACACACCATCTAATAGTAGAAGGGAGATGGCAGAAGAAATACGCAAACAAATTAGGGAACTGAGTAGAAAAACATAGAATAATAATCATGGGGGATTTCAACTACCCCAAAATTAATTGGCCAGAAGAGCTGGTAAAGGAGATAAGGGAATGTTCCTACAATGTGTACAGGACTCCTTTCTAAGCCAAAATGTAAGAAGCCTGACAAGGGAGGACTTGGTACTGGATCTAGTCATGGGGAATGAACCAGAACAGAGAAGAGAAGTAAAAGTAGGGGAACATCTGGGCAATAGTGATCATAACATAATATGCTTTACGATAATAATTAAGAAGGGCATAAGTATGACGAAGACCAGGGTAATAGATTGGAGAAAAGCGATTTTGAGGGGCTGAGAATAGAACTTGGGAAAATAAAATGACAACAATATTGGCAAACAAAGATGTAGAACAGCAATGGGAAATATTTAAAATGGTATTTAACATAGTCCAGGAAAAATATATTTTGCTAAAAAACAAGAACAAGCTCAACACTAATGAGACACCATGGATGAATAAAGCCATAAGTGAAAAATTAAGGGTAAGGAAAGAGTCATACACTAAGTACATGGACAGCAGGGAAAACATGACAAGGGAGAATACAAAGAGATTAGGAGAGAAGTAAAAAAAAATTAGGAAGGCAAAGAAGAACTATAAAATTAAATTATCAAGGAACATAAAACAAAATAGTAAAATATTCTACAGGCACATAAAGTAAAAAAATGAAAGTTGGGGTGGGAATAGGGCCAGTAAGGAATGGTCAGGTTAAAATCACAGGCAGCAATAGTGAAATGGCAGAAATATTAAATCATTACTTTGCTTCAGTATTTACCAGGGAGACACATCAGGTGGACATGACATCATAGAATCATAGAAGATAGGAGCAGGAGTAGGCCATTCGGCCCCTCTAGCCTGCTCCGCCATTCAATGCGATCATGGCTGATCATCCAAATTCAGTACCCTGTCCCTGCTTTCTCCCCATATCCCTTGATCCCTTTAGCCTTAAGAAATATATCCAACTCCTTCTTGAATCTATTTAATGAATTGGCCTCTACTGCCTTCTGTGGCAGAGAATTCCACAGGTTCACCACTCTCTGGGTGAAGAAATTCCTCCTCATTTCTGTCCTCAATGGCTTACCCCTTATCCTTAGACTGTGACCCATGGTTCTGGACTCCCCGACCATCGGGAACATCCTTCCTGCATCTAGTTTGTCCTGTCCTGTCAGAATTTTATAAGTTTCAATGAGATCCCCTCTCATTCTTCTAAACTCCAGCGAGTATAAGCCCAATCGACCCAATCTTTCTTCATACGTCATTCCTGCCATCCCAGGTATCAGCCTTGTGAATCTTCGCTGAACTCCTTCCATGGCAAGAACATCCTTCCTCAGATAAGGCGACCAAAACTGCACACACTACTCAAGGTGTGGTCTCACCAAGGCCCTGTACAACTGCAGCAAGACATCCTTGTTCCTGTACTCAAACCCTCTCGCTATGAAGGCCAACATACCATTTGCCTTCTTAACCGCCTGCTGCACCTGCATGCTTACCTTCAGCGACTGGTGCACATGGACACCCAGGTCTCGTTGCACTTCCCCTTCTCTCAATCTATTGCCATTCAGATAATAATCTGCCTTTCTGTTTTTGACACCAAAGTGGATAACCTCGCATTTATCCACATTATATTGCATCTGCCACGCTTCTGCCCAATCACCCAACCTGTCCAAATCATCCTGGAGTTTCTCGGCATCCTCCTCGCAGCACACACGCCCACCCAGTTTTGTGTCGTCTGCAAACTTGGAGATATTACATCTAGTTCCCTTGTCTAGATCATTAATATATATTGTGAATAGCTGGGGTCCAAGGACCGATCCCTGCGGTACCCCACTAGTCACTGCCTGCCACTCGGAAAAAGACCCGTTTATTGCAACTCTTTGCTTTCTGTTTGCCAACCAGTTCTCTATCCAAGTCAATACCTTGCCCCCAATCCCATGTGCCTTAACTTTACACGCTAATCTCTTATGCGGGACCTTATCAAAAGCCTTTTGGAAGTCCAAATACACCACATCCACTGGTTCTCCCTTATCTATTTTCCCAGTTACATCCTCAAAAAATTCCAATAGATTAGTCAAGCATGATTTACCTTTTGTAAATCCATGTTGACTTTGTCCGATCCTGTCACTGTTTTTCAAGTGCTCAGCTATTACATCTTTTATAATGGACTCTAGCATTTTCCCCACTACCGATGTCAGGCTTACCGGTCTGTAATTCCCCGTTTTCTCTTTACCATCCTTTTTGAATAGTGGGGTAACATTAGCTACCCTCCAATCCATGGGTACTGTTCCAGATTCCATCGAATGTTGGAAGATGATCAGCAATGCATCTACTATTTCTAGGGCCACTTCCTTAAGTACCCTAGGATGCAGATTATCAGGCCCTGGGGATTTATCGGCCTTCAATCCCTTCAATTTCCCTACAAATACTGATTTCTTTCAGTTCTTCCCTTTCATTAGACCCTATTTTCCCCAACATCTCTGGGTGGTTATTTGTGTCCTCCTTTGTGAAGACAGAACCAAAATATGTATTTAATTGGTCTGACATTTCTTTGTTCCCCATTATAAGTTCCCCTGATTCTGACTGCAAGGGACCTATGCTTGATTTCACTAATCTTTTTCTCTTCACATATCTATAAAAGCTTTTACAGTCAGTTTTTATGTTCCCTGCAAGCTTACTCTCGTATTCTATTTTCCCCTTCTTAATTAATCCCTTTGTCCTCCTTTGTTGAATCTTAAACTGCTCCCAATCCACAGGGTTACTGCTTTTTCTGGCCAATTTGTATGCCCTCTCCTTGGATCTTATGCTATCCCTAATTTCCCTTGTTAGCCATGGTTGAGTCACCCTTTTTGTTTTATTCTTATGCCAAACTGGGATGAACAAATTCTGTAGTTCGTCCATGCGGTCTTTGAATGTTTGCCATTGCCTCTCCACCGTCAACCCTTTGAGTGACATTCCCCAATCAATCCTACCCAACTCGCACCTCATACCATCGTAGTTTCATTTATTTAAATTCAGGACCCTAGTCTCTGAGTCAACTACTTCACTCTCCATCCTAATGAAGAATTCTATCATATTATGATCGCTCCGACCCAAGGGGCCTCGCACAACAAGATTGCTAATTTATCCTTTCTCATTGTATAATGCCCAGTCTAAGATGGCCTGATCTCTGGTTGGTTCCTCGACATATTGGTCCAGGAAACCATCCCGTAAACACTCCAGGAATTCCTCCTCCATAGTATTGTTACTAATTTGGTTAGCCCAATCTATATGTAGATTAAAGTCACCCAGGATGACTGCTGTACCCTTATTGCACGCTTCTCTAATTTCCCTTTTATTGCCATCCCCAACCTGCGCATTACAGTTTGGAGGTCTATATATCACTCTCACTAATGTTTTCTGCCCCTTGTTATTTCTCAGTTCAACACATACAGATTCCACATCATCAGAGCTAATATCCTTCCTTTCAATTGTGTTAATCCCCTCTTTAACCAGCAGTGCTACCCCACCTCCCTTTCCATTTTGCATATCTTTCCTGAATATTGAGTACCCCTGAATATTAAGTTCCCAGCCTTGGCCACCCTGGAGCCATGTTTCGGTAATCCCAATCAAATCATATGCGTTTACCTCTATTTGCGCAGCTAATTCGTCCACCTTGTTCCGAATGCTCCTTGCATTAAGACACAAAGCCTTCAGGCTTGTTTTTTTAACACTCTTAGACCTATTAGGATTAGTATTTACTGTGGCCATGTTTGATTTAAACCGTTGTTTTCTCTGACTGCAACTTTTGTTTTTCTCCTTCCTATCTTTTGCTTTTATCCTTGTTTCCCTTTCCTCTGTCTCCCTGCTCAGGTTCCTAACCCCCTGCCATTTTAGTTTAAACCCTCCCCCAGAGCACTAGCAAACACTCCCCCTAGGACATCGGTCCTGGCCCTGCCCAGGTGTAGACCGTCCGGTTTGTACTGGTCCCACCTCCCCCAGAACCGGTTCCAATGCCCCAGGAATTTGAATCCCTCTCCCTTGCACCATTCCTCTAGCCACGTATTCATTTGAAATATCCTTCTATTTCTACTCTGATTAGCACGTGGCACTGGTAGCAATCCTGAGATTACCACCTTTGAGGTCCTATTTTTTAATTTACCTCCTAACTCACTATATTCTGCTTTTAGGACCTCATCCCGTTTTTTACCTATATCGTTGGTACCTATATGTACCACGACAACTGGCTGTTCACCCTCCCCTTCCAAAATGCTCTGTAGCCGCTCTGAGACATCCTTGACCCTTGCACCAGGGAGGCAACATACCATCCTGGAGTCTCGTTTGCTGCCGCAGAAACGTCTATCTATTCCCCTTACAATTGAATCCCCTATCACGATAGCTCTCCCACTCTTTTTCCTCCCATCCTGTGCAGCAGAACCACCTATGGTGCTAGGAAGTTGGCTGCTGCTGTCTTCCCCTGATAAGCCATCTCCCTCAACAATATCCAAAGCGGTATATCTGTTTGAGAGGGAGATGGCCACAGGGGACCCCTGCACTACCTGCCTGCGCCTATTTCTCTGCCTGGTGGTCACCCATTCCCTTCCTGCCTGTACACCCTTTACCTGCGGTGTGACCAACTCCCTATACATGATATCCACGATGTTCTCAGCATCGCGAATGCTCCAGTATGCATCCATCCGCAGCTCCAGCGCCGCAATGCGGTCTGTCAGTAGCTGCAGCTGGATACACCTCCTGTACACATGGTTGTCAGGGACACAGGAAGTGTCCCTGATTTCCCACATAGCGCAGGAAGAGCATGTCACAGCACTGAGCTGTCCTGCCATGACTTACCCTTTAATTAATTAATTAATTAATTAAAATTAAATTAAAATTAAATGGATCGCACCAATTACACTGGAATTAAGTGATATACTCAAGGGCCCTTACTTAATAGTAGTCCCCGCTACACAAAGAGACCGTAGAAGCCACAAAATTTAAGTTTAGAAAAATTGAGAAAGAAAACACTCACCAACCAATCACTTACCTGCTTTTTGGTGACGTCACACTTCGAATATTTTTTGCTTCCCTCTCCCGGAACCTGGATTTGTAAGCCGCCTCGGGGCTCACCTTAAATACCGTGGCTCGCCGCCTCTGTTCCCTCGCAGGTCCGCTGCCTCTGCCGCCTCGCCGCTCTAGGCCTCGCTGCCGCCTCGGGGCTCACCTTAAATACCGCCGCTCGCTGCCTCTGTTCCCTCGCAGGTCCGCTGCCTCTGCCGCCTCGCCGCTCTAGAAGATGAAACTAGAAATGATATAACTGCATTTAAAATAAAAAGAGGAGAAATATGGGCCCAGAAATTCTGTTTGCAGCCCTCCCGCATCAATCTGTGCCCAATCTAATTTTACTTTATTAAACTATTAGCCTGCTAAAGCAGGCCTTATGCCTGCTTTTCCAGGCGCAGCTGTTCCCGACTTACCTGGACTCAAGCCAGTGTGGAAAAAAACTGAAGTTTTTAACGTAAGGGCTGCCTATCCGGCACAGGTGTTTGTTCAGTCAAGCCCTTTCTGCAGCGAACGGAAGTGCCGGTTTCCAGCGCATGCACAGTGCATGCGTAAAAACGGCACTTCCGTTGGCCCTACGGGTGAGTACACAGCGCGTACACACCCGTAGGGAACGGAATTTCTAGGCCATTAAATAAATTAATCAAACTCCAAGAGCATAAAACCCGTGGACTGGGGGATAGCTAACGTAATACCTATATTTAAGAAGGGAGATAGAACATGTCCAGGGCACTATAGACCAGTCAAAGAATCATAGAATCATGGAATGGTTACAGCATGGAAGAAGGCCATTCGGGCCCGTCGAGCCTGTGCTGGCTCTCTGCAAGAGCACTTCAGCTAGTCCCACTCCCCGGCCTTTCCCCGTGGCCCTGCAAATTTTTTCCTTCAGGTACTTATCCAATTCCCTTTTGAAAGCCATGATTGAGTCTGCCTCCACCACCCTTTCAGGCAGTGCATTCCAGATCCCAACCACTTGCTGAGTAAAAAAGTTTTTCCTCATGTCGCCTTTGGTTCTTCTACCAATCTCCTTAAATCTGTGTCCTCTGGTTCTCGACCCTTCTGCCAATGGGAACAGTTTCTCTCTATCTACTCTGTCCAGACCCCTCATGATTTTGAACACCTCTAGCAAATCTCCTCTCAATCATCTCTGCTCCAAGGAGAACAACCCCAGCTTCTCCAGTCTATCCACATAACTGAAGCCCCTTATCTCTGGAATAATTCTCGTAAATCTTTTCTGCACCCTCTCTAAGGCCTTCCACATCCTTCCTAAAGTGCAGTGCCCAGAATTGGACACAATGCTCCAGTTGAGGCCGAACCAGTGTTTTATAAAGGTTCATCATAATTTCCACGCTTTTGTACTCTATACCTCTATTCATGAAGCCCAGGATCCCGTAAGCTTTTTTAACTGCTTTCTCAACCTGCCCTGCCACATATACCCCTAGGTCTCTCTGTTCATGCACCCCACTTTAGGATTGTACCCTTTAGTTTATATTTCCTCTCTTCATTCTTTCTACCAAAATGTATCACTTCGCAGTTTTTTGCATTAAATTTCATCTGCCACGTGTCCGCCCATTCCACCAGCCCTGTCTATGTCCTCTTGAAGTCTATCACCATCCTCCTCACTGTTCACCATACTTTCAAGTTTTATGTCATCTGCAAATTTTGAAATTGTGCCCTGTACATAAGAACATAAGAAATAGGAGCAGGAGTAGGCCAATTGGCCCCTCGAGCCTGCTCCGCCATTCATTAAGATCATGGCTGATCTGATCCTAACCGCCCAATCTACTATCACAGAACCATCTCCTGAACCTAACAGAATTGGACACACAAAATAGGAGCAGGATCAGGCTACACGGCCCCTGGGCCCGCTACGCTACCCACAGGGCCATGACCGAGCCAAACCTAGACTCATGTCCAAATTCCTGCCCGCTCCCCGTAACCCTTAATACCCTTTACTTCTAGGAAACTGTCTATTACTGTTTTAAATTTATGTAATGATGTAGCTTCTACAGCTTTTTGGGGCAGCATATTCCATGGACCTACCACCCTCTGAGTGAAGTAGTTCCTTCTCATCTCAGTTTTGAAAGAGCAGCCCCTTATTCTAAGACTATGCCCCCTAGTTCTAGTTTCACCCATCATCGGGAACATCCTCCCCGCATCCACCCGATCCAACCCCTTCACAATCTTATATGTTTCAATAAGATCGCCTCTCATTCTTCTGAACTCCAATGAGTAGTGTCCCAATCTACCCAACCTCCCCTCATATGTCCATCCCCTCATCCCCGGGATTAACCGAGTGAACCTTTTTTGCACTGCCTCGAGAGCAAGGATGTCTTTCCTTAAGTAAGGACACCTAAACTGTATGCAGTATTCCAGGTGCGGTCTCACCAATACCTTGTACAACTGAAGCAATACCTCCCTATTTTTATATTCTATCCCCCTAGCAATGAAAGCCAACATTCCATTGGCCTTCTTAATCACTTGCTGCACCTGCATACTAACCTTTTGAGTTTCGTGCACCAGGACCCCCAGATCCCTTTGTACTTCAGTACTTTCCAGTTTCTTGCCATTAAGATAATAACTTGCTCTACTATTTTTCCTGCCAAAGTGCATAACCTCACACTTTCCAGTATTGTATTCCATCTGCCAAATCTCTGCCCACTTACTTAGCCTGTCTATGTCCCCTTGCAGATTTTTTATGTCCTCCTCACTCACTACTTTCCCTCCCATCTTAGTATCATCTGCAAACTTTGATATGTTACACTCGGTCCCCTCCTCCAAATCGTTAATATAGATTGTAAAGAGTTGGGGACCCAGCACTGACCCCTGCGGAACACCACTAGTTACTGATTGCCAGTCTGAGAATGAACCATTTATCCCAACTCTCTGCCTTCTGTTAGATAAAAATGAGAAGTCGCACAACACCAGGTTATAGTCCAACAGATTTATTTAAAATTACAAGCTTTCGGAGCTGTTGCTCCTTCTTCAGGTAGGGTAGCTGTGAGAGAATCTCCCAGAATTCACAATATAAACACAGAAAAAATGTATTCAAATCTTTCCCTACATCAAAGACACACTAAGAGCACAGCCAAGACAATGAGATGTGTCCCAGGGGGTCCAACGTGTCAAAACACCTGCTGGCCGCATATCCTCTCCATTTGGGTTTGGTTCTTGTGTTAGTTTTTTTTTAAAAAAAAACCTGGAAAGACCGGCCATGATGTCAAGTCACGTTCTGTATCGTGACATGAACCCGATATCGCGATTGAGGCCATCCTCATGAGTGTGGAACTTGGCTATCAGTTTCTGCTCTATGATTTTGCGCTGTCGTGTATCCCGAAGGCCGCCTTGGAGAACGCTTACCCGCAGATCCGAGGCTGAATGCCCCTGACTGCTGAAGTGTTCCCCGACTGGGAGGCAACCCTCCTGCCTGGCGATTGTTGCGCGGTGTCCGTTCATACGTTGTCTCAGTGTCTGCATGGTCTCGCCGATGTACCATGCTCTGGGGCATCCTTTACTGCAACGTATCAGGTAGCCAATTCTCTATCCATGCCAGAATATTACCCCCAATCCCGTGATTTTTTATCTTAAGCAATAATCTTTTGTGTGGCACCTTGTCAAATGCCTTTTGGAAGTCTAAATACACCACATCCACTGGTTCCCCTTTATCCACCCTGTATGTTACTTCCTCAAAGAACTCCAGCAAATTTGTCAAACATGACTTCCCCTTCATAAAACCATGCTGACTTTGTCCTATTAAATTATGATTATCCAAATGTCCCATTACTGTCTCCTTAATAATGGACTCCAAAATTTTACCTACCACAGATGTTAGGCTAATAGTTTCCAGCCTTCTGTCTACTGCCCTTTTTAAATAAGGGTGTTACATTAGCAGTTTTCCAGTCTGCCGGGATCTTTGCTGAGTCCAGGGAGTTTTGGAAAATTATTACCAATGCATCCACAATCCCTACCGCCACTTCCCTCAAGACCCTAGGATGTAAGCAATCAGGTCCAGGTGATTTATCTGCCTTGAGTCCCATTATTTTACCGAGTACCACTTCCTTAGTGATTTTGATCATGTTTAGCTCCTCCTCCCCCTATAGCCCCCTGTTTGTCCAGTGTTGGGATATTCTTAGTGTCCTCTACTGTAAAGACTGATACAAAATATTAATTCAGTGTATTTGCCATCTCCATATTTCCCACCATTAATTTCCCGGTCTCATCCTCTAAGGGACCAACATTTACTTTAGCCACCCTTTTTCTTTTTATATAACTATAAAAACTCTTACTATCTGTTTTTATATTTTTTGCTAATTTACTTTCATCAGTACACTGTACACCCACATCCAAGTCATTAATATATATCAAGAAAAGCAGTGGGCCTAGTACCGACCCCTGGGGAATGCCACTGTGTACCTTCCTCCAGTCCGAAAAACAACCGTTCACCACTACTCTCTGTTTCCTGTCACTTAGCCAATTTCGTATCCATGCTGCCACTGTCCCTTTTATTTCATGGGCTTCAACTTTGCTGGCAAGCCTATTATATGGCACTTTGTCGAACGCCTTTTGGAAATCCATGTACACCACGTCAACCGCATTGCCCTCATCAACCCTCTCTGTTACCTCATCAAAAAACTCGAGCAAGTTGGTTAAACACGATTTGCCTTTAACTCATCCATGCTAGCTTTCCTTAATTAATCCACATTTGTCCAAGTGACTGTTAATTTTGTCCCTGATTATTGTTTCTAAAAACTTCCCCACTACCGAGGTTAAACTGACTGGCCTGCAGTTGCTGGGTTTATCTTTACACCCTTTTTGAACAAGGGTGTAACATTTACAATTCTCCAGTCCTCTGACACCACCCCCATTTCTAAGGAGGATTGGTAAATTATGGCCAGTACCTCCGCGATTTTTCTTTCACTTCCCTCAGCGTCCTAGGATGCATCCCATCTGGTCCTGGTGACTTATCTACTTTAAGTACAGCCAGCCTTTCGTGTACCTCCTCTTTATCAATTTTTATCTCATCCAGTATCTCCTCTACCTCCTCCTTCATTATGCCTATGGCAGCATCTTCTTCCTTGGTGAAGACAGATGCAAAGTACTCATTTAGCACCTCAGCCATATCCTCTGTCTCCATGCGTAGGTCTCCTTTTTGGTCCCTAGTCGGGCTCACCCCTCCTCTTACTACCCGTTTACTATTTATATGCCTATAGAAGACTTTTGGATTATCTTGTATGTTAGCTGCCATTCTATTCTCATACCCTCTTTTTGCCCCTCTTATTTTCTTTTTCAGTTCTCCTCTGAACTTTGTATATTTAGCCTGATTCTCAGATGTATTCTCGACCTGACATCTGTCATAAGCGCTCTTTTTCTGCTTCATCTTACTCTCTATCTCTTTCGTCATCCAGGGAGCTCTGACGTTAGTTGCCCTACCTTTCCCCCTAGTGGGAATGTACCTCGACTGTATCCAAACTATTTCCTCTTTGAAGGCAGCCCATTGTTCCATTACAGTTTTGCGTGCTAATCTTTGATTCCAATTTACCCGGGCCAGATCCATTCTCATCCCACTGAAATTGGCCTTCCTCCAATTAAGTATTTTTACTCTAGATTGCTCCTGTCCTTTTCCATAGCTAATCTAAACCTTATGATACTATGGTCACTGTTCCCTAAATGTTCACCTGCTGACATTTGCTCCACTTGACCTACCTCATTCCCCAGAACCAGATCCAGCAATGCCTCCTTCCTCGTTGGGCTGGAAACATACTGATCAAGAAAGTTCTCCTGAACACACTTCAGAAATTCTTCCCCCTCTCTGCCCTTTACAATTTACTATCCCAGTCTATATTAGGATAGTTGAAGTCCCCCATTATCACTACTCTATCGTTCTTGCATCTCTGTGTAATTTCTCTGCAAATTTGCTCTTCCATATTTTTCCCACTAGTTGGTGGCCTATAGAATACACCTAGTGGTCTAATGGCACCTCTATTATTTCTTAACTCTAGGCATATAGATTCTGTCCTTAACCCCTCCAGGACATCCTCTCTCTCCAGCACTGTAACATTCTCCTTAACCAATACTGCCACACCACCTCCTATCTTTCCTTCCCTATCTTTCCTGAATGCCTTATATCCAGGAATATTTAATACCCATTCCAATGTATTTTGAGCCAGGTCTCCATTATTGCCATGATATCATATTCCCATGTGGCTATTTGTGCCTGCAGCTCACTTACCTTGTTTACTATGCTTTGTGCGTTAGACCATCCTGTTTTCTCTCTTAGTCTGACCCCACCTAATACCTTACTATTTCTTACTTTAGTGCTATCCGCCTCTCCCAATCCTTTGTGCCCTTTGTTTCTCCTTTCTGGTGCCTATCCCCCTGCCAACTTAGTTTCAACCCTCCCCAACAGCACTAGCAAACCTCCCCATGAGGATATTGGTACCGGCTCTGTTGAGGTGCAACCCATTCGGCCTGTACAGAACCGGCCCCAATGCCCCAGGAATCTGAAGCCCTCCCTCCTGCACCATCTCTCCAGCCACGCATTCATCTGCTCTATCCTCCTATTTCTATACTCACTCGCGCGTGGCACCAGGAGTAATCCAGAGATTACTACCTTTGAGGTCCTGCTTTTTAATCTCTTTCCTAGCTCCCTGAAATCTGCCTGCAGGACCTCATCCCTCTTTCTACCTATGTCGTTGGTACCGATATGGACCATGACCTCTGGCTGTTCACCCTCCCCCCCTCAGAATGTTCTGCTTAACATCGGTGGTAGAATAAATAATGGAATCCCTACTGAAGGAAAAAATAGAAGAACATCTAGAAACCAAAAATATAACAATGAAGTCAGATTTCAAAAGGGAAAGTTTTGCTTGACCAACCTCATTGAATTCTTTGACGAGTTAAAAGAGAGAGTAGACAAGGGTAATGCAGCAGATGTAATTTATCTAGATTTCCAAAGGCCTTTGACAAGGTACCACATAATAGATTAATGAATAAGGTCAGAGATTGCAGAGTCAGGAGACAAGTAGCAGAATGGATAACCAGTTGGCTTCAAGACAGAAAGCAGAGAGTAGAGATAAAGGATAGCTATTCAGTGGTAGAGGGTGGAAAGTGGGGTCCCACAAGGATCAGTGCTGGGACCAATGTTGTTCACAATTTATATTAATGATTTAGACTTTGGAATAAAACACACAATTTGTAAATTTGCAGATGACACCAGATTGGGTGGGAGGGGGGATAGTCAATACTGAGGAGGACTGCAACAAATTACAAAAAGACATTAATAAACTTGCAGAATGGGCTTATAATTGGCAAATGATTTACAACACAGATAAATGCGAGGTATTACATTTTGGTAAGAAAAATAAGGAGGTCACATATTACTTGGAAAATAAGAATCTAAATGGGGTAGAAGAGCAAAGGGATCTCGGAGTACAAATATACAAATCACTAAAAGTAGCGACACAGGTCACTAAGGCCATAAAAAAGCAAACCAAGCACTATGGCTTATTTCTAGAGTGATAGAATTGAAAAGTAGAGAAGTTATTGAAAATTAGATTGTATCGAACCTTGGTTAGACCACACTTGGAGTACTGTGTGCAATTCTGGTCACCATATTATAAAAAGGATATAGAGGCACTGGAGAGGGTACAAAAAAGATCGACAAGGATAATATCAGAAATACGAGGCTATAACTATCAGGAAAGGATGAACAGGCTGGGTCTCTTTACTCTTGAAAAGAGAGGGCTGAGGAGTGACCAAATAGAGGTTGTTAAAATTATGAGAGGTTTTGATAGAGTAGATACAGAGAGAATGTTTCCACTTGTGGGGACGAGCATAACTAGAGGCCATCAATATAAGAAAGTCACCAAGAAGTCAAATAGGGAATTCAGAAGAAACGTCTTTACCCAGAGTGGTGAGAATGTGAAACTTGCTATCACTGTGTCAGCCACTGGCTCAGTTGGTTTGAAGGTTGTGGGTTCAAGTCCCACTCCAGTGACCTGATCACAAAAATCTAGGCTAACACTCCAGTGCAGTACTGAGGGAGTGGTGTACTGTTGGAGGTGCTGTTTTTTAGATGAGATGTTAAATCGAGGCCCTGTCTGCTCTTTCAGGTGGATGTAAAAGATCCCATGGCACTATTTTGAAGAAGAGCAGGGGAGTTATCTTTGGTGTCTTGGTCAATATTTATCCCTCAATCAACATCACTAAAACAGATTATCTGGTCATTATCACATTGCTGTTTGTGAGAGCTTGCTGTGTGCAAATTGGCTGCCATGTTTCCTATATTACAACAGTGACTACACTTCAAAAAAGTACTTTGTTGACTGTAAAGTGCTTTGAGACGTCCGGTGGCCGTGAAATGCGCTATATAAATGCAAGGCTTTCTTTCTTTTCTTTCACAGGGAGTGGTTGAAGCGAATAGTATAGATGCATTTAAGGGGAGACTAGACAAGCATATGAGGGAGAAAGGAATAGAGGGTTATGCTGATAGAGTTAGATGAGGAAACACGGGAGGAGGCTCGAGTGGAGCATAAATGCCGGCATGGACTGGTTTGGCCGAATGACCTGTTTCTGTGCTGTATATCCTATGTAATCCTATGTAATTTCTTTTTCCTATCATTTGCCAAATCCTGAACTGGATTTAGGCATTATCCCCAGCTGTAACCACCAGATATGACATAAAATGTAGGAAATCACTCTTTAAAAAAAATATTCGGCATCTGATTTATATTTTAGAATGTTTCTGGACAGTTCTCTCAAAAATGCGTCCAAATTTGGATGGACTCCATTTAATGATTCATTATTAGAATATGATAGTACACATTTAATCCATTCATTTGGGATGCTTGACCCACATTTCAAAAGGAAATCTCATTCAATCTTTCTAAAGTTATGGAAGCTGCCTTTATCGCTCAAATTCTGGCCTAATCCACAATTGCCAATATTGTTTTTGGCATGGACGCTCCATTGGTAATGTTTTTGCTTATGTTATGCACCTCTGCAACTCTGCTCTTGAACACTTAGGGGTAGAAATTAGGTCGCGCCCCATTTGGGGCGCAAATATCGTCCGGACGCAAATATTAGCGCCTGGCGCTAATTATCGGCACTGACGGGAAACTTCACTTTTACCGCCCCGGGAGGTGAGTGGAGCGCTAAAGCAGGTGCTGCACACCTCTCTTAAGGCGCAAAGGCCGAGCAGTGAGGCGCTAACTCGGAGCGCTGGCGAAGCTCATGTAATGTCAGTCAGCAATGGAACACACACACAATGGCACGGGCCAGTTCTTAAAGGGGATGGTTAATCTTGCTTTCCATCCACATCCTGTTCATTGCTGCCTTGAATCTCGGCCTGGAGAGACTTGCACATCAAATGTGCTGGAAAGAACAATGGAGAGCACCAGGCAAAGAGCTCAGAGTGCAGCTCCCACGGTCTCTGCTAAATCGATACAAGGAATGGCAAATCAAAATGAACCTGCAAAGTGCTGCTCAGTACCCAAAACTCCTTCACACAACGTTGAATCTCTCCAGAAGTCTCTCCCTCTCTCTCTCAGAATGCTTAGTTCAAAAATGCCACCAACAATAAAAGACAGGAAGAGGCCCCCTTTAAATAGCGCCCCCCCCCCCAGCCCCACAGCGATTGATAGCGTTCCAGTCTTCTGGTCGTTGGAAGCGCCAGGCGGTAAGGCAGGGGGCGCCACTCAATTTCCGCTACGGGGCGCCCCAAGGGCGTTGCACCATGGAATGACGTCACAATCTGCGCGCGCAGGTGGTCGCAGTGGTAAGTTTTAGCGCCGCCGCACAATCTCAAGTTAAGTTCTCGAGCGGCGCAAACATCGCTGCGGCCGGGCGTTAGCGGCTTTGCGCCCCATTAGCGCCCTCTTAAGGCGCTAACGGGTGGCGCAACCAAGTGAATTTTTACCCCTTAGTTTATCAGTTGTCATTGTTTTGGACATCTCCATTCTTTGCAAATGTATGTTACTTAATGTATGCAAATTTTTAAATGAGTTACAATGAAATGGCTCCTCCAAAGCTATGCTCACAGCTGTCTAGTTTCTTCTCAACTCATACTATCTGTTCTGTAGTTGAAGGATCATTCTCTGGATCTTTTCTGTTAACTGAGGGCTTCCCTAGAAAATCTGTTCATTTTTCAAATCAATGACTTCCTCCATTTATGTTCTCGACATCTTTACTGTTTTCTGATGATTCCACTTTATATTCAGTAAATTTCTTCAGATCACATAACCTTTTTTCTTCTTGCATTGAAATGACTGAATCACAACATCAAAGGACATTAAATCCTCTTCATGCCCTTTGATATGGAAATAAAAATCTTGTTTATTTCAATTCCTCAAAGACAAAATTTCTTTGTGTGTCTTGTGGGTTCAACTAATAACTCCCACCTCGGGGAAGGGTGATGGTGAACACATCCAGGAATATAAAATAATAATGGCATAGTGAAGCTAAACCATGAACATCACTTTAAAGTAGGGCAGGAAGATAGGACCACAAGACATTGCTAAGGCTGTCTTCTGAACGAAAAAAAGAACTAACATTGATATCGTGCCTTTCATGACCTCAGGATGTTCCAAAGAAATACTTTAAAAGTTGTCATGTAAGGAAACGTGGCAGCCAATTTGTGCATAGGAAGCTCCCAGAAACAGAATGAAATAATAATGACCAGATAATCTGTTTTAGTGATGTTGGCTGAAGGATAAATATTGGACAAGACACCAGACAGAACTTCCCTGCTCTACTTTGAATAATGCAATGGGATATTTTATGTTCACTTGAGAGGGCAGATGGAGTCTCAGTTTAACATCCCATCCAAAAGATGGCATCTTCAACAGTGCATCACTCATTCAGTACTGCACTGAAGTGTCTGCCTAGGCTATGTGCTCAAACCCCTGGAGTGGGATTGTGAACCAACCAACATCCTTCTGACTCAGAGGCGAGAGTGCTACTTCTGAGCCAAGGCTGAATCTTTTCAGCTAAACTTCCTCTTCCATGCTCAACATTTCTTTGCTCCTCAACAACTCTTAACTCGCTAATAAAGCCTAAGTACATGTAATACTTCAATACTGCAGGGAAGCTATTAAAACTTCTCTTACACTCATGGGAGGTGGGCGGGGAACAACACAAGAAAATGTTTGTCTTCTGAAAGGGGATGATTTCCCCAGCCCTAGCACCTGACTTTGCTCTGTTGTAATCTTTCTTGTCTCTCTCTATTTTGTTGATATTATTATCATGGCCAGTACTCCTCCAAACTTGCCTCTTATTCCTCCTCAGCTTCAAATTCACATGCTACACACTTTTCCACCTCTCTCACTGTGTTGAAATCATGGTTTATGAAACTGTACTAACTCATACTTTTCCATGACTTCATAACTGTAGAACTCCTTACCCCCCTCCGCGCCCCCAAGGCTTTGCATCCACTGCAAAATGAAGTTTTAAAAACCTAAGCTTAGTGTCACTTGCTCCGTTTTACCATATCTTCGCCTCCACACTCTTTCAACCCTTGATGGCAGTTTACTCTGAAGATGTTAGTCATTCACTTGGCTTCTCATAAAGAACATTGAAAGCTGGCTAGGACAGTGAACACATGATCATTATAAAATATACACCGAGGTTTGCCAACTGGAGAATTTTAGCTATGAGGAAGGGTTGAATAGGCTGGGTTGTTTTCTTTGGAACAGAGGAGGCTGGGGGAGATTTAATTGAGGTGTATAAAATTATGAGGGGCCTAGATAGAGTGTATAGGAAGGACCTATTTCCCTTAGCAGAGAGGTCAGTAACCAGGGATCATAGATTTAAAGTAATTGGTAGAAGGAATAGAGGGGAGTTGAGGAAAACCTTTTTCACCCAGAGGGTGTTGGGGTCTGGAACTCACTCCCTGAAAGGGTGGTAGAGGCAGAAACTCTCATCGCATTTAAAAAGTACTTGGATATGCACTTGAAGTGCTGTAACCTGCACGGCTACGGACCAAGAGCTGGAATGTGGGATTTGGCTGGATAGCTCTTTTTCGGCCGGCACAGAACGATGGGCTGAATGGCCTCCTTCTGTGCCGTAAATTTCTATGATTCTATGAACCCTCCAGGATTGCCCTGGAGTCTCCAGGAATTTAAGACTATTGTCGAGGACACTGCTTCGAGCACCCCTGGAAAAAAATCATTGGGGCAATCAAAAAAATTGTTTTAAAAAAAAATTCTTTGAACACTTCTGTTTACTAGTTATTAAAATATTGGACATGGGAAAAAAGGCTGTTTGACTGACAGTCAAGAATCATCCAATCGGGTAATGAAGATTCTATTTACGGCAGCCGTGGTTCAGTGCGATCTGAGTCAGAAGGTTGTGGGTTCAAGTCCCACTCCAGAGACTGGAGCGACAAAAGTCTAGGCTGACACTCCAGTGCAGTGCTGAGGGAGTGCTGCACTGTCAGACCTGACGTTAAACTGAGGCCCTGTCTGCCCTCTCAGGTGGATGTAAAAGATCCCATGGCACTATTTCAAAGAAGAGCAGGGGAGTTCTCCCTGGTGTCCTGGCCAATATTTATCCCTCAATCAACATCACTAAAACAGATTATCCAGTCATTATCATATTGCTGTTTGTGGGAGCTTGCTGTGTGCAAATTGGCTGCTGCGTTTCCTACATTACAACAGTGACGACACCTAAAAAAAAAAGCACTTCATTGGCTGTGAAGCACTTTGGGACGTCTGGTAGTCGTGAAAGATGCTATATGAATGCAAGTCTTTCTTTCTTTCTGATTGACCGTGGGAAGGCGGGGCACCGCGAGGATGGACATGTTGGGCGACCAATGACAGGAATGATCGGGTGGGGAAGTTGGAGGTCACACCTCCAGGAACCTTTCTGCATGATTTTTTGAAGAAAAAAAACCCTTAAATATAATCTCCATTGAGGTCCCTTTTGTCACAAGATCGGTAGGTACGGTAGTATAGTGGTTATGTTACTGGACCAGTAATCCAGAGGCCTGGACTAATAATCCGGAGATGTGAGTTTAAATCCCACCACGGCAGCTGGGGAATTTAAATTCGGTTAATTAAATAAATCTGGAATTAAAAAGCTAGTATCACTAATGGTGACCATGAAACTACCGGATTGTCATAAAAACCCAACTGGTTCACTAATGTCCTTTAGGGAAGGAAACCTGCCGCCCTTACCCGGTCTGGCCTATATGTGACTCCAGACCCACAGCAATATGGTTAACCTTTAACTGCCCTCTGAAATGGCCTGGTAAGACACTCAGTTGTACCAAACCGCTACGACAAAGTCAGCGCTGTGGGAGCACCTTCACCACACGGATTGCAGCGGTTCAAGAAGGCGGTTCACCACCACCTTCTCAAGGGCAATTAGGGATGAGCAATAAATGCGATGCCCACGTCCCACGACGGAGTGAAGAGACTCAGATCAAACTGTCACAGGTCGGAGTGAGGAGACTCAGATCAAACTATCATAGGATGGAGTGAAGAGACTCAGATCAAACTGTCATAGAAGTGTATTGTTTTAATTTAAATTAATTAAAGGGTAAATAATATTAATAAATTTAATTAATTACATAGAATGGGAGAGCAGGTGATGTGTTGCTGCTGCAATATGTGGGAGCTGGTGGACACCATTGATGTTCACGGTGATCACATTTGCAGTAAGTGTTGGCTGCTCGAGGAACTCTGGCTCCGTGTTGATGAGCTGGAGTCCGAGCTTCAAACACTGCGACACATCAGGGAGGGGGAGAGTTACCTGGACTCTGTGTTCCAGGAGGTAGTCACACCAATTAGATTAACTAATTCAGATGTAGCCCGTGGTCAGGGACAGGAGGGTGTGACTACGAATGAGGCAGGTACGGGGATCCAGGAGGTAGTGTTGGAGGAGCCGCAGCCCTTGCTCTTGTCCAACAGGTTCGAGGCTCTTACTCCCTGTGAGGACGGGAGCAGGGACTGCAGGGAGGATGAGCAACCTGGCCACAGCACCGTGGTACGTGGAGCCATTCATTGGGGGGAGTAAAAAGAAATGTTGTAGTGGTAGGGGATAGTATCATTAAGGGGATAGATAGGGTTCTTTGCAGCCGAGAGCGAGAGTCCCGAAGGCTGTGTTACCTGCCCGGTGCCAGGGTTAAGGACATCTCCTCTGGGCTGGAGAGAAACTTGGAGTGGGAGGGGGAAGATCCAGTTGTCGTGGTCCATGTTGGTACCAATGACATAGATAGGACAAGGAATGAGGTTCTGCTGAGGGAGTATGAGCAGCTAGGGGCCAAATTAAAAAACAGAACCTCTAGGGTAGTAATCTCTGGATTACTACCTGAGCCACGAGCAAATTTGGCTAGGGTAAATAAAATCAGAGAGTTAAATGCGTGGCTCAAAGACTGGTGTGGGAGAAATGGGTTTTGCTTCCTGGGACACTGGCACCAGTACTGGGACAGGAGAGAGCTGTTCCGTTGGGACGGTCTTCACTTGGCCAGTGCTGGGACTAGAGTCCTGGCGAATCGAATAACTAGGGCTGCAGAGAGGGCTTTAAACTAATTAGTGGGGGGGAGGTTTCAAGAGAGTTAAAAATAAAAATGTCAGCGGAGAAGGCAATAGAGCAAAGTAGCAGTGGGGTAATTAAAAACCAGAGCGTGTCAGGAAGGGACAGAATATATAAAGATAAGGGTAAAGTAGTAAAGGGGGTAAAAGCTGGAATTAATTGTCACAAAACATATTTAAAAGTTCTTTATCTGAATGCACGCAGCATTCGTAACAAAATAGATGAGTTGACGGTACAAATAACTACGTATGGGTATGATCTTGTGGCCATTACAGAAACATGGCTGCAGGGTGACAACGACTGGGAATTAAATATACCAGGGTATTTAACAATCAGGAAGGACAAGCAGGAAGGAAGAGGAGGTGGGGTGGCTATGTTAATAAAGGAAGGAATCAATGTATTACAGAGAAATGATATTGGGTCAAAGGATCAGGATAATGAAACAGTTTGGGTGGAGATAAGGAATAATAAGGGGGAAAAAACACTAGTGGGAGTAGTATATAGGGCTCCTAATAGTTGCAACTCTGCTGGAAGAAGTATTAATCAGGAAATAGTTGGGGCTTGTAATAAGGGAACAGCTATAATTATGGGGTATTTTAACTATCATATTAACTGGACAAATCAAATTGGGCAGGGCAGCCTTGAGGAAGAGTTTATTGAGTGTATTAGGGATGGATCTCTTGAGCAGTATGTAACTGATCCTACAAGGGGGCAAGCAACCTTGGACCTGGTCCTGTGTAATGAGTCAGGATTAATTAATAATGTCCTAGTTAAGGATCCCCTTGGAATGAGTGACCATAACATGGTTGAATTCCATATCCAATTAGAGGGTGAGAAGGTTGGTTCTCAAACAAGCGTAACGAGCTTGAATAAAGGAGACTATGATGGTATGAGAGCGGAATTGATTAAAGTGGACTGGGAAAATAGATTAAAGGGTAAGACGGTACATGAGCAGTGGAGTTATTTTACAACTTTCAAAAAATATATATTCCACTGAGGAAAAAAGGGTGTAAAAGAAATGACAGCCATCCGTGGCTCAGTAAAGAAATTAAGGATAGTATCCAACTAAAAACAAGGACTTATAAGGTAGCCAAACTTAGTGGGAGGATAGAAGATTGGGAAGACTTCAAAAGACAGCAAAAAGTAACTGAAGGATTGATTAAGAAAGGGAAGACAGATTATGAAAATAAATTAGCAAAAAATATAAAAACAGTTAGCAAGAGTTTTTTAGTTATATAAAAAGAAAAAGGGTGGCTAAGGCAAACATAGGTCCCTTAGAGGATGAGACCGGGAAATTAATGGTGGGAAACATGGAGATGGCAAAAATGCTGAACAAATATTTTGTTTCAGTCTTTACGGTAGAGGACAGTAAGAATATCCCAACACTGGACAAACAGGGGGCTCTAGGGGGGGAGGAGCTAAATACGATTAAAATCACTAAGGAATTGGTACTCAGTAAAATAATGGGACTCAAGGCGGATAAATCCCCATGACCTGATGGCTTACATCCTGGGGTCTTGAGGGAAGTGGCAGTAGGGATTGTGGATGCTTTGGTAATAATTTTCCAAAATTCCCTGGACTCAGCAAAGGTCCCGGCAGATTGGAAAACTGCTAATGTAACACCCTTATTTAAAAAGGGTAGTAGGCAGAAGGCTGGAAATTATAGACCAGTTACCCTAACAACTGTGGTGGGTAAAATTTTGGAGTCTATTATTAAGGAGACAGTAACGGAACATTTAGATAAACATAATTTAATAGGACAGAGTCAGCATGGCTTTATGAAGGGGAAGTCATGTCTGACAAATTTGCTTGAGTTCTTTGAGGACATAACGTACAGGGTGGATAAAGGGGAACCAGTGGACGTAGTGTATTTAGACTTCCAGAAGGCATTCGACAAGGTGCCACATAAAAGATTATTGCTCAAGATAAAAAATCACTGGATTGGGGGTAATATTCTGGCACGGGTGGAGGATTGGTTATCTAACAGGAAGCAGAGAGTTGGGATAAATGGTTCATTCTCGGACTGGCAACCAGTAGCCAGTGGTGTTCCGCAGGGGTCGGTGCTGGGTCCCCAACTCTTTACAATCTATATTAACGATTTGGAGGAGGGGACCGAGCGTAACATATCAAAGTTTGCAGATGATACAAAGATGGGAGGGAAAGTAGAGAGTGAGGACGACATAAAAAACCGACAAGGGGATGTAGACAGGCTGGGTGAGTGGGCGGAGATTTGGCAGATGCAATACAATATTGGAAAATGTGAGGTTATGCACTTTGGCAGGAAAAATCAGAGAGCAAGTTATTATCTTAATGGCGAGAAACTGGAAAGTACTGCAGTACAAAGGGATCTGGGGGTCCTAGTGCAAGAAAATCAAAAAGTTAGTATGCAGGTGCAGCAGGTGATCAAGAAGGCCAACGGAATGTTGGCTTTTATTGCTAGGGGGATAGATTATAAAAACAGGGAGGTATTGCTGCAGTTATATAAGGTATTGGTGAGACCGCACCTGGAATACTGCATACAGTTTTGGTGTCCATACTTAAGAAAAGACATACTTGCTCTCGAGGCAGTACAAAGAAGGTTCACTCGGTTAATCCCCGGGATGAGGGGGTGGACATATGAGGAGAGGTTGAGTAGATTGGGACTCTACTCATTGGAGTTCAGAAGAGTGAGAGGCGATCTTATTGAAACATATAAGATTGTGAAGGGGCTTGATCGGGTGGATGCGGTAAGGATGTTCCCAAGGATGGGTGAAACTAGAACTAGGGGGCATAATCTTAGAATAAGGGGCTGCTCTTTCAAAACTGAGATGAGGAGAAACTTCTTCACTCAGAGGGTAGTAGGTCTGTGGAATTTGCTGCCCCAGGAAGCTGTGGAAGCTACATCATTAAATAAATTTAAAACAGAAATAGACCGTTTCCTAGAAGTAAAGGGAATTAGGGGTTACGGGGAGCGGGCAGGAAATTGGACATGAGGCTGAGTTCGGATCGGTCGAGGCCCTGTGGGTGGCATAGCGGGCCCAGGGGCTGACTGGCCAGGTCCTGCTCCTACTTCTTGTGTTCTTTAGATTTGAGGTGAGGATCAGATCAGCCATGATCTTATTGAATGGCGGAGCAGGCTCGAAGGGCCGATTGGCCGACTCCTGCTCTTATTTCTTATGTTCTTATGTCCCAGGAACGAATAAATAAAAATAAAAAAATCCCCAAATCCATCCTGCTCCGAGCCAAACATCCCAATGGTGTAGTGCAGAGAAGATTGAGAGGAGATTTGATAGAGGTGTTCAAAATCCTGAGGGGCCTGGACAGAGTAGATAGAGAGAAACTGTTCCCATTGGCAGAAGGTTTGCGAACCGGAGAACACAGATTTAAGGTGATTGGCAGAATATCCAAAGGCGACATGAGGAAAATCTTTTTTACACAGCGAGTGGTTAGGATCTGGAATGCACTGCCTGAGAGGGTGATGGAGGCAGATTCAATTGTGGCTTTCAAAAGGGAATTGGATAAGTGCCTGAAAGAATTTTTTTTTGCAGTGCTCTTGCAGCGAGTCAACATGGGCTCGACAGGCCAAACGGCCTCCTTCTGTGCTGTAACCATTCTATGATTCTATGATTTCAAAGAAGGGTGGGGGAGTTATCCCCGTTGCCCTGGCCAATTTTTATCCTTCAATCAGCATCACTAAAAAAACAGATGATCCGGTCATTATCACGTTGCTGTTTGTGGGAGCTTGCTGTGCGCAAATTGCCATTTCCTACATTACCACAGCGACTACACTTCAAAAAATTACTTCATTGGCTGTGAAGCGCTTTGGGACGTCATGAGGTCGTGAAAGGCGATATGTAAATGCAAGTTGAGGAAGGGAAGGGAAGAGTCGGAGATGGACCATGTGAAGGTGAGGGAAGGGTGGAAATTGGAAGCAAAGTGAATGAAATATTCTAGTTCAGGGCGAGAGCAGGAAACGGCACCGATACAGTCATCAATGTACCGGAAAAAGTGAAGGAGGGGACCAGAGTAGGACCGGCACAAATAATGTCCACCTGACGAAGGGTCGCCGACCTGAGACGTTGACTCTGTATCTTTCTTCGCAGATGCTGCCTGACCTGCTGAGTGTTTCCAGCATTTCCTGTTTTTATTTCGAACTTCCATGAGCATCCCTCGGTATTTTGCTTGTGCAAATGTAAGCCTTACCTTTTCCCCCCTCCACTGCACTCCACTCCATTCATTCCCAATGGGTGGGAAAAGTGTGGCTCATCCTGACTTGAAGAATTGATTGGCGGCTGCTGGCAGCCAATCGAACGGCGCGGGTGGGAGAGTGGCAACCAATGGGATGTTGGAGGCGGCGGCTGGGTGGAGCGGCGCGCGACGCGACGTCACGGCACGTCAGCTGACGCCAGGCGAGCTCGGGGGCTCCGCGGCCGCGCGGACCGAGGGGGGTTGGGTTTGAAAGTCGGCCGTTGCAACTGCCGTTCCCCAACCGTCATCAACAACAACAATGGAGCCGCCGGCGCCAAAAAGGTAGAGTGACTGACAGCTGGCTTGGAGGGAGAGGAGGGGATCGGGGAGCAATGCACGTCAACTGCATGCAATC
The DNA here is from genome assembly GCA_030390025.1 of Squalus acanthias. Taxonomy (NCBI): domain Eukaryota; kingdom Metazoa; phylum Chordata; class Chondrichthyes; order Squaliformes; family Squalidae; genus Squalus; species Squalus acanthias. The sequence goes on along the minus strand of CM059432.1, from coordinate 6,207,211 downwards.
ATAATGGGCGTTTACAGGAAGAAGGTTTATTTTGGAGATTGCACCCATACGCACACGTTGTCATTTTTCTTTTGTCCCGGTTGGTTTATTTTTCTGACGAAAGGTTGCCGAGCTGAAACGTTGACTCTCTTCCTCTCTCCACAGATGCTGCCTGACCTGCTGAGTGTTTTCCAGCATTTTCTGTTTTTATTTTTTGCGTGGGTGCGTTTTTTTTTCTTCCTTGGTATTTGAAACCGTGGGCAGTAAAGTTCCAGTGTTTTAATTAATGTGTGTTGCGGCTCATTATTATCCAGAGACTGGAGTACACAAATCTAGGCTGACACTCCCTGTGCAGGGCTGAGGGAGTGCTGCACTGTCGGAGGTGCCGTCTTTCGGATGAGACGTTAAACCGAGGTCCCGTCTGCCCCCTCAGGTGGACGTAAAAGATCCCAGGGCCGCTATTTTGAATAAGAGCAGGGGAGTTCTCTCCGTTGTCCTGGCCAATATTTATCCCTCAATCAACATCACTCAAATAGATTATCTGATCATTATCACATTGCTGTTTGTGGGATCTTGCTGTGTGCAAATTGGTTGCTACATTTCCTACATTACAACAGTGACTACACTTCCAGAGTACTTCATTGGCTGTAAAACGCTTTGGGACGTCCGGTGGTCGTGAAAGGCGCTATATAAATACAAGACTTTTTTCTTGATGAAACCAGGCAATGCGCTGTAAAGTTCCAGTAAATAATACTTGTTGTGACCCAAATAGAAGTGATCATCATTATTATTCTTTAGCTTTTTTTCATCATTGGTGGTGTTGACCAGGACTAAAGTTATGTAGAGATTTACTGACTGGGTGATGGGAGTCTCTGCAAGATCCTGCAAATCCATTGGCAGGATAGGCGCACCAAAGTCAGTGTTCTTGCTCAGGCCAACATCCCCAGCATCGAAGCTTTGACCACGCTCGATCAGCTCCGATGGACGGGTCACATTGTCCGCATGCCCGATACGAGACTCCCAAAACAAGCGCTCTACTCGGAGCTCCAGCACGGCAAGAGAGCCCCAGGTGGGCAGAGGAAACACTTCAAGGACACCCTCCAAGCCTCCTTGGAAAAAGTGCAACAGCCCCACCGACACCTGGGAATCCCTGGCCCAAGACCACACAAAGTGGAGGAGAAGCATCCGGAAGGCGCCGTACACCTCGAGTCTCTTCGCCGGGAGCAAGCGGAAGCCAAGTGCAGGCAGCGCAAGGAGCGCACGTCAACCCAAGCACCCCACCCACCTGCCCCTTCAACCACTGTCTGCGCCACCTGTGACAGAGACTGTAGGTCCCACATTGGACTCATCAGTCACCTGCAAACTCACTTTTAATGTGGAAGCAAGTCATCCTCGGTTCCTAGGGACTGCCTAAGAGAGAAGAGAGGGGAGTTATCTTGATATTAAGTATAGATGAAGTCAATTAACTTGGGTGCAATATGACAGTTCCTGGTTTCTGGCACCTTGGTGGAAGGGCAATGAAAGAAAGACTTGCATTTATTTAGTGTTTTTCACAACCTCCAGACGCCCCAGAGCACTTTACAGCCAATTAAGTACTTTTTGAAGTGCAGTCACTGTTGCCATGTAGGGAACACAGCAGCCAATTTGCACACAGCAAGTTCTAACAAACAGCAATGTGAAAATGACCAGATAGTTTGTTTTAATGATGTTGAACGAGGGATAATTATTGCCCAGGACACTGGGGATAACTCCCCTGCTCGTCTTCGAAATAGTGCCATGGGATCTTTTACGTCCACCTGAGAGAGCAGACGGGGGCCTCAGTTTAACGTCTCATCCGAAAGACGGCACCTCTGACAGTGCAGCACTCCCTCAGTACTGCAATGGAATGTCGACCTAGATTTTTGTGTTCAAGTCTCTGGAGTGGGACTTGATTATTAATATCCTTTAGCTTTTTCATGTTTGGTGTTGTTGACCAGGACTAAAGTTCTGTAGAGACTTACTGACTGGGTGGGGGGAGTTATTATATGGCTAAGTACAGATCAGGTGAATTAACTTGGGTGGAATATGATGAGTCCTTATTTCTGGCACCGTGGTGGGAGGGCAGTGGGTAGGATAGGATGTCGTGGGTACTCTTGTGTTTCATTTCATTTCACTTTACGTGGGCGGTAACCTGATAAAGATGAAAAACTTTGCAGCACCTTGTCAAAGGACATTAAATAGTTTGGGTAAAGAAAGAACGACCTTGTATGTATATCGTGCAATTCATGTCCCCAAGATGTCACAAAACACTTCATGGCCATTAGCTAGTTTCGTCAGGTCTAAATACTTAAAGCACCAAGAAAAAAACCACACAAAAATAAACTGGGACAAAAGAAAAATGACAACTTGTGGATGTGTGCAATCTCGCCCTCTCCAAAATAAACCACCTTCCTGTAAACACCCATTATAATTGCCTCCAGTTGCTGTGTCAGCCGTGGCTCAGTTGGTAGCAATCTTGCCTCTGAGTCAGAAGGTTGTGGGTTCAAGTCTCACTCCAGAGACTTGAGCACAAAAATCTAGGCTGATACTCCAGTGCAGTACTGAGGGAGTGCTGCACTGTCGAAGGTGCCGTCTTTCAGATGAGATGTTAAATCAAGGTCCTGTCTGCTCTCTCAGGTGGACTTTTTTGAAGAAGAGCCTTATTTAAGGAAGGATGTAAATGCGTTGGAAGCAGTTCAGAGAAGGTTTACTAGACTAATACCTGGAATGGGCGGGTTGTCTTATGAGGAAAGGTTGGACAGGCTAGGCTTGTATCTGCTGGAGTTTAGAAGAATAAGAGGTGACTTGATTGAAAGATATAAGATCCTGAGGGGTCTGGACAGGGTGGATGTGGAGAGGATGTTTCCTCTTGTGGGAGAATCTAGAACTAGTACAAGTTCTTAAAACACTTTATACACACCAAACACACTTAACCTCTGCACTCATGCACCCATCACTCACCTGCACACCGGATATCTCGACGCCTCCAAGCCCTCCAGACCGACGGGCCGCCTCGCTAAATCGGCGTGGTTTGGACCTGTCGGGAAGCCCACACTTCAGGGCCAAAAATAGGGATTAGGCAAAAACCTGCCTGTTAACTACCTGTTAACAGGCAGTTTATGGGCACTAATCCCCTTCCCGCCTCGGGGAGGCGGGTCCCAGCGCAGGTCGGGTACCTGCCTCCTGTGAAACTGGCATGGAGGCGGGATGGGTTCGGGACCCCCGAATCTGCTATTTCCCCACCCCGCACGCCTCCAAACCCGCCTCCACGGGTCAATGAAAATTCTGCCCTAACTCTTCACTGGAAGTCCGCACACATCAGGGATCTACAATACCACTATCAGCTACGTCAGGAGTAAGGGACTTGAAATGAAACTGGATAAAATGCACTGGTTACATTATCCCAACTCTGAATGACCTCCCAGATTACCTAGTGAGATTCCAATGACTACCATCATTCAGTGGGATGAAAAGCGCGAGTAGCAAAAAAAACCAACCTAAAATAAAATAATTGTGTTTTAAAAGATTTACAAGGGAGAAAGAAATAACTCTCGTTCATCACATCTGCAGGATGTCCCAAAGTGCTTCACAACTAAACAGATTGGGCTGTAACTTGCGACCCCCTATGGGTTCATACTAGGTGCACATGCACCCGTAGGGGCCGCACAAGTTCCGGGTTTAGGCATGCGAAGCGCATGCGCACAAACCTGGAACTTGCGATCTGTCAAGACTTCTCTTGGGCCTCTACCCGCAGGTACCTGGAGAGGCACAGGAGCGCGAATCTCCTTACCTCCCGGACCACCAGATAAATTTGTAGATTTTCTGTAGGTCGGAGGCATCCGCCCGCGGGAAGCCTCCGACTGCAAATTTTGGGCCGTTATTTTTTTGTAGTAGGGTCATTGTTGTTGGGTAGATATGTGCAGCAACCAATTTGTGCACAACCAGGTTCCACAAATAGCGATGAAGATTAGTTGACTTTTTTTGGTGATGTTGCTTTCGGAAGGAATGTTGCCAAGAAGACTCTGGAAGCTCCCTTCTCTTCTTTGAATAGTGCCTCAACAAAGTAGGTTTAAGGTTCAGATGATATAGATTAAAATAGGAAGACTGATAAGTTACCATGGTCTCCTGGAGCTTGATTGCCTTCGAGACTCTGAGAGGAATTTTTAAGAGTTTTTCCTAAATTGGACATTGTTTTTCTTCTCAGGTTTCTTGTCACCCATGGGAGATTATATGATGGTGGGAGTAAGGGGAGCAGATTGATGGTGCGTGAGGCTGCATCATGTCTGGATTGGGTGGGCTTGATGATCTTTTCCTATTTTTTTGTATGACATATCTTGCAATACAGTACTTCCCTCAGCACTGGACAGTAGTGTAAGTATAGATTATGTACTGACGTTCTGGAGTGGGGCTTGAAACCAGAACCTTCTGACTCGGGGGCTACCATATGTGTCAGCTGGCAATTTAAAAAAATTTGTTCCTGGGATGTGGGTGTCGCCGGCAAGGCTAGCATTTATTGTCCATCCCTACCATTGTAGAGGAATACTATTATCACTACCAGCATAATTCATGTAATTGCACTTGTTGTGTAGTCTTTTGTTTGTTGCAGAAATTGTGGAGCATTGTTGCTCCTGAAAAAATGTTAAAATTGCGTATTTAAGTTCACGAGTGTTTGTTTCTTATTTGCCGATTTTAAATATTAAAATACTGTAGTGCAGGGTATATTACATAGAATATGACAATTTACAGCACAGAAACAGGCCAATCAACCTGACTGATTTATGCCAATGTTTATGCTCCACACAAGCATTCTACTTCATCTCATCCTATCAGCATATCCTTCTATTCCTTTCTTCCTCATGTACTTATCTAGCTTCCCCTTAAATGCATCTATACTATTTGCCTCAACCACTCCATGTGGTAGCAAGTTCCACTTTCTCACTACTGAGTAAAGGAATTTCTCCTAAATTCCCTATTGGATTTATTGGTGACTATCTTATATTTATGGCCAATGTTCCCTCTAATTTTTTATTCCTGCACGGGTCCTTTTTGTCGCATATGCACGGTATCTCTTCCAGCGGCAGCAGCTGGTGAGTGGCTTGCGCGGGATCTCGGGATCCGCACACTTTCGAAGGAACATTGCTTATGGCCCCTAGTTTTGGACTCCCCCACAAGTAGAAACTATAATGATAGGGGACTCAATTGTAAGGGGAATAGATAGGCGCTTCTGCGGCCGCAACCGAGACTCCAGGATGGTGTGTTGCCTCCCTGGTGCAAGGGTCAAGGACGTCTCGGAGCGGCTACAGAACATTTTGGAGGGGTAGGGCGAACAGCCAGCTGTCGTGGTGCACATAGGCACCAACGATATAGGTAAAAAAGGGGATGAGGTCCTAAAAGCAGAATATAGGGAGTTAGGAGGTAAATTAAAAAATAGGACCTCAAAGGTAGTAATCTCAGGATTGCTACCAGTGCCACGTGCTAGTCAGAGTAGAAATAGGAGGATATTTCAAATGAATACGTGGCTAGAGGAATGGTGCAAGGGGGAGGGATTCAAATTCCTGGGACATTGGAACCGGTTCTGGGGGAGGTGGGACCAGTACAAACCGGACGGTCTGCACCTGGGCAGGGCCGGGACCGCTGTCCTAGGGGGAGTGTTTGCTAGTGCTGTTGGGGAGGATTTAAACTAATGTGGCAGGGGGTTGGGAACCTGAGCAGGGAGACAGAGGAAAGTATGTCAGGAAGGGACAGAAGGTATGGAGTAAAAGGTAAAGTGTTAAATAAGGAAAAAGCAGGAAGTAAGTGTCGCAAAACACATTTGAAAGTTCTTTATCTGCACATAGCATTCGTAACAAAATTGACGAGTTAACGGCACAAATAACTATGTATGGGTATGATCTTGTGGCCATTACAGAAACATGGCTGCAGGGTGACAACGTCTGGGAATTAAATATGCCAGGGTATTTAACAATCAGGAAGGACAGGCAGGAAGGAAGGGGAGGGGGGGTGGCTATGTTAATAAAGGAAGGAATCACTGTAATACAGAGAAATGATATTGGGTCAAAAGATCAGGATAATGAAACAGTTTGGGTAGAGATAAGGAATAATAAGGGGAAAAAAACACTGGTGGGCGTAGTATATAGGCCTCCTAATAGTTGCAACTCTGTTGGAAGAAGTATTAATCAGGAAATAGTTGGGGCATGTAATAAGGGAACAGCTATAATTATGGGGGATTTTAACTATCATATTAACTGGACAAATCAAATTGGGCAGGGCAGCCTTGAGGAAGAGTTTATTGAGTGTCTTAGGGATGGATTTCTTGAGCAGTATGTAACTGATCCTACAAGGGGGCAAGCAACCTTGGACCTGGTACTGTGTAATGAGTCTGGATTAATTAATAATGTCCTAGTTAAGGATCCCATTGGAATGAGTGACCATAACATGGTTGAATTCCATATCCAATTAGAGAGTGAGAAGGTTGGTTCTCAAACAAGCATACCGAGCTTGAATAAAGGAGACTATGATGGTATGAGAGCGGAATTGATTAAAGTGGACTGGGAAAATAGATTAAAGGGTAAGACGGTACATGAGCAGTGGTGTTCATTCAAGGAGTTATTTTACAACTTTCAAAATAAATATATTCCACTGAGGGAAAAAAGGGTGTAAAAGAAATGACAGCCATCCATGGCTAAGTAAAGAAATTAAAGAAAGTATCCAACTAAAAACAAGGACATATAAGGTAGCCAAAGTTAGTGGGAGGATAGAAGATTGGGAAGTCTTCAAAAGACAACAAAAAGTAACTAAAGGATTGATTAAGAAAGGGAAAATAGACTATGAAAATAAATCAGCAAAAAATATAAAAACAGATAGCAAGAGTTTCTATAGTTATATAAAAAGAAAAAGGGTGGTTAAGGCAAACGTAGGACCCTTAGAGGATGAGACCGGGAAATTAATGGTGGGAAACATGGAGATGGCAAAAATGCTGAACAAATATTTTGTTTCAGTCTTTACGGTAAGAATATCCCAACACTGGACAAACAGGGGCTCTAGTGGGGGAGGAGCTAAATACGATTAAAATCACTAAGGAATTGGTACTCAGTAAAATAATGGGACTCAAGGCGGATAAATCCCCTGGACCTGATGGCTTACATCCTAGGGTCTTGAGGGAAGTGGCAGTAGGAATTGTGGATGCTTTGGTAATTTTCCAAAACTCCCTGAACTCAGCAAAGGTCCCGGCAGATTGAAAAACTGCTAATGTAACACCCTTATTTAAAAAGGGTTGTAGGCAGAAGGCTGGAAATTATAGACCAGTTAGCCTAACATCTGTGGTGGGTAAAATTTTGGAGTCTATTATTAAGGAGACAGTAACTGAACATTTAGATAAACATAATTTAATAGGACAAAGTCAGCATGGCTTTATGAAGGAGAAGTCATGTCTGACAAATTTGCTTGAGTTCTTTGAGGATATAACGTACAGGGTGGATAAAGGGGAACCAGTGGATGTAGTGTATTTAGACTTCCAGAAGGCATTCGACAAGGTGCCACATAAAAGATTATTGCTCAAGATAAAAAATCACTGGATTGGGGGTAATATTCTGGCATGGGTGGAGGATTGGTTATCTAACAGGAAGCAGAGAGTTGGGATAAATGGTTCATTCTCGGACTGGCAACCAGTAGCCAGTGGTGTTCCGCAGGGGTCGGTGCTGGGTCCCCAACTCTTTACAATCTATATTAACGATTTGGAGGAGGGGACCGAGTGTAACATATCAAAGTTTGCAGATGATACAAAGATGGGAGGGAAAGTAGAGAGTGAGGAGGACATAAAAAACCTACAAGGGGATATAGACAGGCTGGGTGAGTGGGCAGAGATTTGGCAGATGCAATACAATATTGGAAAATGTGAGGTTATGCACTTTAGCAGGAAAAATCAGAGAGCAAGTTATTATCTTAATGGCGAGAAACTGGAAAGTACTGCAGTTCAAAGGGATCTGGGGGTCTTGGTGCAAGGAAATCAAAAAGTTAGTATGCAGGTGCAGCAGGTGATCAAGAAAGCCAACGGAATGTTGGCTTTTATTGCTAGGGGGATAGAATATAAAAACAGGGAGGTATTGCTGCAGTTGTAGGTATTGGTGAGACCGCACCTGGAATACTGCATACAGTTTTGGTGTCCATACTTAAGAAAAGACATACTTGCTCTCGAGGCAGTACAAAGAAGGTTCACTCGGTTAATTCCGGGGATGAGGGGGTGGACATACGAGGAGAGGTTGAGTAGATTGGGACTCTACTCATTGGAGTTCAGAAGAATGAGAGGCGATCTTATTGAAACATATAAGATTGTGAAGGGGCTTGATCGGGTGGATGTGAGGATGTTCCCAATGATGGGTGAAACTAGAACTAGGGGACATAATCTTAGAATAAGGGGCTGCTCTTTCAAAACTGAGATGAGGAGAAACTTTTTCACTCAGAGGGTAGTGGGTCTGTGGAATTTGCTACCCCAGGAAGCTGTGGAAGCTACTTCATTAAATAAATTTAAAACAGAAATAGACCGTTTCCTAGAAGTAAAGGGAATTAGGGGTTACGGGGAGCGGGCTGGAAATTGGACATGAGTTTGAGTTCGGATCGGTCAAGGCCCTGTGGGTGGCGGAGCGGGCCCAGGGGCCGAGTGGCCTGGTCCTGCTCCGACTTCTCGTGTTCTTTAGAGTTGAGGTTGGATCAGATCAGCCATGATCTCATTGAATGGCGGAGCAGGCTCGAGGGGCCGATTGGTCTACTCCTGCTCCTATTTCTTATGTTCTTATGTTCTTAAACATCTTCTCTTAAACATCTTCTCTATGTCTACCCTATTGTATCCCTTCATAATTTTAATGACCTCTATTATGTCGCCTGTTAGCCTTCCTTTTCTAGAGAAAAGAGCCCCAGTCTGTTTTAGTCTTTCCTTTATAGTTATAACCTCTCAGTTTTGGTATCGTCCTTGTAAATCTGTTTTTGCACCTTCTCCAGTGCTTCTAACTTTTTTTGTAATATGGAGACCAGAATATTAAACCAGATGGTGCAGTAAAAAAATGTGGGTGCAAGAGCTGCCCAAATCTTTAACATGGTGTCACGAGGTATTGCAAAGATGGCCAAGACAAATAGAATGTTATGGTGTCTATGAATAGCAATAGTGTGAAACCAAATGGCATCATGCAACTTACACAGTCGAAAACTATTCCTGTGAAACTGGTGTTACGAGAGTACTTTAAAGTGCTATTACATTGTGGCTTGATGTTTTCTACATCACTCTCGCATTTTTATATTTCCAGTCTCCTGGGGTCTGATGGAACCATCTACTCTGTAGGTCCAAACAGGGGGTCCATAAATCAATGCTGGACCAAAATAGCTTGGGTGATTTATACTGGGAAGTGCCATTAGCTGGGTGAGCCATACGTTGAGTGTCAATGGTATTGCTATAATGTAAAAGCTCATTTGGAGATCAGAGCTATTTTGTATAAAATTAAATTAAATCATTCTTGTCTTTATTGTATAGTTTAAAAAAAATCCACTAGTGGATCAGAGTATGAAAAACCATCTAATAGTACCTTCTGCTTTTTCTTCCATTCCTAGTGATACACGAGGCAACTCATTTCTTCCACTGTTTTCTTTCAGCAGATAATGCTCTGTTGTTTCCGTAACAAAGACCCCTTTTTATGTGGATAGGTTGTTGGCCTGACCAGGAACTGATGGTATAAATCATGGCAATTAGCTATTGTATAAATCTTTGGCCCTGAAATTGCTCTGTGTGCGACGCCGTACTTTAGAGTATGCCATCATATTTCCTTTGAAATGTCCCGCAAATTCCGGATTTCCGCATGCACTTGCACATGCGTGAAATCTGGAACTTGCGATCTGTCAAGGTACGTCTTGACAGATCATCCGAACCGCCTGAAAACTGAGTATTGCTGGTGCAGAGTTGGGCTATTTGCCCAGCGACTGGCCAGCATTTGCCCATGTAAGTCTTACAGTTGATGCAAGCAGATGTAGGGCCTGCTTGCATCAGCGTAAGTGGATATCTAAGGCTTAAATAAAACATTTAAAAATCCAAAATTATGCACATACACTTTATTAAATGAGTTTATGCAAATATTGGCCCGGATTACAGTCTTAATGATGTTTAAAATTATTAACAAAAAATTTAATTTTTATTGAGGTTGGTGCAATGAAGGAACTTATGAATAAAATTGCAATTTTGTTAATTGTATAATTTTTACATTTCGGGATTTAAAAAAAAATTAGTTTATGGGATGTGGGTGTCGCTGGCAATGCCAACATTTATTGCCCATTCCTAATTGCCCTTGAGAAGGTGGTGGTGAGCCACCTTCTTGAACCGTTGCAGTCAATGTGGTGAAGGTACTGTTAGGTAGGGAGTTCCAGGATTTTGACCCAGCGATGATGAAGGATCGGCGATATACTTCTGAGTCACGATGGTGTGTGACTTGGAGGGGAACTTGGAGGTGGTGGTGTTCCCATGCGGCTGCTACCCTTATCCTTCTAGGTGGAAGAGGTCGCGGGTTTGTGAGGTGCTGCCGAAGAAGCCTTGGCGAGTTGCTGCAGTGCATCTTGTAGCTTATTGAGTGTTGTTGGAGCTGCACTCATCCAGGCAAGTGGAGAGTATCCCATCACACTCCTGACTTGTGCTTTGTAGATCGTGGAAAGGCTTTGGGGAGTCAGGAGGTGAGACACTCGCCGCAGGATACCTAGCCTCTGACCTGCTCTTGTTTCCACAGTATTTTTGTGGTTGGTCCAGTTAAGTTTCTGGTCAATGGTGACCCCCAGGATGTTGATGGTGAGGGATTCGGCGATGGTAATGCCGTTGAATGTCAAAGGGCGGTGGTTAGCCTCTCGCTTGTTGGAGATAGTCATTGCCTGGCACTTCTGTGGCGCGAATGTTACCTGCCACTTATCAGCCCAAGCTTGAACGTCGTCCAGGTCTTCTTGTATGCGGGCACAGACTGCTTCATTATCTGAGAATTTCATTGCATATCATTAGGGGAATCCCTTCGTAAATGATTGCAATGGAATTCTCCTTTGTCATTGGAGGAGTGGGCCCACATGATCCCAGGTGCACTTCAGGACCGGCTGCGACCCTGGGATCCATGGGCTATAACGCTGCCCTCCGCCTTGAGGCCTGAGACTGCAAATCTTCGCAGCCTGAGCGCCAGGAGGTACTTTTGGAATTGTTTCGTGGGTCGGAGGCGTACTCCAGAGGTATGCCTCTGACCGCAATTTCTAGGTTGTTGTAATCCATTGTTAATGACTACTTGATTAAACTTGCAGGGAATTGCTTTCACCTGAATATGATGTGATTCAGTTGTGAATTTGCCCCTATCTCAACCTATCTGACTCTGAAACCCTCATCCATCCCTTCATCATCTCCATAATTCACTATTCCAATGCTTTCTTGGCTGGCCTCTCATCCACCCTCCTATACACCTCAGCTCATCAAAAACTTTGCTGCCAGTATTCTATCCTGCTTGCCGTCTCCCCTGTCCTTGTTGTTGGGAAACTGAATCAAAATGGAATAAATTGACTTCCATGTACTGTATATAAAATGATAAAGCAGGAATATTTATATTTGGGGCATTCTAGTATTGTAGTCTTGTGTTTTATAACCTTCAAGGCCTGAACTCCTTGATGAGATAACTACTGTATCTTACGATTGCTTGTGAGTGTCTGATTTGACTCTGTAGTGTAGCTATGTACCTTTATTACTTTTCCTCTATATGACTAACCCTGTTGTCATCTGACTTTCATTTTAACTGGTCTGGTATAGTAAACAGTAGTCATTGACTTCCTAGTCATGTCATCACTTCTATGTCCAAAATAACTTAATTGCTGTGTTATTAGTTGAGTTATGAAGATGAAAAAGAGTTCTTATGATCTTTACAAACTGCTGAAGCTTTGTGGTTATATATTATTATATCATCCAAACTCCTTGATTATGTTACAGCCTCATACTGCAGACTAACCAAATTATTATTATGGTATATGTTAAACTGAAAGCACTCAGAAAAGGAAAAAATGTATAAATTCTAGTGAATTTGGAAATATCAGAAAAATTATGGAACTGAATGTCAACACATATTTATGAAAATAATATTCTGGCCACCGTACAACTCAAGATAATTTTTCAACAGTTGCGAATTCTCTAAAGTGAATTTCATGTACATGGAAGATCTAGTATGTTTTTTTTTAAAAAAGGACCTCAATCTGAATAAAACCCCAATTAAAATTAAAATCATGCATGTTATAAATAACCAATACTAGAGAATGACCTTGAAGTCTGTAACCTCTGACTTTTCTAAGCTGAACCTCACTGTTGAAGCTAAAATTCCTCTGTTGCAATTGTTTATTTTTAGAGTTATGCTATCCAAGGCTGCCCTGCATTCTCAATGTTAAAACTGTTAGATTAAACATGCAAGTTTTTATTTTTTGTGTGCATTTCATGGAAATTACATTGCATTTTAATTACTAAGAACTTTTCCTTTCACAATTTAGCAACTCACTGCATTCGGAAGTAGGTCCAGTGAGTACTTGAGACTCTAGTTCAATTCCCAGTACTGTATTCGCTGATCGCTGGCAGTAGAGGGCTACAATTGGCCTCTATACCTGTAGATGAGGGAGAGAATGGGTATGGGACTGTGGACCTCAAATGAGGACAGAATGGCCTTGAATGTGATCCTGCTCACGATGGAATAACTTGCTGTCAAGGCTCACTTGGCCAAGGTACAAGAGGATGCATGATGATGTGAAATCTTGCCCCAGCAAGGAATAAATGCCTTCAGCAGTGGAGGGTAGGATATTGGTGGGGGGGGGGAAAAAGATGTGAACAGAACATTCTGAACCCAGTATTTGATAACCTCACATTTGCAGCCAACAGTTTTTTTTTCTAGAAATGCATTTGGTCAGGGTAGAAGGCTTTAGGCCCCTTCTGGTTCAGTGTGGTTGGGAAATCACTTGAAATCAATGTACAATACACAACTTAAAGAAAGAAAGACGCATTTATATAGCGTCTTTCACGACCACCGGACGTCTCAAAGCGCTTTACAGCCAATGAAGTACTTTTGAAGTGGAGTCATTGTTGTAATGTGGGAAGTACATAAGGAAAAATTTCAACCGAAGAAAGACTGTGGTAAACAAATATATACTGTGTTTTCTAGCCTAATGTGAAAGCATCTTGTTTTATCGAAACTGATCAGCTTAAATCTTTAACCGATTCTCTGCTTGAAGCTCATATCAGAATCTTTGTGCTCAAAGGTTAAGATGAAGAGTAGAGTTAGTGGAAGGGGGGAAAAGTAGTGAAGGTCTGTGCATCTAGCTGCAGCAGCACTCCCACTGATTACTCGCAAAAGATATCCACGGTTATCCAAGAACTGAAAGAGTAAATGGCTGTTTTAAACCTTGGGAGAGCTTTAAAGTAGTCTTTGCGGTGCTATACTATGTACATCTTTGAAGTCAGTAAGTGTGAGTGATGCATTTTGGTTTATTTAAAAAAAAAGCTGTAATTATACTTTGAATGGAAGTAGGCTTGGTGTTGTGGAAGAGCAGAGGGATTTGGGGTACAGGTTCACAGGGCATTAAAGTCAGCACCTCAGGTCGATGGGGTAATAAAAAAGCTATTGGAATTCTAAGTTTTATCATAAGAGGTATAGAATATAAAAGCCAAGAGGTAATGATGATCCTATACAAAACCTTAAGACCTCAGATGGAGTACCGTGTGCAGTATTCGGCTTCACATTATATAGGAAGGAAATTGAGACACTGGAGAGTGTACCATGCAGATTCACTAGGATGCTAGCATTTCTGGATGCGAGTTAAATGTCATCCCTGGTAGACAGATACATAGAAATATGTAGGATGCTGTCTGGTATGAGGAAAAGAAATATAAAGGAAGAAAACATTTGTTTTTGTTAGACCAATGCAGATTACAGTACAATATGAAATGATGGGATAGGGTAGATAGAAGCAGACTATTTCTAGTTGTTGAGGGGTGAAGAATGATGCAAGATTAATGTAAAAGATTCAGAAGAGAGGGCAGGAGAAACTACTTCACACACAGTTGTGAGGCTGTGGAATTCACTTTGAGTTAATGGTTGAGGTAGGTCAATTAAGACTGAGATCGATAAGATTTTTTAAAAGTATGGGTATCAAGGGATATGGAGCATCTTAAAGGAGAGGTTTAGGGAGGGAATTCCAGAGGTTAGGGCCTTGGCAGCTGAAGGCACGGCCACCAATGGTTGAGCGATTATAATCAGGGTTGCTCAAGAGGGCAGAATTAGAGGAGCGCAGATATCTCAGAGTCTATGTTAACATCATTTGATTTGGATAGGTAGATGAAGGTACAGGGTGGATAAATGTGTCCTAACTTGCACCAAGTCCCGTTCACCCATCACCCCTGTGCTCGCTGACCTACATTGGCTCCTGGTTAAGCAAGGCCTCAATTTCAAAATTCTCATCCTTGTTTTCAAATCCCTTCATGGCCTTGCCCCTCCCTATCTCTGTAATCTCCTCCAGCTCCACAACTCTCTGAGATATCTGCGCTCCTCTAATTCTGCCCTCTTGAGCAACCCTGATTATAATTGCTCAACCATTGGTGGCCGTGCCTTTAGCTGCCAAGGCCCTAAGCTCTGGAATTCCCTCCCTAAACCTCTCCGCCTCTCCTTTAAGATGCTCCATATCCCTTGATACCCATACTTAAAAAAAAATCTTATCGATCTCAGTCTTGAAAATTTCAATTGACTTAGCATCCACAGCCTTTTGGGGGAGAATGTTCCAGATTTCCAATACTCTCTGGGGGGAAAAAGTGCTTCCTGATTTTTACGCTTGAATGACATAGCTCCAATTTTAAGATTATGCCCCCTTGTTCTGGAATCCCCTCCCAGAGGGAATAGTTTCTCTGAATCTACCCGATTGAATCCTTTTATAGAATCATAGAAATTTACAGCACAGAAGGATGCCATTCGGCCCATTGTGTCTGTGCCGGCCGAAAAACAGCTATCTAGCCTAATCCCACTTTCCAGCTCTTGGTCCGTAGCCCTGTAGGTTATGGCACTTCAAGTGCATATCCAAGTACTTTTTAAATGCATTGAGGGTTTCTGCCTCTACCACTCTTTCAGGCAGTGAATTCCAGACCCCTACCACCCTCTGGGTGAACAAAGTTCTCCTCAACTCCCCTCTAATCCTCTACCAATTACTTTAAATCTAGTTATTGACCACTCTGCTAAGACAAATAGGTCCTTCCTATCCACTCTATCTAGGCCCCTCAAAACTTTATACACTTCAATTAAGTCTTCCCTTAGCCTCCTCTGTTTCAAAGAAGAGAAGTCGCACAACACCAGGTTATAGTCCAACAGATTTATTTAAAATTACAAGCTTTCGGAGCTATCGATCGCCCCTTCTTCAGGTAAAGTTACTATGAGTGAATCTACAAAAGTTCACAGAATTTAAACACAGAAAAAGCAGAGATACAATCTTTCCTTACATCAAAGACACACCAAGAGCACAGCCAAGACAATGAGATGTGTCCCAGGGGGTCCAACGTGTCAAATCCTGCTGTCTGCGTATCCTCTCCATATCCCTTCCTCTCTCTCCGTCCTTTTTGGGTTTGTATTTTGTGTTTGTTTTTTTGTGTTTGTTTTTTAAAAACTGGAAAGACAGACAACGATGTCAAGTCACGTTCTGTAGCGTGACATGAACCCGATATCCCTATTGAGGCCGTCCTCATGAGTGCGGAACTTGGCTATCAGTTTCTGCTCGATGATTTTGCGTTGTCGTGTGTCTCGAAGGCCGCCTTGGAGAACGCTAACCCGCAGATCCGAGGCTGAATGCCCTTGACTGCTGAAGTGTGGGGAACACTTCAGCAGTCAAGGGCATTCAGCCTCGGATCTACGGGTTAGCGTTCTCCAAGGCGGCCTTCGAGACACACGACAACGCAAAATCATCGAGCAGAAACTGATAGCCAAGTTCCGCACTCATGAGGACGGCCTCAATAGGGATATCGGGTTCATGTCACGCTACAGAACGTGACTTGACATCGTTGTCTGTCTTTCCAGTTTTTAAAAAACAAACACAAAAAAACAAACACAAAATACAAACCCAAAAAGGACGAAGAGAGAGGAAGGGATATGGAGAGGATACGCAGACAGCAGGATTTGACACGTTGGACCCCCTGGGACACATCTCATTGTCTTGGCTGTGCTCTTGGTGTGTCTTTGATGTAAGAAAGATTGTATCTCTGCTTTTTCTGTGTTTAAATTCTGTGAACTTTTGTAGATTCACTCATAGTAACTTTACCTGAAGAAGGGGCGATCGATAGCTCCGAAAGCTTGTAATTTTAAATATATCTGTTGGACTATAACCTGGTGTTGTGCGACTTCTCATTTTTGTCCACCCCAGTCCAACGCCGGCATCTCCGCATCATGTTTCAAAGAAGACAACCCCAGCCTATCCAATCTTTCCTTATGGCTCAAATTCTCCAGTCCTGGCAATATCCTCTGTACCCTCTTTCCTGCAATCTGGTGACCAGAACTGTACGCAGTACTCTAGCTGTGGCCATATCTAGTGTTTTATGCAGTTCAAGCATAAGCTCCCTGCTCTTATATTCTATGCCTCAGCTATTAAAGGAAAGTATCCCGTATGCCGCCTTAACCACCTATCAAAGACAATTTGCCACTGAGCCACAATGCGGTAGAGGTAGGTGAATGGATGGTCTTCATTTTAGTGACAAAGAAGTCCATGAGCTCCTCACACTTGTTGGAGGGGGCAGTGGAGAGGGATTTAAGGAGATGATGGTTATCTTTGATTTCCAGAATGATCCTGGAATTGTGAGTGGTCTTGGCAGAGGAGATCAATGCTTGATGAGGTCCAGCCATATCTGGAGATGGATGGATAAACCAGTTGTGCATGAGATACACTCAAGCCTGTGCCCCTTGGACTCGAGGGGCTGAAGATAAGGCCATATCATGGTGAATGACTTGGTTGGGAGAGAGTAAGAGTTTTACTAGGGACAAGGGCATCAAAGGTGGAGGTGTGGGAGTAGTTAAGCTGATCAACACCTGCAGAACTATCGAGGTGAACAGACGCCAAAGGCTAGTTAGTTGGGAGTTTGAAAGTTCAGTTGTAAATGACTTGAGGGAGAGTTTTTCCAGGTGTGTATGCAAAAGAAAATGGAGTTGGAAGCAGGTTATGGGTGATGAGGGATACGAGGAAGTGATTGGAGATGGCATGGACTGTGATCGAAAAGGCTGAATCATAATTGAATCAATGTACTTTGTCGGTCATGTATTGTCCTTATCCAGCAGATATGTCTGAAATGGCTCAATGGAAGAATCTTTCAGATTATCTCTTTCTCGATTACCTTTAAGTTTTTAACAATTTGCTCCTGTCTTCCATGTTGGAGCCCCAGTCACCTTCCAGTAGTACCACATCAAAGTGGCATTTTTTCTGTATGTGGTTGTGGGGGGGGGGGGGGGGCGGCATCACAGCCAAGCCTGGTACTGGCCTCTCCCTTCAGTCAGATGACTGCCTGAAGCAGGAGTTACTGAATGCTGAATAGGAGCAGAAACCATGGCCATTTGCACTGCCACTGGGACTTTTACATGAACCTATGGGACTTGAACAGCAAATCGGACTACCAAGTGCAATTGTAGAAGTTTGCATGATTTGTAGTGGGGACAAGGGCATCTAAGTTTTGGAAAAATTTAGTCTGTTGATCATCAAGGGGACTGCCATCAAGGTTATTTATTTCCCCTTCCTAGCCCAAAGTATAAAGCAATAGCTCGGCCCCAGCTGGAGTATTGTGTCTAATTCTGGGCACCACACTTTTTAGGAAGGATGTCAAGGGTGCACAGGAGATTTACAAGACTGGGATGAGGGATTTCAGGTCTGTGAAGAGTCTAGAGAAGCTGGGATTGTTCTGTTTAAGCAGAGAAGGTTAAGGGGAGATTTGATAGAGGTGTTCAAAATCATGAGGGGGTTTCGATAGCGTACACTGTTTCCACTGGCAGGAGGGTCGGTAACCAGGGGACACAGATTTAATATAATTGGCAAAAGAACTAGGAGTGAGATGAGGAGAATTTTTTTTTTTACGCAGCTAGTTGCGATGATCTGGAATGCATTGCCTGAAAGGGTGGTGGAAGCATTTCATTTGTAACTTTAACATGGAATTGGATGTAGACTTGAAAAGGAAAAAATTGCAGGACTATGGGAAAAGAGCAGGGGAGTGAGACTAATTGGATAGCTCTTTCAAAGACCCGGCACAGGCAGGATGGCCTCCTTCTATGATGTAATGATTCTTTTTGTTTGAACTGAGGTTTTTCTGAGGCTTTCATTGCTCTGCCAGCAGATGAGAGGGTGATGCCATTACATTTTGTGCAGGGGCAGAACTTACTGCAAATGAACTTTGGGCCATTTCAGTTGAAATTTGTTCAGGAATGCTATTTATTGTGAAAAAGATTCAAATAACATGAGGCATTTGTAATGAGGTGGTTGTGTACAAATGATTTCTGGCTACTTTGTGCATTTGCAACAGTGAGATGTATGAAACCCTGAAATTAGCTAGTATAATCCACAGCTATGTGCTGCCGTAGTGTATTTGGCATTTTCAATGGATGAAGAGGTGCAAGTCTGGGCACATATTGTGCTTTTCAACAGCTGTTGCATTCTTGAGGAATGTGCTCAATACCTTGATCAGTCCCAGGCCACCATACTTCATGGTGATTAGTTGGGTTATGGTAAAATGAAAATTTGAGTAACTGTTTGCACTGGTTGATGGAGACCACAACTGATTTTCTGTAGCCTGCATCCTTGATCAGAGTGTCCCTTTATCCAGTTAAGTAAAGAATGAAGTCCTAATAAGTTTAGCCCTAATAAGGGCCAGAGTTGTTCGAGGTCGCCCTCCATGGCCATCTCAAATGCCCTCAGTGGATGATTAACAGCTTTTCACCTCCCAGGCTCCAGCAATAGGGGAACCACCTTGTTGGATCACCAGAGTAGGTAAACGAGCACATAGGCTCGCTACTAAGTGATTGATTTCAGTTCACCATTTGTTAAATCCAGCATGTACAAGATGTAAAATAAGTTTTTTTAATATTCTTGGTCTTCGTATTCTTAGTTATGCAAGAGGAACACTTGTATTTGAGGGCATATAGAAGGACTAGGGTCAGATAGTAGGTGGGGACTGTTGGTGTGCTGGCGAGAGGAGGGATTGCTCAAGACAATCTCTTTAATCATTTGTCGACTTGCAGCTGGCAGAACTGTTCGGCCTTTGTCTTCCTCATTATCCTCTGTTTCCTCATCCCCTTCATCATTTTCCTCTGTTTGGAGCTGCCACAGAAAGAACCAGGCTTGGCCCCTCTGGATGGCATAATTGTGGAGCATGCAACAAACTACAACAAACCTGGAAACCCGCTCAGGGCTATAGGACTCCTCCAGATCGGTCAAGACATCACAACCTATAGTTTGTTCAATGATGGCTCTTATTCACCCACACCCCACTTCCCCCTCCCAACTTTACCTCCTTCTGTGTCCACCCCTGAAAAAAAAACTCTCTCCAAATTCACTTACAGCTGCCTAGCCTTTGGCCCTCTATTCACCACGATATTTCTGCAGCTACCGATCTGCTCAACCATACCTCCACCTTTGATGCCCTAGTCCCCATTAAAACCATTACGCTTTCCCGCCTTGGCTGTTCCCCTTAGTACGACCCTCATCTCCGCCCAAGTTCAAGGAATGCAAACTTGAAAGGATATGGCGGACAATTGGTTTAACCATTCACTGCTATATCTAACTGGACCACATAAAGCACTATTGGGTCCTGCCCTCGTCTGCCAAAACTGCTCACTATTTCAGGATCATTCTGGAATGCAAAGATAACCAACCCCTGGCTTCTTTTCTCTACTGCAAACCGTCTTTTTAAACCCCTCTCCCCTGTTTCCTCCACCCTCCCCTCCAACAACAAGTGCGAGGAGTTCATGCACTTCTTTGTCACTAAGATTGAGACAATCTGATCAGCTACCTCTGCCGCTTCCCTTCCTTCCCCTAGCCCACTGGGCCAAACTTCCTCGAAGGTTCCCCCCTGCCTTAGTCCTGAACTCGCATCTTTCTCTCCTATCTCCCCTCATGTTCTCTCCGAGCTCATCTTGTCCATGAGACCCACCTCCTGCTCCCTCAACTCTAATCCTTCTAAACTGTTGACTGCCCAACTTCCCTTCCTGGCTCCCATGTTAGCTGATATTGTTAACGTTTCTCTCTCCTCGGGTACTGTCTCCCTCTCCTTCAAGTCTGCCGTCATCACCCCTCTCAAAAAACAACCCTTGACTCCTCCTCCCTTGCAAACTACCACCCCATCTCCAACCTCCTTTTCCTACTTTACAAAAGTGACTACACTTCAAAAAGTACTTAATTGGCTGTAAAGCGCTTTGGGACGTCCGGTGGTCATAAAAGGCTCGATATAAAAGTTTTTTTTTCTTTTTTCCTCTCAAGTCCTTGAACGTGCTGTCGCCTCCCAAATCCGTGCTCATCTTTCGCGGAACTTCATGTTTGAATCCCTCCAATAAGGTTTCCACCCCTACCACAGTACCGAAATAGCTCTTATCAAAGTCACAAATTACATCTTATGTGACAGTGACAAAGGTAAACTATCCCTCCTCGTCCTTCTCGACCTGTCTGCAGCCTTTGACACGGTTGACCATGATATCTTCCTCCAACGCCTTTCCACTGTCGTCCAGCTGGGTGGGACTGCACTCGCCAGGATCCATTCTTATCTATCCAGTCGTAGCCGGAGAATCACCTGCAATGGCTTCTCTTCCTGCTCCCACACCGTTGGCTCTGGTGTCCATCAAGGATCTATCCTTGGCGCTCTCCTGTTTCTCATCTACATGCTGCTCCTCTGCGACATCATCCGAAAGCGCAGCGACACCCAGCTCTATCTTGCCACCACCTCTCTCAACCCCTCCATTGTTTCTGATATATATCTGACTGCTTGTCCGACATCCAGTATTGGATAAGCAGAAATTTCCTCCAACCAAATATTGGGAAGAGTGAAGCCATTGTCTTTGGTCGCTGCCACAATCTCAGTTGCCTAGCCACCGACTCCATCCCTCTCCCTGGCAACTGTCTGAGGCTGAACCAGACTGTTTGCAACCTTGGTGTCATATTTGACCCCAAAATGAGCTTCAGACCACATATCCATGCCATCACTAAGACTGCTTATTTCCACCTCTGTATCATCGCCCGACTGCGCCGCTGCCTCAGCTCATCTGCTGCTGAAACCCTCATCCATGCCTTTGTTACCCCAAGACTTGACTATTCAAACGCACTCCTGACCGGCTTCCCACTTTCTCCCCTCCATAAACTTGAGGCCATCCAAAACTCTGCTGCCCGTGTCCTAACTCGTACCAAGTCCTGTTCGCCCATCACCCCTGTGCTCGCTGACACACACTGGTTAAGCAACGCCTCAATTTTAAAATCTGCATCCTTGTTTTCAAATTCCTCTGTGGCCTCACCCCTTCCTATTCTTTGTAACCTCCTCCAGCCATACAACCCTTGTTTCCTTTTTTTCCTGGAACCGATCCTTCATCGTCGCTGGGTCAAAATCCTGGAACTCCCTCCCTAACAGCGCTGTGGGAGCACCTTCACCACACGGACTGCAGCGGTTCAAGAAGGCGGCTCACCACCACCTTCTCAAGGGCAGTTAGGGATGGGCAATAAATGCTGGCCTTGCCAGCGACGCCCACATCCCATTAAAAAAAAAAAAAGATATCTGCGCCCCTCCAATTCTGGCCTCTTAAGCATCCCCGATTTTAATTGCCCCACCATTGGTGGCTGTGCCTTCAATTGCCAAGGCCCTAAGCTCTGGAATTCCCTCCCTAAACCTCACCATCTCGCTACACCACTTTCCTCCTTTAAGACGCTCGTTAAAACCCACCTCTTTGACCAAGCTTTTGGTCATTTGCCCTAATATCTCCTTATGTGGCTTGGAGTCAAATTTTGATAACACTTCTGTGAAGCACCTTGTAATGTTTTACTAGATTAAAGGTGCTATGTAAATACTTGTTGTTGTTGTTGTTGTTCTTCTTCTTCTTGTTCTTGTTCCTGTTCATCTTGTTCTTCTTCTCTAGTATTGGCACTTTACATCTGAACTTCTACATCAACACCACTTTCCCACCCTATCCCCATATCCCTCGACTTCCTTAGTGCCCAAAAATCTATCGATCTCCGTCTTGAATAGACTCAATGTGTAAGCATCCACAGCCCTCTGGGGTAGAGAATTCCAAAGATTCACAGCCCTCTGAGTGAAGAATTTTCTTCTCATCTTAGTCCTAAATGGTCGATCCTTTGTCCTGAGACTATGTTCCCTGGTTCTAGACTCTGCAGCCAGGGGAAACAGCCTCTCAGCATCTACCCTGTCAAGCCCTGTAAGAATTTTACATGTTTCAATGAGATCACCTCTCATTCTAAACTCCAGAGAATATAGGTCCATTCTACTCAATCTCTCCTCATAGGACAGCCCTCTCATCCCAGGAATCAATCTAGTGAACCTTTGTTGCACCCCCTCCAAGGCAAGTCTATCCTTCCTTAGGTAAGGAGACCCAAACTGTACACAATACTCCGAGCGTGGTCTCACCAAAGCCCTATATAATTGCAGCAAGACTTCCTTACTCTTGTACTCTAACCCCTTTGCAATAAAGGCTAACATACCATTTGCCTTCCAAATTGCTTGCTGTTCCTGCATGTTAACTTTCTGTGATTCATGTACAAGGACACCCAAATCCCTCTGAATACCAACATTTACTAGTCTCTCGCTTTCTAAAAAAGTCCTGCTTTTCGATTCATACCAAAGTGGATAATTTCACACTTGCCCACATTATACTCCAGCTACCACCTTCTTGCCCAATCACTTTGCAGCCTCTTTGCATCCTCCTCACAACTTACTTTCCCACCTGAAAAGCTCTGGTTAGACCGCATCTGGAGAACTGCGTTCAGTTCTGAGCACTGCATCTTGGGAAGGATATATTTGTCTTGGAAGGATGCAGCGCAGATTCACCAGAATGATACTGGGGCTGAAAGCGTTAAATTATGAGGACAGGTTACAGAGACGAGGGTTGTGTGTGGTTGTGTATAGAAGTTTAATGGGTGATCTAATTGAAATGTTTTAAGATGATTAAAGGATTTGATAGGGTGGATAGAGAGAAATTAGTTCCTCTGGTGGCGGAGTCCAGAACAAGGGGGCGCAACCTTAAAATTTGAGCTAGGCTGTTCAAGGTGATGTCAGAAAGCACTTCTTCACACAAAGGGTGGTGGAAATCTGGAAAACTCTCTTTAAAAAGTTGTTGAATTTGAAAAATTCAAAACTGAAATCGATAGATTTTTATTCGGTCAGGGTATTAAGAGATATGGAGTTGAGATACAGATCAGCCATGATCTAATTGAATGGCGGAACAGGCTCGAGGGGCTGATTGGCCTACTCCTGTTCCTATGTAAAGGATCAAGGGAATTGCTATGTATTCTAATTGAACCATTCCCTTGATGATACCTTGTAGAAGGCATAGCCTCAAGTATTTTTACAGAGAAGAGTTGGCATCTGAACTAACACGTACTTTTGCAGTAACCATTTCCAGACCAGGATGCTACATTTTTATGCTCCGATTTAGGCCTCATCATTCCACACTGGCAGCCATTTATATTACAGATGGTTTTGCAGACTGTTTTACTTATTCTGGAATCCAGAAGTCTATGAGGACCTGTTGAACGTTCCATTCAGTTATTACTCAATTGTACAGTAGCCCTTTACTAGAACACATACTCGTACTCCATGGCTTATAATATAACACATATCATTTACCATCCCCATAATAATTGAAATAATGTGTAAAATGGAGTGAGAGAGATTGAGGGTATAATTTTATGGACTAGCAATTTATTTTTCAATCACACTTCCTTTCCCAAGTTGGTATAAGACAAGTCTTACTTTATAACTATTTAAAACTCACTTGTCCAGTTTTTGGTGGAAAATATCATCTGCTTCAGAGTTAGTTACGGAACATTAATGGGATTTCTTTTGTCTGAAACTGCTTGACCCTTTCCACTTAAGTTCCTGGCAGATTTGCAGAAAATAGAGGTACAGTAATTTTCTCTTTAATAACATGTTTTTATTTCATACCATGCTGCTCAGTCAAATGCTTTGTCCCAATATGAATATTTGAGAGCAGTTGCATCTTTGCTTACTCTTGCAGCTTATGAAATATAGTATTGTGTTTAGGAAATTGTAAATCATAGAATCATAGAAATTTACGGCACAGAAGGAGGCCATTTGGCCCATTGTGTCTGTGCTGGCCGAAAAAGAGCTATCCAGCCTAATCTCACTTTCCAGCTCTTGGTCCGTAGCCCTGTAGGTTACGGCACTTCAAGTGCATATCCAAGTACATTTTAAATGCGACGAGGGTTTCTGCTTCTACCACCCTTTTAGGCAGTGAGTTCCAGACCCCCACCACCCTTATGGGTGAAAAAAATTCTCCTCAACTCGTCTCTAGTAAAGAATGTGAAATAGTATCAGACCTTTGAAAGAAACATTTTTTTCTTTTCTTCCCTGGACATCAAAATGGTGGCAGGTGCTAAATAAAAGTGAAACCCTTATATACCGCAGGGACCTTACAACTAGGGAACTTTTGTAAAACAAGGTAACTGCAATCGGCATAAATCCTTTCCCTGCTGTTACGGTTCTAATTACTGTTGATGCCCCTTTTTGACAGCAAGGACGAGGCCACAGTCTGCGAAAAATTGTGAAATTATTCAGTTCTTTAATTTTTGCACTTATTGGAAAAAGGCCCTTGTCGCTATTGTCTTTTACTGTCCATACAGAGCAGAGGTTGAACTTAAAAAAAAAAATCTATTAAACAACAGTTTTATAAGCAATAACATAAGAGAATAGAATTAGACATGGGTGTTTTTCATAAAGAAAACACAGGATATATCTTTGGATAGAAGCCCAGATAATTATTTAGTAGATTAATATAGTAGATGAAGGCTGCAGAACAGATGGGGTGACATAGTTGAAGTTATGGAAATTCAGAGTTTCCAGATGGATAGAATTTGTCTTCTTAATTTTTCAGGTGATGGCTAATTCAGTCCTTCGTGACCTCCTTTTCAATTGGAGTGAGGAGAAAAGCCCAGATATTTCCAGTAGGTTGTGGTTATTCGTTGGCTACAATTAAAAGAATACTGTTCAGAGGAAGAAACAAAAGAGACAGATGTTTGGTTTGAATTGTGTGGTTTCTGTAATTCCTCTTGTATTAAGTAAAAAATCATGTGAGTTTGCAATCAAGATAATGGTTCTGTTGAGTATCATATTGCTGTGACCACTTGGTGACCGTACTTTAATAGTGACTTAAGGCTAGTGGCACTGATGCAGCAATCATTAATTGTGGGGAAAAAAAGAGTGCTTGTTTTTCCAGATAGTACTGGACAATTGAAGGAATCAAAGAACAAACCACCTGTGGAATAGGATTTTATTGCATTTCACATTCAGTACCATTCCCTGCAGCTCAAAAGGATGAAACAACCTCTGGCTGATGCCATGGATTGCTGCCAATCCAGATAGCTGGCAGATGTCAGTTGCTTTCTGTGAACTAGTTATTGTAATTTTATGGAGTTTGTGATAAAATTCTACCAAATGCCACAATCAGGAACATGTCTCCTCTTTCTCGGTGTTTTGTATAGGTATTGTCTAAGGAATCCCTAAGATCTCAGTCTGTGCATGGAGCTTTTACTGTATGCCAAGGTCAAGCTGAATCATTTTACTCAGCAATTGTGTAAATCTAAAACAGGGGGAAATCAGATACTGTAGGATCTTTTTTTTGCACAAACTGCTCTGCAGGGCTGTTAGATTTGGCTTCTATTTGTTTTTCATTTTAGAGATTTGCTAGTTAGACTAAACTTGTACTTGCAAATTTCACCTGCTTTGCTTTCATAGTGTATTAGTTACATGTAGTGGTTTGTGGTAAAACATCAGCCCCATATTCATTTTCAGTGTTGCATCAAATTTTATTTGTGTTAAAAATGTTTTCACTTAGCACCATACTTAGAGGAACATAGGACATTTTATAAACATTGATGATTGGTCTAACAAACATGTTCCATTTTAGTTGCTCTGCTTTCTTGGCTTCTTCCCAAATCCCACAATCCGTTCGTTCTTTAGAAATTTATCTAGTTGTCCCTTGAAGCCATTTGTGTTTGCTGCAACAGCGTTCATTGGTAATGTATTCCACATGTTTATTAGGCTTGGTGTGAAAGTTCTGCTTGAATTCCCTATTTACCCCCTGAGTTTTATACCGCCTAATTTTGTTCCCTTCATGAATGTAAACTGTCTGGATCAACTTCATCAAACCTTCTCATATCATTTTGAAAACATCCCTTAAATCACTTCGAAGTGTCTCTTTCCATTATGAACAAACTTAGCTTCTTCATAACTTTAGATTCTTGAGACTTGGTGCCATCTCAGTTGCCTTATGATATACCCTTTCAAGAGCAAATAATGTTCCTCCTAAGTGACCAGAGCAACAGTGCTCCAAAGGACATCTTACCAGCATCTTATACAGTAAGAAAGTCATTCTTTTGAGTTGCAGTCTATTCCGAGAATGTAAACAAATACCATGCCTTTTTCAGTTCTGGATATTTCTACAACAATCGCCAAATCCTTTTCTTGATAAGTATGTTACTTAACTGTTCCATTTAAAAACATATTCTTTATTTTGGTTCTTCACTTCCATTTCTTTTTACACTTATCTACATTGCCTTCATTGGCTGTCAATTGGTTCAGTTTCTTAAAAGAAAGAACTTGGTTATATAGTGCCTTTCATATCCTCAGGGCACCCCAAAGTGCTTTACAGCCTATGAAATGCAGTCTCTGTTTCGTGGGCAAACGTAGCAGCCAATTTGTGCACAGCAAGGTCCTATGAACAACAATAAGATAAATGATCAGTTAATCTGATGGTTGATGGATAAATGTTGGCCAATACATCCTTGTTCCTCTTTAAATAGTACCGCGGAATATTTTTATGTACACTTGAATAGGCAGACATTTCATCTGAAAGAAGGTACCTCTGACAATGCAACACAACTTTTGTACTGCACTGAAGTGTCAGCCTAGATTATGTGCTCAACTCCTGCACTGGGGTTTGACCTTCTGATTCATAAGCGAGAGTGCTACCACTGAGTAAAGATCCAAATTCTACTGAAACAAAAGCGAAATACTGCGGATGCTGGAAATCTGAAATAAAAACTGAAAATGCTGGAAATACTCAGCAGGTCAGGCAGCATCTGTGGAGAGAGAGAGAGAGAAACAGAGTTAAAGTTTCAGGTCGATGACCTTTCGTCAGATCTGGAAAAGGTTAGAGATGTAACAGGTTTTAAGCAAGTACAACCTGAAACGTTTCTGTGCAGCACCGCACTTGATTCTATGACTCTGCTTTAGCCATTAACCTCTGACCTAGAAACTTGTCAAAAAGCTTTTCAAAATGGAATAAACATAAGAATTAGGAGCAGGAGTAGGCCATACGGCCCTTTGAACCTGCTCCGCCATTCAATAAGATCATGGCTGATCTTCGACCTCAATTCCACTTTCCCGCCCGATCTCCATATCCCTTGATTCCCCAGAGTCCAAAAATCTATCGATCTCAGCCTTGAATATACTCAACGACTCAGCATCCGCAGCCCTTTGGAGTAGAGAATTCCAAAGATTCACAACCCTCTGAGTGAAGAAATTCCTCCCCATCTCCGTCTTAAATGGCCGACCCCTTATCCTGAGACTATGCCCCCTAGTTCTAGACTCTCTAGCCAGGGGAAACAACCTCTCCGCATCTACCCTGTCAATCCCCCTCACCATCTTATATGTTTCAATGAGATCACCTCTCATTCTTCTGAACTCCAGAGAGTATTGCCTCGAAGGCAAGTATGTCCTTTTCAGAGAAGGATTAAAACTGCACAGTACTCCAGGTGTGGTCTCACCAAAGCCCTGTACAATTGGAGGAAGACGTCCTTACTCTTGTACTCCAACCCCCTTGCAATAAAGGCCACATGCCATTTGCCTTCCGAATTGCTTACTGTACCTGCATGCTAACTTTATGTTTCCTGTACGAGGACACTTAAATCTCTGAACACCAACATTTAATAGTTTCTCACCAT
Organism: Squalus acanthias; assembly: GCA_030390025.1. NCBI lineage: Eukaryota > Metazoa > Chordata > Chondrichthyes > Squaliformes > Squalidae > Squalus > Squalus acanthias. Next base: position 6,179,005 of record CM059432.1, on the reverse strand, counting down.
TTAAAAAATATTCTGTTTTTCTATTCTTCCTACCAAATTGAATAACCTCACATTTCCCCACATTATACTCCATCTGCACCTCATTGCCCACTCACTTAAGCTGTCTATATCCCTTTGCAGGCTGTTTGTGTTCTCCTCACTGATTACTTTCCAACCTAGCTTTGTATTGTCAGCAAACTTGGATATATTGCACTCGGTCCCTTCATCTAAGTCATTAAAAAAGATTGTAAATAGCTGAGGCTCAAGCACTGATCCTTGCGGCACCCCATTAGTTACAGCCTGCCAACCAGAAAATTACCCATTTATCCCTACTCTCTGTTTTCTGTCCGTTAACCAATCCTCAATCCATGCTAATATATTACCCCCAACCCAATGAGCCCTTATCTTGTGTAGCAACCATTTTTGTGGCACCTTATCGAATACCTTTTGGAAATCCAAATACAGGAAACTCTTTATTAACCGGCACCCAAATATCCGGAAATCTCTCTTAACCGGCAAAATTCTTGAGTAGGTAACTGGGGTTTTCCTTCATCTCTCGTTTAAAATTAACTTAAAAAAAAAAACCCGAGGCGTTTGCCTTGTATCGGAGCGTGTAGATTGGGAGGGGAATGTGCAGCCCGGGTAGGCAGCGGACACGACAGATGGTCAGCTGGCGGTCCCCGGGGAGACGGAGCTCCGAATGCAGGCGCATGTCAATGTGTACGGGGCTCTCGTACGTTGGGAGATATAACTCTCCGTTATCCGGACTTTTTGATTAACCGGCACCACGCCGGTCCCGTCGGTGCCGGTTAGTAAAGAGTTTCCTGTATACTACATCCACTGGTTCCCTTTACCCTACTAGTTACATCCTCAAAAAACTCTTAATAAATTTGTTAAACACGATTTCCCTTTCATAAAACCATGTTGTCTCTGCCTAATCATATTATGATTTTCTAAGTGACCTGTTATTACTTCCTTGATAATGGATTCCAGCATTTTCCCGACGACTGATGTCAGGCTAACTGGCCTCTAGTTCCCCGTTTTTTCTCTCCCTCCTTTCTTGAATAGCAGGGTTACATTTGGTACCTTCCAATCTGCTGGGACCGTTCTAGAATCTAGGGAATTTTGGAAGATCACAACCAATGCATCCACTATCTCTGCAGCCACCTCTTTTAGAACCCTAGGATGTAGGCCATGAGGTCCAGGGGATTTGTTGGCTTTTAGTACCATTAGTTTCTCAGTACTTTTTCTCTACTGATAATTACTTTAAGGGGGAAAAATTGGGTTGTTTTGCTCCTCCCGTTAGCGCCCCAGGGGGCGGTAATGGGGTGCAAAGTACCTAGCGTCCGGGCGCGGCGCCGCTAACGCCTCACGCGACATTCAGTGGGACGTTAGCAGTGGCGGTTACCGGTGGCACTGCGCCTCCGGCGATGATGTCATTGCCGTGCGCAGCGCCCCGCTCGCGCCCAGACCGCAAACTTTGATAGCGCCTCCTGACCTACCGCCGGACGATATGTTTGACAGGGTCAGGGTGGCGTTTTTGCGGCAGCGCTAATTAAAGGGCAGGTGCCGGGTGGCCTTTTATTGGGCCACCTGCCAGCACCTACCCCCTCCCGCTGCTTCATGCGGGGTGCCGGCCACGATTGGTCAGCCTGGCACTCCTCTTGAGTGCCGGGCTGTTTTCCCGGCACCCCGCTCCCCGGTGGTCCAGCAGGGCCCCGGTGCATGCTGCGCTAGGCCCCTCCCTTTTAACCAGGGGAGGGAGGCCTGTAATACTGCGGCACTGTTGAATGGTAGCGCCCCAAGAGGGAGGGGGAGCGCTTCCAGTAGCGCCCCGCCTTCTGCTTGGGGCACTACCACTTAATTTACGGCGCAGGGTGCTAACTTTTTCGGGGCGCTAAAAGTAGCACCCCGGCAAAGTTAGCACCCCAAAGGGGGCGCGACCGAATTTTTCCCCCCAAGTTCCTCACTCTTATTAGCCCCTTGGTTCTTCGCTATTTTTGGTATGCTTTTTGTGCTTTCTACTGTGAAGACAGATGCAAAATATTTTTAAAAAGTCTTAGCCATTTCCTTATTCCCCATTATAATTTCACCTGTCTCAGCCTCTAAGGGACCAATGCTTATTTTTGCTACTCTCTTCCTTTTTACATACTTGTAGAAGCTCTTAAAATCTGTTTTTATATTTCTTGCTAGTTTTCTCTCATTCTATTTTCTCCCTTTTTATCAATTTTGTGGTCATCCTTTGCTGGTTTCTAAAGCTCTCCCAATCCTCAGGCTTACTACTATTCTTCACAACATTATAAGCCTCGTCTTTTACTATATTTCAATCCTTAACTTCTTTAGTTAGCCACAGGTGGATCACTTTTCCCGTGGAGTTTTTATTTCTCAAGGGACTGTATATTCATTGAGAATTTTGGAATATTTCTTTAAATGTCTGTCACTGCTTATGTACCGTCATACCTTTTAATCTAATGTCCTAATCTACCGTAGCAAACTCGCCCCTCATACCTATGTAATTGGCTTTATTTAAGTTTAAGACTTTCATTTCGGATTTTAGAATTTCACTCTCAAGCTCAGTCTGAAATTATATTAAGATCACTCTTCCCCAGAGGATCCTTTACTATGAGATTACTAATTAACCCTGTCTCATTACACAGTACAAGATCTAAAATAGCCTGTTCCCTGGTTGGTTCCATAACGCATTGTTCTATGAAACTGTCTCGAATGCTTTCCATTAACTCTTCCTCCAGACTACCTTTTGCCAATTTGATTTGCCCAGTCTGTATGAAGATTAAAGTCCCCCATGATTATTGTATTACTTTTGTTATAAGCTCCTATTATTTGTTGATTAATACGCTGTGCAACGGTATAGCTGTTGTTTGGGGGGCCTATAAATAGTCCCACCAGTGATTTCTGCCCCTTGTTATTTCTTATCTCCACCCATACTGATTCTACTTCCTGATCTTCTGAGCCAAGATCCTTTCTCACGATCGTCCTTATGCCATCCTTTATTATCAGGGCTACCCCCCTTCCTTTTCCATTCTGCCTGTCTTTTCGAAACATCAAGTACCCTGGAATATTTAGTTCCCAACCTTGGTCACCTTGCAACCACGTCTCCATTTATCTCTATTTGTGCCACTAATTTATCTATCTTGTTACAAATGCTTTGTGCATTCAAATAAAGAGCCTTTAATTTTATTTTTTTGCCATTATTGCCTGCTTTCATCTTATTTGCTGATGCACTATTACCGTTAAATTCTCTCTCTTCCTGTCACACTCTGCTTATTTTTACCCAGATTGCTACACTGCTCCATTGCCTTGACTTTTCTCTTTAGATTTCTAAATTTCACCTCACCTGATTTCGACCCCCTTTTTAGTTTAAAGCCCTATATATAGCCCTAGTTATTCGATTCGCCAGGACACTGGTCCCAGCCCGGTGACTGCATTTCTACTAGATTTCCTTAAAAGACTTTCTCTTGCTGTTAAGTTGACAGGTCTAATGATTTCTATTTTTGCCATGATCCTTTTTAAAACTGGAGAAGGCTATGTTGTCCATATGGCTGCTCCCGTAAACTATTGCTTCTCTGTTGCCCACATATGTATTTCTAATTCTACACTATTTGACTTCCTGGGCAGTCTATTCTACATATGCACCATCTCTGTGTAAAGTAGTTAAATGCAAATTGTGCACCTTTTTCCTTTCTTGAACCGGGATCACCGATTCAAGTTTTAGAGTTTGTGGCAATCTTAAACATATTATTGGGGTTCAATTTATCTATTCTAGAATTTTTAATAACTCGCCTGAACCTTCTCTTTTCCAGAGTTAACATTCCCAGGCTTTCAACCTCTCCTCATAGCTCATTTAGGTACCAGTTTGGTTGCCCTTTTCTACACTGCCTCCATGCCTGCATATCTTTGCTGTAGTATAGTGGCTAGATTTTGTATGTTAATCCTGGAGTTGTCATATCTGTGCCTTGTGAAGATCCATTGTCAGCACCTGGGATTTATGCTCTATTCTTCTGGGGAAAAAATCCCAAGATCCAGTTAGCTTTCGTTACTGCTACCACACATTATACTGTCCACCAATACCCTCGTATCTCTCCTACATTCGTTCATAGCCTAGTGCCACTTAGTTTATATTCCCACTGTTCTTTTACCTTTTCTACTCGCATTACCTTGCCTTTGTCCACATTAAATGCTATTTACCAACCTATTCATGTCCCTTTAGTTTGTCTGTCCCACCCTCTTTTGTTATCATCTGCAAACTTAAGAGAGCTTTGTTTCTCTTAATTCGCAGATTGGGTGACCGCTTTGCGGAACACCTCCGTTCAGTCCGTAAGGGGGACCCCAAGCTTCCGGTTGCCTGTCACTTTAATTCACCGCTCCACTCCCACTCAGACCTCACCGTCCTCGGCCTCTTGCATTGTTCCACGGAAGCTCAGCGTAAGCTGGAGGAACAGCACCTCATCTTTTGATTAGGCACTTTACAGCCTTCTGGACTCAACATAGAGTTCAACAATTTCAGATCATAACCTGGCCCTATCATATATATATATTTTTTATCCACACTTTTTGTTTGTGCCTTCTGTTCTTCTCTCCCACATGGCAGCTGTCTTTCATTCTGCCAGCGCAATTTACACTTCATCCAGAGCCATCCTTTGTTTCTTAACCTGTCCCATTACCATCTCCTTTTGCCTTGAATATCTCTTAATGTCTCTTAACTTCTCCTGCCTTCTATCCTATCACAGACCTTCCCTTTTGTTCTTTCATCCCCTCCCCCATTTCCCAGACCTACACTTGCTTAAAAATCTGTTCCATTTCCTGCTTTTTTTCCAGTTCTGACGAAAGGTCATCGACCTGAAACGTTAACTCTGTTTCTCTCTTCACAGATGCTGCCTGACCTGCTGAGTATCTCCAGCATTTTTTGTTTTTATTTTATATTAGAGCTTTGTTTCTGTCTATCTTCAGCTCAAAAGCAGTTATAGAAACAAAAGGTGGGTCCAGAGGAAGTGTAAATGGTTATAGCAGAACAGCAGAGGAGGAACGAAGCATGGAAAATCTGGCAGAGAAGGCTCCCATGGCCCAGGAATGTGGCGGAAGAGAGGCAGATAGACCTCAGCGGTGCGGACCACCCCGCCAGCTGTGGGTATCCCCTCCCCAAGCACCAGCCCACACTTCCTCCACTCACAGTTGCTCTGGTGCAGCCTTCCTCCTTTACCAGCACCTGCTATCTGAGAGAAAATGGGAGCGGTGCTTAAGGTCTAAAGTTGTTAAACCCAGTGTTAAGACCAGAAGGCTGTAAAGTGACTGGTAGAAAGATGAGGTGCTGTTCCTCGAGCTTGCATTGAGCTTCATTGGAACAATATAGGAAGCCAAGAACAGAACATAAGAACATAAGAACATAAGAAATAGGAGCAGGAGTAGGCCAATCGGCCCCTCGAGCCTGCTCCGCCATTCAATAAGATCATGGCTGATCTGATCCTAACCGCCAATCTACTATCACAGAACCATCTCCTGCATCTAACAGAATTGCACACACGAAATAGGAGCAGAATCAGGCTACACGGTCCCTGGGCCCGCTCCACTACCCACAGGGCCATGACCGATCCGAACCTAGACTCATGTCCAAATTCCTGCCCGCTCCCCGTAACCCTTAATGCCCTTTACTTCTAGGAAACTGTCTATTTCTGTTTTAAATTTATTTAATGATGTAGCTTCTACAGCTTTTTGTGGCAGCATATTCCATGGACCTACCACCCTCTGAGTGAAGTAGTTCCTCCTCATCTCAGTTTTGAAAGAGCAGCCCCTTATTCTAAGACTATGTCCCCTAGTTCTAGTCTCACCCGTCATCGGGAACATCCTCCCCGCATCCACCCGATCCAACCCCTTCACAATCTTATATGTTTCAATAAGATCGCCTCTCATTCTTCTGAACTCCAATGAGTAGAGTCCCAATCTACCCAACCTCTCCTCATATGACCACCCCCTCATCCCCGGGATTAACCGAGTGAACCTTTTTTGCACTGCCTCGAGAGCAAGGATGTCTTTCCTTAAGTAAGGACACCAAAACTGTATGCAGTATTCCAGGTGCGGTCTCACCAATACCTTGTACAACTGAAGCAATACCTCCCTATTTTTATATTCTATCCCCCTAGCAATGAAAGCCAACATTCCATTTGCCTTCTTAATCACTTGCTGCACCTGCATACTAACCTTTTGAGTTTCGTGCACCAGGACCCCCAGATCCCTTTGCACTTCAGTATTCTCCAGTTTCTTGCCATTAAGATAATAAATTGCTCTAGGATTTTTCCTGCCAAAGTGCATCACCTCACACTTTCCAGTGTTGTATTCCATCTGCCAAATCTCTGCCCACTTACTTAGCCTGTCTATGTCCCCTTGCAGGTTTTTTATGTCCTCCTCACTCACAACAGAGAGGTCAGATTGGGCGTGGGATGGAGAATTAAGGTGGCAAGCGGTTGGAAGCTCCGCATGATCGCGAACTGAACAGAGATGTTCAGCAAAGTGATCACCCAATCTGGGTTTGGTATCCCCAAGGTAGAGCAAACCGCATCGTGAACAGCGAATACAGTGTACCAAGTTGGAAGAAGTACAAGCAAATCGCTGCTTCACCCGGAAGTAGTGGGAAGGGAGGAGATGAAAGGACAGGTGTTGCATCTCTTGCGTGTTCATGGGAAGATACCAGTGGAAGCGGTGCAGATATTGGGGGTGATGGAAGAGTGGACCAGGTCATCAGAAGGAACAGTCCCTTTGAAATGCTGAAAGGGGATAAATTCATGCTGAATCCATGATGGCATTACCATCATCGAATCCCCCACCATCAACATCCTGGGGGTCACCATTGACCGAAAACTTAACTGGACCGGCTACACATATACTTCGGCTACAAGAGCAGGTCAGAGGCTGGGTATTCTGCGGTGAGTGACTCACCTCCAGTATCCCCAAAGCCTTTCCACCATCTACAAGACACAAGTCAGGAGTGTGACGGAATGCCTGGATGAGTGCAGCTCCTACAACACTCAAGAAGCTCAACACCATCCAGGACAAAGCAGCCCGCTTGATTGGCAACACATCCACTACCTTTAAACATTCACTCCTCCACCACCAGCGCACCGTGGCTGCAGCGTGTACCATCTATAAGATGCACAACTGCAACTCGCCAAGGCTTCGTTGACAGCACGTCCCACCCCACGGCCTCTACCAGCTAGAAGGGCAAGGGCAGCAAGCGCATGGGAACGCCACCTCCAAGTTCCCTTCCAAGTCACGCACCATCCTGACTTGGAAATATATCGCCGTTCCTTCATCCTCTACCTAACAGCACTGTGAGAGTACCTTCACAACACTGACTGCAGCGGTTCATTAAGGCGGCTCACCACCACCTTTACAAGGGCAATTGGGGATGGGCAAAATTGCTGGCCTTGACAGAGACGCCCACATGCTGTGAATGAATAATAAAAAAAATCCTAGTTGCTGTATTTTTTAAAACATTTGTTCTTGGGATGTGGGCAATGCTGGCAAGGCTGCATTTATTGCCTGAGAAGTTGGTGGTGGTTTTTCTCCTTGAACCATGCAGTCCTTGTGCTTCCAAGATGGTTTTAAGTAGAGAATTCCAGGACTTTGACTCAGTGTTGATGAAATAATGATGATGTGCCCAAGTCGGGATGATGTGTGATTTGGAGGTGATGGTGTTCCCATGATCTTGCTCCTCTTGTCCTTCTTGGCTGGGCACCAATTAAGCAGACTTCTCCGTCCTGGGTGGTGCTGAGCTTCTTCAGAATTGTTGCAATGGCACTCATGCAGGGGAGTGGTGAGCATTCATTACACTCCTCAATTGAGCCTTGTAAATGGTAGAGGTTTTGAGGGGTCAGGAACTTGTCACACAGTGAAAGAAAAGAAAGAGCTTGTATTTTTATAACTCCTTTCACGACTTAAGGGCATGCCAAAATGCTTCACAGCCAAATAAATACTTTTGCAGTGTAGTCACTATCGGAATGTAGGGAAACACGGCATCCAATTTGCATGCAGCAAGGTCCCACAAACAGCAATGAGGTGAATCACCTTATAATATGTTTTAGTGATGTTTCAGGGATAAATATTGGCCAAGATGTGTGGCAAACTCCCCTGCTCTTTGTATAGTGCCATGGGATCTTTTATGACCACTTGAGAGGGAAGACAGGGCCTCGCTTTAACGTCTCATCCAAAAAACAGCACTCTGACACTGCAGCACTTACTCAGTACTGCACCGAAGTGTTGGCCTGGCCTGCGTGAGGCTTAATCTCATTACCTTCTGACTTGGAGCTGAGAGTACTACCATTGAGCCAAGTCTGACAGAAACACAGAAGATAGGAGCAGGAGTAGGCCATTCAGCCCCTCGAGCCTGCTCCGCCATTCAATGAGATCATGGCTGATCATCCAAATTCAGTACCCTGTCCCTGCCTTCTCTCCATATCCCTTGATCCCTTTAGCTTTAAGAAATATATCTAACTCCTTGAATATATTTAATGAATTGGCCTCTACTGCCTTCTGTGGTAGAGAATTCCACAGGTTCACCACTCTCTGGGTGAAGAAATTCCTCCTCATCTCAGTCCTAAATGGCTTACCCCTTATCCTTAGACTGTGACCCCTGGTTCTGGACTCCCCCACCATCGGGAACATCCTTCCTGCATCTAGTCTGTCTAGTCCTGTTAGAATTTTATAAGTTTCAATGAGATCCCCTCTCATTCTTCTAAACTCCAGCGAGTATAAGCCCAATCGACCCAATCTCTCCTCATACGTCATTCCTGCCATCCCAGGTATCAGCCTGGTGAATCTTCGCTGCACTCCCTCCATGGCAAGAACATCCTTCCTCAGATAAGGCGACCAAAACTGCACACAATACTCAAGGTGTGGTCTCACCAAGGCCCTGTACAACTGCAGCAAGACATCCTTGTTCCTGTACTCAAACCCTTTCGCTGCGAAGGCCAACATACCATTTGCCTTCTTAACCGCCTGCTGCACCTGCATGCTTACCTTCAGCGACTGGTGCACAAGGACACCCAGGTCTCGTTGCACTTCCCCTTCTCCCAATCTATTGCCATTCAGATAATAATCTGCCTTCCTGTTTTTGACACCAAAGTGGATAACCTCGCATTTATCCACATTATATTGCATCTGCCATGCTTCTGCCCAATCACCCAACCTGTCCAAATCATACTGGAGTTTCTCGGCATCCTCCTCATGGCACACACTCCCACCTAGCTTTGTGTCGTCTGCAAACTTGGAGATATTACATCCAATTCCCTCGTCTAGATCATTAATATATATTGTGAATAGCTGGGGTCCTAGCACCGATCCCTGCGGTACCCCACTAGTCTCTGCCTGCCACTAGGAAAAAGACCCATTTATTCCAACTCTTTGCTTTCTGTCTGCCAACCAGTTCTCTATCCAAGTCAATACCTTGCCCCCAATCCCATGTGCCTTAACTTTACACGCTAATCTCTTATGCGGGACCTTATCGAAAGCCTTCTGAAAGTCCAAATACACCACATCCACTGGTTCTCCCTTATCTATTTTACCAGTTACATCCTCAAAAAATTCCAATAGATTAGTCAAGCTGACAACCCAGCCTCTTGGCCTGCTCTTATTGCCACGTAATTGATATGGCTGGTACAGGTGAGCTTCTGCTCAATGGTGATCCCCAGCATGTTGATGGGGACTTGGCAATGATAGTGCTGTTCAAGGTCAGGGGGAGGTGGTTGGACCTCTTAGTTGGTGTCATTTAAGTGGCATGAATATTTCATGCTACTTGTCAGCCCAAGCCTGGATGTTGTCTTTTCACTACCCCCTCCACTATTTGCACATTCTTCTGTCTTTTCTATATGGCTGTATTATCTCACATGATATGGAAGATCATCAGTAGCTGTTTTCTATTAAGTTGTTTGCAAGTCATTTAACACATTGGCCCTGAATTTGCGGTCAGTGGCGAAGCAACGGCAATCGCCGCTGACCTCAAAGAAAGCTGCCAACAAAGATCTAGAGATTTCTGTGGCGTGAATTTCAGCTCTCCCGACCTTTGTTTGAATCTGGGGCCAAATCAAGCGAATCCTAACCGTCCAGCAACAGTGATGAGATCAAGCTGGCCAAGCAGCCAATCACATTGAAGAATTCTCACAGACCGCAAACCAGGAAGTAAAATGTATAGATTCTAATTTTACTTTTTATGAATTTTACAGAGAGCGAAATAAAGATTGGGACATACACATATGATTAAGGTAGAAGCTGAAATATCATAAACTTAAAAAAATATATTAAAAACATGTAATTCTTATTAAAATAGTAATGGAAAAATTTAACATTCCACAAATATAAAATTAGTTTATTAGGGTCAGAATGGTTGTCCAGCAGTCAGTACGCCGTTTAAAAACCCAGTTACACCACTTTCAACAAAGCTTAAATTTTTTGCTGGTTTTTAACAGCGATATTCCTTCATAAAAGAGGAAGTTTTCAACCTTTTATGTGTTTTCAACTGATTGCCGGCTTTGAGGAGTTCCACAGCACAACCTGTGTCAGAGTAGCGAATGACTAATCGCAAGTTCAGGATTTCCGTGTTTATCTGCGCATGCACTAAATCCTGAAGTTGTGGTCCGTTTCAGAGGGGTAATGACGGAGGCTGAGACTCCTAGTTCTAGACTTCCCAGCCAGGGGAAACAACCTCACAACGTCTACCCTGTCAAGTGTGTTTGTTGGTGGGAAAAGCCAGCAGAAAAGTGGTAATCCTCAAAAAACCCAGGTACTACTTTGTCACCATCAGTAATTTGAATCTTCTACAAACCATGCTCTGCTATCTGCTCAGTGCTGGAATATTATAGCCCTTTACAGCCTATCTCCTGCTGTTCGACTCACTGCAATCCAAAGCCATAAAAAAAAACAGTGGATTTGATGAGAATAGCCTACTCAATACATATGTCCACCCATTACAACCTCAGAGGCATGTGATTCAGTGGAGATATGATAACTCGAGTGGCAGCACACAAGTTAAGCTGAACTTCCATGGGACGTTTTACTATTCTAAAGGCGCTATATAAATGCAAGTGGTATACAGTCAGGAGGGAGTGGCGCTGGGAGTCCTCAACATGGACACTGGACCCCATGAAGTCTCATGGCATCAGGTCAAGCACGGGCAAGGAAACCTCCTGCTGATTACCACCTACCGCCCTCCCTCAGCTGATGAATCAGTACTCCTCCATGTTGAACACCATGAAGAAGCAGTAAGGGTAGCAAGGGCACAGAATGTACTCTGGGTTGGGGGACTTCAATGTCCATCACCAAGAGTGGCTTGGGAGCACCACTACTGACGGAGCTGGCCGAGTCCTGAAAGACATAGCTGCCAGACTAGGACTGTGGCAGGTGGTGAGAGAACCAACACGAGGGAAAAACCTACTTGACCTCGTCCTCACCAATTTACCTGTCGCAGATGCATCTGTCCTTCTTCTTAGGCAGTCCCTCGGAACCGAAGATGACTTGCTTCCACATTAAAAATGAGTTCTCAGGTGACTGATGAGTCCAATGCCGGACCGACAGTCTCTGTCACAGGTGGGGCAGACGGTGGTTGAAGGGGCGGGTGGGTGGGGTACTTGGGTTGACGTGCGCTCCTTCCACTGTTTGCGCTTGGCTTCCGCTTGCTCCCGGCGAAGAGACTCGAGGTATTCGGCGCCTTCCCGGATGCTTCTCCTCCACTTTGTGCGGTCTTGGGCCAGGGATTCCCAGGTGTCGGTGGGGATGTTGCACTTTTTCAAGGAGGCTTTGAGGGTGCCCTTGAAGCGTTTCCTCTGCCCACCTGGGGCTCTCTTGCCGTGTCGGAGCTCCGAGTAGAGCGCTTGTTTTGGGAGTCTCGAATCGGGCATGCGGACGATGTGACCCGTCCATCGGAACCGATCAAGCGTGGCCAAAGCTTCGATGCTGGGGATGTTGGCCTGAGCGAGAACACTGACGTTGGTGTGCCTATCCTGCCAATGGATTTGCAGGATCTTGCGGAGGCAGCGTTGGTGGTACCTCTCCAGTGCTTTGAGGTGTACAGGAGGGCGGGTATTACTACTGCTCTGTAGACCATGAGCTTGGTGCCGGGTTTGAGGTCCTGGTCTTCAAACACTCTTCCTCAGGCAACCGAAGGCTGCACTGGCACACTGAAGGCGGTGTTGGACTTCGTCATCGACGTCTGCCCTTGTTGACAGTAGGCTCCCGAGGTATGGAAAGTGATCTACGTTGTCCAAGGCCTTGTCATGGATTTTGATAATTGGGGGACAGTACTGTGTGGCGGGGGCAGGTTGGTAGAGGACCTTTGTCTTATGGATGTTTAGTGTAAGGCCCATGCTCTCGTACGCTTCGGTAAAGGTGTTAACGATGGTTTGGAGTTCGACCTCTGAGTGAGCGCAGACGCAAGCGTCGTCTGCATACTGTAATTCGACGACAGAGGAAGGGACAACCTTGGATCTGGACTGGAGGCGACGGAGGTTGAACAGTTTCCCGTTTGCTCTGTAAATTAGCTCCACTCCAGCGGGGAGCTTACTGAGGGTGAGATGGAGCAGTGCTGCAAGGAAGATCGAGAAGAGCGTTGGTGCGATGACACAGCCTTGCTTGACCCCGGTCCGTACATGAATTGGGTCTGTGGTGGAACCGTTGGTCAGGATCACGGCTTGCATGTCGTCGTGAAGCAGGCAGAGGATGGTGACAAACTTTTGAGGGCAGCAGAATTTGAGGAGGACACTCCATAATCCCTCACGGTTGACAGTGTCAAAGGCCTTTGTGAGGTCAAAGAAGGCCATGTATAGCGGTTGGTGCTGTTCCCTGCATTTCTCTTGTAATTGGCATGCGGTGAAGATCATGTCCATTGTGCCCCTTAGTGGGCGGAATCCGCATTGCGACTCTGGGAGGAGCTCTTCAGCCACTGGGAGAAGGTGATTGAGGAGGATTCTTGCGATGACTTTCCCTGTGGCAGACAGCAGGGAAATTCCTCTGTAATTACCGCAATCGGACTTGTCACCTTTCTTGAAGATGGTCACAATTATGGCGTATCTGAGATCCCCTGGCATGCTCTCCTCTTTCCAGATAAGAGAAATTAGTTCATGAATTCGCGCCAGTAGTGCTTCTCCGCCATGCTTTAGCGCCTCGGCAGGGATTCCATCTGCTCCTGAGGCCTTGTTGTTGTCCAGTTGTCGGATGGCCTTTTCAACCTCATGCCGGGCTGGGGTTGTGCTGAGATGGTGGTGGGTAGCATGCTGCGGGATGGAGTTGAGGACACTCGCGTCGAAGACAGAGTCTCGGTTAAGGAGATCTTCGAAGTGCTCCTTCCAGTGGGCACTGACTGCCCTGTCCTTGATGAGTACCTCTCTGTTCTTGGCCCGCAGTGGGGTAGGACCTTGGGTGCTTGGGCCGTAGGCGGTCTTGACTGCGCTAAAGAATCTATGCACGTCGTGGTTGTCGGCTAGCTGCTGGATCTCCTGCGCTTTCTCCGCCCACCACCTGTTCTTTAGGTCACAAGTTTTTTGTTGGACCTCGGCCTTCAGGCGTCTGTAGAACAGCTTTCTTGTTCTCGAGTTGTGTTGCTGTTTCCAGCATAGCTGGACATAGCTGCCCGACTAGGACTGCGGCAGGTGGTGAGAGAACCAACACGAGGGAAAAACCGACTTGACCTCGTCCTCCCCAATCTACCTGTCGCAGATGCATCTGTCCATGACAGTACTGGTAGCAGTGATCACCGCACAGTCCTTCTGGAGACAAAATCTCGTTTACACACTGAGAACACCCTCCATCGTGTTGTGTAGCATGACCACTGTGCTAAATGGGATAGATTCAGAACAGATCTAACCGCTCAAAACTGTGCATCCATGAGGTGCTGTGGGCCATCAGCAGCAGCAGCAGAATTGTATTCCACAACAATTTGTAACCTCATGTCCTGGCATATCCCTCACTCTACCATTACCATCAAGCCAGGGGACCAACCCTGGTTCAATGAGGAGTGCAGAAGAGCATGCCGGGAGCAGCACCAGGCAGACCTAAAAATGAGGTGCCAACCTGGGGAAGCTGCAACACAGGACTACATGCTAAAATGCTGAAGCAGCATGCCGTAGACAGGGCTAAGCAATACCACAATTAAGGGATCAGATCAAAGCTCTGCAGTCCTGCCACATCCAGTCATGAATGGTGGTGGACAATTAAACAACTAACGGGAGGAGGAGGCTCCAAGAATATCTTGATCCTCAATGATGGCGGAGCCCAGCACGCAAATGCAAAAGATAAGGCTGAAGCGTTTGCAACCATCTTCAGCCAGAAGTGCCGAGTGAATGATCCATATCGGCCTCCTCCTGAGGTCCCCGTCATCACAGAAGTCAGACTTCAGCCAATTCGATTCACTCCGCATGATATCAAGAAACAGCTGAGCGCACTTGATACAGCAAAGGCTATGGGCCCTGACGACAGCCTGGCTGTCGTGCTGAAGACTTGTGCTCCAGAACTAGCTGCACCTCTAGCCAAGCTGTTCCAGTACATCTACAACACTGGTATCTACCCGACAATGTGGAAAACTGCCCAGGTATGTCCTGTCCACGAAAAGCAGGACAAATCCAATCTGGCCAATTACCGCCCCATAAGTCTACTCTCAATCATCAGTAAAGTGATGGAAGGTGTCATCAACAGCGCTATCAAGCGGCACTCGCCAATAACCTGCTCACCAATGCTCAATTTGGATTCCGCCAGTACAACTCGGCTCCAGACCTCGTTACAGCCTTGGTCCAAACATGGACAAAAGAGCTGAATTCCAGAGGTGAGGTGAGAGTGACTGCCCTTGACATCAAGGCAACATTTGACAGAGTGCGGCATCAAGGAGCCCTCATAAAACTGAAGTCAATGGGAATCGGTGAAAACTCTCCCCTGGCTGGAGTCATACCTAGCACAAAGGAAGATGGTTGTGGTTGTTGGAGGTCAATCATCTCAGCACCAGGACATCGCAGCAGGAGTTCCTCAGGGCAGTGTCCTAGGCCCAACCATCTTCAGCTGCTTCATCAATGACCTTCCTTCCATCATAAGGTCATAAGTGGGGATGTTCGCTGATGATTGCACAGTGTTCAGTTCCATTCGCAACTCCTCAGATAATGAAACAGTTCATGCCCGAATGCAGCAAGACCTGGATGATATTCAGGCTTGGGTTGATGGGTGGCAAGTAACATTCACGCCACGCAAGTGCCAGGCAATGACTATCTCCAACAAGCGAGAGTCTAACCACCGCCCCTTGACATTCAACGGCATTACCATCGCCGAATCCCCCACCATCAACATCCTGGGGGTCACTATTGACCAGAAACTTAAATGGACCAGCCACATAAATACTGTGGCTACAAGAGCAGGTCAGAGGCTGGGTATTCTGCGGCGAGTGTCTTACCTCGTGCTCCCCAAAGCCCTTTCCACCATCTACAAGGCACAGTCAGAAGTGTGATGAATACTCTCCACTTGCTTGGATGAGTGTAGCTCCAACAACACTGAAGAAGCGCAACACCATCCAGGACAAAGCAGCCCGCTTGATTGGCACCCCATCCACCACCTTAAACATTCACTCCCTCCACCACCGGCGCAACCTGTCTGCAGTGTGTACCATCTCCAAGATGCACTGCAGCAACTCGCCGATGCTTCTTCGGCAGCACCTCCCAAAGCCGCAACCTCTACCACCTAGAAGGATAAGGGCAGCAGGCGCATGGGAACGCCAACACTTCCAAGTTCTCCTCCAAGTTGCACACCATCCTGACTTGGAAATATATCGCCGTTCCTTCATCGTCACTGGGTCAAAATCCTAGAACTCCCTCCTGAACAGCACTGTTGGGAGTACCTTCACCACAAGCACTGCAGCGGTTCAAGACGGCGGCTCACCACCACCTTCTCGAGGGCAATTAGGGATGGGCAATAATTGCGGAGCTTGCCAGAGATGCCTACATCCTAGGAATAAATAATAAAAAAAAATTGTTTTTCTGAGCAACTTAAGCTACACATTAGTGCTATCTATGAGCCCAAAAAGTTTACATACGATACCGGCAGCAAAATTGCAATAATCATTTCTGGAACTTTTTGTCGGATAATATCAGATTGAAAAAGTTCCGTAACTATCAGTTGCTTGCAGTTGAGTTGCCAGAACATGCATTAGGCCCCCGAAAATCTGACTCGCTTGTTGGCATTGTGGTACAATTTCTCCAAGTTTTTTTGTGGTCCCAGCAACCACTGGACTCAAATCGGTGTCACATATACCTTTGTTACAGTAGCTGCCAGCACCCTGTTAAACAGCCTAATATATATAATACCTGTGGTATTGCTCACTGGGATGCAAGACCCACAGTGGAATTTTTGATGTTCCCTGCAGCCTAAGTCTGCCAGCAGTTTCCCATCACTAATAAACCGCGATTGCTCCATGGTAGAAATATTACATAGCTGAATATTACTGAAATATACATGCGGTATAATATTTATCTACTGCTTTAGAAAACTTAAACAGTAGGTTCAAGTAACTTTCTTCTCTACTCTAAATCTCTTATTCCCAGTTATTTACATGATCAAATATTATTTTGCTATACCTCCCATGTTAGTTGCAGTATTTGCTTAAGTTGAAAGTACCTTATTTATTCATTTATTCTTTGCCCTTCCCTTCTCAAAATCTTTCGTTTCTTAATTCTTCATATTATAAAAAATTATTTTCCTTGTCCCTTGTCTCCTGCGATGAATATAAGAGCATAAGAAATAGGAGCTGGAGTAGGCCATTTGGCCCTTCAAGCCTGCTCCGCCATTCAACAAGATCACGGCTGATCTTCTACCTCGACTCCACCTTCCCGCTCTTTCCCCATATTCCTTAATTCCCTTCGTTCCCAACAATGTATCGACCTCTGTCTTGAATATACTCAAGGACTGAGCATCCACAGCTCTCTGGGGTAGAGAATTCCAAAGATTCCCAACCGTTTGAGTGAAGAGATTTCTCCTCATCTCAGTCCTAAATGGATGTGTCATTCTTGCTGAACCCGTCACTTATATAGCACTGCCAAAGTAGGTATTTTCCACATTGTCAAGTCTCCAATGACCAGCACCTGAACAGATGGTCATTCCCCATTGTCCAGGTCCGGCTGACTCCGGCCACAGTGTCTGAAGCTAGCATCAAACCATCTCATAAACATCCCCTTTCATAAGAACATAAGAAATAAGAGCAGGAGTAGGCCATACGGCCCCTCGAGCCTGCTCCGCCTTTCAATAAGATCATGGCTGATCATCGACCTCAACTCCACTTTCCCGCCCGATCTCCATATCCCTTGATTCTCCTCCATGAGTCCAAAAATCTATCTATCCCTGCCTTGAATATACTCAAAGACTCAGCATCCACAGCCCTCTGAGGCAGAGAATTCCAAAGATTCACAACGCTCTGAGTGAAGAAATTCCTCCTCATCTCAGTCTTAAATGGCCTATCCCTTATCCTGAGACTATACCCCATAGTTCTAGACACTCCAGCCAGGAGAAACAATCTCTCAGCATCTACCCTGTCAATCCCCTTCAGAATCTTGTATGTTTCAATGAGATCACCTCTCATTCTTCTAAACTCCAGAGTATAGGCCCATTCTACACAATCTCTCATCATAGGACAGCCCTCTCATCCCAGGAATCAATCGAGTGAACCTTCGTTGCACCGCCTCCAAGGCAAGTAAATCCTTCCTCAGATAAGGAGACCAAAGCTGCACAGTACTCCAGGTGTGGTCTCACAAAGGCCCTGTACAATTGTAGCAAGACTTCCTCACTCTTATACTCCAACCCCCTTGCAATAAAGGCCAACATGCCATTTGCCTTCCTAATTGCTTGCTGTACCTGCATGCTGGCTTTCTGTGTTTCTTGCACGAGGACACCTAAATCTCTCAACACCAACATTTGAAAGTTTCTCACCATTTAAAAAATATTCTGTTTTTCTATTCTTCCTACCAAAGTGAATAACCTCACATTTCCCTACATTATACTCCATCTGCCACCTTACTGCCCACTCACTTAGTCTATCTATATCCCTTTGCAGACTCTTTGTGTTCTCCTCACAGCTTACTGTCCCACCTAGCTTTGTATCATCAGTAAACTTGGATACATTACACTCGGTCCCTTCATCTAGGTCATTAATAAAAATTGTAAATAGCTGAGGCCCCAACACTGATCCTTGCGGCACCCCACTAGTTATAGCCTGCCGACCTGAAAAAGATCCGTTTATCCCTACTCTCTGTTTTCTGTCCATTAACCAATCCTCTGTCCATGATATTATATTACCCCCAATCCCATGAGCCCTAATCTTGTGTAATAACCTTTTATGTGGCACCTTATCGAATGCCTTTTGGAAATCCAAATATACTACATCTACTGGTTCCTCTTTATCTACCCTGCTAGTTACATTCTCAAAAAACTCTAATAAATTTGTCAAGCACGATTTCCCTTTCATCAAACCAGGTTGACTCTGCCTAATCATGTTATGATTTTCTCAGTGACTTGATATTACTTCCTTAACAATGGATTCCAGCATTTTCCCGACGACTGATGTCAGGCTAACTGGCCTGTAGTTCCCTGTTTATCCCTACTCTCTGTTTTCTGTCCGTTAACCAATCCTCTATCCATGATATATTACCCCCAATCCCATGAGCCCTAATCTTGTGTAATAACCTTTTATGTGGCACCTTATCGAATGCCTAACTGGCCTGTAGTTCCCTGTTTTTTTTCTCCCTCCTTTCTTGAATAGTGGTGTTACATTTGCGACCTTCCAATCCGCTGGGACCATTCCAGAATCTAGAGAATTTTGGAAGATCAAAACCAATGCATCCACTATCTCTTCAGCCACCTCTTTTAGAACCCTAGGATGTAGGCCATCAGGTCCAGGGGATTTGTCGGCTTTTAGTCCCATTAGTTTCTCTAGTACTTTTTCTCTACTTATATTAATTACGTTAAGTTCCTCACCCTCATTAGACCCTTGGTTCCCCACCATTTTTGGTATGCTTTTTGTGTCTTCTACTGTGAAGACAGATCTAGAATATTTGTTTAACGTTTCTGCCATTTCCTTATTCCCCATAATAATTTCTCCTGTCTCAGCCTCTAAGGGACCGTTTACTTTTGCTACTCTTTTCCTTTTTACTCTTACAATCTGCTTTTATATTTGTTGCTAGTTTTCTCTCTCATTCTATTTTTTCCCTTTTTATCAATTTTTTGGTCAACCTTTGCTGGTTTCTGAAACTCTCCCAATCCTCAGACTTACTATTATTCTTTGCAACATTATAAGCTTCTTCTTTCAATCTAATGCTATCATTAACTTCTTTAGTTAGCCAGGGTTGGAGTTTTTGTTTCTCAGTGGAATGTATTTTTGTTGAGAATTATGAAATATTTCTTTAAATGCTAGCCACTGCTTATCTACCACCATACCTTTTAATCTATTTTTCCAATCTACCTTAGCCAACTCGCCCCTCATACCTATGTAATTGGCTTTATTTAAGTTTAAGACTCTAGTTTTGGGCTTAGGCAAGTCACTCTGAAAATTAATTTGAAATTCTATCTTATGATTACTCTGCCCCAGAGGATCCTTTACTATGAGATTGCTCATTAACCCTGTCTCATTACACAATACAAGATCTAAACATAGAAACATAGAAGATAGGAGCAGGAGTAGGCCATTCGGCCCCTCGAGCCTGATCCGCCATTCGATGAGATCATGGCTGATCATCCAAACTCAGTACCCTGTACCTGCCTTCTCCCCATATCCCTTGATACCTTTAGCTTTAAGAAATATATCTAACTCATTCTTGAATATATTTAATGACTTGGCCTCAACTACCTTCTGTGGTAGAGAATTCCACAGGTTCACCACTCTCTGGGTGAAGAAATTCTTCCTCATTTCTGTCCTAAATGGCTTACCCCTTATCCTTAGATTATGACCCTTGGTTCTGGACTCTCCGACCAGCGGGAACATTCTTCCTGCATCTAGTTTGTCCAGACCTGTCAGAATTTTATATGTTTCGATGAGATCCCCTCTCATTCTTCTATACTCCAGCGAGTATAAGCCCAATCGACCCAATCTCTCCTCATATGTCATTCCTGCCACCCCAGGTATCAGCCTTGTGAATCTTCGCTGAACTCCTTCCATGGCAAGAACATCCTTCCTCAGATAAGGCGACCAAAACTGCACACAGTACTCAAGGTATGGTGTCACCAAGGCCCTGTACAACTGCAGCAGGACATCCCTGTTCCTATATTCAAACCCTTTCGCTATGAAGGCCAACATACCATTTGCCTTCTTCACCGCCTGCTGCACCTGCATGCTTACCTTCAGCGACTGGTGCACAAGGACACCCAGGTCTCGTTGCACTTCCCCTTCTCCCAATCTATTGCCATTCAGATAATAGTCTGCCTTTCTGTTTTTGACACCAAAATGGATAACCTCGCATTTATCCACGTTATATTGCATCTGCCACGCTTCTGCCCACTCACCCAACCTGTCCAAATCATCCTGGAGTTTCTCCGTATCTTCCTCGCAGCACACACGCCCACCCAGCTTTGTGTCATCTGCAAACTTGGAGATATTACATTTAGTTCCCTTATCTAGATCATTAATGTATATTGTGAATAGCTGGGGTCCAAGGACCGACCCCTGCGGTACCCCACTAGTCACCGCCTGCCATTCGGAAAAAGATCCATTAATTCCTACTCTCTGCTTCCTGTCCGCCAACCAGTTCTCTATCCAAGTCAATACCTTGCCCCCAATCCCATATGCCTTAACTTCACACGCTAATCTCTTATGCGGGACCTTATCGAAAGCCTTTTGAAAGTCCAAATACACCACATCTACTGGTTCTCCCTTATCTATTTTCCCAGTTACATCCTCAAAAAATTCCAGTAGATTAGTCAAGCACGATTTACCTTTTGTAAATCCATGTTGACTTTGTCCGATCCTGTCACTGTTTTTCAAGTGCTCAGCTATTACATCCTTTATAATGGACTCTAGCATTTTCCCCACTACCGATGTCAGGCTTACCGGTCTGTAATTCCCCGCTTTCTCTCTACCACCCTTTTTGAATAGTGGGCTAACATTAGCTACCCTCCAATCCATGGGTACAGTTCCAGATTCCAGCGACTGTTGGAAGATGATCAGCAATGCATCTACTATTTCTAGGGCCACTTCCTTAAGTACCCGAGGATGTAGATTATCAGGCCCTGGGGATTTATCGGCCTTCAATTCCGTCAATTTCCCTAACACCATTTCCCTGCAAATACTGATTTCTTTCAGTTCCTCCCTTTCATCAGACCCTATGTTCTCCAACATCTCTGCGAGGTTATTTGTGTCCTCCTTTGTGAAGACAGAACCAAAATATGCATTTAATTGGTCTGCCATTTCTTTGTTCCTCATTATAACTTTCCCCGCTTCTGACTGCAAGGGACCTACACTTGATTTCACTAATCTTTTTCTCATCACATATCTATAAAAGCTCTTACAGTCAGTTTTTATGTTCCCTGCAAGCTTACTTTCATATTCTATTTTCCCCTTCTTAATTAATCCCTTTGTCCTCCTTTGTTGAAGCCTAAACTGCTCCCAATCCTCAGGGTTACCGCTTTTTCTGGCCAATTTATATGCCCTCTCATTGGATCTTATGCTATCCCTAATTTTCCTTGTTAGCCACGGTTGAGTCACCCTTTTTGTTTTATTCTTATGCCACACTGGGATGAACAAATTCTGTAGTTCATCCATGCAATCTTTGAATGTTTGCCATTGCCTATCCACCGTCAACCCTTTGAGTGACATTCCCCAATCAATCCTACCCAATTCGCGCCTCATACCATCGTAGTTTCCTTTATTTAAATTCAGGACCCTAGTCTCTGAGTCAACTACTTCACTCTCCATCCTAATGAAGAATTCTATCATATTATGATCACTCTGACCCAAGGGGCCTCGTACAACAAGATTGCTAATTAATCCTTTCTCGTTACATAATACCCAGTCTAAAATAGCCTGTTCCCTGATTGGTTCCATGACCTTTGTTGCAAGCTCCTACTATTTCTTGATTAATATTCTGTCCAATGGTATAGCTACTGTTAGCGGGCCTATATACTACTCCTACCAGCGTTTGCTGCTCCTTGTTATTCCTTATCTCCACCCATACTGATTCTACTTCCTGATCTTCTGAGCCAAGATCCTTTCTCGCTACTGTCCTTATGTCATCCTTTATTATCAGGGCTACTCCCCCTCCTTTTCCATTCTGCCTGTCTTTTTGAAACGTCAAGTACCCTGGAACATTTAGTTCCCAACCTTGGCCACCTTGCAACCATGTCTCTGTAATGGCAATTAGATCAAACCCATTTATTTCTATTTGTGCGACTAGTTCGTCTATCTTGTTACGAATGCTTCGTGCATTCAGATAAAGAGCCTTTTAATTCAAATTTTTTACCATTATTCCCTGCTTTGACCTTATTTACTGCTGCACTGCTGCCATTAAACTCTTTGTCCCTTCATGTCACACTATGCTTATTTTTACCCAAATCGCTACACTGCTCTATTGCCTTGACCGTTCTCTTTAGATTTCTCAATTTCCCCTCACCTGACCCCTCGCCCCCCTTTTTTTGGTTTAAAGCCCTATCTACAGCCCTAGTTATTCGATTCGCCAGGACGCTGGATCCAGCCAGTTTAAGTGGAGCCCGTCTCGACGGAACAGCTCCCTCTTTCTCCAGTACTGATGTCAGTGCCCCATGAATTGAAACCCCTTTTGCCCACACCACTCTTTGAGCCACGCATTTAACTCTCTGATCTGCTTGACCCTATGCCAATTTGCACGTGGCTCAGGTAGCAATCTAGAGATTATTACCCTTGTGGTTCTGTTTATTAATTTCGACCCTAGCTCCTCAAACTCCCTCAGCAGAACCTCATTCTTAGTTCTACCTATGTCGTTGGTTCCTACATGGACCACGACAACTGGATCCTCCCCCTCCCACTCCAAGTTCTTCCCGAGCCATGAGGAGATATCCTTAACCCTGGCACCGGGCAGGCAACACAGCCTTCGGGACTCTCTTTCGCAGCTGCAGAGAATAGTATCCATCCCCCTGACTATACTGTCCCCTACTACTACCACATTCTTTCCTTCTTCCCCCACTTGGATGGCCCCCTGTACCACAGTGCTGTGGTCAGTTTGCCCATCCTCCCTGCAGTCCTTTTCATCATCCATACAGGTAGAAAGTACCTTGTACCTGTTGGACAAGGTCCAGGGCTGAGGCTCCTCCATCACTTCATCCTGGGTCCCCATACCTTCCTGACTCGCAGTCGCACCCTCCTGTCCCTGACGAACTCTAAAGTACTACTTAACCTAAAAGGTGTGACTGCCTCCTGGAACAAAGTGTTCAGGTAACTCTCCCCCTCCCTGATGCATCGCAATGTCTGTAGCTTGTACTCCAGCTCAACAATTCGGAGACGAAGTTCCTCGAGTTGCAGACACTTACTGCAGATGTGGTTGCTCGGGATCGCGATGCTCTCCACAGACTCCCACATGCTGCAGTTATGACACACCACCTGCCCTGCCATCTCTAACCTTGTTTTGTTTATTAATTGATTAGTTAAAGATTTTATTCAATCGATATTTTAGGTTTATTGTTTAATTATTTTATTTAGTTTAAGTTATTAAGTTACAGTTTCTCAGCTCTTAATTTAACCCCCTTCCCTAACTTAGAGAGTTAAAAGAGCTGTAATACTCACCAACCAATCACCTACCTGCTCTCCTATGATGTCACTCTTTGTTTTTGAATTGGAGCCTCGCGCTGCCGCTGCTTTAATTCAGGTCCACTCTCTGATCGCTCTTTATCCTCTCGCCGCTGCCCCTGCTTTAATTCAGCTCCGCTCTCGGGCCGCTCTTTATCCCCTCGCTGCTGGATAAAGAGCAGCCCGAGAGCATCAGATTTGTCACAGCACAAAAAATTCCTTTGACATTGGTTTAGAATTCCAATAACCATCTACAGAAGGTTGAAAAAACATTTTTTCTGCCACTTGTGACTTGCAGTTAATTATAAATGTTCTGCCTGAGTCACAGTACGTTCTGGATATTGGAGTTCAACAGAAGCACTGTGAAAACTACAGCTCCCATAATGCATCTTTCACACTTGCAGAAATCTCCTGGTTCTTTCTACCTGACTTTTGCAGGATGCGGTTTGCCCGAGTGTACTGTGGGCACTTCAATTCCATGCCAGGATGAAAATAGCTCCCATAATGTATTTTTATTTCATGTGCGTAATTTTTCAACAGTAGCTGGAAATTCTAGCACCCAGTCCTAGGGTCCAAATAGAAGAGCAGGCCTATTTGGGGAAAATTTGTTGCTTTCTAACATTAATTAAATTTGGAGATATTCTCCTCCCCTCCGCACTATTGTGTAATTTTATGTGTTAATGTTACAGTTAATATTTTGGGTGCATAGTCGATGAGTTTTAATTATATAGATAATTTACTTCAATCTAGCTATACTAACCTGAATGCAGAAGAAAAATGTGGATAAAAGCAAAAAAAAAAATTCATGAACAGTTTTGTTTTTTTGTGTTTGCTGGTTAGTGAATGAAAGCTTATAATAATAAGAAATAATGATTTGGTTGCTTTGTTTTCTGCTGGTTACCCATTATCATTCGTACTTTACTACTTTTTGATTTATTGATGAGTTACAAAATATACAATTTAATGTAACCATTCACAATTTTGTTCTATGGATGTCTGATGCTTTGCAGGTGTAATGCACTGACATATGCCATTGAAAGGTGTGATGCAATGGGTGCATAGTAGTTGACTTTTAATTAAATAAATAATTTACTTCAGTCTAACTATCACAATTCAAGCCTCAATGTACTTTAGGCATTAATAACTGAGCTATCAAGGAGACATATTTTCTTGAAGGGAATAAGTTAAGAATTGGTTGTGCCTCTCACTTCCATTCTTATCCTTAGTAGTTCTATGGTATAACCATATGCTTGGGAATGAGGAGAATAAAATGCAGAAAACATAGTCAAGAAAAAACAAATGTGTAATGTTTTGGATGTGCTGTACTGCCCCAGAGCGAATGCCATTAACCCAACTGCAAAAACAAATGTGTATTAAAGGTCGAGAGGCTGTACAACTGGTTCAGTGAGCTTCACAGAAGTGTGTCTTCTGTATGGCAGTAAATTGAAGTTATGAAAGGTCTCAATTAGTAGCTGTATCTTATTCATTCAAAAGTACTTAATTTGTTAATCCAGTACTGCACCACTTGTAGTGCTACATAAGAATTCTTCCCATAAAGTTGTGGCCCCGGTATGAATTTATTCCTACAAACCAGACGATATTCTATATTAGGAAGGAATAAATCTTTAAATCTTCTCATTGTCCTCGTTTAGGTTACCAGTTACAGGTGAATAAGAACTTCTGAAAGTGCAAGGGATGGAAGATCAAAATCCCTGTTCATATTAGCCATTTTTAGATGACAAAAAAAAATTAATTAGAAACTATCCACGACTTCTCTTTGTTTGCTCTTGGCATTCATACTGCCCTCATCGTGACTCGTCG
Source organism: Squalus acanthias (assembly GCA_030390025.1). Taxonomy (NCBI): domain Eukaryota; kingdom Metazoa; phylum Chordata; class Chondrichthyes; order Squaliformes; family Squalidae; genus Squalus; species Squalus acanthias. The sequence goes on along the minus strand of CM059432.1, from coordinate 6,153,438 downwards.
TTGGCTTTCTCAGCAGTAATTCACTGCCTTAGTAAAGGATAATTGAATTTATGCCCTACATGATGATGTAAAACCTTACAAATACTTCTGTGTGCTTTTTGGTTGTGACTTCACAATCATGAAATATTGTAGGAACTTGAATTACATTAGAATTTGGCCCCATTATTGCCTGTAGTTTGAGTGGTAAAAAGAACCACTTACTGTTTTAATTGTGATAAATGTAATTTAACTATCTTAATGCTAACTGACTTAGGAGTGTGTGTATGTGTGTATTTATTTGTCTGTGGGGTTATGCTCTTGACACTAACTCTTACTACTTTAGAATTTAGAACTTTAGAAGTTGCATGGCTACAGGCCAAGCACGGGCAAGGAAACCTCCTGCTGATTACCACCGACTGCCCTCCCTCAGCTGATGAATCCGTACTCCTCCATGTTGACCACCACTTGGGATGAGCACTGAGAGTAGCAAGGGCACAGAATGTACTCTGGGTGGGGGACTTCAATGTTCATCACCAAGAGTGGCTCGGGAGCACCACTACTGATGGAACTGGCAGAGTCCTGAAGGACATAGCTGCCAGTCTGGGCCTGCGACAGGTGGTGAGAGAACCAACAAGAGGGAAAAACCTACTTGACCTCGTCCTCACCAATCTACCTGTCGCAGATGCATCTGTCCATGACAGTATTGGCAGCAGTGATCACCGCACAGTCATTGTGGAGATGAAGTCCTGTCTTCACACTGAGGACACCCTCCATCGTGTTGTGTGGCACTACCACCGTGCTAAATGGGATAGATTTAGAACAGATCTAGCAGCTCAAAACTGGGCATCCATGAGGCGCCGTGGGCCATCAGCAGCAGCAGAATTGTATTCCACCGCAATCTATAACCTCATGGCCCAGCATATCCCTCACTACCATTACCATCAAGCCAGGAGATCAACCCTGGTTCAATAAGGAGTGTGGAAGCGCATACCAGGAGCAGCACCAGGCGTAATTAAAACTGAGGTGCCAACCTGGGGAAACTGCAACACAGGACGACATGCATGCTAAAAAGTGGAAGCAGCATGCTATAGACAGGGCTAAGTGATCCCACAATCAAGGGATCAGATCAAAGCTCTGCAGTCCTGCCACATCCAGTCGTGAATGGTGGTGGGCCATTAAAAAACTAACGGGAGGAGGAGGCTCCATGAATACCCCCATCCTCAATGATGGTGGAGCCCAGCACGTGAGTGCAAAAGACAAGGCTGAAGCGTTTGCAACCATCTTCAGCCAGATGTGCCGAGTGGATGATCCATATCGGCCTCCTCCTGAGGTCCCCACCATCCATTTTCAAATGTTTGTATTTTGTTGACTCATTGATTTGTTATTTTTTTGGCTGCATACTAATGAAACATTTTCTGCAATAATAGCACTATTCTTTTTGTAGCTGACGCTGTCTTTTAGAAGTTAGGATGGAGGGAACGTCAATGTTTATAGTGGGTTCCTCAGAATGCCAATATTTGCACAATGTTCCTGACATAGAAAAGTTTGAAAACCACAGATTTATGCAAGTCCTTATTGGATGAGATCTTCATTGTAATACACAATCAACCTTGTAAAGGCTGCCTGGCCTAATGACATCCACCAAAACGGAATTGTGGGTCCTTGAATTGTGGGTCCTTGATATAATGTCTGTTTTGTTTTACAGAAATCTATTAGGAAAACAAACTCAATACTGTAGTGCTGGTCATCTGTAAGTTTACTATACAGTTTATATTACAAATAATAGCTAACAATGAATTTCAATTTTCCTTCTGGTTATGCTGAAGTCATAAACCACTTCAGTTGAATTACAGCTTTATTGTTCATTGTTGGCCATCTGTTAGCCTGTGTAAATGCATATAGTGTTAGCATTAAACACCAACTTCACTTTACTGGGGAACTGTAATGCAGTGGTATTGGACTAGACGAGCAACCCAGTCTAACGAGTAAAAATCCGTGGAAGTCATGAAATTGAATTCAATAAATCTTGTAATTTGTGGGCCGGTGCCAGGAAAGAAAAATGCCCATGAAATCTGCCAGAGTTTGCAAAAATCTAACTGGTTTACTGATGTCCTCCAGGGAAGGGAGCTTGCCACCCCTATATGGACTTGTCTCCAGGTGAAAGAAAGAAACGAAAGACTTGCATTTATATAGCGCCTTTCACGACCACCTGACCTCCCAAAGCGCTTTACAGCCAATGAAGTACTTTTGAAGTGTAGTCACTGTTGTAATGTAGGAAACGCGGCAGCCAATTTGCACACAGCAAGCTCCCACAAACAGCAATGTGATAATGACCAGATAATCTGTTTTAGTGATGTTGATTGAGGGATAAATATTGGCCAGGACACCGGGGAGAACTTCCCTGCTCTTCTTTGTTTTATTAATGAATAAGTTGCATCAAAAAATTTGCAAGAAATGGACTTGCATGCTAGATTTTGCAATGATTGGATCTTGAACTTGCCTGACCTAAAAGGTTACTCGAAGTTCGGTTGAGATATGAATATGATTACACTTTACCCATTTTATTGGATTAATTCTTTTGTATTGCTGAGGACCTATTGTACTGGGGGAGGCTCTATCTAATGTTATACTCTGTGATCTACGGTGCAGTATATTATTGGGACTGGAGCTTAATATAACTGGTCATTGTGGACGAGATGTCTGAACACTGATTTACTTTGACTTATTTGTTAAGTTTTTACTGAGCAAGTACATGTGAATGCAGTTATACTGCTGAGTGCACATATCGAACAGTCTGTAAATGGCAATGCCTATTCAATAGACTCAAGTTGAGCTTCACTATTTGAGATCTGTACTTTTTTACAAGTCCACAGCAGTTCAATGGACTCTTAAAATGTGATTTTGCATTGAGCTGCAGTTATACTGCATCTGGTGTGACCTGTAGGTTTTGAGACTCCCTGTTCAGGCGGTTTTACGTTTCTTGCTTTTGTATGCTCAGGAGGCCAATTGCTTACCTGACTGAGTTATTTTGACAGTTTGCATCAATGTGAGTTAGCTATAACTATATCCTAAAAGTTTAATAAAATACAAAAAGGAACTTTTTTTTGCTCATATAAAATAGTTATTTTGATAAGAATTTGTGGTAGTTCAGTTCCTTCCAACTCAATTTGATATACAAGAGTATTCTTGGAACTCTTGACAGCATAATTCATTCTTGTCCCATGAAAATATAATTTGTATAACCGTCTGAACACTGATCCCACTGGATCAGAAACCGCTGTCCAACAGCCAATTTTCTATTCCTGTCCTTCCCATTTATCTCTGTTCATTCATAATCAATTATTTGTCCTTCCATCTGTTTCTCTTTCAAGGTTTAAAATGTCTGTTTTTGTTTAATGTTGTATTTCAACAAATTTATCCCTTTCTTGGCTCTTGCTCTACCATATCCTCTTTTTTTTCCCTATGCCCTGCTCCACTCTCTTCAATTTCATAGTTTTTTCCTCCTTGAGTCTTCCTGCAAGATGTCGCTTCATGAGTTAGAAAGAAAGAACTTCCATTTATAGAGCGTCTTTCATGATCACTGGACATCCCAAAATGCTTGACAGCCAATTAAGTGCTTTTGAAGTGTAGTCACTGTTGTAATATGTAGGAAACGCGGCAGCCAATTTGCGCACAGCAAGCTCCCACAAACAGCAGATAATCTGTTTTTCAGTGATGTTGGTTGAGGGATAAATATTGGCTAGGACACCAGGGAGAACTCCCCTGCTCTTCTTCGAAATAGTGCCATGGGATGTTCTATGTCCTCATATGATAGGTTTAACATCTCATCTGAAAGACGGTACCTCCCAGCAGTGCAACACTCCCTCCGCACTGCACTGAAATATCAGCCTGGATTATGTGTTCAAGTCTCTGGAGTGGGACTTGAACCCACAACCTTCTGATTCAGAGGCCACTCAGCCACAGCGGACACCATACAATTAATGACATGGTATGAAATAAAGCAAAAAAATAATTAAGCATTTCCATTGTTTTATACTAGGCCAATTTCAATGTGTTTTTGGTAAATGGATCCAAATGTGTGACACAGAGGTTGGAAAGAGAAAGTAATAATTTTTAACATTCGAATGTCTCATGTTATTTAATTATCCCTTTGGTATCAAGTTACATGTGAGAAGATAAGTCATTTTTTTTTCTCCTGGCGAGATTAGTGTTCAGAAACTAAGAAGTCCTGTAAAATGTCACGGGACAAACCATCTGTTGATTTTTCTTTAATTAATGAAGTGATTTCAGTAAATTGTTTCAGTAGAATCGGTGAGAAAATTTTAACCACTTTGTTTTCTTTTCCACTCTGCAATTCTTAAGGAGAGACGGAAGGGATACTAATCATGTAAGCAGTGCTTCGAAGCAGATGTGACGCTTCTTCACAATTTATGTTCTGGCAGATCAATAGTTTAGTAAAGATTTAGCAGTTCTGCTTTTGTGTGTGTTTTTTTTTAAAAGGCCAACATTGCAGTGATTATCACAACTTTTTTTTTCTATGGTGCATTTGTTCCATAGCAACATAGAGCCATTCGATGATATCATGACTGATCTATACCTGATCTATACCTCCATTATCTTCTGATGAAAGGTCATCGACTTGAAACGTTAACTCTTTCTTTCTCCACAGATGCTGCCTGCCCTGCTGAGTATTTCCAGCATTTTTTGTTTTATTTCAGATTTCCAGCATCTGCAGTATTTTGCTTTTGTTTTCCTCAATTATCTTTACCCAGCTTTGATCCATATCCCTTAATATCCTTATAGCTCAGAGGTGTCATTATTGCTTCTGAGTCAGAAAGTTGTGGGTTTAAAGTCCTCTCCAGGGGTGAGACCACATCTGGAGTATTGTGTACAGATTTGGTCTCCTTACCTCAGGAAGGATATACTTGCCTTCGAGCGACACGGTGGCATAGTGGTTAGCACTGTTGCCTCACAGTGCCAGGGACCCAGATTCGAATCCGGCCTCGGGTGACTGTCTGTGTGGAGTTTGCACATTCTCCCCGTGTCTGCGTGGGTTTCCTCCGGGTGCTCCGGTTTCCTCCCACAGTCCAAAGATGTGCGGGTTAGGTTGATTTGGCTATGATAAATTGACCCTTAGTGTTAGGGGGATTAACTACGTGGGGTTACGGGGATAGGGTGGGATATGTGTTGGTGCAGGCTCGATGGGCCGAAATGGCCTCTATCTGCATTGTGGGGATTCTGTGGTTCTGTGATTGCAACGAAAATCCTGATTCTTGGGATGGGGCGATTGAGGCCTATATTTTTTTTTACATTCGTTCATGGGATGTGGGCGTTGCTGGCAAGGCCAGCATTTATTGTCTATCCCTAGTTGCCCTTGAGAAGGTGGTGGTGAGCCGCCTTCTTGAACTGCTGCAGTCCGTGTGGTGAAGGTACTCCCACAGTGCTATTAGGGAGGGAGATCCAGGATTTTGACCCAGCGACGATGAAGGAACGGCAATATATTTCCAAGTCAGGATGGTGTGCGACTTGGAGGGGAACTTGGAGGTGGTGGTGTTCCTATGCGCCTGCTGCCCTTGTCCTTCTAGGTGGTAGAGGTCGCGGGTTTGGGAGGTGCTGCCGAAGAAGCCTTGGTGAGTTGCTGTGGTGCATCTTGTAGATGGTACACACGGCAGCCATGGTATGCCGGTGGTGGAGGGAGTGAATGATTAAGGTAGTGGATGGGGTGCCAATCAAGCGGGCTGCTTTGTCTTGGATGGTGTTGAGCTTCTTGAGTGTTGTTGGAGCTGCACTCATCCAGGCAAGTGGAGAGTATTCATCACACTCCTGACTTGTGCCTTGTCGATGGTGAAAAGGCTTTGGGGAGTCAGGAGGTGAGAAACTCGCCGCAGAATACCCAGCCTTTGACCTGCTCTTGTTGCCACAGTATTTATGTGGCTGGTCCAGTTAAGTTTCTGGTCAATAGTGACTCCCAGGATATTGATGGTGGGGGAATTGGCGATGGTAATGCCGTTAAATGTCATGGGGCGGTGGTTAGACGCTCGCTTGTTGGAGATAGTCATTGCCTGGCACTTGTGTGGCGCGAATGTTACCTGCCGCTTATCAGCCCAAGCCTGAATGTCGTTCAGGTCTTGCTATATGCGTGCATGGACTGCTTCATTATCTGAGGAGTTGCGATTGGCACTGAACACTGTGTAGTCATCAGCGAACATCCCCATTTCTGACCTTATGATGGAGGGGGAAGGTCATTGATGAAGCAGCTGAAGATGGTTGGGCTGAGGACACTGCCCTGAGGAACTCCTTCAGAGATGTCCTGGGGCTGTGATGATTTGACCTCCAACCACCACAACCATCTTCCTTTGTGCTAGGTATGACTTCAGCCGGTGGAGAGTTTTCCCCCCGATTCCCATTGACTTCAGATTTACTAGGGCTCCTTGATGCCACACTCGGTCAAATGCTGCCTTGATGTCAAAGGCTGTCACTCTCACCTCACCTTTGGAATTCAGCTCTTTTGGCCATGTTTGGACCAAGGCTGTAATGAAGTCTGGAGCCGAGTGGTCCCGGCGGAACCCAAACTGGGCATCAGTGAGCAGGTTATTGGTGAATAAGTGCTGCTTGACAGCACTGTCGACTACACGTCCATCACTTTGCTGATGATTGAGTAGACTGATGGGGCGGTAATTGGCTGGATTGGATTTGTCCTGCTTTTTGTGGACAGGACATACCTGGACAGTTTTCCAGAATGTCAGATAGCTGCCAGTGTTGTAGCTGTACTGGAACAGCTTGGTTGGAGGCGCGGCTAGTTCTGAAGCACAAGTTTTCAGCACGACAGCCGGGATGTTGTTGGGGCCACAGCCTTTGTCTTATCAAGAAACGGCTGAGCACACTAGATATCACATGGAGTGAATCGAATTGGCTGAAGACTGGCTTCTGTGGTGGTGGAGACCTCAGGAGGGGCCTGATATGGATCATCCAGTCGGCACTTACGGCTGAAGATGGTTGCAAACACTTCAGCTTTGTCTTTTGCACTCATGTGCTGGGCTCCACCATCATTGAGGATGGGGTTATTCATGGAGCCTCTTCCTCCCATTAGTTGTTTAATGGTCCACCACCATTCACGACTGGATGTGGCAGAACTGCAGAGCTTTGATCTGACCCGTTGATTGTGGGATTGCTTAGCCCTGTCTATAGCATGCTGCTTCTGCTTTTTAGCATGCATGTAGTCCAGTGTTGCAGCTTCCCCAGGTTGGCACCGCATTTTTAGGTACGCCTGGTGCTGCTCCTGGCATGCTCTTCTACACTCCTTATTGAACCAGGGTTGGTCCCCTGGCTTGATGGTAATGGTAGAGTGAGGGATATGCTGGGCCATGAGGTTACAGATTATGGTAGAATACAATTCTGCTGCTGCTGATGGCCCACAGCACCTCATGGATGCTCAGTTTTGTGCTTCTAGATCTGTTCTGAATCTATCCCATTTAGCACAGTGGTAGTGCCACACAACATGATGGAGTGTGTCCTCAGTGTGAAGATGGGACTTCGTCTCCACGATGACTGTGCGCTGGTCACTGCTACCAATGCTGTCATGGACAGATGCATCTGCGACAGGTAGATTGGTGAGGACGAGGTCAAGTAGGTTTTTCATCGTGTTGTTTCTCTCACCACCTGTCGCAGGCCCAGACTGGCAGCTATGTCATTCAGGACTCTGCCAGCTCGGTCAGTAGTGGTGCTACATTGAAGTCCCCCACCCAGAGTACCTTCTGTGCCCTTGTTACTCTCAGTGCTTCTTCCAAGTGGTGGTCAACATGGAGGAGTACTGATTCATCAGCTGAGGGAGGGCGGTAGGTGGTAATCAGCAGAATGTTTCCTTGCTCATGCTTGACCTGAAGCCATGAGACTTCATGGGATCTGGAATCAATGTTGATAACTCCCAGGGCCACTCCTTCCTGACTGTATGCCACTGTGCCGCCACCCCTGGTGGGTCTGTCCTGCCGGTGATGGTGATGGAGGAGTTTGGAACATTGGCTGAAAGGTATGATTCTGTGAGTATGACTATGTCAGGCTGTTGCTTGACTAGTCTGTGGGACAGCTCTCCCAATTTTGGCACAAGTCCCCAGATGTTGGTGAGGAGGACTTTGCAGGGTCGACTGGGCTGGGTGTGCCGTTGTCGTGTCCATAGCCGAGGTCGATGCCGGGTGGTCCATCCAGTTTTCTTCTTGTTTTTCGTAGCGTTTTATTACAACTGAGTGGCTTGCTAGGCCATTTCAGAGGGCAGTTAAGAGTCAAACCACATTGCTGTGGGTCTGGAGTCACATATAGGCTAGACCGGGTAAGGACGGCAGATTTCCTTCCCTAAAGGACATTAGTGAACCAGATATGACAATCCGATAGTTTCATGGTCACCATCACTGATACGAGCTTTTTATTCCAGATTTATTTAATTAATTGAATTTAAATTCCCCAGCTGCCGTGGTGGGATTTGAACTCGTGTCTTCAGATCATTAGTCCAGGCCTCTGGATTACTAGTCCAGTAACATAACCACTATGCTACCGTTCCCTAGAATTTAGAAGAATGAGAGGTGATCTCATTGAAACATACAAAATTCTTACGGGGCTTGACAGGGTAGATGATGGGAGGATGTTTCCCCTGGCTGGAGGGTCTAGAACCAGAGGTCACAGTTTCAGAATAAGGGATTGGCCATTTAGGACTGAGATGGGAAAAAATTTCTTCACTCAAAGGGTTGTGAATCTTCAGAATTCTCTACCCCAGAGGGCTGTGGAGGCCCAGTTGTTGAGTATATTTAAGACCGAGATCGATAGATTTTTGGATATTAAGTGAATCAAGGGATATGGGAATAGTGCGGGAAAGTGGAGTTGATGTAGAAGATCAGCCATGATCTTATTGAATTGCGGAGCAGGCTCAAAGGACCAAATGGTCTACTGTTCCCATTTCTTATATTCCAGGATTTGAGCGTATAATCCAAGCTGACACTTTAATGCTTTTATTGAGGGAGTGCTGCATTCTGAGGAGCCCTTTTCAGATGAGACATCAATACAAGGCCCCATCTACCTGTTTAGATCCCTTGGTGCTATTCGAAGGGTAGGGAGTTCTACAGGTGACCTGGGCAACGTTTATCCTTCAACCAACAGCGCCAGAACAGACTAACGGATCATTCACTGAGGGACTTTCCTGTGTGCAAATTACCTGCCTACAAAATAACAATGACTACACTTTAAAAGTGATTAATTGGTTGTGAAGTGCTTTGAAAGGTCCTGAGGATGTGAAGGGCACTATGCAAATATAAGTGTTTCTGCAACTTTGTTACATAATTGACAGTGATTTGTACAGGTTCAGTTAGTCACAAGTTCTATTAATTTATACAGATTGGAGTAAATTTACTTGACATTCCAAGAGAAAACTATGCTTGGTTGCATAGCTACAGGTCTTAAATTATTTGGAGTTTTAATGTATGTTGTTTGAAAATCAGTGAATTTTCGAGAAAAAAAAGGTACTTTTTAAATGTAACTATTTACAATCGAGTTTCTGCATGCACATTTTGTCTACAAAAGCTGATTTCCAGTTGTCATGTTTTTGTCATGATTTTGTATCAGCTTTCCCATTTTAATCTCAGTGTCCACCAATGTTCCCTCTAATTTTTTTTCCGTGCGCGGTCCCTTTAACTGGCTACGTGGTCCAGTCAAATTTTCGCACATGCGTGGTTTCTTCCATGTCAAAGCCGGTGAGCGGCCTGCGTGGGACCTCTTGACCGTGGCCACGCAGCTTAGTGGGAACGTTGATGTCCATGTTTATAATGGAAACTCCGAGTAAACTTGTCACACTGAAATTACACTCATCAATGGTGGTGAGGTAGCTCCTCACTCTGTACTGCAGAGAAATTCCAATGTACCAATAAGCTCTATTTCTCAAATTGCTGTCAGTTTTGCTATTTAATTATAGATAATATAAAATAAAATCTCACGATAACATATGCTTCTTGTCTGCACAACTTTGCCATTTTTTTCCATTATAAATTCCCATGTCCACATTTCGAATGCATCAGCACTCTGGTTGTGCAGCCTGGCCACTGGGTGGTTCCCACAAATTGCTCAAAATACTTTCTGAATTTTTTTTATCTGCCTTGATTTCCTCCGTAACAGAAATTTCTAATGTCCACAATAAAGGTTTAACAATTTTTTTTTAATTCACAGTAACATGATTATATTTATCCATTGAATTGTGTTTTAAAAAAAATCTTTTAATACTTTCATTGAAGTTTTTACGCAAAGGCTCTAGCCTTTTTGTCGAGCTGTGTCTGAGGTGAGTTTGGATTGTGCAGTCTGGGCATGTGCAGTCTACCTCATTTCCCCCAGATGCATCAGTACCATTCAGTCAGCTGTGCATATAGAGATTCACTATGAAGATAACAGTGATGGGAGGCTTGGCAACCAGTGAAACTGACCTTTATTTTCATTCAAACATAAACATTAGGAAAGAATTTAAACCAGTGGTGAAAGAAAGAGATCTGGGTGTTTTAGTGCCGCAATCTTTAAAGTTTCATGACCAATGCCGTGAAACTATGCCAAAAGCGAATAGGGTGTATTTACAGGATATTTCACTATAAAATAAAGCATACCATGTTGTCCTTGTACAAGACCTTGATTAGACCTCAGTTAGAATGCTGTGTCCAGTTTTGATCTCCTTACATGGTGGGTGATATTGAGGCTTTGGAAAGGGTGGAGGCAAGGGCCACAAGATTAATTCCCAGTTTAAAGCATTTTGGTTATCCAGCTAGGCTCAAAGAGCTGGGTCTCTATACTTTAGAGAAGTGTAGACTTGTGGATGATTTGATTGAGGTTTATAAGATAATGAAGGGACTAGATTTTGTTTGTGCAGACCAACTGAATAGGGAGGACCAGTTGTCACTTTTAAAAGTTATGCAACGGCAGAAGTAGGTTAGATGTTAGGTTCTTTTCCAGAGAATAGTGGACCTCTGGAACAGGTTGGCAGCTCGTGTGGTGAACGCTGATTCGCTGAATTCCTTCAAGCGAGAGCTGGATCTGTTTCTGGCTGGGGCGGAGATGACCTCATATAAGACATTGGTATCCTTTAATGTTAATTAGGGCCAGGGTGGTCTCCTGGACTAGTTTTAATTGCCTAAGGGGGTTGAGAGGATTTTTCCAGATTTGTTTCTCCCTAATTGGCCTGGATCTTTTTTTTTGCCCCCCCTCTTTTCAAGGAGATTACATGGCTCCGGGTAGGGTGGCATGTGTACGTATTGTGATGCATTATTCATCACAAGTGTATGGGACAGGCTGGATGGACCAGTAGTTCTTTTCCTGTTCGTTGTTTTTCATATGTTCGTAAGAATGGCAAGAGGAAATGTGATGGAATTGTTCACAATTGTGAAGTTTTGATGAGGTGGATCAGGAAAAGGTATTTCCAATGGTCAGTGAGTTGGTAACTAGAGGGCATAAATTAACATTGTCACTGGAAGATCAAAAGGAGAGAGATTAGGAGAATTTTTTTTTTCTACACCAAGGGTTGTTACATGAAGGAATGCCTTAGCAGAAACAGTGGTGCAAGCAAAATCCAAAATGGCTTTTAAAAGGCAAGTGGATGGATAAATATTTGCGAAAGACAATTGAAAATGGTATATGGGAGAAGGGCCGGGGGTTGGGACACATTGAATAGCTCTTTCAGAGAGCCAGCACAGGCACAATGGGCCAAATTGCTCCCCCCCTGTGCAGTAAATTTTTAAGATTCTATAATTGAAAACTTTTCTAAACTTCGAGAACTAAATGGGATGTAGTGTAACTGGGACAAAATAGTAAACATTGGTGTGACCAAATCATCTTTTATAAACAGAATTTTTTTGTGAGGAAGGATTTTTGATGAATGAAATAAAATTGAACGCATAGCAGCAAAATTCAATATATGTTAATTACTCAATACTGTGAATTATTATTACATCATATATTTTATTAAAATCTCAAACTAGCGCTCTTGGTTTATAAATTCCTCCCTAATCTGCTGGAATTTTCTGTGGAGGTGAATAAACAAGTGGATGAAAAATTGTCTGTCAGTATAATTGGCTTCAAATTTTGGAAGGTATTTGATCAAGTTCCACTGCTGAGACTTTTTAAAAGAATGGAGGCTCATGGAGCTCATGGTAAATTAGCTGGCTTTGTTGAAAATTGACTTGGCAGTTGGTAGCAGAAAGTGATGACGAATGGAAAAAGAACTGCATTGAGGGAGGGAGAGTGCAGGGATTATGATGTGCAGATTATGTCCTTGCATGTCAGATACCTTGCGGATGAGAAAATCTTGTGTGAAGTTATTGACTACTCTTCAGAAACACAAAGTCGATTTTTATTTTGTATTTTGAAGCATATTTGCTGCGGACGTTGGGGAGTAACTGGCTATATAAGGTCGACGTACAGAAGATGTTTCCACTTGCGGGGGGAGACCAGAACGAGGGGCCATAAATATAAAATAACCCAATATAATAAATCCAATAGGGAATTCAGGAGAAACGTTTTTATCCAGAGGGTGGTTAGAATGTGGAACTCGTCATCACAAGGACGGCTGAGGCAACTAGCATTGATGTATTTAAGGGGAAGCTAGATAAACACATGAGGGAGAAAGGAATAGACGGATATGTTGATGGAGTTAGATGAAGAAGGGTTGGGAAGAGGCTCATGTGGAGCATAAACGCTGGCTATACCTGTTGGACTGAATGGCCTGTTTCTGTGCTGTAAATAATATGTAATATCTATTTCTGGTTGTGGGGTTATAACCATGTCTTGGAGGAAGGAGAAACATTGTTTTCTCAGCAATTCACTGATTTCGGTAGAGTTAATTCTACATGGTGTATGGAAGGAACAGACTCAATAAGCTGAATGCCTTTTCTTGTTCCATGCTTTCTTACGTTCTTCAATTCCTTCTTTTCTTTAATTTAGCAAGTTGAAAAAACTGAGTGAAGACAGCCTCACGAAGCAGCCTGAAGAGGTTTTCGATGTATTGGAAAAGCTTGGTGAAGGGTAAGTGGCATAGCTGTTGAGATATCTTTTTACCATATAGTATCTACTAGATCGTTGACTGGCTAACATACTGAAACTGGTGGAAACTGGAGTCGTTGCACTGCTTTGAAGCACCTTCGTTTGAATATATAGTCCCGGATTGCATGTTGCCAAAATTTCTGTACGGAGCTTGCCGACGGGAACTTGCACCCAAATTTCCTGTGGAGCTCATTTGCCTACACTGGAATACGTAAAACAAGTGCAAACTCAGCGGTATTAATTTGCAATTTAATTTCTGAAGCTGGAGCTAATTGGCTGGAGAGGGGCTTAGATTAATAGTTGTTTTCGTCATTTCGTAAGGTTGATCAAAATGATACCCCTGTATGCTCATATTTTTACTTCATTAAATGTTTCTTTAAATAATCAGACTTACTGATCAATTAAACTTTGTTCTTCATGTATGTTAGTCCTTAATAAGTGTAATTAATTTAGTAATCCCAAATATGAATTTTCAGAAAACCAGATTTGAATATTAGCTATAACTAGCAGAGAAGGAGTGAATTGAGCTGAAACTTTAATAGTTCCCTTAGAGAAAAATAAAAAATGCAATCATTTCAAAATGAGTTTGTGCTGTGCCAGTAATATATCACTGTGTGCCTGTAACCTTATCACAAGCTGAATCCCTCATGCCAGCTGTGCAGATGTGGGGAGCTGGTGAGTGGACATTGGGTGTTTTGTAAAGAGAAAACTGGAGGGATAGTCACCCAGCACTGCTCTTGGATATGTCCTTGTGTTATCGGTGAAGGCCAGAAAGCAGAGCCACCTTCCCTTCCTTTTAGCTGGGGATTGTGTGGTGCCAGGTTACACCAGAAACAGGAATGGGAGAAAGTATTATCTGAGAGTGGGGGGAAAAAGAGTGAGGAGAATAGTTATTGTCAAGAAATAAAGTTTTATATAATTTCCAGAGGAATAGAATACAAAAGCCGGGAGATAATGTTAAATTTATGTAGAACCTTGGTTAGACTACGCTTAGGTTACATTGTACAGTTCTGGTCTCCACGCGACAAGAAAGATATTGAAGTACTGGAGAAAGTGCAGGAAAGATTTACAAAGATGTTACCAGATGTTATCAGGAAAGATTGAGCAGGCTGGGGCTCTTTCCTATGGAAAAGAGACGAAGAGAAGACCTGATTGAGGTCTTTAAAATTATGAAGGGGTTTGATTAGCTGGACTTGGCGAAACTGTTTTCACTTCCAGAACAAGGGTGCATAAATATAAGACAGCCACTAACAGATCAAATAAATAATTTAGGAGGAATTTCTTTCCACAGAGTGGCGTGAATGTGGGACTCGCTGCCACATGGAGTGGTTGAAGCAGAGAGCATTGATATACTTAATGGGGGGGGTGGTGGTGCTTGACGCATACAAGAGGGAGAAGAGAATAGAGGGATATGGGGCAAGGTGGTGAGAGGTAATTAGAGTGGGAGGAGGCTCGTGTGGAGTGTGAGCACCGCCATAGACCAGTTGGGCTGAATGGCCTGTTTCTGTACTGTAGATTCCATGTGATTACCTGGCTGGAGAAACTAAATCCCATGTTGTTAGCATAGGAAATGAAGTATGAATCTCATATAAACCCTTTAGTACCCTTGGAAACATCTTGCACACACATGAGGCCAGCTTCGACATGTATGCTGATTGAAACCCAGCTCCACCTCTCCATCATCTCTCTTGACCCATCCACTGCTTCAATGTGGACTATCAGACTGATTGTTTGACCTCCAGGCTTGGACTAGCCATAATTTCCTTCAACTGAATGTTGTGAAGATGATAGATTCGGTCTTCACAGTGGCGTAATTAAAAATAAATAGATGCTGAGCCAAAGGAGGAAGTATTAGGAGGGCTAACTTAAAAACTTGGAGTGGGTTTTAAGGAGGGCTTTAAAGGAGGTGAGGGAAGCGAAGAGGTTGAGGGGTTTAGGGAGGGAAAAACTCTGTACCCTTGCCACTGACTATTCCCTTCGCAGCCACTGTCTGGGGCTGAAATAGCCTGTTGGCAACCTTGGCATTTTGTTTGACCCTGAGCTGCGCTTTCAACCCCATATTCTCTCAATCATATAGACAGCTTGCTTCCCTTACCTCATCTGTTGCTGAAGGTCTTATCTATGCCTTTATCACTTCCATACTTGATTAGTTCAATTTTCTCATGATCAGCCTCCCATCCTCAATATACATCAGCTCATCCAATACTTTGCTGCTGCATCCTTCCTGCTCGCCCATCACCCGTCCTCACTGACCAGCATTGGCACCCACTCCCCCAGTGCCTCGTACTTGTATTTAAATCCCTCCATGGCCTCACTCATGTCTATCTCTAATCTTCTCCAGTGCTGCAACTCCCCATTAGCATTGGAACTCTGTTCTTCTGACTCCAGCCTCTTGTGCATTCTCAATTTCCCTCATACTTTTGTGCCTCAGCCACCTAGGCTCAGTGCTCTAGAATTCCATTCCTTATCCCCTCCACCTCTCCGTCTCTCTCTCCTCTTTAAGATGCTGCTTAAAATCTACCTCTTTTAGTTACCCTTGCTAATCTCTCCTCTTTTGGCTCAGCGTCTGCTTTTCCTTACACCTCTGTGACGTGCTCGTTTTTCTACATTAAAGGTGCAATATAAATGCAAGTTGTTCTTGTAGCAGGTCAGCTGGAATAATTCAAATTAATTTTATAACATTTTAAATAAATAATGTGCAATATAGTAGCTTAATAATTTACTTTCATACAATCACATTTATGTTTTGAGTTTTGCTGTAATCCTCTATCACTTTGACAAATGGTAAATTGTTTGATAGAAGAGGGCTAGTTGAGATACATGGCAGTCTTTCGCAGTGAATGGAATTTACCCATTATAATTAGGAGATGCACTTAGCTAATACAGTATTTAAATGTTTGCTTTAAAATATTAACTTGTTTGGAATGTATTTGAAAAACATCTTTTTTTCTTTTTCCAGATCTTATGGCAGTGTTTTTAAAGCAATCCATAAAGAATCTGGCCAAGTGGTTGCCATAAAGCAAGTGCCAGTGGAGTCTGACCTACAGGAAATTATTAAGGAAATTTCAATAATGCAACAATGTGATAGGTATGAGCAGTGGAATGTGGCAATTTCACTTAACAGCATAGTGCATTTACAGATGTTCAACCTCAAGTGTTATAATTTAGTAAGCATGTAAAACCAGAATGTTTCAATGAACTGTACTGCTGTCATACTATTTTTGGATCAAGCCCACTGCATAGAAGTAGAAGAGTTGCAACATGGGTTCAGAATATCTGTCCACGATCTCTTGCTGTTCTTCTTAGTCGTGCTTCTCTTTCACAGATGCCTTTGAGATTGGCATTTTGAACAATTATTTTTTTCGTGGCTTTTTTTTTTAGTACACTTCTTTGGGATTGCAATTAAGAGCTGTTCCACCATTAGCCAATTTTAATGATGAACTGCTGACTCTGGCTATCAAAGAATGCGTTAATCCCGTAGCTACCGGTCTGAGAATCTGTTCCGGACAGGCAGTACCTTGTTTATGCTGCCTGGTGCTGAATTAAATTCTTATGGCTTTTCACATGCCTGCTTCTAGGCACTGAGCTCCACCCATTGTTAAATTTTAAATCGTTTGAGAGTCTCAAAGCATTTCAAACAATTTTTGTGTAAGTTTCGGAAGTGCTCAGGTGACTCAGTTTGATGCTAGACTTGTTCTCCATATGGTTTTATATCCAGGTTGTATACAACAGATTTGCTTGAGGGTTGGGACAGAGGGCTCCTATTGCTGTTTCTTCGGAGTTGGTTTGGGACTGTAATCTGGCAGCAGAGGTGGAGAATGTATTCGCTTTAGGAGTGAAGAAAGAGCTTAACCCGAACAAGAGAGAACGGGCTTCCACTCCAGAAATGTCTTTGTCTCCAAAAGATGGAGGTACTCTGGCCAATAGAAGAACTTGGGTTCATAAACCGATTCCTAAAATAGGAAAAATTCAAGATGGTCACATTGTCGCAGATCATTGAGGTAGTACGCCCAGGCATAGGTGGAATCATTGACAAAATGCTGGGGAGGTGGTCTGCTAACGTTAATGCTCCAAACACATACCTTGGCTCAAAGTTTCTTCAAATTGAGAGTAATTTTTGACAATAAATTTGAACAATTAGGCTGTTCAAAAGCTGGCAGCTGCTGGAACAGGTAGGAGCTTCGTTGTCATGTTTAAATGATGTGGGAAAATTCTGCTGACTCTGGCTTCTTAGTCTGCTCTTAATTACATGTCTAAAGCAACTGGAATCAGTGCCCACTATAACTGGTCGATTAGGCAGCGCATCTAAAGGGCCAGAAAGAAGATTCTTCTTTCAACTTTTTCTGTTTCTGATCTGATTTTATTAATTTTCTTTTTCCTGGTGTTTGGGTTGTCTTGAATCTTTGTGCCAATAGTTTAAACTTTTTTCTACACCACTATTGCCATCAATGTGTGTCCCAATGGGAATGGCCCTATGAAAGGTGCTGGGAGAGAAGGTCCACAGAGGGGATTCTGTTTCGGTCAGGATTCATGAGGTGCTCTGTGCTCACCTGCCTGTATAGACAAAGCTAACCAGAGCTGATAACATGCACCATAGGGCTGGCATAGCCAGTAACTGACCTGGTCGCTGCAGCCGTCAGCTTGCACACGGGACTTCCTTTCCCTTCAATTTCTATCTGTCACTTTGTAATCATCTGTCACTTCACCCATGTGAAAGGTGGCTAATGCGTTGAGATACATTTTTGAGATTTTCCTGCAGGCTTTCACAATTTTGTATTTATTACATAGGATATACAGCACAGAAACAGGCCATTCGTCCCAACCAGTCCATGCCGGCGTTTATGCTCCACTCGAGCCTCCTCCCGTCTTTCCTCATCTAACTCTCCGCATAACCCTCTCCCTCATGCTTATCTCGCCTCCCCTTAAATGCATCTATACTATCCACTTCAACCACTCCCTGTGGTAGCGAGTTCCGCATTCTCGCCACTCTCCGTGTAAAGAAGTTTCTTCTGAATTCCCTATTTGGTTTCTTGGTGACTATCTTATATTGATGGCCTCTAATTTTGCTCTTCCCCACAAGTGGAAACACTCTCTCTTGTCTACTCTATCAAAACCTTTCATAATTTTAAAGACCTCTATTGAGTCCCTTTAAATTTCAGTTCAATGCAATCTTTCTCTTCAACTACTAGCATGCTCCTTACATTTGTTCCACTTGAATCTGTGAATAATTATGTAAATAAGCTGATTGAGGAAATTTGAGCAGTTAATTGCAAACACCATTTAGGTGAGGTTACCACCAGTTCTTAATCTTTTAGACATGACTAGCACCAGTAGACGAAATTAGGCTCATGGGTGTTTGAATTAGGAAAATGTTCCATTGCCCTACATTAATATCCCGCTCCTTGATTGCCAAATGAAATTTAAAAAAATGTTATCTCGTATATTTTGCCCTAGCAACAGGAGTCCATAGACTTAGAAATTCATTTCTACATTGTGTAATCTATTAAAATAATACTAAAAGTACAGGCTTTGAGGTATTCGTATATATGGGCAAATTTCTCTATAGACCAATAGGCAAAGAGATATGCATCTTTTATTTAACTAGGAAAGCAAAGCCAGTTGAAAATGCTGCATTGCCCATGTATTGTCCTCTCTTGGTTTGTATAACCTCAGCTGTGCTATTTCTAACATATGCTACTGAGCGTATGAGAAGTCGGGCATTTAGTTCCGTGTGCTCTGTTCCTGTCTTCATATTGTCTCAGGCTGGAATGTAATACTTCACACAATCAAATCCTTAGTCAGTAATATTATTCAGCCATCTGCCTGCCAGGATTATCCAAAGACATACAATTTAATCCACCTGAAGGTATTTTCTTAAAATTTTGATTATGTAATGCATGCAGGTGCATCCGCCTCTTCTGGAAGTCGGCCAATAGTCCCGCTGGGACAACATGGTAAAGGATCTTTGGGACTGACCCCATTGAAAAGGTTCTGTATGCACTGTGGTTAGTCCTTACTATTTTTTTTAATAACATATGGGTCCCATTCATTAAAAATATGCAACCTAGTTCAACTCTGGCCACTCAAATGGATGTTCAAGATGACTGTGCCCCTCGAGACCGGAATTTTATTTTTTAAAAAGCTGGACTTAATTCCTCAGTGGTTACAGACCAGTAGCTAGCTTTGATAGCACAGTGTTAGCACTAACGTCCGATCTACATTGTGTGTTTTATGGCACTCACAATTATACTTACACAATGGATGGGCCCATTTATGTCAAGTTGCATGTGCTGATTGCCTTGCAATGTGTTTTCAAACGACTCTAAGCTAATCTTGAAACATGCTGCCCATCCCTGAGTTCCACAAACGGTAAGAAGCCATATGTCCCTGTAATAACAAATTTAAAAGAAATGATGCTTGTTTTTTTTAATCAATGTAAAACTATATTCGCATAAACTTGTATGTTAATAACTAAATGATCATCGTAGATTAGACTTTTTATTTTACGCAAACTTTCAAGTTACTTACTCTGATCAAACCAAAACCTGAAGTATAATAGTGACATTAAACAATGCGGCAGGGTAGTTGTTATCAGTGCAATGTTCTGTACAAAGGGTGAACCAGGGTTGAATAGCGTTGTGTGAAACCCTTTGGTATTTGTTCTGTAATGTAGGGGAATAGGGTGGATGCCTGGTAGGTCAATAGCACTGTGGACAAAGCTGTTGAGGGGCAAGGAGGGGGACGGGACTATAGCTGACTGTCACAGCTATCTATTGCTCATCTTAAAAGAGAGTCGGGGAGCATTTGTGCGAATGACGGGAAAGTTATGATTTTTAACACTAATTTTGTGCTTTTTTTCAGTGCTTATGTAGTGAATTACTATGGCAGCTATTTTAAAAATACAGACCTCTGGATAGTTATGGAATATTGTGGAGCTGGGTCCGTGTCTGATATTATTCGACTACGAAACAAAACAGTAAGTGTATTAAGTTTATTAACATAATGATTAAAGTAATGTAACTGAAATTGTGGTTTTGTTTCCTTTGCAGAACATTGAAAGGAGTGATGACTTTATTGAGTGACAAATCTGAGAAACTTTGCTTTAGCCTGTGTTTTTGCAAAATGATATTTTGTGATTATGTCTATTAAATCACACGTGTTCTGAAATGGAATAGCGTTCCTTGTAATCCACTGTTGAAATAACTTATTTGCACACACTGGATATGTGTGCTGGATGACTGCTGTTTTATTTTGGCAGGTCAGAATTTACAGGCATTATGTGGTAAAGATGGTTTTAAAAAAAAATTCAAGACCTTTTTTGAGGAGCCTTGTTAAAAGCAGGAGAAACATTCAATATTACAGTGCCCTCTTCTGATTTATATTTGTCATTACATTTCGTTAAATATTGCAAATGTCTTTGTTTTGCTCGGAAATCAAAAATTGTTTACATCAATCTGCAATTTTGTGAAGCTATTCTTGTAGCTTCTACCCTTTTTAAAAACTATCACAAAGGATTTTGTTTAGCCTTAACAGTGTTTTGTTTCTGACTGAAGGAAAACATCTTTTTAAACTGAGTGTGTGCTGAACGCAGCACAGGGAATACTGACTTAGAGGGTCAGCTCGACAGTCCGAGGAAGCCGAATTAATATCATTCAGCATCCTTCAGTGCCTTAGCTTCAGTTATGCATGTTAATTAGTGTCACCTGCAGCTCAGTTGGTAGCTCTCTTGCCTCTAAGAAGGTTGTGGGTTCAAGTTCCACTCCAGAGACTTGACCACAATACCTAGGCAGTACTGAAGAATCGCTGCACTGTCCGAGGTGCCCTCTTTCAGATGAGACGTTCAACCCCGAGGCTCCGTCTGCTCTCTCAGGTGGATGTAAAAGATCCCACAGCATTATTTTGAAGAAGCACAGGTGGCATAGTGGTTAGCACTGTTGCCTCACAGCGCCAGGGACCCGGGTTCGAATCCGGCCTCGGGTGACTGTCTGTGTGGAGTTTGCACATTCTCCCCGTGTCTGCGTGGGTTTTCTCCGGGTGCTCCGGTTTCCTCCCACAGTCCAAAGATGTGCGGGTTAGGTTGATTTGGCTATGATAAATTGACCCTTAGTGTTAGGGGTATTAAATACGTGGGGTTCCGGGGATAGGGTGGGATATGTGTAGGTGCAGGCTCGATGGGCCGAAATGGCCTCTATCTGCACTGTGGGGATTCTGTGTGAGTTCTCCTTGGTGTCCTGGCCAATATTTATCCCTCAATCAACATCACTAAGACAGATTATCTGGTCATTATCACATTGCTGTTTGTAGGAGCTTGCTGTGTGCAAATTGGGTGCCGTGTTTCCTACATTACAACAGTGACTACACTTCAGAAGTACTTCTTTGACTGTAAAGTACGTCTTGAGGTCATGAAAGGCGCTATATAAATGCAAGTCTTTCTTTCTCTTTTTCTCTCTCTTTCTCTTTATCTCTCTTTTTCTTTCTCTCTTTTTCTCTGTCTCTCTCTCTCGTTTTCTCTCTCACGCTCATTCTCTCTCTCTCGCTTGTTCCCTCTCATTCTCCCTCTCTCTCTCTCGTTCCCTCCACATTTCTGGGCTCAATAACTCTTCCAAGCTAGCACCTTCAACAATGCTTTCATCATTTGCTATTTGGATACACTCTTGGGATGGGTCCCATTAAATGAGTGTCTGTTTTGAGTCTTAACGTGGCTCGTCCACGAGGTCATGTCCGGCGAGTATGCACAGGCCATGGGAGGGCCGGGTTCTCAGGTGTTGGGGAGGACTGGGTTGATCTATGATTGACAGTACAGATGGCTTCCTGTTTCACCCAGCATGGATTTCACCACCGAAGGGGAGACGCAGCTGAGTTGCCATGTCATCTGGTTCGTGCTCATAGAGCCAATCGCTCGCAGAGCCATACCCATAATCATCATCTGATGTGTTTTATTACTAATAATATTTTACATTTCAATGATTAAAAAACACAGCAAGTACAGTTTAATCTCTAACAACGATAGTAATAACACATGCAGGGACTATTTACATAGACTAGCTAGTTCTTAAGCACAGACAATACACCAGCGATTACTGATCATTAAAGATCTGTAATATTTCCAGTGTTAGCACAATTGTTGATCTTGATATGTGTTTTGAAGAAGGCATTGTATCTCTCGATCTTCAGGTATTGTATTAGAGAGTGGTTATTCTCGAGCCACTTACTTCTAGTGCCCATTACGAAGCCAAAGAACTGGATTGACAAACCCTTGGTCATGTCGATGATCTGGGGTTCCAGATGCTTATATTTCTCTGTCTTTTCCATCCATGCCTTCTCAAGCGCCCTTTCCAGAATTGATTTCTGGAAAGCTCCCCATACCAGCTACCCCTTCCTTCAGCTGCCACAAACTCGTTAATTCAGTGGGCGGAATTTCTCGTGTACAAATGAAATCTCACTTTTTTGTAGCACCTTGTTATGCCTACAGAAGCATCTCAAAATTATTTTCATACAATAACAACAACAACTTCTTGCATTTATATAGCGCCTTTAACACAGTAGAATGTCCCAAGACGCTTCACAGGAGTGTTATCAGACACAATTTGACACCGAGCCACATGAGATATTAGGACAGGTGACCATAAGCTTGGTCAAAGAGATAGCTTTTAAGGAGCATCTTAAAGGAGGAGAGAGAGGTAGAGAGGCAGAGAGGTTTAGGGAGGGAATTCCAGAGCTTGGGGCCGAGGCAGGTGAAGGCACGGCCGCCAGTGGTGGAGCGATGAAAAGTGAGAATGCACAAGAGCCCAGAATCGGAGGACTGCAGAAATCTCGGAGGGTTGTAGGGCTGGAGAAGGTTGCAGAGATGGGGAGGGGCAAGGCCATAGAGGGATTTGAAAACAAGGATGAGAATTTGTATGGGGATGAGAGACACAGATTGTATAAATTTCAATGTGATTTACATTATTGTTTTGTGTTAATTTAAAAAGTTTTCTGTAATGCATTTTTTGCCTTCTGATGTGGGATATACAGTGACAAATGCAAGCTGTAGGTAAACATTCACTGTGCAGGAAAGTGTGCCCACTAATTGACTAGTCATTAATGAATGTTAAGATGTCAGTGCTTATCTGGATGCTAATTATGGAGGGCATAAAACCAAGCCATCATATACTGACCCATAAGGAAAAATTACCAATTGCACAACATTGGGAAACATCATTTCTTTCAACTTCAGCAATGCAAAAATGTATTTTTCTGTAAAAAGTTATGAAAAATTCATATAAAAGATGTTTCTTGATCATGGAAATTGGCACCAAGCCTTAACACATACTGTAAATCATTCACTGACCGTGAACTCTGAGAGAATCAATTTGTAATTATTTTCCTGAATACTGCTGATTGTTTGAGTGAATAGATAATTCAACAGATAGGACTCTGAAGGTATTTTTTTGCAAAATCATTTCCGTCTGTTTAAGACTGTGGGTAATTTATAATCAGTAACGCAATTGCATGTTCCACACTCTGGAAACGGAGAAATGTGCGGAATGCTGGGTTCCACACTATTCTGTTTGGTTGCTGAAACCCCTCTTGAATTATTCTGTGCAGGTTTACCTGAGGCTTTGTTCGTCAGCCTGGCATATATAAGCCATAATTTAAAAGTTGCAGTTGCCGTTCATATAATTTGTGAAGTACATAATTAAGAAACTTGTCAGCAATTTGTACAGAAGAGTTAACTGATTGTTGTGAACCTCATTATTCCACAGTGTATTGCACCAGTTTTCTGTGGTACACTTCTTAAAATGTGACATTGATCAAGCACTTCTAAATATGTGTGGTTAACCACAGATTTAATGCATTCAGGTTGTCAAAACTGTATTCGTTCTATTTGCCTAAATTTTTGTGTACTGTGGAAAGAGCTTTGCTTTTTTTCATCGATGATGCTTATATATTTTAGAATATTTAAGAGCTTATTGATGGAAGTCTTTTTAACAAGTAGTTTTATCACCCTTCCTGCTTTATATAGATTTCTGTAATAACAAAAACAGATTATCTAGTCATTATCATATTGCTGTTTGTGGGAGCTTGCTGTGCACAATTGGCTGCCGTGTTTCCCACATTACATCAGTGACTACACTTCAAAAAGTACTTCAATGGCTGTAAAGCACTTTGGGACGTCCTGAGGTTGTGAAAGGCGCTATATAAATGCAAGTCTTTCTTTCTTTAATAACATTATCCATGTTGTGAGACTGCTGGACGTTGGGTCCTAATTCTCTTTTTTTACATTTTAGTCTGTTGTGGAACAGTTGAGTTAGCATGGCTACACTGAGGGCATGGTTAATAGGTTTCCCTACCATGGTAGCTAACAATTGAAAAGTTCATCAACCATATATATATATATATATATCTACTTTCCTCAAAAGCCAATGAGTGAGAGGAAAAAAACGATCAACACTACATTTCATTTGGCCATTTCACACTATTTCAAAACAAAATAAAATAAACTGCAATGCTGGGAGTACCGACAAAGCCTTTACTCCTTTTAATTTGTCGTGCATAAGAATTCACGTCCTACCTGAAGTGCCAAGATGTAAGTGGACAGTGGCTGCGACCTTGACTATGTACCAGAAATGAGGGTTCTTGACGTAGGGGGGTCAAACCTTTACAAGCTTTTTAAGGGTTAACTGAACATGTTCACAGATAACACCCGTCAATGCTTTGCTGTAGAAGATTACACAATAGTCATTGAGCTCAAGTTTCTAGACCTCTTCCTTCTGTTTTAACTTCTAAATTTGCATTACAATCTCGTCCTTTTTATATTTTAGTAATTATATTACTTCACATACGTTCCATTACCTTTAAACACTCTACACCAGCTTGGACCAGTTTTTATCAAGAAGTTTTAGCTGTGGTCCCACAGGCTAATGGAAACTGCTAGCGTTAAGGGTAAGTAAAGCATAGAATGTACCCTATTCTGGCTATACTACAGATAAGTTAATCTCTTAAGCATTCATGAATTTGTGAGGAAGTTCAGAATTGAATATAATCAATGTGGTGGTTAACCTCAAGATCAGGCTGTTTGTGACCCCCGTGAAGACTGCCACTGTCAGCACAGTGCTGCAGGCATTTAACCTTGGGGCTTAATACAAAATGGATTCCTCACGTGCTCTTGATCACTTAACGTATAATATTCCTCGGACAGCTGACTAACGTAGACTTGTACATTGTCCTGGTGCTTTTGTAACTTCACAAATGAAGTTTTGCCTTCATTTCTGGTTATTGCAGTGTTTCAGTAGTTTTAATGCTTTGACTGAAAAAATTAGAGATGGACACTTATTAGTAAGACAACTGTATTTTTGGTATACTCTCACATAGATTTTCTTTTGTAGTAACAGCTTAATTCCCATAAATTTACCTCTGGATCTTGGAATGCTGGTCTGACATGCATTGGATCCTTTGTTTTGCATGCTCCATTTTTTTCTATTAACACAATGGGTGTTAATATTTCTTACAACACACAGTTGGTATTTACTTTACAATTTTAAAAGTAAAACCTTGTGTTGGCCTTCTTTTTGGTAAATGGTTTATTTATTCGGAAATGCATGGATCAGTACAGTTTGTAGCAAAATGATCACAAAAAACACTTGGATGAATTTAGAACTTATAGCCTTCATTCAAATCCAGGCCAGATAGGCAAAGTGTGGGTATAATCTCTCTGATGGCTGTTGAAATTAGTTTGGACAGTTCTGGTCCAGTGTCCCGTAGAGAGAAAAATGGAGGAAAAAAATTATCCTCATGTTTTACAAAGGACTAAAAACAAATAAACTCCAACATGAAACTGTTTGAAAGCAGCTGTGTTGAGTTAATGCTGCTGTTCTGAGAGCAAAAATCACAGAATCTGTCAGGAGGAGAGGGAGGCGGGTGGGGAGGGGATGGAAATGGAAACGTTGGACACTAATAGAAGAAAATAAATTATGAATCCATACTGGTTTTAGATTAGGAAAAAAATATTTGGATGCTATATTGGAATTGTTTCTGCAATTAGACACTGATTTGGCAAAGCTTATCTAGTTACTTTGGTAATTGTTGTTCAATAATTTATTTTATTGTCCGTGAAGTAGAATTTCTATTCAGTTATGAGAAGTGCCTAAGATTTTTTAAAAAGTGTATTTCCAATCTTTGGCCTGCAGGAGTGGTTATTATTTTGGGATGAAATTGCTGATGTTGGGGCAGGAGATAGCAGCAGTAGATACTAGTGGCAAGCTAGGTTCTTCGAATTGCACAAAGCAGACTTGGTGCTTAAATGTCAGCCTGTCCTGGGGATTTGAACTTGTGATCATAGTGATGTGAAGCGACTATCTGATTACCAATGATTAACATCATCCTGTATTTTGAAGCTTTGCTGTGTTAGATATTTTTCGGTTAACTCGATTAAATAGTATTTTGTAAACGCAGTTAGATGCCTTTCCATCCCATTTCAAATAGTGAAGAAGTACATCTCTGTAATGTTTGTGATTTTGTTAAATAATTTACAGACTGTAAGTGGGAAACTTTCCATTCCTGGATTTTTAAGTAGTTTTCCCAATTAAAAAAAAATATTTTATATTACAAATCAAATGTTTAAATTTGGAACCTGAATTAAACTGGTTGTAAAAACTGGAACTGAATTTTTTTTGATAAATTTGCTGTGAGGACTTATAATCTTGTTTCATACTGGCACAAGGTCCTGATAAAGTGAATGAGTTCCATTCCAGAATTATCTTGGCAGCATAACACTAACTTCCCCACCCACACACCATTCAACCACCGGTTTCAGTCCAGTACAAGTGAGAACCTGGTTTCACACCGATGGAAGCATTTGACCTTTCTGCACCTCCTTGTAGGCAACACAGGATGCCAGTGTGATGACTTGCAAATTATGTTATTGGTGCTTTCAATTCTTGCATGACTGTGGCACAGATATAGTGTGATCTGGATGGTTCATGCAAGAAGTACAAATAAGTATGCTTCAAACCCGAGTACTAAACCCCCTGTACTTCGTTATCTGCAAGCAGCCCAATGGGACATCATTCTTTTGTATAAATTACATAGGATTACATAGCATATACAGCACAGAAACAGGCCATTCAGCCCAACCTGTCCATGTTTATGCTCCACTCGAGGCTCCTCCCATCTTTCCTCATCTAACTCCCATCAGCATAACGAACAATTCCCTTCTCCCTCATATGCTTATCTAGCCTCCTCATAAATGCATCTATACTATTCGCTTCAACCACTCCCTGTGGTAGCGAGTTCCACATTCTCACCACTCTCTAGGTAAAGAAGTTTTTTCTGAATTCCCTATTTGATTTCTGTATTTTACATGTTTGAAGCTTTCATAAAAACCTGATGACACCATAATAATTCCTGGTGTAAATTTATCTACATTCCAAAAATCTAATTTCCTATTTAATATTTACATTAAATGTTCTGTCTATACATTTTAAAAGGCTTTTAAAAAAAAATATTCTTGAGCCTTATGTAATCATATGGTATTTGTAAATGACATCTGTCTTGATAATTAGAATGTGTGAATGAATAACATTTTTGAGCTATCCTATGGGATTAGATTTCGGCTGTTGTAGCAGATTTTCAGTAAACAGCTATAACTGTGACCTTCTGCTATGTAAGCATACTGCCACTAATAAATGAAATGGTCTTTGCACCATGTTTGTTTTTAGAGGGATATGACAATAAATTGTCAAAGAATGGATACCAGTTCACATGAAGCCCACTGCATGGTATTGTTTATTTCTCCATGTTTCTACTACTCTGTGTGATCATTATGTTCTATAGACTACACTGATGGTGTATACACAAACACTGGCTCAATCCAAGTAAATTCAAGGCTATCTTTTAAATGTCAGAAGCACCTAAATAGCCTCAGAGCACATATGTTGTACGTTTAAATACCAAGTTGTCTTTTGAAGTGGATTTTATTGATGTAACTCATCAATTTAATTGTTTTGTTAAGGCAAACAGGATTTTTATGCCATAAGTAAGTTTATAGATGAAATGGTTCTTTTTGCACAAAGTTGAAAAATGTCAAAAATGTAATTCTGAATGCGAGAAGTACTGATATTAAAGTTACGTGAATTATGAGTCACTCTCACTTAAGGTGAAACGGTGGGCTTAATTTGACACTGAAGTGGATTTAAAATGCATCGTAAACCTTGTGTCCGAGGATCACTTACATAGGGCTCCATTGTGTGACTTTATCAGAATCGTCACCTGATTTCATAGGAAACGGGCCCAGTCTGAAATAGTGAGCCCTTCAGCAAGGTCAAAGTGGCTTAAATAAATCTAGCGTGTAGCACGGTTTCCGAGGTACAACTAGCTCTGAAGTGGCCTTCAGGTTGGTTTAATGCCCCCGCTGTATGCAATAGAACACCCCATAATTCATGTTACTAGAGTGGCCTAGCATGGAGGGTGACTACATGAGAATCTCCATGCAGTTAGGAAAATTAGTACTTTCAAAAAATAAGTTTTCATTTCTAACACGTGTGTGGCACAGCCAGGGCTTTGCAGTTGAAATACACAAAAATCTTCTTTCTGTTTACAATCTTCCTTGAGGTTCAGATCTGATTATTCAAATTGTTGATGTTAAAAATGTCCTTTCCCTTCATAATATTCAGCACAAAATTTTATTTTTACTATGTATGTCTGACTCACCAGTTTGTTTCTGTTGGACCACCCTCCCTTCTGCTCCAATTTGCTCTTCACCACACATCCCTTGAAAGCACTTCCTGCTACCATTTCTCAGAGTTGCACATGCAACTGCTATAATCAACAACAGCTCGCAGTAATGAAAGAAGGAACTTTTGTTTTTTATAGCACCTCTCAGATCCTCAAGAAGTCGCAAAACACTTTACAGCCAGTGAAGTACTTTTGAAGTGTAGTCACTGTTGTAATGCAGCAGCCAATTTGCGCACAACAAGCTCCCACAAACAACAATGCGATAAATGACCAGATGATTTGTTTCAGTGATGATGGTTGAGGGATGAATGTTGGCGAGGAAACCGGGAGAACTCCTTTGCTCTTATTCGCATTATGCTCTGGGATTATTTACGTTCATCTGCGGGTAGACAGGGCTTCGGTTTAATGTCTCATCCGAAAGATGCCACCTCCAACAGTGCAGCACTCCGAGTACTGCACTGAAGTGTCAGCCGAGATTATATGCTCAGGTCTCTGGAGTGAGGCTTGAACCCAGAACCTTCTGACTCTGAGATGACAATGACACCTTGGTAGGTAGGTCGGAATTTAATCAGTTCAGCTAATCTGAGATGGGAAGCTGAACCACTGGCAATTTGAATACAGGGGGAAAAGAGCCACACTTAAGGAGCAGAAGATCCACATGTGGCCTGAGAGCTGTGGGTTGATCAAATCTAGTATACAGTGACAGAAGATGAGTATATTCAGGATGCTTTATTTCTTTTTTAAAATCTTTATTGTTGAGCTCAAAAAAACGAATATTCCTGTTGTATAAAACAAAATGGTGTAAATTTGTTTTTGAGGGTGATGTGAGCATGGAGATTTACAATGTTTACTCTCATTGTAAAGTTGGGAAGGGAGAACTGTTGATTGGTCTTTAATTGTTAGTGTGGTTTATGATAATGGCGGGGGAGTGGGGAAGGAAAAAAAGCTGATGTGATATTAAGCTCTTCTTTCAGTCAGTAATGTAGGCCATGTAATAGCATCTGTGTTTGAACCTTTATTACATCATGTTTGGGCAGGCTTTGGACTAGCTGCCTGTATATTGCAGCTGATTTGCATTGTTATAGGTGGAAGACTGGCACAGATTTCAACACCTGAGCACATTTATTCATCCTATACTGATTTTTTGGTGTTGGGTTCGTGCCTGGAGCCAATGCCATAATTGCAGTTTTCAAAGCAGCATATGGTGTTTCAGTTATGGAAAAATGTGGTATCAAATCATGCCAAGGGATGACCTTAGCAAACATGGAAAGGTTACCTTTAAAAAAACCTCATAACTTACAAAAAAGGGAAACCATTTATGAAATGTTCCTATATACCTAAACTCTAAGAAAATTAAGTTTATAAAATGGGAAAGACCAGTAAATTTAATCCTTTACATGTCCATCACAAAGACCTTCTTCAATAAACCAGCTACACACCAGTAAATTTAGGGGTACATTTTCCAAATTGGCTATCCTGGCACAGAGCTTTACGTGATCAGAGTATACATCAGGAATTCAGGTGAGTTGGTCAGGATGCCCCTCGAGATTTCTTGTCCAAATTAATTAATGGAAAATCATGCAGTCTGTGCTGATCTCTGTCAGAATTCCTGATGTGTGCTCCCATTGTGTGAAACTGTCCTGGGAGTGCTAATTCATAACATCTACCCTTTTAATGTCTTTTATTTTAATAAATCCACAACAAAAAAAGTTTATCTGTTAGAACAGAGAACAACTTGTTGGTTAATATCAAGATATAAGCCAAGGCTTCTTCGGCAGCACCTCCCAAACCCGCGACCTCTTCCACCTAGAAGGACAAGGGCAGCAGGCGCATGGGAACACCACCACCTCCAAGATCCCCTCCAAGTCACACACCATCCTGACTTAGAAGTATATTGCCGATTCTTCATCGTCGCTGGGTCAAAATCCTGGAACTCCCTACCTAACAGCACTGTGGGAGTACCATCACCACATGGACTGCAGCGGTTCAAGAAGGCGGCTCACCACCACCTTCTCGAGGGCAACTAGGGATGGGCAATAAATGCTGGCATTGCCAGCGATGCCCTGATCCCATAAACAAATTTAAAAAAAATAAATAAATATTGGCTGAGTATTTGCTGGAGTGGGGCATCTCGCTGCATGCGCTGTGAGTTGGATTTTCTTCCTTGCCCCTCAGCTCCAGTTATTTTTGCGCTGCAAATTGCTGGAAGTGCAAATTAACAACAGCGTGGCGAGGTCAACAGGGCATCTGGTACCTTGGTGAACGACTGGACCAACAGTCTATCTCTTTAACTAATAAAATTTAAGGATTGAGAAAGAAACTGAGTGAACGGCAGAGAAGGCGATAGGGTGAATTAGAGTCAAATTTGATATAGAAAGAGAGGGAAAGAAAGATTGGATTAAGAGAGAGCAAATAAGAGACAGAAAGGAAAAGTAAGAAAAACATTTAAAATTTTAAAAAAAACCTCTGGTAACAGTTTGCTACCTGCAGGAGTGAGACTTCACAGTTTCAATTGTTCCCTTTCTGGGCTTCCAAAGTGGCATGTCAGGACCATAAATCGCATTATTAACGGAGTCCTCGCGCCATGAAATAGCAGCCCTAAATATCTGCGGTGAGTTTCACTTCATATTTACACCGCAAATGCAGCAATTTCTTGACGCTCATGGGGACGTTCGCGGCGAAATCCCATTTTTGCGAGGCTAATGGTGGAGTGGCACAAATCATCCAGCAACTTGTGCCGATTTGCAACTCACAGTGTATCTCTTCCTTGCCACAAATTGCTTTTTTTTTACGCTTTAATAATGGCAAATTCTGGACCATTAATTTACAGCTTGTCACAATGTGCCGTTGGTTACCCAATGGCGAAAACTCCCTGCCTCTTTAAATTTTGCTTCAGCTGATAACATGCCGACCTGAAAAAAATTCTAAGGTAGTAAATCTGTATTTTAGTATTTCTAGCATCGAAAATGTAATTTCCATTAAAGAAATATGCGTGTATAATTCATTGGATCTTACAGTTGTGCTGATGTGCTCAAGGTACATATTGAAAAACTTCCCATCCCTTTGGGATCTAGTGCATTTGACTATTTGACTTTCAGCATGATATGCCATTAGAGCGGCTTGTACTCCCCCCCCCCCCCCCCCCCCCCTTTCCTGGCCAATATTTATCCTTCTTTCAACATAACAAAAACAGATTATCTCGTCATTATCACATAGCTGTTTGTGGGAGCTTGCTGTGCACAATTGGCTGCTGCGTTTCCCACATTACAACAGTGACTACACTCCAAAAGTACTTAATTGGCTGTAAAGCACTTTGAGACGTCCGGTGGTCGTGAAAGGCGATATAGAAATACAAGTCTTTCTTTCTTGTACATGCTGAGTTTACAACCTATTTTTGTATTAATAGAGAGACTTTGAGCACTTCCCCACAGGGAGGAAAAAAACAAAAGTAGGATCATTCTGAGCTGCTGTTGTGCTGGTTTCAGAATCTCTTTGGGAGCATGGTGGTAGGTTTCAGCAGCAGTGGGCTGAGAAGGAGCAGACGTTCTTAATGAGTTGGAAGTAAGCAGTCTTTGTGATGGAAGGGTATATGGTGTTGGAAACTTGGCTTGGTTGAATAAAATGCCGAGATTGCAAAAAGTCTGTTTGAGCATGAGACAGTGGCCGGGAAGGAGGATGGTATCAGTGGGAAGAGTACAAAGTTTGTGGTGGGGGCTGCAGACGATGGCTTTGATCTCCCAATGTTTAGCTGGAGGAAATTACAGTTCAGCCATGAGTTGATGTTCAGGATAAGCAGTCTGATAACACAGAGGCAGTGGAGGGGTCGAGAGAGGTAGTGGAAAGTTAGATGATCCCATCTTTTTCGAATTAGTTTTCCACTTGAACACTGTCCCAACCTCCTCCTCATGAAACAATGATGTTCGGACACTCACTAACATAAAAGAACATAGTCTTCCACCACCATACAAACTGGCACTCAAACAAATATGAAAATCTCCAAAAAAATTTAATATGATTGATGTGCAAATTATTCCATACAAATGATGCTGAATACTCTGTACACATTTGTGGAAAAAATTCTGCATTCATTGTCCAGTTCTGATTAAGTGGCTATCCCTTTTAACTGCAGTCTCTGTATGTAAGCAATTTAAAAACTGATGAAAAGAACTTGTAATTAACTTGTATTGATACAATTTTGCAAGTGCTGTTGGTTAGAAGTTGGAGAGAGCAATAGGAGTCAACCACAGGGTGTGGGACTGTAGTCACATATTGGGGTGGTAGGTCCCCTTCCTTGAAGAATGTACTGAAGAATCAGTTGGGTTTTTATGATAATGAGCAGATTTCTTTTATTTAAATCAGTTTTACAATTTGCCATGGCAGGATTTGAACTTGTGACCTCTAGTTTTGTTCATCCAGTGCTGTAACCAGTAGTCTAAAGTACCTCCTGCAAAGAAAATGTTGATTTCAAAATGTACAAATAAGAAAGACTTGCCTTTATATAAGATGTTAAAGCACTTCACACAATCAATTAGTTTGAAGCACAGTGACTTATATCATAGAATCATACAATAATAGAAATTTATGGCACAGAAGGAAGCCATTCGGACTATCATGCCTTTGCCAGCCAAAAAAGGGCTAGCCAGCCTAATTCCATTTTCCAGCTCTTGGTCCGTAGCCTTGTAGGTTACGGCACTTCAAGTGCATATCCAAGTAAAATACATGTAGGCAAATGCAGCATCCATTTTATGAGGAGTAAAGTCCCACAGACAATGAGAGGAATGACGAGTTAATAAGTTCTTGTAGTGTTGGCTGAGGAATCCTTGCTGTTAAATATGCCAGGAGATCTTTAATAGCCACCTGAACCAGGCAGATAAGGCCTCCGGACCTTTGAGAACGCAGCACTTCCTCAATACTGTACTGCATTCTGTCAGCTTAGATTAGTTCCAGTCCTGGAATTGGGCTTGAGCCAAAGCCTTCTTAGTCAAGGTTATGAACATATGAAAATGAAGGACAGGAAAAAAAAACAGCTGGTCCATCGCGCCTGTCTATGCTGTCATGGTATGACTTCGACACATGATCAACCCCATCTGTCCACCCCGCCCACCAGCTATGCAATCTCCTGGGGGAGGCAAAAAAAAACGTAGGCCAATTTTTAGCGGGAAAAAAACTGGGGGAATCTCATGTCTGAACCTCCCCGAAGGCGATCAAACAGGTTCCACACTACAGTGACTAGGAGACACATCCACGTACCTTCTACATGAGGTTATGTTGGCCGCACCCAGGAACACATCTAGCTCCAATTTAAATTCTGGCAGTGAACCCACACGTGCTGGCAACTTGTTCCACAGGTCAATAACTCTTTGTGAAAAGAAGTACCTCCTAATATCGGACCTAGTGTTCTATGCTTGCGTAACTTATACTTGTGCACCCTGGTCTTCCCTAACCTGTCCAGCTTTAATAGCCTGTCCATATGGATTGAGTCAAATCTTTTAATTACTTTAAAGACATAAATCAAATCTTTTTGAAGCCTACACTCTAATAGAATTTAAAAAAAGCCCCAGCTTCCTAAGTCTATCATGCTAACTGAAGGCTTTTAAACTAGGTATGAACCTAGTGGTCCTCCTTATGTTGTCTGTACATTTGTCTATATCTCTGAAACATGTTATAGGTTCTGCTGCTTGGTCGGTTAGAATTTTAATGAAACCAGTACTGTACTATCGCAGATCCCACTGAAGAGGTACTGGGCAGCTCGCTGAGTAGAAACACCTTTTGGCTCTTACCCAGAATAATATTAATTAATGCTTAGGAGATGTCTAGGATGCTTTCTATTTTTTTCATTCCTAATGTCCTTTAGGGAAGGAACCTGCCATCCTTGCCCAGTGAGGCCTATATGACTCCACCAATGTGGTTGACTCTTATCTGCCCAGTGAAATGGCCTCGCAAGCCCCTGTTACATTAAACTAAGGGTCGGTAATAAATGCTGGCCTTGTACTGCGACCCAGAATTCACCCTAACCATTTGGCGCATAGCCACAGATGCGATCCTTTGTATGTGGAAGAAACAAGCATTTCACCAGTGCAGCAAGTAATTTATTGATCACACTGACAACTTCACGAAATATGCAACAACCCGTATTGACTAAAATGCAACATACTCTGGTAATCTTTTTACAATTATGGTGGATAAAGCATAGTTAGTCTTATTTATCACACTCAGACTTCACACTACACAACTATGTATGTATGTCTGGTGAATTTAGTGAGTTATTTTTCTTCACTCAACAGCCCCTCTGTTGACAGAGAATAAGTTGCCAGTTAAACCTTGCATGTCAAAAAATGCAGTGAATATTGTTACAATATAATATCGAAGGAAAATGTATATCAAGAAAGAGAATTTCAAACTTAGAGAAGCATTTAAATTTACTCTTAGAAAAGACTGCTAATGGCTTCAATGGGCATTTAGGAAAGGTAAGACAGTTGTTCTTGGTGCTGTGATATCTGAATAGCTGACGGTCTTTTTCTT
Organism: Squalus acanthias; assembly: GCA_030390025.1. NCBI lineage: Eukaryota > Metazoa > Chordata > Chondrichthyes > Squaliformes > Squalidae > Squalus > Squalus acanthias. The sequence goes on along the minus strand of CM059432.1, from coordinate 6,118,170 downwards.
GAACCCACAGTGACTGACTCTGAGAGGCTGATGTTGGAGAGAAAACCCCCAAAATCTTTGAAAGCCCAGCTCTTGAAATTTCACTGACATGTTTTCCACTTTTAGAAATGGGGATGTTATCTTTCCACTTTTATTTATATGATAACGCATACAAATGCTAACTTCAGTTTCTGCTGGGCGAGTTTGGTCTACAAGAGGATTTCTTCAGTCTTGCTGGCAGAAATCAGGACTCAACTGCAATAACACTCATTTTGCACTTCTCAAATGGTTTGATGGCCATTTAACTATTAAAAAAAAAATGGCCAAGAATGTTAATCCTGCTCTAAGTTTCAGGAAATAAATTAAGCATAGCATTGAAATAGCACAGCCTGATTAACTGACAACACTGTTTGTCTGATTTTGGAAGACAATTTTATTGTCTCAGGTGCTAGACCCGAAGTATTTACTCTCATATGTTATCAATGTCTGAGTTTTGAAATAAGAAACAAAGATTAAATTTACAAACTGTATGCGCCATCTACTTGTCAAGGTTGCATTAAAAACTATGGGGCAATACTGAATACCACGTGACCAGACCTCCAGGAATATGCCAAACCAGAGTTGGCAACGCTAGTGGAGCGAGATCTGTGCGTGTGTCAAAACCTAATCTGTGTAGGACCTTGTTGCATCATCTTGGTGCTAGTCAGACTTGGGTTTGCCAACTGTGAATTGCACCAGACTAGGGTCCTGAATTTAAATAAAGGAAACTACGATGGTATGAGGCGCGAGTTGGCTAGGATGGATTGGGGAACGTTACTTTAAGTGTTGACGGTGGATAGGCAGTGGCAAACATTTAAAGATCGCATGGATGAACTACAGAATTTGTTCATCCCTGTTTGGCATAAAAATAAAACAAAAAAGGTGACTCAACTGTGGCTAACAAGGGAAATTAGGGATAGCATAAGATCCAAGGAGAGGACATATAAATTGGCCAGAAAAAGCAGCAAACCTGAGGATTGGGAGCAGTTTAGGATTCAGCAAAGGAGGACAAAGGGATTAATTAAGAGGGGGAAAATAGAGTATGAGAGTAAGCTTGCAGGGAACATAAAAACTGATTGTAAAAGCTTCTATAGATATGTGAAGAGAAAAAGATTGGTGAAGTCAAGCGTAGGTCCCTTGCAGTCAGAATCAGGGGAATTTATAATGGGGAACAAAGAAATGGCAGACCAATTAAATACATACTTTGGTTCTGTCTTCACAAAGGAGGACACAAATAACCTCCCAGAGATGTCGGGGAACATAGGGTCTAATGAGAGGGAGGAACTGAATGAAATCAGTATTTGTAGGGAAATGGTGTTAGGGAAATTGATGGGATTGAAGGCCGATAAATCCCCAGGGCCTGGTAATCTACATCCTAGGGTACTTAAGGAAGTGGCCCTAGAAATAGTAGATGCATTGCTGGTCATCTTCCAAAATTCTATAGACACTGGAACAGTTCCCATGGATTGGAGGGTAGCTAATGTAACCCCACTATTTAAAAAAGGTGGTAGAGAGAAAAGGGGGAATTATAGACCGGTAAGCCTGACATCGGTAGTGGGGAAAATACTAGAATCCATTATAAAAGATGTAATAGCAGAGCACTTGGAAAACAGTGACAGGATCGGACAAAGTCAACATGGATTTACAAAAGGTAAATCATGCTTGACTAATCTACTGGAATTTTTTGAGGATGTAACTGGTAGAATAGATAAGGGAGAACCAGTGGATGTGGTGTATTTGGACTTTCAGAAGGCTTTCGATAAGGTCCCGCATAAGAGATTAGCATGCAAAGTTAAAGCACACGGGATTGGGGGTAAGGTACTGTCTTGGATAGAAAACTGGTTGGCAGACAGGAAGCGAAGAGTTGGAATAAACGGGTCTTTTTCCGAGTGGCAGACAGTGACTAGTGGGGTACCACAGGGATCGGTGCTAGGACCCCAGTTATTCACAATATATATTAATGATCTAGACGAGGGAACTAGATGTAATATCTCCAAGTTTGCAGACGACACAAAGCTGGGTGGGCGTGTGTGCTGTGAGGAGGATGCCGAGAAACTCCAGTATGATTTGGACAGGTTGGGTGATTGGGCAAATGCAGTATAATGTGGATAAATGCGAGGTTATCCACTTTGGTGGCAAAAACAGGAAGGCAGATTATTATCTGAACGGCAATAGATTGGGAAAAGGGGAAGTGTAACGAGACCTGGGTGTCCTTGTGCACCAGTCGCTGAAGGTAAGCATGCAGGTGCAGCAGGCGGTTAAGAAGGCAAATGGTATGTTGGCTTTCATAGCGAGAGGATTCGAGTACAGGAGCAAGGATGTCTTGCTGCAGTTGTACAGGGCCTTGGTGAGACCACACCTTGAGTAGTGTGTGCAGTTTTGGTTGCCTTATCTGAGGAAGGATGCTTTTGCCATGGAGAGAGTGCAGTGAAGATTCACCAGACTGATACCTGGGATGGCAAGAATGACGTATGAAGAGAGATTGGGTCGATTGGGCTTGTATTCACAAGAGTTTAGAAGAATGAGAGGGGCTCTCATTGAAACTTATAAAATTCTAACAGAACTAGACAGACTAGATACAGGAAGGATGTTCCCGATGGCGGGGGAGTCCAGAACCAGGGGTCACAGTCTAAGGATAAGTGGTAAGCCATTTAGGACTGAGATGAGGAGGAATTTCTTTACCCAGAGAGTGGTGAACCTGTGGAATTCTCTACCACAGAAGACAGTTGAATCCAATTCATTAAATATATTCAAGAAGGAGTTAGATATATTTCTTAAGGCGAAGGGGATCAAGGGATATGGGGAGAAAGCAGGGACAGGGTACTGAATTTGGATGATCAGCCATGATCACATTGAATGGCGGAGCAGGTTCGAGGGGCCGAATGGCCTACTCCTGCTCCTATCTTCTATGTTTCTATGCAACTTGCAGATAGCTGCTGCATAAAATGGTTGCGATATAATTAATCAAATACTTCAAAGACCAGATTAATGTTGGGACTCCTATTGTTTCTACATTAGTGACATGGGTTCAGAAACTTAATGCAAACTGGCAAAGTTAGCATATGATACCAACCTGGGGAGGGCTAGTAAAATTTGCAGAGGCAGCCACAGATCTACAAAATATGTAAGTGGATAGGTTAGTGGTCGATGAAATTTAATATAGAGAAATATAAACCACACACAGGAAGAAAAGTAGACAGATGAACTATGTGAATAGCGCTGAAGTATCTAAGAATAAAGTTGCAGGAGATTGAGGAATATAAGTAGACTTGGCTTATCTCAGAGAGTGAGATCAAAAAGAGACACTTAACAAAGAGACGGAGGTGAGATTATTGCTTACTTGTGATATTTCATAACAAATTTATCTCCATATGGTGTAAACTCACTTCAGAAATCATTGTTCGGAACTGCCAAATCTTCTTCCAATTCAACAGAAAAGGGACGTTAGGTTTTTCCTCCCGTTAGTTTCCTTTCCTCTCCATTATGTGTTACTTTTTTCTCTTGGTCTTTTTCTGCTTACCACAGCCTACATCACTGCAGCACAGCGCACTTCGGTGGAACAATTCCCCTAATACAGGTAGACGTTGCTTGGAACAGGAGTTAGAAGATATATAAAAATGGCACACCAGGATGATGTACATATACTCGCCATATGTAATTGTATATGAGAGAGAGGAGGAGTGTTACAAATTCGAGTCTGTTGTTGCTACATTCTTGGGTTTTGTGACGTCAGTTGCTTCTGTAAGCAGTCTGGGCATCTTACTTTTGTGGAAATTGACTCTTGCTGTCCTATATATACTTGCAAAGTAGTGTTACCTGGGGTGTAACAATAACCTCCCCCACTCCCCGCCCTCCCGACGCACGCACCCGCCCCCTCCCTTATAACCAGGACTGCATATTTATGGTTTTCACACTTACTCAATTTCTCCACAGAAGGACTGAGAAAACACTTGGTGCGAAGAGGCTTGGTACAAATTATTAAGCCACTTTACTTTACAGTTAATAAACATACAGAGCAACAGTTATGATCAGGTTCAATTAGTACAACTTTTCTTCACGCAAATTCATTATTTATACAGTATTACAACACTTCCTCTTATTATTGGGTAATGCATTACTTACGCAAACTGATTTCTAACTCCCCTTGCCTTGTATCTTTTTTTCAGCTTTTTTGACGACTCGTTGCTTCGCTGTCTTCTGATCCCAAAAAACGTAACTGCCTGCACAGCACCCTGTTTCTATGTTTTATCTCTTGCTGTTCATAGATAGAAAAATGAGACCAAAGACTTTCCAATACAAGGGGTATGAGGTGTTTTTCAGGGGGACAAATTTTGTTGTGATCACTTTATTAAAATTCTTGACAGTCACAGTAGAAGACACAAAGAATATACTGGAAATTGTGGAGAACCAAGGGTCTAATGAGAGTATGGAACTTGAATTAATATTAGTAAATAAAAAGTACTGGAGAAATTAATGGGACTAAAAGCTGACAAATCCTCTGGACCTGATGGCCTATACTCTAGGGTTTTAAAAGAGGTGGCTGCAGAGATAGTGGATGCATTGGTTTTGATCTTCCAGAATTCCCTAGATTCCAGAATGGTCCCCGTGGATTGGAAGGTAGCAAATGTAATCCTGCTGTTCAAGAAAGGAGAGAGAGAAAACAGGGAACTTTCGGCCAGTTAGCCTGACATCAGTTGTAGGGAAAATGCTAGAATCTATTAACGACGTGGTAATAGGACAAATCACTATGATTAGGCAGAGTCAATGCAGTTTTATGAAAGGGAAATTGTTTGATAAATCTATTAGAGTTTTTTGAGGGTGTAACTAACAGGGTAGATAAGGGGTAACCAATGGATGTAGTATATTTGGATTTTCAGAAGGCATTCGATAAGGTGCCACACAAGAGATTGTTACACAAGATTAGGGCTCATGGGATGGGGGTAATATATTAGCATGGATTGAGGATTTGTTAGTGGACAGAAAACAGAGAGTAGGAATAAACTAGGCCATTTTCAGGATGGCGGGTTGTAACTAGTGAAGTGCCGTAAGGCTCATGCTTGGGCCTCAGCTATTTACAATGTATATCATTTAACTTGGATGAGGGGACCGAGTGTAAAGTATCCAATTTTGCTGTGATACAAAGCTAGGTGGGAAAGTAAGTTGTGAGGAGGATGCAAAGAGGCTGCAAAGGGATAGAGACTGGTTAGGTGATTGGGCAAGAAAGTGGCAGATGGAATATAGAACATAAGAATTAGGAGCAGGAGTAGGCCATAAGGCCCTCGAGCCTGCTATAATATGGGGAAGTGTGAAATTATCCACTTTGGCAGGAAGAATGGAAAAGCAGAATATTTTTTAAAAGGTGAGAGTCTAATAAATGTTGGTATTCAGAGGGATTTGGGGGTCCTTGTACACAAAGTTAACATTAAGGTACAGCAAGCAATTAGGAAGGCAAATGGTATGTTAGCATTTATTGCAAGGGGATTGGAGTATAAGAGTAAGGAAGTCTTGCTGCAATTATATAGGGTTTTGATGAGACCATGCCTCGAGTACTGTGTACAGATTTGGTCTCCTTACCTAAGGAAGGATATACATGTCTTGGAGGGGATGCAACGAAGGTTCACTAGATTGATTTCTGGGCTGAGAGGGCTGTCCTATGAGGAGAGATTGAGTAGAATTTGCATATATTCTTTGGAGTTCAGAAGAATGAGAGGTGATCTCATTGAAACATATAGGCCCAGAAATTCCGTTCGCAGCCCTCCCGCGGGCGGAGGGCTGCGATTTGGAAAAATCTGCGCCTGGACCGGAGGGCTCCCGGGAGGTGCAGAATTCCGTTGCTGTGCCTCTTCAAACTGCCGGTGTGCAGGGCACGCGTATCCCAGGGGCGCAGCTAGTTCGCAGTGTCCCTGGGATCACGTGGGCCATGGGGAGCCAATCAGAGCAGGGAATCTCCATTCAGAAATTTGACAGGAAGACCTGTCAAATCTATGAATAGAGATCAGCCCCAAAACATAAGTAAAATTTCAAATAAATTTTAAAAAAACATCACATTTTTAAAATGACTATAAATTACATAAATTAACTATTTTAAACAAAAATTTTAAATTAAGTTTTTAACGGAGCTAAAAATAAACTTACCTTTCTTTAAAGTATTTTAAAATGATAAATCAGAGGAAAAACATTTTTTTTTACTTTCTTAAACTATTAGCCTGGTAAAAGCAGGCCTTGCGCCTGCTTTTCTAGGCGCAGCTGTTCCCGACTTACCTGGACTCAAGCAACTGTGGAAAAAAATGGAAGTTTCTGCCGTACGCACTGCCTATCCGGCGCAGGCGTTTGACCTGTGAAGCCCTTTCTGCAGAGAACGGAAGTTCCGGTTTCCAGCGCATGCACAGTGCATGCGTAAAACCGGCACTTCCGTTGGCCATACGGGTGAGTACACAGCGCGTACACACCCGTAGGGAACGGAATTTCTCGGCCAATAAATTCTTAGAGGGCTTGACAGGGTAGATGCTGAGAGGCTGCTTCCCCTGGCTGGAGAGTCAAGAACTATGATCATAGTCACAGATAAGGGGTCGGCCATTAAGGACTGAGATGAGGAGAAATTTCTTCACTGAGGGTTGTGAATCTTTGGCATTCTCTACCCTAGGGGGCTGTGGATGTTCAATCGATGAGTATATTCAAGACCATGATCAATAAATTTTTGGGCACTTAAGGAATCAAGGGATATCGGGATAGGGATGTAAAGTGGAATTGATGTAGAAGATCAGCCATGATCTTACTGAATGGCGGAGCAGGCTCAAGGGGCCGTATGGACTACTCCGGCTCCTAATTCTTATGTTTCTTATATTAAAATACAAAATGTGTAGTATGTTAAAAAACAAGCTACAGTTGTGATTCTTCTTGATCAATTGTTTTTCTTTTACAGTTTATTATTGTAAATGTAAAAGTTGGAAAGCTTTCACCTGCTGTAAATAATCTGTTTGATTAAAAGTGAAGCTTTGTTTTGGGACAGATGAAATTCACTTTTTAGTGAAGGACTCTGAAGTGATATTCCCTGTCAGTAGTTTCCTCTGCTTTCATTTTTGCTATGCGTGATTTAGCATTTTAAAGCAGGAATGCTGTACAGATGTTAATAATAATCTTATCAGCCTTTGAATTTTTATGCTGTATTGCAGAAATTGATTTATTCTTGATTAGAGGAAGTTTCCTTTATTTTGTTAAGTCTATTGCTTTGCCAATTCCACATTAATGCTGTGTGGCATGCTTATTAATGCTTGTTGGTATGATAATTTGGTAATCTGATCCTGTTGTTTGCAATGGGTTCTGCTTCATACAGAAGAGACTAATCTAGTTTGCCCCTAATCTACTTGAGCACAAACACTGGTCTTACACTGTATCTTCTTAGTTGGTGACTGTTTAAGAATATTTTTGATTTAATTTAATCTTAAAATAATTATTTTTAAAATCTTTACTGTGTATCAATTCAATTTCAGGTAAACAAGAAAATGTTGCATTTTGTCTTTACTGCTAAATTGGTTTATTACACAATTATTCTGCAGAATTACTTCAGTCATTTTGTAAATTTGTTAATGGCAAGCAACCATGCTAAAGTATAGTATGAAATTTATACATATACATGAGTATGGCTCTAATCCTATTTCATCAGTCTTCCCATTCATTATCTTACACATTTTTATATAACTTATTTCTCAAAAGCACAATGCAATTTGTAAATTGTCTATTTAAGGGGTCCAAAACTAATAACTGTTTCACATTATTCAGTAAAGTTATTTCAATGTCATGTAATGTTGTACAAGACACAAGAGCTACATTACCATGATTAGAGCAGTCATTAAGCTGCGGACATGAAATTTCAAATTGTGATCTGTAGACTTAGAACTATAAATGCACTGAATAATTTAAATGACAATTTTTATTTCAGTGGAAGCAAACAATATTGTTACATTTTTGCGGTTCTTCGAGCTTTGCAAATGATTATGCTGGGATGTGCTCCTTATGATTCCAGTTGATCTGGTTACATGTGGAGTTTGTTATTGTTGTATCTTACTATGAATCTGAAAGATCAATTTTTTTTTGTCTCCTATAATTTTGGCTTCCAGTGGTGTTGTGCATTCCAGTTATTGCAACTTGGTATTGTGTGATTACCACATCAAACAACAAATGGTAGCTGTGGTCCCCTGTGTTTAGTTGCCTTTTGGTTGAACTTGAGAGTGAGTGGGCGGTGCTTTTTTTTTACTCGTACACGGAGAATGAGTGGAGCCGATGCAGTACACAAATGTGTTTTATGTGTGGGTGTGGACATTTCTTGAGTGGAGCCCTTTTAAAAAAAAAATGCTGCGCTGATGTCTGTATTCTGTTGAAAGAAGAGAGAAAGACATGCATTTATATAGCGCCTTTCACAACCACCGGTCATCCCAAGGTGCTTTACAGCTAATGAAGTACTTTTTGAAGTGTAGTTAAAGTTGTGATGTAATGTAGGAAACGCGGCAGCCAATTTGCGCACAGCAAGTTCCCACAAACAGCAATGTGATAATGACCAGATCATCTGTTTTAGTGATGTTGATTGAGGGATAAATATTGGCCAGGACACCAGGGATAGCATAGAATATAATAGCAGGGAAGTTATGCTAGAACTGTATCTTCTCTTCTTCTTAGGCAGTCCCTCGGAACCGAGGATGACTTGCTTCCACATTAAAAATGAGTTCTCAGGTGACTGATGAGTCCAATGTGGGACCTACAGTCTCTGTCACAGGTGGGGCAGACGGTGGTTGAAAGGGCGGGTGGGTGGGGTGCTTGGGTTGACGTGCGCTCCTTGCGCTGCCTGCGCTTGGCTTCCGCTTGCTCCCGGCGAAGAGACTTGAGGTGTTCGGCGCCTTCCCGGATGCTTCTCCTCCACTTTGTGCAGTCTTGCGCCAGGGATTCCCAGGTGTCGGTGGGGATGTTACACTTTTTCAAGGAGGCTTTGAGGGTGTCCTTGAAGCGTTTCCTCTGCCCACCTGGGGCTCTCTTGCCGTGCCGGAGCTCTGAGTAGAGCACTTGTTTTGGGAGTCTTGTATTAGGCATGCGGACAATGTGACCCGTCCATCGGAGCTGATCAAGCGTGGTCAAAGCTTCGATGCTGGGGATGTTGGCCTGAGCGAGAACACTGACGTTGGTGCACCTATCCTGCCAATGGATTTGCAGGATCTTGCGGAGGCAGCGTTGGTGGTACCTCTCCAGTGCTTTGAGGTGCCTGCTGTACATGGTCCATGCCTGTGAGGCATACAGCAGGGCGGGTATCACTGCTGCTCTGGAGACCATGAGCTTAGTGCCGGGTTTGAGATCCTGGTCTTCAAACACTCTTTTCCTCAGGCGACCGAAGGCTGCACTGGCACACTGAAGGCGGTGTTGGACTTCGTCGTCGACGTCTGCCCTTGTTGACCGTAGGCTCCCGAGGTATGGAAAGTAGTCCACGTTGTCCAAGGCCTTGTCGTGGATTTTGATAATCGGGGGGCAGTACTGTGTGGCAGGGGCAGGTTGGTAGAGGACCTTTGTCTTACGGATGTTTAGTGTAAGGCCCATGCTCTCGTACGCTTCGGTGAAGGTGTTGACGATGGTTTGGAGTTCGACCTCCGAGTGAGCGCAGACGCAAGCGTCGTCTGCATACTGTAATTCGACGACAGAGGATGGGATGACCTTGGATCTGGACTGGAGGCGACGGAGGTTGAACAGTTTCCCGTTTGTTGTGTAAATTAGCTCCCCTCCAGTGGGGAGCTCACTGAGGGTGAGATGGAGCATTGCAGCAAGGAAGATCGAGAAGAGCGTTGGAGCGATGACACAGCCTTGCTTGACCCCGGTTCGTACGTGAATTGGGTTTGTGGTGGAACCATGGAAAGGATGGCGACCTCCGTGGAAAGGCTGACTACGGCCATGGAGGAAATAAGTCGCCAGTCAGGAAAACATGGTGAATGTTCAGAATAGACTGACATCTCTGGAGGAGCTATTGTGCAGAGAAACCAGAGCTTCATGGAAGTCCTTTTGAGTAGGACTGCCAGTGCAGATATGGGTCCTCATGGCCCCCCTGATGTATAGCAAGATGCTGTCCAGCCACTTGCTAGCACTGAAGTGGGGCTGACCCATGAGAGGGATGTTGGTGGCAGGCAACAAGGAAGTGGGGGCTGCTCTCCAAGTGCTCACATTCTCATGCCACTGAGTAGCTCTTGGTCAGAGCCCCACCAGAGTCCTCACCCAACTGAGATGGGCGTCTCAGTCCCTGCACAGACGCAGGAGGAGCAGACTGTTGCCAAGCCCTCACAGGCTCGCAAACACAGAGGACGCCCGCCAAAGGTGTCGAAGCAGGAGCAGCATGAAAGTGAGCAAGGTGCCTCCACATCTGCTGAAGCCACAGGGGAGGCACCACGTAGAAGCACGCGTAAGAGGAAGATAAAGCACAATTAGTCACAAGGGTAGTCACTTGGGTGTTCTGTTCTGTTGTCTTTTGTTTTCTTTAATATTTGACATTGTCATCCTTTTGTGAATGGATTAAACAGAAGTGATGGCAAACAGTTGAAGTTCTGGCCTGTGTGATCTCGGAATGATGGTGGTCAGAGTGATAGGAACCCACAGGTTCTTGTACATTATGTATGGTGTGCTAAGAAGGTGCCAGCCACATTTGTTTGATTTGTCTGCTTAAGCGAATCTGGCAAAGATTAGTGAATCCCTTGCATCACGGGCAGCAATGTGCTCGCGTGCTGCTGGAACTGGCGCATCCGCCTCTGCAAGGCCCTCCTCCTCCTCCTCCTCATCTGAGGAGGCTATGCGCTGAGCCACTTGTTCCTCAGGCAGCTGCAAGCTATGATGTTGTGCAGTGCACAGCAGACCACGATGATTCTGGAGACCCTGGCTGCTGAATACTGTAGGGCTCCACCTGATCTATCAAGGCATCTGATGGTTTGCTTGAAAATGGATCTGGTGGAAATGTGGCTGGCATTGCAGCGCTCCTCAGCTTCGTTAGATGGCCTCCTCAATGGCGTCATCAGCCACGTCTTCAGGGGATAGCCCTTGTCTCCGAGTAGCCACCTGGAAAGTTGGTTTGGCGGATTGAAGAGCGGAGGCACACTAGACTGGCGCAGGATGAACGAGTCATGACAACTGCCAGGGTACTTTGCGCAAACATGCAAAATGTCCTTCCTGTGGTTACACACCAGCTGCACGTTGAGGGAGTGGAAGCCCTTGCAGTTGACAGAAACAGCTGGGTTGTGATGGGGTGCCCTAAGGGCCACGTGTGCAGTCTACGACGTCCTGCACCCTTGGCAAGCCTGCCATATTTGCAAAGCCAACCGCAAGCGCGGTTACACTTGCTTGATCCGTGGAGAAGTGTATATAATTTTGCGCCTTGGCAAAGAGGGCATCGGTTACCTGCATGATGCAAGTGTGTGCGGCCAACTGGGAGATGCCGCTGATGTCTGCTGAAGGACCCTGAAGTGAAAGAAATTGAGGGCGGTGGTGACTTTGACAGCCACTGGTAAAGGGTTGTCCACCCGCTCTCTGGGCTCCAGGTGTTGGTGCAGCATTGCTCAGATGTCACCGACTACCTCTCGTGAAAGTCTCAGCCTCCTTTGGCACTGCTGCTCAGTCATGTTGAGGAAGATCATCCTCGGCCTGTAAACCCTGTGTTGCGGGTATCTCCTGCGGCGAGGTGCAGCCTTCTGCCCTGTGCACCATCAGGTGGCTTAGCAGGAGGTTGCCGCTCCTGCTGTTGGTGCTGCTGTTATGCCTGGTTCTGTTGCTGCCGCGGCTGCTCGCCCTCCGAATCTGAGGACCAGGATGAAAGGAAATAAATGGTTCACATACTGCTGGTAGATGTCTCTGTTGAAAAAGCGCTCAGTCATTGTGGGGAGAGGGTTTTCCCAGGAGGTGACAGTGGAGATGGATCTCAGCTTCACCACTTCCAAGATCAGTAGACCTGCAAAAAGTTTTCCAGGACCTGAAAAAACAAAGTTCTGCCACCTGCAACTGATCCTTGTTGAGAGCTCCGTTTTTATGCTGGAGCTGCAGCTGTCAAGAAGCCAGCCACTTATGAACCCGACACAATTAGCTGGCGTGGTTTGGGAACGACGTGGAACACCCTGAAAATGTGCTAAAATTTAAAACGGCAGGCAAAATAGGAATTACACAGGCAGTTAACAACCAATTAACTGCCTTAAGGGCCTATCCTGCCGCTTGGTGGGGGGACTGAACGAGAGTCTGCAAGCCCACCTTTGGAAAAGTTGCACGGAGGCGGGTTGACGGCGGGATCGGAACCCGCCGCCATTTTTAGCCATTTTACCACCTGACCCGCCTCCAAACCCGCCTCCTCAGGGCTGATAAAATCAAGCCCCTTGTGTCTGTCTTCACGGTAGAAGACACAAAAAACATTCCGGAAATAATGGGGAACTTAGTTGAGGAACTTAATGAAATCAGTATAAGTAAAGACATAGTTCTGGAGAAATTAATGGGACTAAGTGACGACAAATGCTCTGGACCTGAATCCTAGGGATTTAAAAGAGGTAGCTGCAGAGATAGTGGATGCACTGGTATTAATCTTCCAGAATTCCCTAGATTCTAGAACAGTTCCCAAGGATTGGAAGGTAGCAAACATATCCCCGCTATTTAAGAAAGGAGGAAGAGAAAAAACGGGGAACAATTGGCCAGTTAGCCTGACATCAGTAGTAGGCAAAATGCTAGAATCTATTATTAGGGATGTGGTAACAGGGCACTTAGAAAATCATAATATGATTAGGCAGAGTAAACATGGTTTTATGAAAGGGAAATCATGTTTGACAAATCTGTCAGTTTTTTGAAGATGTAACTAGTAGGATGGATAAGGGGGGGAACCAGTAGATATAGTGTATTTGGATTTTCAAAAAGCATTCGATAAGGTGCCACACAAGAGGTTATGACACAAAATTAGAACTCATGGGATTGGGGGTAATATATTAGCATGGATTGAGGATTGGTTAATGGACAGAAAACAGAGAGTAGGAATAAATGGGACTTTTTCAGGTTAGCAGACTGTAACTAGCAGGGTACCGCAAGGATCAGTGCTTGGGCCTCAGCTATTTACAATCTATATTAATGACTCGGATGAAGGGACTGAGTGTAACATATCCAAGTTTGCTGCTGATATAAAGTTAAGTGGGAAAGTAATCTGTGAGGAGGACGCAAAGAGGCTGCAGAGAGATATAGACAGGTTGACTGAGTGGGCAAGAACATGGCAAATGGAATACAATGTGGGGAAGTGTGAAGTTATCCACTTTGGTAAGAAAAACAAAAAAGCAGAATATTTTTTTGAATGGTGAGAGACTGGGAAATGTTTGCATTCAGAGTGACCTGGGTGTCCTTGTACATGAATCACAGAAAGCTAACATGCAGGTACAGCAAGCAATTAGGAAAGCAAATGGTATGTTAGCTTTTGTTACAAAGGGATTAGAGTATAAGAGTAAAGAAGTCTTCCTACAATTATATAGGGCATTGGTGAGGTCACACCTGGAGTACTGTGTAAAGTTCTGGTCTCTTTACCTCAGGAAAGACATACTTGCCTTAGAGGGAGTGCAACGAAGGTTCACTAGACTGGTTCCTAGGATGAGGGGATTGCCCTATGACGAGAGATTGAGTAGACTAGGCCTATATTCCTTCTTAGAAGATTGAGAGGTGATCTAATTGAAACATATAAAATTCTTAAGGGGCTTGACAGGGTTAATGCTGGGAAAATGTTTCCCCTGGCTGGGGAATCTAGAACACGGGGTCACAGTCACAGAATAAGGGGTAGGCCATTTAGGACTGAGATGAGGAGAAATGTCTTCACTCAAAGGGTTGTGACTCTTTGGAATTCTCTACCCTAGAGAGCTGTGGATGCTCAGTCGTTGAGAGTATATTCAAGACAGAAGTTGATAATTTTTTGGTGACGAAGGGAATTAAGGGATATGGGGATAGTGTGGGAAGGTGGAGTTGAGATAGAAGATCAGCCATGATCTTGTTGAATGGCGGAGCAGGCTCGAAGGGCCAAGTGGCCTACTCCAGCTCCAAGTTCTTATGTTCTTAATAAAGCCAAGGGTCCCATTTGTTTTTTAACAGCCTTATCAACTTGCACTGCCACCTTCAAAGATTTGTGTACGTACACCCCCAGGTCTCTCTCTTCCTGCATCCTCTTTAAAGTTGTACCATTTAGTTTATATTGCCTCTCCTCATTCTTCCTACCAAACGATTCACTTCACATTTCTCTGCGTTAAATTTCATCTGCCACGTGTCTGCCCATTTTACCAGTCTGTCCTCCTGAAGTCTGTTACTATCCTCCTCATTGTTTACTACATTTCCGAGTTTTCTATCTGCTGCAAACGTTGAAATTATGCCCTTTATACCCAAGTCCAGGTCATTAATGTATATCAAAAAGAGCAGTGGTCCTAATACTGACCCCTGGGGAACATCACTGCATACTTCCCTCCAGTCTGAAAAAGAACCATTCACCACTACTCTATGCTTTCTATCCCTTAGCCAATTTTTCTATCCATGTCGCTTTAATCCCAGGGCTTTAAGTTTGCTTCCAAGTCTATTTTGTGGTATTTTCTCAAATCCCTTTTGAGAGTCCATACACAGAACTGCAACCCCTCTCCGTTACTTCATCAAAGAACTGGATCAAGTTAACAAATCTGCCTTTAACAAATTCGTGCTGACTTTCATTTATTAACCCATACTTTTCCAAATGCCAATTAATTTTGTCTGGATTATTGTCTCAAAGTTTCTCCACCACTGAAGTTGGGCTGACTGGCCTGTAGTTGCTGGATTCATCCCTCTCCCCTTTTTTGAACAGGGGTGTAACATTTGCAATCCTCCGGTCCTCTGGCACTACCCCCATGTCCAAGGAGGATTATAAGATTGTGGCCAGAGCCTCCCCAATTTCCACCCTTCCCTCAGTAACCTAGGATGCATCCCATCTGGAATGGGTGACTTTTCTACTTTGAGGACTGCCAACCTTTTAAGTACATCCTCTTTATTTTTATCGTAACCAATATCGCTGCTGCCTTCCTCCTTTTACTGATAGATTGGGAGCATCCCCTTCTCTACTGAAGACAGATGCAAAGTATTCATTTAGTACCTCAGCCTGCACAAGAGGATCTTGTTTTTGGTCCCTAATCGGCCCTACCCTTCCTTTGACTACCCTTTTACTATTTATGTGTTTGTAAAAGACTTTTGGGTTCCCTTTTATGTTGGCTGCTAATCTATTTTCATACTCACTCTTTGCCCCTCATTCCCTTTTTTAGATCTCCTCTGTACTTTCTATATTCAGCTTGGTTCTCTACTGTATTATGAACCTTAAAATTGTCATAGGCCTCCTTTTTCTGTCTCATTTTAACCTCTATATCTTTAGTCATTCAGGGAGCTCTAGCTTTGGATGCTCTTCCTTTTCCCCCTCATA
Organism: Squalus acanthias; assembly: GCA_030390025.1. Lineage (NCBI taxonomy): Eukaryota > Metazoa > Chordata > Chondrichthyes > Squaliformes > Squalidae > Squalus > Squalus acanthias. The sequence continues at coordinate 6,102,701 of CM059432.1, read as the reverse complement.
GGAATGCGTCTACTCTGTACCTGAACCATCTCCTCTTTGAAGGCCTCCCATTGTTCAATTTTGCCTACCAATTTTTGATTTGAATCCACCTGCGCCAGATCCCTTTTCAACTCGCTGAAGTTAGCCCTCCTCCAGTTAAGTATTTTTACGCTTGATTGTACCTTGTCCTTTTCCATAACTATTCTAAACCTGATGATAATATGAACACTGTTCCCAAAATGCTCTCTCACTGAAACATGCTCCACTTGCCCCACTTCATTTTCCAGAACTCGATCTTAGGTTTGCTCTTTGGTCATAAGGGTTTAATGACTATGTAAAATGTTGCTGCAAGTCATTGGAAGAACTATTTCAGAATTATGTTTGAAATCTTGTAAAAATGAAAGATGCATTTTTCGGCCTTTTATTTCATGAGAGTTTTTTTTAAATGTCTTTCTTTGTCGTCCTGGATCTGATGGAGCACACACAGCCTGCTGTCAGGCCACCACCAATGCCCCCTTCTAGGAGGTGGTGGGAACACCCAAAGAATGACTCCAGTAACTGATTTTTTTTGTTGTTTCCCCTCCCTCCCACCACTACCCCATTAGAAGTCTCCACAGCTTCTGCTTGGAACTTCTTCAGTTGATAAACCTCTGGTCAGCAACCAAGTGGAGTGGCACTCAAATCTGCATGTATCTCTGCATTATGGTACTGGATGTTAGTGTGTCCATGAGAAATAAATTTTAAAGTTCCTTACGTGGTAATATGGAAAAATGTACAAGATACTGGTGCCAGAAATGGGCAATGTTTGTTTCATTAAAATGGAAGTATCTAAAGTTAGAGTAGTAGGGGATTTAAATATTTACTGTATGTATTTAGATGTTAAAATAGCATTGAATTTTAATGCTGTGATCTAACATTTCGCATGTGCTATGTTCTGATTATAGCTAATAGAAGATGAAATAGCAACAATTCTTAAATCCACCTTGAAAGGGCTGGAATATCTACACTTCATGAGAAAAATCCACCGAGACATCAAAGCTGGAAATATCCTACTGAATACAGAAGGTCATGCAAAGCTTGCGGATTTTGGTGTTGCAGGTCAGCTGACAGTAAGTAACCAATAAGATTAAACTTAAATAGTTGATGTCGTTCAGGTACAGCATGGTTAGATGCAGAGTAAAACTTCCTTTACTCAATACTAACAATGTGATTCATTCCCAGCCTCAAAGGGAAGTTTTACTGTGCCACTGTGACATTACCCAGTGGCCTTTCTCAGCAACATTACCAATAAGAATAGAATTAGGGACAGTTTTATGCAGTGTCCCCCTACCTGCTGGGCTGAGAGTATCCAAATGTCTTTTACCGACAGTAAACTTTCATTTCTATAGTTTTGGCTGGATTGAAACCACAATCTTAGAGCTGAAAAGCCAGTCAGCTTTTTAGTCTTCTCTGAACCATCTCCAATTTATAAAAAGTTAAAAAAAATATCTGAAATAAAAATAGAAAATGCTGGAAATACAGATCAAGTTAGTCAGAACTTGACATTTCTCTTTACAGATAATGACATTGCATGCGTGTATCCTTCATTAAAACTGTAGACCTGATGAAGCATACACTCCCAAAATATCATAACCTTGTCTTTTCTTTTTACGAATGCCGACTGACCTGCTGTGTAAAGAAAATAGCAGAGGGGAGAAACTATGGATTCAGTTTTCCGATGGTCAGTTGGAGGAGACTTGACATTGAGCAGGCAATCTGACAGCATGTAGGTAATTGTGGGGACAAGAGAAGTAGAGCTGGGTATCATCAGTATAAAATTGAGAGGTCGCACAACACCAGGTTATAGTCCAACAGTTTTATTTTAAATCACAAGCTTTCGGAGTTACAACTCCTTCGTCGGGTGAAGTGAGGAGATACAGAATCGTCAAAGCATATATAGATAGAGAACAATGCATGTGTAACTTACAATTGCAGACAACTAAATTCAATCATCCTGACTGTTTATCTGCCGAGGTGTGATAAAGTTAATCAGGTCAGCCAGGAAGGTACCACATCAAAGACGTAGCAAGATACAACTGAGACAATGAGGTGGAGTCGCATGGGGTCTAACGTGTCAAAAGCTGCCGTCTGTATGTAAAACGATTAACTTTAAAATTTTTACTTTTTTACTGGGAATCACATCTGTGAACAAGCCAACGACGACTCGAGTCCGGATCACGTCATGTATCGTGACATAAACCCAAGATCCCGATTGAGACCGTCTTCATGAGTGCGGAACTTGGCTATCAGTTTCTGCTCGATGATTTTGCGTTGTCGTGTTTTCCTAAGGCCGCCTTGGAGAACGCTTACCCGCAGATCCGAGGCTGAATGTCCTTGACTGCTGAAGTGTTCCCCGACTGGGAGGTAACAATCCTGCCTGGCGATTGTTGCGCGGTGCTCGTTCATACGTTGTCTCAGTGTCTGCATGGTCTCGCCGATGTACCATGCCGCGGTGCATTCTTTCCTGCAACGTATGAGGTAGACAACGTTGGCCGAGACCATGCAGACACTGAGACAACGTATGAACGAGCACCGCGCAACAATCGCCAGGCAGGATTGTTACCTCCCAGTCGGGGAACACTTCAGCAGTCAAGGACATTCAGCCTCGGATCTGCGGGTAAGCGTTCTCCAAGGCGGCCTTAGGAAAACACGACAACGCAAAATCATCGAGCAGAAACTGATAGCCAAGTTCCGCACTCATGAAGACGGTCTCAATCGGGATCTTGGGTTTATGTCACGATACATGACGTGATCCGGACTCGAGTCGTCGTTGGCTTGTTCACAGATGTGATTCCCAGTAAAAAAGTAAAAATTTTAAAGTTAATCGTTTTACATACAGACGGCAGCTTTTGACACGTTAGACCCCATGCGATTCCACCTCATTGTCTCAGTTGTATCTTGCTATGTCTTTGATGTGGTACCTTCCTGGCTGACCTGATTAACTTTATCACACCTCGGCAGATAAACAGTCAGGATGATTGAATTTAGTTGTCTGCAATTGTAAGTTACACATGCATTGTTCTCTATCTATATATGCTTTGACGATTCTGTATCTCCTCACTTCACCCGACGAAGGAGTTGTAACTCCGAAAGCTTGTGATTTAAAATAAAACTGTTAGACTATAACCTGGTGTTGTGCGACCTCTCAATTTTGTCCACCCCAGTCCAACACCGGCATCTCCGCATCATGATCATCAGTACACACATGGAAGCTAACACTGCCGACAGATGATATCACTGAGGGGCAGCGTGCAGGTGAGTAAGAGGAAGCTGAAGGATAGATCATTGGGGGACTCGGAGGGTGATGGTGCAGTGGTGGGAAAAGAAGCCATTACTGGATATGTATTTGTTACATTCAGATAGGATTGGATCCATGTAGGGTCAGTTCTATGGAGCTAGAGAACTGAGGAGAAGTGATAAAGGAAGATGGCATAGTATTAAATTCTGCAACGGTGAGAGAGAACACATCATGGACACAATCACAGAGGATGTCTTTTGTGACTTTTGCCAGAGTCGTCTTGGTGTTGTGAGATAGGGGAAGCCTGATCGGAGGGATTTGAACAGGAAGTTCTTGGAGATGGGCACTAAACTGGGAGGTGACAACACATTCAAGGACCTTGGAGAGGACCGAGAGGTTAGAAATGTGGCTGCAGTTGGAGAGGTCAGATGTGTCCAGGATCAGTTATTGAAGAGGGGTTGATGACAGTGGCTTTAAACAGGAGAGAAACAGTGCCTAAGGGAACTGGGGAATAATTAATATCAACTAGCATGAGGAACAAAGAGGGGATGTTAAGTGGTCAAGAGATGAGGGGAGGGGTAAAGGGAGCAGGAGGTGGCTCTAGTCGAAGAGATGATCTCCGAGAGGGCATGGGAGAGTTGGGGGTGGGGGAAATTACAGAATTACAGTAACATCTTTCACCTTAATAAGCACAAAAAATAAAAGGTTGCATTCAGTGAATCAGAAGCACCCGTTGGAGTCAGCCATTTAGGACTGGAATGAGGAGAAATTTCTTCACTTGTGTGAGTCTTTGGAATTCTCTACCCCAGAGGGCTGTGATGCTCAGTCGTTAAGTATATTCAAGGCTTAGATCGATAGATTTTTTGATACTAAGGGAACTAAGGGATATGGGAATAGGGTGGGGAAGTGGAGTTGAGGTGGAAGATCAGCCATGATGTTATTGAATGGTGGAGCAGGCTCAAAGGGCCAAATGGCCTACTCCTGCTCCTATTTCCTAAGTTCTTATGGAGCCCTGCTGGAATTGTTTTAAGTTTTTATTTATATATAACTTTTTAAAATTCCTTAAACTTTTTTAGTAACTAACAATACAAAGATTTATAAAGCAGTATTAATATAATACACTATTGCCATGAATTCAGCTTTCATCAATACAGAATATAAATACTTGCACAGTCCCTAAATTATAGATACTGTGCATCTGAATTGTCTTTGTGCACCTATCATATTTGTGTACATATCGATGAAGCTAATTCCTTGTATGAGTTACAATTGGAAGCAGATGATTATTGAAGGGGGGGGGCAAGCAGGTGATGACGACTGCACTGAGTCAGTGTACATACTAGTAATAAAGGAGCAGGAGTTTCCTGATTGCAGAATGGGGCCCAAATATAAGTTGCATGTCCTATGGGAGCAGTCAAAATTACATCTACTGTCAGACAAATTTCCCAAATTTGTTCATTGCTGTTATAAAATGGCATGCTGAATCGTTTTCCCAGAGCTGTGGTTGAGGCTACATACTTTTTCCTTGTATTTACTTGATTCTACAACAAACAGGAAAAATATGGAATAAACAGAGTGAAAATGCATAAAGGAAAGTATGAAATTCGAATAATTAGCTCTGGTGTATCTCCTGAATCCACACATGTCATTTCCACAGTGGGCCCCATCCATCCTAAAGTGCTAGATTTGGTGATGCATGGTTACATCCCTATGGATAATGCATCCCACCTCGTCTGTTATACCTATTATGTGTTTTGTGTTTATTTTTGATAGATCCATTCTGAATTTTGTGATAGATGTAATAAGCAAGGTAATTGAACTGGGAAGTCGTCAGAAAGATGTGAGCTCAAAACGCATGTTTCAGGAAGCTGCCATAATGAGCAGTAATATACAGTACCAGCCTAAATTTCTTTCTTACCACATTGTCATTATCAGAGAGAAATGGAAGGGAAATTGAGAGGTGCTAATGTGAACAAGGTTAGGCACTAGAACTCTGAGCATATTGCTCTGGTGTACAATTGGAGGGTTGTTTTAAGTCCACGTGATATGAAACAAGAATCTTTTTAAAAAGAACACTTTTAAAAACGGAAGACGCTGCAGTGCTGCCAAACTTCAGAACTCCCACCCAAGTTCTGGCAAAGCCCAGGGCCAAAGCAAAGTATCATGCCAATGCCGCTGCACCCCACTCTCCTGGTCCATTACTATTAAATAAGTTGTCTAACTCCACTGATACATTTTGCATGCAATCTTGCGGTATATTCTCAACTTTAAAACTGGTAAGGGATAAAAATTAAATACATAGAGGAATATATATGTAAACTAAAAGGCACTCATTTACACTTTTCACTGAAAAATCCTAGAACAGCATTCAATAAAAACTGAACTTAACTTATTCAGTCACTGTCGGTCAGTGGCCCTGATGTTCTCCCATTCATGGTATTAATATCACTATTGTTACAAAATAGCACCACGTCCAGCTCACAATGGGCAAAGCGATGGGAGTTCTGAGGTAGATGTGCTTAAAAAAAAATCAAGTTATTTGTTTTTTCTGTGGAGACCCAGCAATTGGATCTCTATTAGCTATAATTTGTATTGGCTCATCTGAACAAGAAACATATGGGGCTGAAATTCCAACGATCTCCTTCCCATAACTCCAGTGGGACACTGGCTGAAGCCCCAGGGTAACAATGGAAATGGTCATATCCACCATCTCCCAAGGTATTCTGCCAGTGTCCCACCAGAGTTGCAGCAGAAGACCGATGGAACCCTCATTGGATGAAATTATTTGCTATTTTCTTTTACGTAGCAACATAAAATAAGATGATTTGTCTGTACATTTAAAAGAGAAATCCAAGTTTCATATTGTGTGACCTCTTATAGTGCAGTACTTTTACTTTTAATTACTTTACTTTTGCATATTAGAAAAGAAAATTTGACCAACAGTAGTCAGGAGTTGATACAGGAAAGAAAATGTTTAAAAATGCAGTGAGATTTCTAAGCACTTTGTGAATTAGTAATAAAACTGTAATTGTGATGTGACTTGCAGGACACAATGGCAAAACGCAACACTGTGATAGGAACGCCTTTTTGGATGGCGCCAGAAGTGATCCAAGAAATTGGCTACAATTGTGTTGCAGACATCTGGTCTTTGGGAATCACAGCAATTGAAATGGCAGAAGGCAAACCGCCCTATGCAGACATCCATCCAATGAGGGTAAGTGGCAGCATAATAAGAGTCATTGTGGCAATTCTAAATATAATTCGGGGCACTATCAGTTTTGTGACGCACATTTGAAGGAGTGGTTTTAATAATGGAACACGATACGGAAACCAGATATAATACCATTTTGTGAGGGAAATTTACATAGCTTACAATGAAATATCAGATCTACTTTTAGAAATGAGGCTAGCGCTATTGGAAATCACAACTGCTACTGTTGATGTTTGCACGTTATCTAGCAATTGAGTCATTTGTAACTTCCCTCCATTTGAAGGGATAATTACGAGTCCTAGCCCTTTTCGGGCTACCCCAGATCAGGCGTATTCCCCAGACGTTCACCTTCAACTAAAGTTAGAGATAGCCGAATCCGAGAGATGCTTAATTGGGTCTAAAGGTCCAGGCTATCTCTCCCTAAAGGAAAGGAACGACTTGAAGATGTTACCGTCCTCCAGATAGCACTTTTAATAAGTTTAACTAGACTGTAATCTTCCGGATATTATGAGGGTCTGGAAAACCCCTCCAGAATTCTGCAACTCCTCACAAAAGAGTGTACAGAAATTGAGTTCGCGAGTTTGATACAGAAATACTATGTGAGACAATTCGAAAAATATATAGATTTATTAAAGAACCGACATGCAGCTAACAGCTCGTGATTCAATCGCAACTTTAACAGTTCAAAATACAAATAGCTTATATTTCTTATCAGAGATCGTTATTCTCAAATCTTAACTTCGTTACATTTCCACACTTCGTACTTATTTATAATCCAGGATATCCACCAAAATCAAATAAAAGTACCTTTTGATCCCCGAGACTCAAAGAGTTAAAAACTTACAGAGCCTGCCTCTGAAGTTGAGAATCGCTTGCCCCTTCTAGCGACTTCTGACTTCCTATCTGAAAGTTCCATATCTTATACTCTTTTTGCAGTGGCATATCCTTTGAAGTTTTCTGCTGATGAAAGCTAATTATCTCCAGTCATATTTTCTGTTGACTTCTTTCTAATCTTACTGTCAGTTCAGCTGCTGCATGCATAATTATATCTGCTGTGTTGGTGTTTCAAAACTTATCATAAAAAATGGTTATAACAGATTTATCTATTTGATGCCATTCTTACGAAGGTCTTCTATTGAATTCTTAAATCACTTTAACTGGTTGAAAGCAGACGTCGTGTCTCCTAGTTGTTCCATTTTCAACACAAACACAATGTGATTGCTTGGTGCATCTATTGATGTAATATTTACAAAGTCTTCTGTTTGTACCTTTTACAACATGTAAATCAAAAACACTTCAACCGAGTACTTGATTGTTTCCCCAGCCATCTTAGTAGGTTATATTACAAACTTATGTTTCCTGTCTTTCATTTGATGTTACTTTTACAAAGACACATGGTTTTTTAATGTTCTGTGTTTCTGTTCGAAGTGTTAGTTTATAACACTTTAAACTGGGTATAGCTATTGTGTTGGTTCCAAACTGCAGACTTCTTGGAAGAAACTCTTTGCTTCTTCAATAGAGCCATTGTTTTAGTGACAACAACCAATTCCAATTTCAAAAGCTTGTATGGTGTTTACAGCTTTGTGACTCATCTTATCTCAGAAGCCTGTATTTACAGCTTTGTGTCGTTGAGGCTTTTAGATTTTTAAACCCAGTTTGTCATATTTTAATAAAATCAGAATTCTGTTCATAGGATGGTGTATTTTTCTGAAATATAGCTATTCCTTTACACATTTACCTCTCTAGTTGAGGGTATAATGGGAGGCAGTGGTCAGGATGCTTTATTTTGTTGGGGTATTATTACCTACATTGAAAAATCCATGATTTTAAGGTGATCAGGAAGTTTGAATGATAATCAACTGTCAGTCATTGGGGAAATAATACTGTTATTGTATTCTTTTGGATTAATACCTGGAATTTGTATACTTTTGCAATTTTTGGATCGTGGTTGCTCAATAAGTACATGAGGGAGAAAAGACTAGAAGGATATGCTGATACGGTTAGATGAAGAGGGGTGGGAGGAGGCTCGTGTGGAGCATAAACACCGGCATGGGCCTGTGGGGCCGAATGGCCTGTTTCTGTGCTGTAAATTCTCTGGTGGTTCTTTACTTACACTGCCATTTTCAGGTTGATGATCAGCTGTGTCTACATCTGACTCTGGAATGCAGCAGTGCGAGACCCCCCCTCTACGGGAGGCCGTCTCATACTTTGGGCTTGATACTCTGGAGTATAATTCTAGTGCCGTGTCAAACTGGGTTTAACAAGCACTTGGATAAATTGTTGTGCCTCCTGGACACATTATAAACTTGTCAGTCTTTTTTTTTAATGCTTTTGAGAAAGCAGATGCTTTCACTTGTGCTCTCAACATGTTGCAAATTTACCATCCTGGCGTGAAGCTGTGCGCATCCATGCTTGTCGACAATCCAATTCGAAAAATCAAAATTATATATTTATGTTGTGTTAATTAGATTGAGGGTAGAAAATGCTGACTGCTTGAGCGCTCTCTCTCTCTCGAGATGGATATGGAATGCATGGATCCAATACAAGGCACTGCGTTTCCTACATTGTTCTAATATGGTGGCTAAAATTTAACATCAGAACAATCCCCTCCCACCCTGTATTGCACCCTTTCAGTGCTTTTCTGATTGTCATGCTTTCTCTTTTTGTCATGTCTTGGTACATTAATAGCAACTGTGCTGAACCTAAGGGGAGTTTTACACTCTAGACTTGTTTATTGGGAAATCCTCTTGGAACAGTTGATAGCTCTGAGAAAGAGTCGACTCTTGTTTGACTCCAAAATTGGGACGGAAATATTCTTGTCTATGGTGCTACCCAATTTCTCTGGATTTTAGGATGTACGAAACAAGACAGCTGGATATTTTTTTAGGTTGTGAATCCTCATCTTCTGATATGCTGTTCTATTTGTTTAGTATAAGGCCAGCATTTATTGCCCATCCCTAATTGCCCTTGAGAAGGTGGTGGTGAGCCGCCTTCTTGAACCACTGAAGTCCGTGAAGTGAAGGTACTCCCACAGTGCTGTTAGGGAGGGAGTTCCAGAATTTTGACCCAGCAACGATGAAGGAACGGCAATATATTTCCAAGTCAGGATTGTGTGTGACTTGGAAGGGAACTTGGAGGTGGTGGTGTTCCCATGCGCCTGCTGCCCTTCTCCTAGGTGGTAGAGGTCGCGGGTTTGGGAGGTGCTGTCGAAAAAACCTTGGTGAGTTGCTGCAGTGCATATTGCAGCTGGTATACACTGCAGCCACGGTGCACCGGTGGTGCAGGGAGTGAATGTTTAAGGTGGTGGATGAGGAGCTAATAAAGCGGGCTGCTTTGTCCTGAATGGGTTCGGGATTCTTGAGTGTTGTTGGAACTGCACTCATCCAGGCAAGTGGAGAGTATTCTATCACACTCCTGACTTGTGTCTTGTAGATGGTGGAAAGGCTTTAGGGAGTCAGGAGGTGAGACACTCACTGCAGAATACCCAGTCTCTGACCTGCTCTTGTAGCCACAGTATTTATGTGGCTGGTCCAGTTAAGTTTCTGGTCAATGGTGACCCCCAGGATGTTGATGGGGGGAGATTCGGCGATGGTAATGCCGTTGAATGTCATGGGGCGGTTGTTTAGACTCTCGCTTGTTGGAGATAGTCATTGCCTGGCACTTGTGTGGTGCGAATGTTACTTGTCATTTATCAGCCCAAGCCTGAATGTCATCCAGGTCTTGCTGCATGCGAGCATGGACTGCTTCATTATCTGAGGAGTTACGAATGGAACTCAACACTGTGCAATCATCAGCAAACCTCCCAACTTCTCACCTTATGATGGAGGGAAGGTCATTGATGAAGCAGTTGAAGATGGTTGGGCCTAGGACACTGCCCTGAGGAACCCCTGCAGCGATATCCTGGGGCTGAGATGATTGACCTCCAACAACCACAGCCATCTTCCTTTGTGCTAGGTATGACTCCAGTCAGTGGAGAGTTTTCCCCCTGATTCTTGTTGACTTCAATTTTATTAGGGCTCCTTGATGCTACACTCGGTCAAATGCTGCCTTGATATCGAGGGCAGTCACTCTCACCTCACCTCTGGAATTCAGCTCCTTTGTCCATGTTTAGACCAAGGCTGTAATGAGGTCTGGAGCCGAGTGGTCCTGGCGGAACCCGAACTGAGCATCGGTGAGTAGGTTATTGGTGAGTAAGTGCTGCTTGATAGCACTTTCGACGACACCTTCCAGCATTTTCCTGATGATTGAGAGTAGATTGATGGGGCGGTAATTGTCTGGATTGGATTTGTCCTGCTTTTTGTGGACAGGACATACCTGGGCAGTTTTCCACATTGTTGGGTAGATGCCAGTGTTGTAGCTTGAAACAGCTTGGCTAGAGGCGCAGCTAGCTCTGGAGCACAAGTCTTCAGCATGACAGCCGGGATGTTGTCGGGGCCCATAGCCTTTGCTGTATCCAGTGTGCTCAGCCGTTTCTTGATATCATGTGGAGTGAATTGAATTGGCTGAAGACTGGCTTCTGTGATGGTGGGGACCTCAGGAGGAGGCCGAGATGGATCATCCACTTGGCACTTCTGGCTGAAGATGGTTGCAAATGCTTTAGCCTTGTCTTTTGCACTTGGGTGCTGGGCTCCGCCATCATTGAGGAGGGGATATTCATGGAGCCTCTTCCTCCTATAAGTTGTTTAATTGTCCACTACCATTCACGACTGGATATGGCAGGACTGCAGAGTTTTGATCTGATCCATTGGTTGTGGGATCACTTAGCTCTTTTTATAGCATGCTGCTTCCGCTGTTTAGTCCTGTGCTGCAGCAGGTTGGCACCTCATATTTAGGTATTCCTGGTGCTGCTCCTGACTTGCTCTTCTACGCTCCTCATTGAACCAGGGTTGGTCCCCTGGCTTGATGGTGATGGTAGAGTGAGGGATATGCCGGGTCATGAGGTTACAGATTATGGTAGAATACAATTCTGCTGCTGCTGGCCCACAGCGCCTCATGGATGCCCAGTTTTGAGCTGCTATATCTGTTCTGAATCTATCCCATTTAGCACGGTGGTAGCGCCACACAACACGATAGAGGATGTCCTCAGTGTGAAGGTGGGACTTAGTCTCCACAAGGACTGTGCGGTGATCACTGCTACCAATACTGTCATGGACAGATGCATCTACGACAGGTAGATTGGTGAGGACGAGGTCAAGTAAGTTTTTCCCTCGTGTTGGTTTTCTCACCACCTGCCGCAGGCCCAGTCTGGCAGCTATGCCCTTCAGGACTCGGCCAGCTCGGTCAGTAGTGGTGCTACCAAGCCACTCTGGGTGATGGACATTGAAGTCCCCCACCCAGAGTACATTCTGTGCATATGCTATACCCTCAGTGCTTCTTCTAAGTGGTGTTCAACATGGAGGAGTACTGATTCATCAGCTGAGGGAGGGCGGTAGGTGGTAATCAGCAGGAGGTTTCCTTGCTCATGCTTGACCTGAAGCCATGAGACCTCAATGTTGAAGACTCCCAGGGCCACTCCCTCCCGACTGTATACCACCGCCGGCAAAGACACCTGAATGGATGGTCTCAATCTTGGCAGAAGAGAACAGGGCCCGTAAATACTTGATGTGGTCCAGCCAGATCTGGCGATGAATGGCTAAACCAGTTGTGCACCATACGTGTTCAAGTCCGAGCCCTTTGGATTTAAGGGATGCGATGGGGTTTGTACCAGAGAGAAAAACCAGGGTGTGAGAGAGTAAGGTTTTAATGGGGACAAGGGCATCAAAAGCTGAGGGAGTGATTGAGCAGATGGACAGCTGGAGAAGTATTGTGGCGAATGAAGGGCCAAAAGCGAGACAGTTGGGAGTTTGAAAGCGCCATTATAAGTGACCTGAGGGAGAGTTTTTTCCAGGGGTGGACGCAGAATGAAGTGGGGTTTAAAGGAGGATGAAAGTGGCAAGGGATACAAGGAAGTAAACATTGACGGCTTTGTCTGTGATTGAGATGATGGGAATAGATATGCTTTGTGAGATGGCATAGTTGAGGGGATGGCTGTGAATATGGGTAGGAGAGTCATCTGTGAGCCAAGTTTCCGTGAAAGCCATGATGTCAATGCAATCATCCGCAATAAGGTCATGGATGGCAAGGATCTTGTTTGCAAGTGAACAGACATTCTGGAGGGCGACGATGCGGAGAGGGCTGGTGATAGCTGATCCGATGGCAGAGTCCACAGGGTCAGCGGTGCGAGGGATGAATGGTATGGGACGTAGATTGGTAAGATTAGCCTCCAGCGAGTGCGATGGGTGGGAAGGTCAGCAAGAGAAGAGAATGGGGCAGTTGGAATTGCTGCTTCGGAGGCAGTGACGAGTCCCTTGATTGGCCCTTCAGAGAATGCCAAGAGAGCCATACAGGGATCCTTTGGGCTTATGCAAGAAGTCAAGCCTGGTATGGTGGCAGGAGAGTAAGAAGGTAAAGGAATAGTGAAGGGTTGGGGTCGGGATTTAGCGGTCGAAAAGTACCTGAGGGGAGAGAAATGAAAGGAGGTATGACTGGATAACAGGAAAGGGAGGAAACAGGAGAGGAGGGTACAAGAGGGATAAAGAGAAGAGAAAGAAATAGAATTAACAGACTCTGGTCCGGTGCGGCACATGCGAATAGATGCTGGCGAAAATCAGGTTACATAGGCATGGCAAAGATTGGGATAGATATGTCCCGGTTGTAAACAGAAGATAGGGAGTAGACAATAAGAGCGAGTCCAAAGTTGAAGTCCGAGGTCCTGTGATGGGATGAAGTTGACTTGTTGATAGAGAGTGAAGTCAGCTTGTAGCACCAGCGAACCAATGCCCAGGTTTGGAGATGCGTGTGGAGGGCGAGTGAGTCTAGGAGTTTTTTGAGGGGCAGAGTGCCAAATGATTAGACTGACAATTGAGGAGATCATATGAAAAGATTAACACTAGTGAATGTGACGTGCAATAATTTGCTATGTTGACCCTGCAGTATTAGTTAGAATCCATATATGTGGCAAGAGGATAAATGGATAAATGCTTATAAGGTAAAAACAATTTTTTTGGAAATGAATTTTGGCCTAAATCGAAGAAATTGCAGAATGATTAGTAGAACTGACAAGTAGAATGCCTGCGTTTAACTTTTTGTATTGTTAAGGCTTGGAATTGGTTACAAAAATAGAGATTAGAAATTAGAAATTGCAATTAATTCAAAGTAATTACACTTGATTAAATTAGAAAGCTATGTACAGAATGCGTTAACCAAATAGCAGCTAAGAAGTGATTTTGTTCGTGTTCGTGTCTGTAAATGGAGATGTCACACATCTGGCAACACTTTAAAAATTGCATTTTTGTAGTGCTTTATCCTGGATCAGTGGCGAGAGTAGCAATACAATGGGATGCGATAGTTGGGCATAGTAAAATGCTGTGTATCATGTAATAAGTGAGTGTTGTGCGCTGGATACCCATGTGCCTTCATGTTGCCTAATATTGAAAGAAGAAAATCAATTCAATTTTAATCGGTTACAATTAAACTTGTATCGGTTATAATTAATATGTATATATCCTTAGATATAAAGTCTCAGGATGCCAACAAGTGGTTTTTGAATCCACTATTTGAAAAGTGATATTTGCTACACATTTTCTTCCAATATTTGTTAAGCTGATGCCGCGGTTAGAAAATAAATTAAAAAAATTCAAGTTGCAGTTTTTTCCAATCAGTGTTTTTCCAGTGTTATTTGACCTGACTTCATAAGAAAGTGTGAAAATGTTAATGTTTTTGTATTTTGTCATAATTAGGATATACAATTGGCATAGGCAAGCCTGAAAGTCCAGGCTAATTTTCGTGCTTTTCCTGGAGCGAGTTGAAGGTTTGTGGTCTTTAATGCTAAACTGTGTAACAGTAGAATGCACACTGGAATAGTCTTGTGTCCTATTTTGCTCGAGGCCTGTTGGCATATTCACAAAGGAACTGAACTGTCAGTACGCTGTTTTCCCAGTTAGCTACACTTACCTTGTATGGAACCATTATCTACAAGGGTTTCACTAGGCAGGAAATAGCAAATACAGTAAAAACAAGCTTAGCTACCCATCACTGTCAGACTTTGCTACAGATATACCATGTTTTAAGAACCGATTCAAGCAGTAAAGACAACAAAAATTCAAGTCACAAAGACCCCGAATTACTGTAATTGAAGGCTTAAATCTCGACATGAAATTAGTACAAGTGAAACATTATTGCTGTAATTCTCCCTGAAATTTTCACTTGCAACCCTTGTATTTTTTTTGCCAGTTCAAATAATTACTGAAGTATGATGAGTAAGCTAAAAGGTTACTCAGTATTGCCGTGAGATGTTTGTATATCAGATGTTGCTGGCATCTCATCCAAACTTTTCTGGCTATGGCGATGCTGTAAAAGATCTCCCAGACACCAGAGGGATTCTGACCAAACTTTCTTGTTTTCTTTAGAAATGTGCTGACTGGAAACTGTGGATCTCTGTATTCAAAACAGAAAATAATGACTTCTTTGAATTTTCAACATGCTTGCTGTGTGATTTCCTCTGATTAAGCTTTTAAAATTGGCATGTTGGGAATTGTCATGCTTCTGCTTCAATGAATACTAACTAAATTACAATGGCAGTGGTTTAAACTGCACACTTCTTTAATAATATGTTGGAAAGAAAACGTGAAAGCATTGTGCAGTGTGTCCTTCTGCCCAGGTTTCTAAGGTCTTTTGACAATTTTTTCACCAGTATTTCAGAACTGTTAAAAGTAGCAAGTGGAATCCTTTTAGGATTTTCCAGTTATTTTGTAGTGTATATTGTATTACACATTAACCAATCTAGCAGATCTCTTAGTTTGCATCTCCTAATTAATGGACAACTGATCATTTCATTCTTTGCTGCTACCTGTGGATCTTTTGGACTTGAATCTAATTTTGTTCTTCCAGAATATATTTTAACTGCTAAAACCCATAACTGTGGCCTTTTATAACCTTCCGCAGTGATCTATAATGACACATAAATAATGCAGGAAGGAACTTTATTAATGAATATAAAAACAGAAAATGCTGGAAATACTCAGCAGGTCAGGCAACATCTGTGGAGAGAGAAACTGAGTTAACATTTCAGGTCGATGACCTTTCATCAGAACTTATCAGATTTCCAGCATCCACAGTATTTTGCTTTCTTGCTAATGAATATTTTAGAAGAGACAGGCAGAATGGAAAAGGAGGAGGGGTAGCCATGATAATAAAGGAGGGAATAAAGACAGTAGAGAGAAAGGATCTTGGCTCCGAAAAACAAAATGCAGAATTAGTTTGGGTGGAGCTAAGAAACAACAAGGGGCAGAAAACACTAGCGGGAGTAGTCTATAGGCCCCCTAACAGTGGTTGTAGTGTCGAGCAGAGTATAAATCAGGAGATTAGAGATACATTTAACAGGAGTAATACAGTCATCATGGGGGATTTTAACTTTTATATCGACTGGGCAAACCAAATTTGCATAAATAGTGCAGAGGAAGAGTTCATGGAATGCTTTCAGGATAGTTTTCTAGATCAGTATGTCAAGGAACCTACGAGGGAATTGGCTATTTTAGACCTAGTACTGTGCAATGAGACAGCATTAATTAATTAATAACCTTGTAGTAAAGGAGCCTCTGGGGAGCAGTGATCATAATATGATAGAATTTTATGTTGAGTTTGAGAGTGGTTTAGTTAAGTCCGAAACTAGGGTCCTTAACCTGAGCAAAGCAAACTACGTAGGTATGAGAGGCGAGTAGGCTAAGGTAGGTTGGGAAACTAGATTAAAATATATGACAGTAGAAAAGCAATGGCAAACATTTAAAGAAATAATTCATAATTCGCAACGAATATGCATTCCCTTAAGGAATGAAAACACCACGGGAAAAATGGTCCAACCGTGGCTAACAATAGAAATTAAAGATAGTATTTGATTAAAGGAAGAGGCTTATAATGTTGCCAAAAAGAGTAGTAAGCCTGAGGATTGGGAGGATTTTGGAATTCAGCAAAGGAGGACCAAGAAATTGATAAAGAAAGGGAAAATAGAATGAGAGTAAACTAGCGAGAGACATAAAAACAGACTGTAAAAGCTTCTATAGGTATGTAAAAAGGAAAAGGTTTGCGAAAGTAAACGTGAGTCCCTTACAGGTTGAGACAGGAGCAATTATAATGGGCAATAAGGAAATGACAGAGAAATTAAACAAATACTTTGGGCTGGATTTTGATACTGGGGCGGGTTGGGGTCGTGTCATCCGCATTTCGTGTTATCCACCCACCTGCAATTGGATGTGGGAGATTGATGCAATTTTCACTTAATTGGGCAATTGAGTTCCAGCATGTGGGAACCCATGAACCAATTAGTGGTTTCAGTCTGGAAGTCACCTCTGATGATGTCATCATTGCAGGTCAGAGACTGCCTGGTCTCAGAGATTGCCTGGCCTTTGCTGTGAGAGACCTGGATGCAAAATGAGCAGCATCTCAGAGAGAGACAGAGACAGAATTTTTTTTGCAACCAAGTCCTCCCAGGCAGTCTCTGAAGACATTCAATGCAGCAACATCAGAGGCGACTTTCAGACCTAATACTACTACTACCTTCATCACAATACTACTATTACCTTCATCACATCTCCGTTGTAATAGTGGACCTGCAGCTGATAGTCAGCTATCCACTTGT
Source organism: Squalus acanthias (assembly GCA_030390025.1). Lineage (NCBI taxonomy): Eukaryota > Metazoa > Chordata > Chondrichthyes > Squaliformes > Squalidae > Squalus > Squalus acanthias. The sequence goes on along the minus strand of CM059432.1, from coordinate 6,085,562 downwards.
GCTCCCGCCAGGTTTCACTGGCGTGTTTCACATCAGGCGTACTTCATGTCGGAAAAGGGTTAAACTAGCTAAAACGTTTCAAAATGGCATTACAGAGCCAATTTAGGGCTTGTTAAGGGCTTTAATGGCCTCTCCCGCCTCTTGGAGGCGGGACAGAGTCGGGAACCCCGCGACCGACTTTGTCAAAATTGCGTGGAGGCAGAATGGGGTCGGGACCCCCGAATCTGCAACTTTAACCCCCCACACGCCTCCAAACCCGACTCCACGGGTCATTGAAAATCCAGCCCTTTGTGTCTGTCTTCACGGAAGAAGACGCAAAAAACCTCCTGGAAATAGTGGAGAACCAAGGGTCTAGTGAGAATGAAGAACTGAAAGAAATTAGTATTAGTAAAAAAAATAGTACTGGAGAAATTAATGGGACTGAAAGCTGATAAATCTCCTGGATCTGATGGCCTACATCCTAGGGTTTTGAAAGAGGTGGCTATAGAGATAGTGGATGCATTGGTTGCCATTTTCCAAAATTCCATAGATTCTAGAACGGTTCCCGTGGATTGGAAGGTAGCAAATGTAACCCCACTATTTAAGAAAGGAGGGAGAGAGAAAATGGGGAACTGCAGACCAGTTAACCTGACATCAATAGTAGGAAAAATGCTAGAATCTATTATTAAGGGCATGGTAACAGGACATTTAGAAAATAATAATAGGATTGGGCAGAGTTAACACAGATTTATGAAAGGGAAATCATGTTTGACAAATCTGTTGGAGTTTTTTGAGGTTGTAACTAGCAGAATAGAGAAGGGGGAACCAATGGATGTAGTGTATTTGGAATTTCAGAAGGCATTCAATAAGGTGCCACACAAGTGGTTATTAAACAAAATTAGGGCTCATGGGATTGGGGTAATATACTAGCATGGATTGAGGATTGGTTAACGGACAGAAAACAGAGAGTAGGAATAAACGGGTCATTTTCGGGTTGGCAGGCTGTAACTAGTGGGGTACCACAAGGATCAGTGCTTGGGCCTCAGCTATTCACAATCTATATCAATGATTTGGATGAGGGGATCAAATGTAATATATCCAAGTTTGCTGATGATACAAAGCTAGGTGGGAATGTAAGTTGTGAGGAGGATGCAAAGAGGCTTCAAGGGGATATAGACAGGCTAAGTGAGTGGGCAAGAACATGGCAAATGGAATATAATGTGGAGAAATGTGAAGTTATCCACTTTGGTAGGAAAAATAGAAAAGCAGAGTACTTTTTAAATGGTGAGAGATTGGGAAATGTTGTGTTCAGAGGGACCTTGGGTGTCCTTGTACACGAATCACTGAAAGTTAACATGCAGGTACAGCAAGCAATTAAGAAAGCAAATGGTATGATGGCCTTTATTACAAGAGGATTTGAGTATAAGAGTAAAGATGTCTTACTGCAATTATATAGGGCCCTGGTGAGACCACACCTGGAATATTGTGTACAGTTTTGGTCTCCTTACCAAAGGAAGGATATACTTGCCATAGAGGGAGTGCAACGAAGGTTCACCAAACTGATTCCTGGGATGGGGGTTGTCCTTTGAGGAGAGATTGAGTAGACTAGGCCTATCTTGTCTAGAGTTTAGAAGAATGAGAGGTGATCTCATTGAAACATACAAAATTCTTACAGGGCTTGACAGGGTAGATGCAGGGAAGATGTTTCCCCTGGCTGGGGAGTCTAGAACCAGGGGGTCACAGTCTCAGAATAAGGGGTCGGCCATTTAGGACTGAGATGAGGAGAAATTTCTTCACTCAGAGGGTGGTGAATCTTTGGAATTCTCTAGCCCAGAGGGCTGTGGAGGCTCAGTTGTTTAGTATATTCAAGACAGAGATTGATAGATTTTTGGATATTAAGGGAATCGAGGGATATGGCGATAGTGCAGGAAAGTGGAGATGAGGTAGAAGATCAGCCTTGATCTTATTGAATGGTGGAGCAGGCTCGAGGGGGCGAATGGCCTACTCCTGCTCCTATTTCTTATGTTTTTATGAATAGTTTGCCACGTTTAAAAATATTCTAAGTGAATAAAATTGGATATAGTGGCATTATTTTAGTCATAGCAGTTTGTACTAATAAATATTACACTATTTGCATGTTGTGTGTAAGATCATACGAGGAGGGAGCCATTGGACTCATTAAACTTGCTCCTTCCAACAAACCACGTAAGATATTCTCGCTCTCCCGATCTCACTTGCTCACGTTAGAGAAGTAAACAATCATAAGTGAAACTTCCAAAAAGATACAGTATTCCTTGTTGACACCTGTAGGTAAAGTAACAAAAATTCCAAGTTATCAATCTAACAATCCACACTTTTACTCTCGACAAGTTGCATGCCATAGATGATATTGTAATAGTCTCCGCAACATAAGAATTTGATAGTATTAGTTCTATCCTTAAAACTTTAAATTCTAGTGTTAATCAGACATTCATTCAATTTTTTAAAGGAATTAATTGTCATAGCTTTAGCTAGTTTTGCTGGAACATGTTTTATACATCCACTATGTGGGGAAATATTTCATTTAATTTCTAATCCCTTATTTCTATGACCACTGCTTAAATTAAGTAATCTGTTTGCATCTATGTTATATTTGTATCTCAGTATTTTAAAAACCTGGAAAATATCCTTTTTCAGTTTTTTTTTTCTCTGAATTAATTTGATGAACCTGTGTTCATAAATTGTTAATTTGAAGTCCTGGAGTTGTCCTTGTTGCATTTATCTGAACCCTCTCCAATGCACCTTTTTGAAGGTACAATCCCTCGTATATTCAAATGTGACCTCACCAGTAAATCATAGAGGGTTAAAATAATCTGTTAGGCTTAGAAACAAATGTCTTCAAATTACTTCCCAGTTTTAAATAACTTTGTTGATAACAGCTTTACTGGAGCGAGCTAGCTGCTTCTAGTGAATGGCTCATACTCAGACCCAAGTCCTGTTTTGTTAAAGTGGGACAATATTTTGTCACTGTAATTCAGAAGAAAGTACAGGAAACTTTCGTTTATCCGGCATCGACGGGACCGGCGTGGTGCCGGTTTATCGAAAGTACCGGATAACGGAGAGTTATATCTACCGAGGCTATTTTTAACCTAAAAAAATCAAGAAATGTGCAGTATACAGTATTTGGGTACTCACCTACAGAATGTTGTGTTAAATGGATAGTGGACAATGCTTGATTAAGTACAGTACTGCCAGTTGAGGGTAATCCATAACTCTTTAATTACTTAACAGTAAAACAAAACTTATAAACGACTGTCTACAGTACTGTAGTTGACTGTACACTTATTCCGAGTCATCTGGTTCATCAGAAATATCCGTGCCAGCTGGGTCATCAGGATCACGCAGTTCCACCGATTCTTCAGGCACTTCCGCTGCTGCGACTCTTTTGGAAGCTTTCTTAAACATGTTGCGGATGTCGGTTTGCTTAGTGGACTCTTGCCTTTTCTGTAGAAAGGTGGAATGCAGAATATGGAGTTGCATAACTTCTTGTGCAGTGTAGCAATTCTGCCTTTCAGCAAATTTGAGGATTGTAGAAAATCCTTCTGCAGCTTTAGCCCAAGAAATCTTCTCTTCTTCAGAAATCTCATCCTCTTCACTTTCCATCTCGCTTTCCTTTTCTTTCTTTGGATTCAAAACATTCTGAATTATTTCATCATCACTTAGCATATGCACAACACCAACTTCTCTATCTGCATCAACCCACTGCTCGATATCACTTTCACTGAGGTGACGTAAAGGGTTTGCTGGGCCTGCATTTTTCACCATTCCAGCCATTTCCATTATTGTACTCTTGGGACGAACACTGAACCCATGAAATTCCTCCTCTGAAGAAGAACCTTCAGCAAACATTACAGAAGGCCACAATTTGCGCCAGGCTTGCCTCAGAGTGTGACCTTTCACCAATTTCCAGGAACATGCAACATTATAGATGGCATCTTTAATATTGTATTCCTTCTGCAAATCTTGAATATTCTCATCTTGGCTTAGCAGTTTACGTAGGAAGTCTTTCTTGTAATGACACTTCAGATTTTGGATAACGCCCTGGTCCATGGGCTGGATGAGAGAAGTTACATTTGGTGGCAAATAAATGGTGAAAATATTTCCCGAAACCAACTGGGATTCATGCGGATGGGCTCTGCAATTATCAAGCAATAAAATGCATTTGCTATCTTCAGGTTTCCCTATTCTGCGGAAATGTTCCTTCACAGATGGAACAAAAATATGATGGAACCAATCGGAGAAGATTTCCTTATCCATCCAAGCATTTTTTTGAGCTTTGTACTCAACAGGTAAGTGCCTCACATTTTTAAATGCACGGGGATTTTTATACTTCCCGATAACAAGAAGTTTAACCCGGTGTGATCCAGCAGCGTTCGCACATGTTAGCACGGTTACACGATCTTTATTTTTCTTGTAACCTGAAGCATTAGCCTCACTAGCCCCAGCAAGCGTTGATTCTGGCAAAAACCTCAAACAAGCCAGTTTCATCGGCATTGTAGATCTGTGCTGGCGACAAATCATGTTGCTGCACAATCCGATTGAAATAATTGCAGTATTCTTCTGCGGCTTCGTGATCAGCTGATTTCTTCTCCCCGGAAATATCGAGTCGTCGTATCCCGTGCCGTAACTTGAAGCACGTTAGCCATCCATCGGAGAAAGCACACTTGTCAGTGAGCTCCATCCTATCGTAGAATTCCTTCGCTTTCTCGATGAGCATGGGTCCGGAAATTGGAACACCCTCTGAACGCTTAAGAGAAAACCATTCATAAAGCACGGTATCCAGCTCTTCAAGCTTAGGCTTACGAAGCGTATGCCGTTTCTCTACACTCTTGCATGTCTCCGAGCTTGAATAAAACTTGAGCAGCTTATCCTTCTGCGATTTGATGTCGTAGATTGTTGACGAACCGATTTTGAATTCATTCATAATGTTGATACGCTTCTCTCCCCTTCCTAGTCGTTGGCATATCTCGATTTTCTGTTTTAAAGTTAAGACCACTCTCTTCCTTTTGCTTGGACCAGCTTTTGGGAATTCCATAATGCAAGATGGAGGAGATAATTGCCGATGAAGATGGAAAGACACACAGAACAATGGTGGCTAGGAAGAGACTACCAGCAGCGTGGCAGACACACAGCAAAATGGTGGATCAGAAGAGACTACAGTACCAGCAGCGTGGCAGACACACAGTAAAATGGTGTATCAGAAGAGACTACAGTACCAGCAGCGTGGCAGACACACAGTAAAATGGTGTATCAGAAGAGACTACAGTACCAGCAGCGTGGGAGACACACAGCAAAATGGTGGATCAGAAGAGACTACAGTACCAGCAGCGTGGCAGACACACAGTAAAATGGTGGATCAGAAGAGACTACAGTACCAGCAGCGTGGGAGACACCCAGCAAAATGGTGGATCAGAAGAGACTACCAGCATCGTGGGAGACACCCAGCAAAATGGCCGATCCGAAGAGACTCCAGGCAGCGCGGGAGAATCTACTCATGCTACTGCAATGTTTCGGACTTGCGACAGCGCCAGGAGGCCGAGTAGTGGCACTTTTGAAAAGTACCCCTACTGACTAAATCGGCGTTCTCGGACTCGGACTCGGGATCGGCAACATTGCCGGTTATTTGAGAGGAGTTTTCGGAGGATGATTTTTGCCGGTTAAGCGAGAATTCCGGTTATTTGGGTGCCGGATAAACGAAAGTTTCCTGTAATAGGAAAAGCAAATATTGCATCTCAGTGCAGTTTCACATTTGACAACTCTTGTATGCTAGCCATATGTAGCAGCTCAGTGTATCCTTTCCTGAGGCCTTGTTATGGGGGATTTTCTTGGGTTTACATCTGGGTGCACTTGGCCGCCAAGGTGCAACAAATGAATTTAAATGGAGTGTGTGTGTGTGTTTCTCTCTCTTGCTCTTTTTTAAATATATTGTGTGCATGTATGTATGTGTATATAGGGATATATGTATATGTGAAAAAAGAAAAAGAAAGACTTGCATTTATGTAGTGCCTTTCACAACCTCAGGATGTCCCACAGCACTTTACAGCTAATGAAGTACTTTTGAAGTGTAAACACAAGTTGTATTGTAGGAAACGTGGCAGCCAAATTGCGCACAGCAAGGTCCCACAAACAGCAATATGATAATGACCAGATTTTTTTTTAGTAATGTTGTTTGAGCCGGGACACCTGGGAGAACTCCCCAGCTCCTCTTCGAATAGTCCATGGGATATTTTACGTCCACCTGAGAGGGAAAGCGGCGCCTTGGTTTTATGTTTCATCCAAAAGACGGCACCTCCGACAGGGCAGCCCTCCCTCAGCACTGCACTGGAGTGTCAGCCTAGATTTTGTGCTGGCATGGGGCTTGAATCCACAGCCTTCTGACTCAGAGGTAAGAGTGCTGCCACTGAGCTAAGGCTGCCATTTGAGTAGACATATATGTGTATGTGTATGTATATGTATGCATGTGGTTGGCCATGGAAGCAAGAAATGTGCATGTATCATAATGAAAAATTTCCTGGCTGCATGTGTGATAGTTATCAACTATAGCAGAATAATTGCTGTCTGAATACAGTAATAAAATGAACTTTTTATTTGATATCAATTGACCTTTAAACCTATTATGTTAATTATTAGGACTACTGTTTAATGATAGTAGTGTGTGCAAGATTTATTAATTGTTAGCCTACTGTTTATGACAGTAGTGAATGCAACCCTGCTCCTAATCCTTTAGAAGCATAGAAGATAGGAGCAGGAGTAGGCCATTCGGCCCCTCGAGCCTGCTCCGCCATTTAATGAGATCATGGCTGATCATCCAAATTCAGTACCCTATCCCTGCTTTCTCCCCATATCCCTTGATCCCTTTAGCCTTAAGAAATATATCTATCTCCTTCTTGAATATATTTAATGAATTGGCCTCAACTGCCTTCTGTGGTAGAGAATTCCACAGGTTCACCACTCTCTGGGTGAAGAAATTCCTCCTCATCTCAGTCCGAAATGGCTTACCCCTTATCCTTAGACTGTGACCTCTGGTTCTGGACTCCCCCGCCATCGGGAACATCCTTCCTGCATCTAGTCTGTCTAGTCCTGTTAGAATTTTATAAGTTTCAATGAGATCCCCTCTCATTCTTCGAACCTCCAGCGAATATAAGCCTAATCGACCCAATCTCTCTTCATACGTCATTCCTGCCATCCCAGGTATCAGTCTGGTAAATCTTCGCTGCACTCCCTCCATGGCAAGAACATCCTTCCTCAGATAAGGCGACCAAAACTGCACACAATACTCAAGGTGTGGTCTCACCAAGGCCCTGTACAACTGCAGCAAGACATCCTTGCTCCTGTACTCGAATCCTCTCGCTATGAAGGCCAACATACCATTTGCCTTCTTAACCGCCTGCTGCACCTGCATGCTTACCTTCAGCGACTGGTGCACAAGGACACCCAGGTCTCGTTGCACTTCCCCTTTTCCCAATCTATTGCCGTTCAGATAATAATCTGTCTTCCTGTTTTTGCAACCAAAGTGGATAACCTCGCATTTATCCACATTATACTGCATCTGCCATGCATCTGCCCAATCACCCAAACTGTCCAAATCATACTGGAGTTTCTCTGCATCCTCCTCCCAACTCACACGCCCACCCAGCTTTGTGTCGTCTGCAAACTTGGAGATATTACATCTGGTTCCGCGTCTAGATCATTTATATATATATATATTGTGAATAGCTGGGGTCCTAGCACCGAGCCCTGTGGTACCCCACTAGTCACTGCCTGCCACTCGGAAAAAGACCCGTTTATTCCAACTCTTTGCTTCCTGTCTGCCAACCAGTTCTCTATCCAAATCAGTACCTCACCCCCAATCCCGTGTGCTTTAACTTTGCACGCTAATCTCTTATGCGGGACCTTATCGAAAGCCTTCTGAAAGTCCAAATACACCACATCCACTGTTTCTCCCTTATCTATTCTACCAGTTACATCCTCAAAAAGTTCCAGTAGATTCGTCAGGCATGATTTACCTTTTGTAAATCCATGTTGACTTTGTCCGATCCTGTCACTGTTTTCCAAGTGCTCTGCTATTACATCTTTTATAATGGACTCTAGCATTTTGCCCACTACCGATGTCAGGCTTACCGGTCTATAATTCCCCGTTTTCTCTCTCCCACCTTTTTTAAATAGTGGGGTTACATTAGCTACCCTCCAATCCATGGGAACTGTTCCAGAGTCTATAGAATTTTGGAAGATGACCAGCAATGCATCTACTATTTCTAGGGCCACTTGCTTAAGTACCCTAGGATGTAGATTATCAGGCCCTGGGGATTTATCGGTCTTCAATCCCGTCAGTTTCCCTAACACCGTTTCCCTACAAATAGTGATTTCATTCAATTCCTCCCTCTCATTAGACCCTATGTTCCCCGACATCTCTGGGAGTTTATTTGTGTCCTCCTTTGTGAAGACAGAACCAAAGTATGTATTTAATTGGTCTGCCATTTCTTTGTTCCCCATTATAAATTCCCCTGATTCTGACTGCAAGGGACCTACGCTTGACTTCACCAATCTTTTTCTCTTCACATATCTATAGAAGCTTTTACAGTCAGTTCTTATGTTCCCTGCAAGCTTACTCTCATATTCTATTTTCCCCCTCTTAATTAATCCCTTTGTCCTCCTTTGCTGAATCCTAAACTGCTCCCAATCCTCAGGCTTGCTGCTTTTTCTGGCCAATTTATATGTCCTCTCCTTGGATCTTATGCTATCCCTAATTTCTCTTGTTAGCCACGGTTGAGTCACCTTTTTTGTTTTATTTTTATGCCAAACAGGGATGAACAAATTCTGTAGCTCATCCATGCGATCTTTAAATGTTTGCCATTGCCTATCCACCGTCAACCCTTTAAGTAATGCTCCCCAATCCATCCTAGCCAGCTCGCGCCTCATACCATCGTAGTTTCCTTTATTTAAATTCAGGACCCTAGTCTCTGAGTCAACTACTTCACTCTCCATCTTAATAAAGAATTCTATCATATTATGATCGCTCCTCCCCAAGGGACCTCACACATCAAGATTGCTAATTAATCCTTTCTCATTACATAATACCCAGTCTAAGATGGCCTGATCTCTAGTTGGTTCCTCGACATATTGGTCCAGGAAACCATCTCGTATACACTCTAGGAATTCCTCCTCCACAGTATTGTTACTAATTTGGTTAGCTCAATCTATATGTAGATTAAAGTCACCCATGATAACTGCTGTGCCCTTACTGCACGTGTCTCTAATTTCCCGTTTAATGCCATCCCCAACCTCAGCATTACTGTTTGGGGGTCTGTATACAACTCCCACTAACGTTTTCTGCCCCTTGGTATTTCTCAGCTCTACCCATACAGATTCCACATCATCAGAGCTAATATCCTTCCTTACTATTGTGTTAATCTCCTCTTTAACCAGCAATGCTACCCCACCTCCTTTTCCTTTTTGTCTGTCCTTCCTGAATATTGAATACCCCTGGATGTTGAATTCCCAGCCTTGGTCACCCTGGAGCCATGTCTCCGTAATCCCAATTATATCATATCAGTTTACATCTATTTGCGCAGCTAATTCATCCACCTTATTACGAATGCTCCTCACATTAAGACACAAAGCCTTCAGGCTTGTTTTTTTAACACTCTTAGTCCCTTTAGAATTATTATTTACTGTAGCCCTGTTTGCTTTACAGCCTTGATTTCTCTGCCTTCCACTTTTGCTTTTCTCCTTCCTGTCTTTTGCTTCTATCCTTGCTTCCCTTTCCTCTGTTTCCCTGCACAGGTTCCCAACCCCCTGCTATTTTAGTTTAAACCCTCCCCAACAGCACTAGCAAACACTCCCCCTAGGACATCGGTCCCGGTCCTGCCCAGGTGCAAACCGTCCAATTTGTACTGGTCCCACCTCCCCCAGAACCGGTTCCAATGTCCCAGGAATTTGAATCCCTCCCCCTTGCACCATTCCTCTAGCCACGTATTCATCTGAGATATCCTTCTATTTCTACTCTGACTAGCACGTGGCACCAGTAGCAATCCTGAGATTACTACCTTTTGAGGTCCTATTTTTTAATTTACCTCCTAACTCCCTATATTCAGCTTTTAGGACCTCATCCCGTTTTTTACCTATATCGTTGGTACCTATATGCACCACGACAACTGGCTGTTCACCCTCCCCCTCCAGAATGCCCTGCAGCTGCTCCGAGACATCCTTGACCCTTGCACCTTTGTTAGTAAAACATTAGAAATGTTAGTTACAAAAGCAAAATACTGCAGATGCTGGAAATCTGAAATAAAAACACAAAATGCTGGAAATACTCCGCAATTCAGGTGGCATCTGTGGCGAGAGAAACAGAATTAACGTTTCAGATCGATGACCTTTCGTCAGAACTGGGAAAAGTTAGAAATGTAACAGGTCTGTAAGCAAATACAGAGGCAGGGAAAGGGGGTAGGGGAGGAAAGAACAAAAGGGAAGGTCTGTGATAGGGTGGCAGGCAAGAGAGATTTAATAACAAAAGGGATGATGGTGCAAGTAAAAAGGAGATGGTAATGGGACAAGTAAAGAAACAAAAGATGGGTCTCGAGGAGGTGTAAATGGGAATATTAGAATCATCAGTAACAGCTGCTGTCTGAAAAAGTGGGGGCAGAGGCTATGATCTGAAATTGTTGAACTCTATGTTGAGTCTGGAAGGCTGTAAAGTGCCTAGTAGAAAGAGGTGCTGTTCCTAAAGCTTGCGTGGAGCTCCATTGGAACAGTGTAGGAGGTCGAGGACAGAGAAGTCAGAATGGGAGTGGCCCGGAGAATTAAAATGACAGGCGACCGGAAGCTCGGGGTCACGCTTGTGGACTGAACGGAGGTGTTCCGCAAAGTGGTCACCCAATCTGTGTTTGGTCTTCCCAATGTCGAGGAGACCCCATCGTAAGCAGTGAATAAAGTATACTAAGAGCAAGCTATGTCAAAAAAGACCATCTGCTAAACTACTTGGTCTAATTCTCCAGCTTAAGAGGTTGTCCTGACACACAAGGTGTCAATGGGGCTGGACCACTTTCACCTCTCCAGCTTGACTGCCTCTTGAATTCTTTCTACTTTATCACTACATCTTGGGGTGAATTTTTATATTTCTAAACCGACTGAATGTGAGTCATAATTTAAGTTTCATTCTCAGTTGCAAATGTTCTAACACATTTTTCTGCATAGGTTCCATTGTCCACTTATTCTTCATTTTATTGTTTGAGAAGCCTAATCCACAAGCCTGTAGGCAGGATTTTTATCTGAATACTGGCTGATTTTCCAACGTCACAGTTCAATCCAGCTGGCAGATTTGAGACTGCTGGAGACAAAAGACGGCTTCAACATTTGGCTGGCAGCAACTATCTTTAGAGTACCAAATGCCACATTCTTTAAGAGACCCTTGAATTTAGCAAAGGAGTCTACTCTTGGACAGTATTGGTGTTTGCTGCCTTGGCAGAAGTCTGAGTGATTCAAAGAAATACCCAAGTGTTTATCTACCACAGCTGACATGATGTAATGCCTCCATTGGCTGGTGGGTGTGATTACAGTATGAGAAGTTAGGCAATTTCCATTATAAATGTGGACATAGGAATTTACAATGGGAATAGTTGCATGTAGATGTAAAATATTTTAGATGCTTTATTCCAGTTAATAAATAAATGCAAGTGGATTTTTGTTGGTTCCATTAGTCATATTTCCTTTATCTTGGTTCTTATAGTGAAGAACTGAAACGGCCACCATATCTAAAATATGGGAAAGGAGACTTGCAAAGTGACACCGATCCTTAGTGATTTTCACAACTACATGCTGAACTTAGATGTGGTTTATGGAAGATATCTGCATTCAAACAATTGCTAGCTATTTGGCCCAAACAACCAGTATTGACATTTACATAGAATGCACAGCAATTACACAGGCCATTTGGCCCAGTTGTTCCATGCTGGTGTTTATGCTCCACACGAGTTTCCTCCCACCCCTCTTCATCTAACCCTATTAGCATAACCTTCTATTCCTTTCTCCCTCATGTGTTTATCTAGCATCTGCTTAAATGCATCTATGCTAGTCGCCTCAAGTAGCGAGTTCCATATTCTAACCACTCTCTGGGTAAAAAGGTTTCTCCTGAATTTCTTATTGGATTTATTTGTGACTATCTTGTATTAATGGCCCCTAGATTTGGTCTCCCCCACAAGTGGAAACATCATCTCTACATCTACCCTATCAAACCCTTTCATAATCTTAAAGACCTCTATCAGGTCACCCTTCAGTCTTCTCCTTTCTAGAAGAAAGAGCCCCAGCCTGTTCAATCTTTCTTGACAGCTATAACCTCTCATTTCTGATATCATCTGTGTAAATCTTTTTTGCACCTTCTCCAGTGCCTCTATATCCTTTTGTAATATGGAGACTATGCACAGTATTTCAAGTGTGGTCTAACCAAGGTTCTGTACAGGTTTAGCATAACTTCCTGGCTTTTCAATTCTATCCCTCTAGAAATGAACCCCAGTGCTTGTTGGCTGTTTTTTTTATGGCCTCATTAACCTGCGTCACTACTTTTAGTGATTTGTGTGTCTGCAGCTCCAGATCCCTCTGCTCCTCTACCCCATTTTGTCTCTTATTTTCCAAGGAGTATGTGGCCTCCTTATTCTTCCTACCAAAATGCATCACCTCACTTGCCTGTATTGAAATTCATTTGCCAATTACACGCCCATTCTGCAAGTTTATTGATGTCGTCTTGTATTTTGTCACATTCTTTCTCCGTATTCACTATACCCCTCAATTTGGCATCATTCGCAAATTTTGAAATTGTACTTTTGATTCCCGAGTCCAAATCATTTATGTAAATAGTGAACAGTGGTCCCAGCACTGATTCTTGTGGAACACCACTTTCCACCTTTTGCCCATCTGAGTAACTACCCTTAACCTCTACTCTCTGTTTTCTGTTTTGTAGCCTGCTTGCTATCCATTCGGCTACTTGTCCCCTGACTCCACATGCTTGGACTCGACTATGTGGTACCTTATCGAAGGCCTTTTGAAAATGCAAATATATTCCAACTATTGCATTACCATTGTCTACTCTTTACACTCCACACGAGGAAATAGTCCGACTCACATTTACTCACCCTGTTCCCATATCTCTTCATTCCCTTTTCCTTCATTCAATTTAATCTTGAATTCTGCCTCAACCACTAACCCTGTAAATGCCACAGCCTCACATCTCTGTGTAAAGAAGTTTTTCCTGCTCACTAATGCGGTGTTCTTCAATCCATTAGCTGTTCGCCACATATGGCTAATTAGGAACTCAGATGTGGCTAATTGCATTGATGATTAGTAAATAAAAAATGAGTAATAGACACCGTTGTTGGGTATGTGATCTCAATACTTACATTTGCACAGCGTATGAATGTGTACTTGAACCTTTTTGTGCATTAATTGGTAAAATGACAAGGTGAAAAGCAGAGTTGTGCGAGTGTTTTAAATCTTTTCTTCCTTGATTACTGAATGGTGGTAGATGTTTGATATGTATTAACATAGAACATAGAACATAGAACAGTACAGCACAGTACAGGCCCTTCGGCCCTCGATGTTGTGCCGAGCATTGTCTGAGACCAAGATCAAGCTATCACACTCCCTATCACTCTGGTGTGCTCCATGTGCTTATCCAATAACCGCTTGAAAGTTCCTAAAGTGTCCGACTCCACTATCACAGCAGGCAGTCCATTCCACACCCCAACCACTCTCTGAGTAAAGAATCTACCTCGGACATCCCTTCTATATCTCCCTCCATGCACCTTATAGTTATGCCCCCTTGTAACAGCTGCCTCTACCCGAGGAAATAGTCTCTGAACATCCACTCTATCTATCCCCCTCATCATCTTATAAACCTCTATTAAGTCGCCTCTCATCCTCCTCCGCTCTAAAGAGAAAAGCCCCAACTCCCTCAATCTTTCCTCATAAGACCTCCCCCCCAAACCAGGCAGCATCCTGGTAAATCTCCTTTGCACTCTTTCCAATGCTTCCACGTCCTTCCTATAGTGAGGTGACCAGAACTGCACTTACATAATAGTTACAGCACCAAAACAGGCCATTCGGCCCAACAGGTTCATGCAGGTGTTTATGCTGTACACGGGGCTCCTCCCACCCTTCTAACCCCATCAGCATATCCTTCTATTCCTTTCTCCTTCATGTGACTATCTAGTTTCCCCTTAAATGAATCTATGTTATTCCCCTCAACTACTCCTTGTAGTAGCAAGTTCCACATTCTCACCACTGTCTGGGTAAAGAGGTTTCTCCTGAATTCTCTATTGGATTTATTTGTGACTATCTTATATTTATGGCCCCTAGATTTGGTCTCCCTCTCAAGTGGAAACATCATTTCTGTGTCTACCCTGTCAAACCCTTTCATAATTTTAAAGACCTCCATCAGGTCAACCCCCAGTCTTCTCTTTTCTGGAGAAAAGAGCCCCAGCCTGTTCAATCCTCCCTGTTAGGTATAACCTCTCAGTTCTGGTATCATCTTTGTAAATCATTTTTGCACCTTTTCCAGTCCCTCTATATCCTTTTTATAATATGGCGACCAGAATTTTTCACAGTACTCTACATGTGGTCTAACCAAGCTTCTGTACAATTTTAGCGTAACTTCTCTGCTTTTCAATTCTATCCCTCTAGAAATGAACCCAAGTGCTTTGTTGGCTTTTTTTAATGGTCTTATTAACCTGTGGTGCTACTTTTAGCGATTTGTGTATCTGTAACTCTCGTTCCATTTGCTTCTCTACCCCATTTAGTCTCTTATTTTCCAAGGAGTATGTGGCCTCCTTATTCTTCCTACCAAAATGCATCACCTCACTAGCCTATATTGAAATTCATTTGCTAATTACACGCCCATGCTGTAAGTTTATTAATGTCATCTTGTATTTTGTCACAGCCTTTCTCCATATTAACTATACCCCCAATTTGGTGTCATCCACAAATTTTGAAATTGTACTTCCGATTCCTGAGTCCAAATTGCTTGTGTAAATGGTGAACAACAGTGGTCTCCGCACTAATTCTTGTGGAACACCACTTCCTACGCAGTGAAACGTCCCAAGGCGCTTCTCACGAGCATTACCAAAAAAAAAATTGACACCGAGCCACATGAGATATTAGGACAGGTGACAAAAAACGTGGTCAAAGAGACAAGTTTTGAAGGAGCGTCTTAAAGGAGGTGAGAGAAGTAGAGAGATGGAGAGGTTTAGGGAGGGAATTCCAGAGCTTAGGGCCTTGGCAGCTGAAGGCACGGCCACCAATGGTAGAGCAATTTAAAATCGGGGATGTGCAAGAGGCCAGAATTGGAGGAGCGCAGAGATCTTGGAGGGTTGTAAGGCTGTTCAAGGTTACAGAGATGGGGAGGGGTGAGGCCATGGAGAGGTTTGAAACAAGGATTAGAATTTTAAAATTGAGGTGTTATAGGATCGGGAGCCAATGTGGGTCAACGAGCACAGGTGGGTGAATGGGACTGCGAGTTAGGATACAGGCAGTAGAGTTTTGGATGAGTATAACTTCCTTGCTTTTGTACTCTATCCCTCTATTTATAAAGCCAAGGATCCA
Organism: Squalus acanthias; assembly: GCA_030390025.1. NCBI lineage: Eukaryota > Metazoa > Chordata > Chondrichthyes > Squaliformes > Squalidae > Squalus > Squalus acanthias. The sequence goes on along the minus strand of CM059432.1, from coordinate 6,069,956 downwards.
GAAGCTTTTTTAACAGCTTGATCAACTGGTCCTGGCACCTTCAAAGATTTGTGTCTGTTCTTGCACCCTTTTTAAAATTGTACTGTTTATATTAGGTCATTAAAAGACCAGCAGTCCTCATACCTGGGGGACACCACTGTATGCTTCACTCCAGTCTTAAAAACAACTGTTCACCACTACTCTCTCATTTCTGTCCTTAGCCAATTTTGTATCCATGCTGCCACTGCCCCTCTAATCCCATGCGCTTCAATTTTGCTAACAAGTCTATTTTGCGGCACTTTATCAAACACCTTTTGAAAGTCCATATACACAATATCAACTGTACTACCTTCATCAACCCTCTGTTATTTCATCGAAGAACTCGATCAAGTTTGCCAGACATGACTTGCTTTTAACAAATCCATATTTCCTGTCAGTAATAAATACATATTTTTCCAAGTGAAAATCAATTTTGTCCCGGATTATGGTCTCTCGAAGTTTCCTCACCAGTGGTATTCGTCTGACTGGCCTGTTGTTATTGGGTGTATCCTTCTCTCCTTTTCGAACATGGATGTAACCAGAAGATTTCCTTTTTTGTCCCTAGTTGGCCCCACCCTGCCTTTGATTATCTTTTTACACTTATGTTTATAACGGACGTTAGTGTTGCCTTTTATGTTACCCGCCAATCTTTTTTCATACACTCTCTTTGGATGTCTTATTTCCTTTTTCTGTTCTCCACTGCACTTGCTGTATTTTGCTTGATTCTCTATTGTGTTATGAAGCTTACATTTATCATAAGCCTCCTTTTGCTGTTTCATTTTTTTCTCAATTTCATTAGTCATTCAGGGAGCTTTAGCTTTGGATGCCCTTCCTTTCTTCCTCATGGGAATGTCTGGTCTTTACCTGAATTATCATCTCCTCGAAGGCCTCCCATTTCTCATTTACTGTTTTACCTGCCAATCTTTGTTTCCAATCCACTGGGCCAGATCCCTTTTCAACCCACTGAAGTGAGCCCTCTTCCAGTTGAGTATCTTCACCTTTGATTGTTCCTTGTTCCTTTCCATAGCTACTCTGAACCTAATTTTGTTACCAACTGGTTCCCAGATATGCTCTCACTGAAACTATGTTCCACTTGTCCACTTCATTCCCCAGAATTAGATTCAGCACTGCTTTCTTCCTTGTTCTGATGCGGAGATGCCGGTGTTGGACTAGGGTGGACAAAAATGAGAAGTCGCACAACACCAGGTTATAGTCCAACATGTTGGACTATAACCTGGTGTTGTGCGACTTCTCATTTTTCTTCCTTGTTAGGTTGGAACCACACTGATTAAGAAAGTTCTCATGTACACATTTCAGGAATTCCTCACCCTCCTTGTCCTTTACACTGTTTTGCCCAGTGTAGATTAGGATAATTGAAGTCCCCCATTATCACTACTCTTGATTATTTAATTTTTTTATTGTACGTAAATGAATGGCACCTTTATTCTTTCTTCTGGATATCAGCAAAAAGTGGTTAAACTAACGAGGAGCAGTACAACAAAAAAGGAAAAGATATTGGCCCAGATTTTGCTGGACCGGAGCATCTTGTGCCCCGTTAGTTAGACTTTTTCCCTCGCCCTTCAGCTCAAATTTTTTTTACCCTGCACGTTGCTGGGAAGTGCGAACTGATAACGTGGCATCTGTGACATTGGTGAAGACAGGACCAACAATGTATCTTCTTAACCAATGAGATTTAAGGATTGTGGAAGAAACAGAGGAATGACGGGTAAGGAAATAGGGTGAATCAGAGTCAAATCAGGTACAGAAAGAGAAATAAAGAGAGGGAAAGAAAGATTGGATTAAGAGAGAGCAAAAAGAGACAGAAAGAAAAAGTAAAACATTTACTTTTTTTGCCAATAAATATCTACCAGTTGCCATTAATATGAATATGCACCTGATGTATATGACAGTTAAATATCATCTGGACTGATTTGTTTCTACAGAAAAAAGTTATCTTCTTGCATCTTTTTTGTGGTGTAATCAAGTAGCATACTGCTAAGGGCATAAGTATTTGCAATTTGATGACCCTAATGAAATGCTAATTGGGATAACATAGTATACAGTGATTTCCCTTTTTTCACCAGAATAAGGTTCCAATTAAGTGCATGAGCTCATCTTTTCTGGTCAAGATGCAATTACAAAGGAAATTTGAACCATGTATTTGAGTTGATGAATGCATTTCCTATATTTTGATTAATCATGCTATAAAGTAAGCAAAGGTTTATACAGTAATTGAAAGATTACCCTAAATGCATTTATGGAACATTTTTAACTGAAGCTTTGCTTTTTAAAAAAAAGTGCATTGGGATAAGGACGTTCTACTTTTTGTATGTCATAGCTACTTAAAAGATTTTTGTAGGAGTGTGCTTTGCCATTGTTAGAGCTGTTTGTAGTTCTTTCAATAGAAATGAAAGGTCAAAACAGACTTTTAATTTCAAAATAGAAAAATAATCAAATTAATGTTTTATGTTCAGTCTTTGGCACTCATCTTGAAATTTTTATTCTAATATCAAGAAGTTCCATAGAGGAATGCAGAAGGGGTGTTTTAAGTACAACAGTTGTGGAGTCCCTACTATACATTTGAAATAGGTTGTAACTTCTGGTTCTACAACTTGCACCAAGCCAATGAAAGTAGTGGACTATAGTTAAAAGTAAGTTGGCCCTTATCATGCAGCTATTTAACAAGGCTCCAAAGATGAACAGTGGTTTGAAACCTGAAAACAGCTTTTGTATTGAAGGAGAGTCCCTCAGCTATGCTTGACTTGAAAGAATACAGAACAATGCAAATTAACTGGTAGATGAAAGAAACTGCATTTCATGAGGGAACACTTGCTTTTCACATTCATTGTCAAATTGATTCTGACATTTAAATTAAAGAAAGCTTTAATGTTACAAGCTACGTAACTGGTTTTGAATGTTTTTTTACTATCATCTGTTGAAGTTACTGTAGTTACCACGACTCTTTCAAAGCTGCTGCAATAAATATATCTTTATTTTGAATGTAGAGGTATTGTAGCCTGAAATATATCACCAGATCATGAGTATAGCCTGTTGGAGTTTCCAGAAGACATACAGAATTTAGCCATTCAAAAATGTTAGTATGCCGAGATCCAGTATATCAATTCTCTCTCCAGGAAGAGGGATAACCAAAAATTTGTAGAAATGGGATGTTTGGTTTTTGAGGAAACTACTTTGGGGTCAATATCCATATCAATGAAAGGGAATATAATTAGACAAAAAAACTTGCAGACTTAAGAACTTAAAACTCCTTTCAGTGGTTGATGTACAATTTGAGAGAGGCAATGAAACACTGGTAAAACTACTAAGAGGAGAAAATAGCTCTAATATTTAGCTTGGGACTTTTAAGGCAAGAGATGCACACATTAGTACTCATCCTAAATAAGTGATAATATATCTATGTAATTCTATGTACCTATGCAGGGAGATGTGCTTCTAACATCAGCTGTAGATGGGAATGAGAGAATGGTCTTTTCCTTATTACAAGATACACATCAGTGGTGTCGGCAGGATTTTAATTTTGGGGGTTCTTGAATGAGCTTGTCAGACCGAACAAAACTACTTCAAAAGCTCTATTTTTCCAAATAGGAATTTCATAAGTAAGCGTTATTGCTTCCATTAAGGAAGAGAGTGTTTGAAGACCAGGACCTCAAACCCAACACCAAGATCATGGTCTACAGAGCAGTAGTGATACCCGCCCTCCTGTATGCTTCAGAGACATGGACCATGTACAGCAGGCACCTCAAAGCACTGGAGAGGTACCACCAATGCTGCCTCCGCAAGATCCTGCCAATCCATTGGCAGGATAGGCGCACCAACGTCAGTGTTCTCGCTCAGGCCAGCATCGAAGCTTTGACCACGCTCGATCAGCTCTGATGGACGGGCCACATCGTCCGCATGCCTGATACGAGACTCCCAAAACAAGTGCTCTACTCGGAGCTCTGACACGGCAAGAGAGCCTCAGGTGGGCAGAGGAAACGCTTTAAGGACACCCTCAAAGCCTCCTTGAAAAAGTGCAACATCCCCACCGACACCTGGGAATCCCTGGCCCAAGACCGCATAAAGTGGAGGAGAAGCATCTGGGAAGGCGCCGAACACCTCGAGTCTCTTCGCCGGGAGCAAGTGCAAACAGCGGAAGAAGCGCACGTCAACCTAAGCACCCCACCCACCCGCCCCTTCAAATCAGGAAGTCAATCTGATGCTTTCATAGAGAGCTAGAGGTTCCGTAGTCAGTGAAAAACAACAACTTGCATTTATGCATTTAATGTAAAGAATGGTTCCAAAATGGTTCACTGATGCATGAGGAAAAAATTATACTGAGCTAAAAAAGGATAGATTAGGAGGGGATAGCCAAAAGCTTGGTCAAAAAGGTAGGTTTTAAGGAGGGTCTTGAAGGAGGAGAGGTTTAAGAAGGGAATTCCAGAGCATGGAGAGTATGCGGCTCAAAGCATAGCTGCCAGTGGTGGAGTGAAGAGAGATGGATTTGCAGAAGAGGCTAGAGTCCAAAGAACAGAGAGTTTGGGGGAGAGGGTTATGGGGCTGGTTGGGGTTATATAGATAGATAGGGAGGGGCAGGGCCACAGAGGGATTTAAACACCAGTATGAGAATTTTAAATTTGAGGAGTTGGGGAACTGGGAGCTAATGTAGGTCATTGAGTTCAGGAGTGATGGGCACACTGGACTTGGTGCAAAATAGGATATAGGCAGCAGAGTTTTGGATGAGCTGAAGTTTATGAGGGTAGAGGATTGGAATCGGGTCAGGAGAGCTTTGGAATAATCAAGTCTGAAGGTGACAAAAGCATGAATGAGAGTTTCAGTAGCAAACGGGCAAGGCTAGCTGAAATTAGAGGTGGAAGTAGGCAACCTTTATGTTGGAGAGAATATGGGGTTGGAAGCTCGGCTTGGATTCAACCAGAACATTGAGGTTGCAACCAGAACATTGAGGTTGCAAACAGTCTGGCTCAGCCAGAGAAAGTTTGCTGGGGAAGGGGTTGGAATCAGTGGCTAAGGTATGGAATTGGGGTCCAAAGTCAATGACCTTTATCTTCCTAGTATTTAGCTAGAGGAATTTGCGGCTCAACCAAGACTGGGTGCTGTGCAAGCAGTCTGATAACACAGAAGCAGTGGAGGAGTTGGACAAGGTGGTGGAGAGGAAGAGCTGTATGTTGTCGGTGTACAAGTGGAAGCTGATCCCGTGTTTGCAATGTCATCATGGTGCAGGATGTAGAGGAGGAGGCTAAAGTTGGATCCTTGTGGGACTCCTGAGGTGATGGTGTGGGGGTGGGAAGCAAAACCATTGCGAGAGAGATGGCCTTGCTACAATTGGATAGGTAAGAGTGAAACCAGGTGAGGGCAACCCCACCGAGTTGGACAATGGAGGAGAGATGTTGGCGGATATTGACCATCAAAGGCTACGGAGAGGATGAGAAGGGATAATGCACCATGGTCACAGTCACAAAGAATGTTATTTATGCCTTTAGTTAGAGCCATTTTGGTGCTGTGAGCGTGGTGGAAACCTGATTGGAGGAACTAAACAAAGGAGTAGTAGGAGATTTGGAAAGTGTGACTCCTTCAAGGACCTTGGAGTGGAAAGGGAGCTTGGAGATGGGATGGTGGTTAGCAAGGCCAGGGGGTTGAGGGTCAAGGAAAAGAACAGCTGTGCAAGAACATTACTTGGATCGTAATTTAGCACAGCACTGGCAAACTTATTATTTTTACTATATAAAGAGCCTGCTAAGCTTAACAACTACTGTTTAAAAAAAATAAAAAATCTGTTACGTTGGCTAGTATTTGCTTATTCTACTATTTAATGGTAATTTAAAGCCCAAGTCAAGGTCTGCTGTTATTCTGCTGCCATCTGAAGACAGAGAAGATAATGTGAGGGCATGTGATAAAACTAGTAGATGAAATAACCTGAAAAGGATATTTTGTTTGATTCTTGAGCCTGCTACACATTTAACTAGAAATATCTTCTGGGATAAGGATCAACTAGGAGAGCTGTCTGAGACATGGAAATCAAAAAAATAATCTAGTGTAAAAAAAATTAAAGACATTTTAAGAATGTAAGAGAAGGGTTAAAAAAAAAAGTTGTATTGGCAGAGGCCTGGGAGCATAGAAGGAATTTAACTGAGGAGACGGTGCAGAGGGGGGAAAGGAAAATTGTCACTTTCAGTTTGCCATCTCTCTCTCTCTTTCTATTTCTATGTTTTCTTGCTACTTGCTTTTCCTATTGTTGTACTTGTTATAACCGCATAGACGGCATTGGTTCAAGTGTGATGCATGAAGGAATACTGACTTACTCTTCCGACAGGATTGTACTTCACAAGATCACAAGAAAATTACAGGTGATTAAAGCGATTTGGTCCATCTTAATTCATTTATCCTGGAAGATGTTTAAGTCACCCATACAACAACCAATTGTTCCTCAAATGATAGAGTTTTTGCCTCCTCTACTTGATCTGGAAATTCATTTCAATTGTTGATCACTCTGTATGAAGAAGACTGCCATTTTTGATTTCACTGCCCTTTGTAGTTTGGTATCATCTACAAATTTGACCCTTTTGCATTGAGTTTCTGAATTTAAGGTGTATATTTAAATTAGAAACAATAGTGGTCCCAACACAAACTGCTGGGGAATCTTACTCATTACTTCCCCCACCTGATATAACTCCGAATGAGTATTCGTTGTTTTCTACCCTTCAGCCAATTTCCAGAATTTATCCTGAATCCCCCCCAGCTTTGAGTTTAACCAATAGCCATTGTGTGGAACTTTGTCAGATGAATTTCAGATGTGGAGGCACACTACGTCATAGGGCTATGTTGACTGTACTGGTTAATCATTGGTTTTCTCCGGAACACCACCACAGATTTTCGGACGTACAATCAATCCAAGACCTTGGGTTTGCACTCCCATTGATATGTGTCCATGGAAAAATAAATATATGAAAACAACATTTTATTAAGATTCAGAATTCCAGCATCTGCAGTATTTTACTTTTGTATTTTATTAAGCTTATTATCTGGCGCATCCATGGTAGTGCAGTACTTTTGAGCACAATGTGCCCCACGGCAGTGGGACAGAAAGCTTTGATGCTGCTGCTGTCAGTCTCGACTGCACTGCTGTGTGCACGTGGTGAGTGAATCATAGAAATTTACGGCACAGAAGGAGGCTATTCGGCCCATTGTGTCTGCGCCGGCCGAAAAAGAGCTATACAACAACAACAACTTGTAATTATACAGTGCCTTTAACGTAGTAAAATGTTCCAAGGCGCTTCACAAGAATATTAAAAGACAAAAAATTTGACACCGAGCCTCATAAGGAGAAATTAGGGCAGGTGACCAAAAGCTTGGTCAAAGAGGTAGGTTTTCAGGAGTGTCTTAAAGGAGGAAAGAGAGGTAACGAGGCGGAGAGGTTTAGGCAGGGAATTGCAGAGCTTAGGGCCTAGGCAACAGAAGGCATGGCCACCAATGGTTGAGCGATTATAATCAGGGATGCTCAAGAGGGCAGAATTAGAGGAGCGCGGATATCTCGGGGGTTGTGGAGCTGAAGGAGATTACAGAGATAGGGAGGGGCGAGGCCATAGAGGGATTTGAAAACAAGGATGACAATTTTGAAATCGAGGAGTTGCTTAACCGGGAGCCAATGTCGGTCAGTGAGCACAGGGGTGATGATGGGTGAACGGGACTTAGTGCGAGTTAGGACACGGGCAGCTGAGTTTTGGATGACCTCAAGTTTACGTAGAATGTGGGAGGCCAGCCAGGAGTGCGTTGGAATAGTCAAGTCTTGAGGTAACAAAGGCATGGATGAGGGTTTCAGCAGCGCATGAGCTGAGGCAAGAGCGGAGACGGGCGATGTTACAGAGGTGGAAATAGGCGTTCTTAGTTATGCTGCTGATATGTGGTCGGAAGCTAATTTCAGGGTCAAATATGACACCAAGGTTGCGAACAGTGTGATTCAGCCTCAGACAGATGTTCGGGAGAGGGATGGAGTCAGTGGCTATGGAATGGAGTTTGTGGCGGGGACCGAAAACAATGGCTTTGGTCTTCCCAATATTTAATTGGAGAAAATTTCTGCTCATCCAGCCTAATCCCACTTTCCAGCTCTGGGTTCGTAGCCTTGCAAACCTACTGAAAGCCACTTATCAAAGTTGTCACTAGTTTGTGACTGGTTCACCTATTGCTCGATTGATTATTTGACCTACATGGTCGGGGAGAACATGAGAAAGAATGAACTGAAAGGAGATTAAAATTCTGTCACCTCTGTTGGCACTGTTGTTAATGGGTTGGAATCCCAACATTGTTACATTGAAACAGAAATCACACAATGTTATGCATTTGTTTGTGATGGCCACAGAGCTTGGGATGAGAATATTTAATTCTAGCCAGGAAACCCAGGGATCCTAAATGATAGGCTTTAACTGCAAATGGTCACTTTCTGCTGATGTGAAAAATTCAGCCGTTTATCTTTTTTTACTCGTTTATGGGATGTAGGCGTCGCTGGCAAGGCCAACGTTTATTGCCCATCCCTAATTGCCCTTGAGAAGGTGGTGGTGAGCCGCCATCTTGAACCGCTGCAGTCCTTGTGGTGAAGATACACCCACAGTGCTGTTAGGTAAGGAGTTCCAGGACTTTGACCCAGCGACGATGAAGGATCGGCGATATACTTCTAAGTCAGGATGATGTGTGACTTGGAGGGGAACTTGGAGGTGGTGGTGTTCCCATGCGCCTGCTGCCCTTGTCCTTCTAGGTGGAAGAGGTCGTGGGTTTGGGAGGTGCTGCCGAAGAAGCCTTGGCGAGTTGCTGCAGTGCATCTTGTAGATGGTACACACTGCAGCCATGGTACGCCGGTGGTGGAGGGAATGAATGTTTAAGGTGGTGGATGGGGTGCCAATCAAGCGGGCTGCTTTGTCCTGGATGGTGTCGAGCTTCTTGAGTGTTGTTGGAGCTGCACTCATCCAGGCAAGTGGAGAGTATTCCATCACACTCCTTACTTGTGCCTTGTGGATCGTGGAAAGGCTTTGGGGAGTCAGGAGGTGAGTCACTCGCTGCAGAATGCCTAGCCTCTGACCTGCTCTTGTTGCCACAGTATTTATGTGGCTGGTGTAAGATCCGGATCACAGGCCACACACAGATTACCCAAAAGGGTTTCAGAAGTTGTAAGGCTTTTATTAAAGAGCTACAGTTTTAAAGCATAATCAGGTATTACATATGGTTTAAGCCGAGTATAATAGACATACAACCCGTGACAGTAGGAGCAATCTACAACTCCCGAATCGGAATGCCACGACCGGACGGACGGGGAGGCAGTACGGTGGTCTTGGATTGGGTGGATTGCTGCAGCGGTCACATCCGTTGGGTCATCTCTCAAGCTGTTGGAGGTGTTCGGCCATCAGCCACCTCAGAGTCTAAACTTGACCCCAAGGTGTTAGGGCCGTAGCCACCTCGGAGAAGCCTTCGCCCCTAACTGCCTGATTTCCCCTCGCGGTCGTCTATATTTATAGTTATTTTGGTGGGCTGGTAATCACCTCGTGTCAATCATTTGATCTCCCATCCTATTGTCCAATTGTGAAGCGGGAAGGCATCCCTCACCATCCCTTCCTGCATGGCTGACGAGGCCTCCCTCTTATCTTTCTGAGGAATGTTTTGTTATGTTTCTTTAAGGACATTTTATGACTTTTCGGCTCCATTTTTGTCTATTATCACCCACCCTGTGTTGTTTTGCATTTTACCATTCCCTTATCACTTCTATTTGTCTTTTGATGCTTGATATTTGACCTTGCTGGCATTTCTGCTATCTGTTCCCGGCTGCATGTTGTCAGTCTCTGTTCTAAGAATTAAAACCCATCTTTGAATCTAACAGCTATTTCTTACACTGGTCCAGTTAAGTTTCTTGTCAATGGTGACCCCCAGGATGTTGATGGTGGGGCATTCGGCAATGGTAATACCGTTGAATGTCAAGGGGAGGTGGTTAGACTCTCGCTTGTTGGAGATAGTCATTACCTGACACTTCTGTGGCGCGAATGTTACCTGCCACTTATCAGCCCAAGCCTGACGTCATCCAGGTCTTGTTGCATGCGGGCATGGACTTCTTCATTATCTGAGGAATTGTGAATGGCGCTGAACACTGTGCAGTTATCAGCGAACATCCCCATTTCTGACCTAGTGTTGGAGGGAAGGTCATTGATGAAGCAGCTGAAGCTGGTTGGGCCCAGGACACTGCCCTGAGGAACTCCTGCAGCGATGTCCTGGGGCTGTGATGATTGACTTTCAACCATCACAACCATCTTCCTTTGTGCTAGTTATGACTCCAGCCAGTCGAGCGTTTTCCCCCCGATTCCCATTGACTTCAGTTTTACTAGGGCTCCTTGATGCCACAATCGGTCAAATGCTGTCTTGATGTCAAGGGCAATCACTCTCACCTCACCTCTGGAATTCAACTCCTTTGTCCATGTTTGGACCAAGACTGTAATGAGATCGGGAGCCGAGTGGTCTTGGCGGAACCCAAACTGGGCATCAGTGAGCAGGTTTTTGGTGAGTAAGTGCCGCTTGATAGCACTGTCGATGACACCTTCCATCACTTTGCTGATGATTGAGAGTAGACTGATGGGGCGGCAATTGTCCGTGTTGGATTTGTCCTGCTTTTTGTGGACAGGACATCCCTGGGCAGTTTTCCACATTGTCGGATAGATGCCATTGTTGTAGCTGTACTGGAACAGCTTGGCTAGAAGTGCAGCAAGTTTTGGAGCACAAGTCTTATCTCCCTAAAGCTATGGAAGAAACTGTTACTTTTAACCATTTTAATAGATGCAATGTTAATTACACCAAGATTGCAGATATCTAACAGCTGCCATTTGACATAATAATCTCTTCTCTCATTTCACTGAGTTCAGAAGCTAATTAATTATATGAAGCACCTCTTGTCTGACCTCTACAAAAATTTTTGGCTTACCTTAGAATGTCTCCGTTACATTCAGCTGGATAGGATTCGATTCCCAATTTAGAATAAGTTGAAAAGTCAGATATGAATTTTTTTGATCAATTGGTGGTGGGAGGAACAAACCGCATAAAGGGGGCTGAGGGGACATTTCTTCAACTTTTCCTAGAAAGGGGTGTGCAACAGTTTCCCCCTACCCTGGACCTGGCATAGTATATGGTCTCTTCAGCTGGTGGGCGCCCTAAATGCCTGGGTACCCAGCATTGGCATGTTATTAAGGGACCTCTCCCTAACCCCAAAACCTTTGGGTGGATGGCTTTGAGGAGAACAGGGTTGTCCTTTGCATCTGCAGCTGCTGACCCCACTGGAAAACCCCCTCGCTGCATAGAAATGCCTCTACCTTGACACCTTAGCATATTTTTGCTATTTCTTGACTGCTGGCGCCACCTTGAAGAAGTGTGCCATGCAGTCAAGTGAATGAGTGCGTGCAATATATCAGTTGGCGACTTCTGTGCAGCTGGCACGTGCTTTTACTGGAGGATGCCTTCAAGCCCAGGCTCGAAGGGACGTATGGCCTACTCCCGTTCCTGCTTCTAAGTCTTACGTGCAAATAGGGCCACTATCCTACCACAGCTTCTTTAACTCTACGGCACCAAAGATATCTCCGCTATCCATTGTGAGCAATTGGTCCACTTTCCGGCCACCACCGCAACGTCTCATTTTATGGCGAGCTGCAGCCAAGTATCCTATAGGCTAAGCCTTTTGTGTGGCAACAGCTAACTCAACAACAACAACTTGTATTTCTTTAGTGCCTTTAACATTCTAAAACATCCCAAGGCGCTTCACAGGAGCATTATCAAACAAAATTTGACACCAAGCCACATAAGGAGATATTAGGGCAGAGTCAAAGAGGTAGGTTCTAAGGAGTGTCTTAAAGGAGGATAGAGAGGCAGAGAGTTTTAGGGAGGGACTGACAGAGCTTTAGGGCCTTGGCAGCTGAAGGCACGGCCACCAATGGTTGAGCGATTTAAAATCAGGGATGCTCAAGAGGCCAGAATTAGAGGAGCGCAGATATCCCAGAGGGTTGTGGGGCTGGAGGAGATGAGAGATAGGGAGGGCGAGGCCATGGAGGGATTTGAAAACAAGGATGACAATTTTAAAATCGAGGCGTGGCTTAACTGGGAACCAATGTAGGTCAGCGAGCACAGGGGTAATGGGTGAACGGGACTTGGTGCAAGTTAGGGCACGGGCAGCAGAGTTTTAAATGACCTCAAGTTTACGGAAGGTAGAACTTGGGAGGCCAGCCAGGAGTGTGTTGGAATAGTCAAATCTAGAGGAAACAAAGTCCTGGATGAGGATTTCAGCAGCAGATGAGCTGAGGCAGGAATGGAGCCGGGCGATGTTCCGGAGGAGAAAATAGGCCGTCTTAGTGATGGCCCGGATATGTAGTCGGAAGCTCATTTTGGGGTCAAATATGACACCAAGGTTGCGAACAGTCTGGTTCAGCCTCAGATAGGAGAGGGATGGAGTTGGTGGTTAGGGAACGGAGTTTGTGTTTGGGACCGAAGGACAATGACTTTGGTCTTCCCAATATTTGGTCTTCCCAATATTTAGGTAGAGGAAATTTCTGCACATCCAGTACTGGATGTCGTAGAAGCAGTCTGACAATTTAGAGGTAGTGGAGGGGTTGAGAGAGGTATTGAAAGAGGTGATGGTGAGGTAGAGCTGGATGTCGTTAGCGTACATGTGGAAACTAGTACTGTGTTTTCGATGATGTCGCCAAGTGGCAACATGTAGATGAGAAATAGGCGGGGGCCAAGGACAGATCCTTGGGGGACTCGAGAGGTAACGGTGCGAGAGCAGGAAGAGAAGCCATTGCAGGTCATTCAAATTAGGGGGCGGAAGTCCCATCACAAAATTCAGCGCAGCCCACTCCAGAATTGAACCTGTGCTATGGGCCAGCATAACCCTAGGGGTCATAGAGTTATACAGCACAGAAAGAGGCCCTTCGGCCCATCGTGCCCACGCCGGCTATCAAGCCCTATTCTAATACGATAGCAAAATACTGCAGATGCTGGAAATCCGAAATAACAACAGAAAACGCTGGAAAAACTCAGCAGGCGAGGCAGCATCCGTGGAGAGAGAAACAGAGTTAACGTTTCAGGTCGATGACCTTTCGTCAGAACTGGAAATAGCAGGAAATGAAATAGATTTAAGGCAAGGATAAAGCTGGGAAAAGGGGGGGGGAAGAAAGAACAAAAGGAGAGATTAAGAGACATTAAGAGACATTAAAAGATATTCAAGGCAAGAGGTGGTGTTAATGTGACAGGTTAAGGCTGAAAGAAGTGTGAAATGCACTGGCAGAATGAAGGACAGCTGCCAGCTTCTAGGAGGAAAAAAAAAGGGGGGGGGGCCAAATAAAAGGGTGGATGAAAAAATAAAATATAAATGTGATAGGGGCTGAGGTTATGATCTAAAATTGTTGAACTCGATATTGAGTCCAGAGGACTGTAAAGTGCCTAATCGAAAGATGAGGTGCTGTTCCTCGAGCTTACGCTGAGCTTCCGTGCAACAGTGTAATAGGCCGAGGACAGTGAGGTCAGAGTGGGAGTGAAGCGGTGAATTAAAGTGACAGGCGACCGGGAGCTCGGGGTCCCCCTTAGGGACTGAACGGAGGTGTTCCGCAAAGCGGTCACCCAATCTGCGTTTGGTCTCCCCAATGTAGAGGAGATCACATCGTGAGCAGCGAATACAGTATACAGCCTCTACCACCCTTTCAGGCAGTGAGTTCCAGATTCCAACCACCCTCTGGGTGAAAAAGTTTATCTTCAAATCCCTTCTAAACCTCCTGCCCCTTACCTTGAAACTATGCCCCCTGGTTATTGACCCCTCTACTAAGGGGAAAAGTTCCTTTCTATCTACCCTATCTATGCCCTCATAATTTTGTACACCTCAATCAGGTCCACCCTCAGCCTTCTCTGCTCCAAGGAAAACAATCCCAGCCTGTCCAGTCTCTCTTCATAGCTGAAGCGCTGCAGCCCAGGTAACATCCTGGTGAATCTCCTCTGCACCCTCTCCAATACAATCACATCCTTCCTATAGTGTGGCGACCAGAACTGCACACAGTATTCCAGCTGTGGCCTAACTAGCGTTTTGTACAGCTCCATCATAACCTCCCTGCTCTTATATTCTATGCCTCGGCTAATGAAGGCAAGTATCCCATATGCCCTTTTAACCACCTTATCTACCTGTCCAGCTGCCTTCAGGGATCTATGTACATGCACACCAAGGTCCCTTTGATCCTCTGTCCTTCCTAGGGTTCCTAGTATTCCCTTGCCTTGTTAGTCCTCCCAAAATGCATCACCTCACACTTTTCAGGGTTAAATTCCATTTGCCAAATGGTTTTGTTAATATGTATTGCAATGTGAACCAGTCATCTGGTGTGTGTATCCAAATTGAACAGTTAGCCAAATAATGGTGAAATTAACCAGATTTTATGGGATTTGCTATGAATGCACACTAAGTAAGCTGTAAAATGTATTTGCTCAAAAGTCTCCAAATAAAGAACCACAACATTTCAACTATTAAAAAAAAAAGGCAATTCACATTTTATGATTTCATTCATTTATTTCATGTGGCTTGTGGACAACACACACAAAAAAAATCAAGTTATGAAGTTGCAAATCAAAGCTTTGCGGCACTTCGGTTATTTTTTTACTGTCAAGGCTAAATGGTAGCTGTTGTGATTTTGTGAATTATTAAATAAGACTACTAGTTTCGACTAAAGCATTTGAATATCAATTTATTTTTCAGGATGTGCTATACAAACAGTGTAAAGTTACTTCATCGATAATGCAGTTATTGGTACACAGTCCTGTGTTTTTCTCCCGTTATAGAGTAAAGAATAATGGCAGAGGAAATAAAGCTTATTGATTATAGATTCTGTGATTTTAACCTGTGTTGTAGCATGTCTTTACTAGATCAATGTACTACTGATTTTATAGTGCATTTTACTTTTTCAGTAAATTGTTTTCATGCAGTTACTAAGAATTTAATTGGTTGATTTAATGGTGGTTTTAAACCGTGCTTAATTCCTTAATTGCTTCAATATTACACTGCTCGACTGTATTTGAATATATTCAAATGGTTTTGAAAATGATGATACATTATACTGTGCCTTAAGGCGTAGGAGTCTCGACCTTTTTCAAAAATATCAATTGAACTCTTTGAGCTGACGTTTACTAAACTTATTATGCTGCATTTTGCTCTTTTAGTATTCATTTAAACAAACGGAGTTTAAGTAGAGAAACATGAAATTATTTTGATGTATTTTTCACGCTTGTTGTTCCTCTGTAACTTTTTGGGCATTGGCTCATCGAAGATTTCTTGATAGCACCAACTTGTTAAACTGCTTCACTACTGCAGATTTTACAACACAGTTTTGTTGGGCACGCAATGGTAGCTTCCTGCTTATATATGGGTGGTCGGGGGGTGGTGGGGGTGAGGTTGCGTTGCAGAAGAGGCCAGGGTTGAAGGAACGGAAATGTCTCGGGGTCGGTGGGTTGCACTTGTAGGGCTGTAGAAGATTACATAGATAGGGAGGGGTGATATTTAAACACAAGGATGAGAATTTTAAATTGGAGGGGTTATGGAGCCATAAGGTAATAGTTGAGCAGGACTTAGCGGGATAGGATATGCATATTAGAGTTTTGGATAAGCTGAAGTTTATGGAGGGTGGAGAATGGGAGGCCAGCCAGGAGAGAATTGAAAGAGTCGAGTCTGGAGGTGATGAAAGTATGGATGAGAGTTTCAGCAGCAGATAGGCTGAGGAGGGTGCAGCGGTGGGTGGTGTTACAGAGGTGGAAGTAGGTGGTCTTTGTGATGGAGAGTATATGGGGTCAGCAGCTAAGCTTGGGGTTGAATACAATGCCAAGGTGTGAAGTCTGGTTCAACCTGAGATGGTGGTTATGGAATTGGTGGTGAGACTACAATGTTTGTGGCGGGGGCTGGAGGCGATGGCTTCGGTCTTCCCAATGTTTAACTGGAGGAATTAGGGCTCATCCAAGATTGGATGTCGGACATTGGTCTGGTAATGCAGAGGCAGTGGAAGGTTCAGAGAGGTGGTGGAGAGGTAGAGATGATGACTTGATATCTGGCTACCTGTGGAGATGAGAGATTTTGATTGGGCCAATAAGGAAAATGCTTATTGGAGATGGAAGCACACACTGGCAGTGAGATTTTTATAGGAACATAGGAAACAGAAACCAGCTAGCACAGGCTTTCAGCAGCTTCAAGGTTAGAATTCAGGATGATCGAAGTTATTTTAAGTCAAGCACGAATACTCACTGATACGTGAAAGTGTAATACGTTTTTATTTTGTCGTATTATGCGAAGACCGGTTGTACTGATTGAATTAAGTGAGTCTGACCATAACTGTTGCTCTGTATGCTCACTTGCTGTCTGAGAAAGAAAGCAGCTAAATATCTGGATTGGTCTTAGCAACTAATTTCTTCGTCTTCGTTGAAAAGATTGGAGATGTGCATGTGGGTGCAAATGTGAAAGATGCATGTATCCAGTTCAGATCACAGTTTTTGTGATTTGGAGAGCAGATCTAAGGTTTCTGGGAACAGAGCTAGGAGATGGAGTTTGGAGAATCACCCTGGGAGTGTGTCACGTTGGAATAATGAACCACTCAAAGGTAAGTATAAGATTGCAAAGGACAATTTTTATGGGAGCTCGGTGGCACACTTGGGCCTTTCACCTCCGTAGGTCAAAGCTTGCTGTCTGCCAGCTGTAAGGGTTCAATGTGAAATGAGTTCAGGCAGTTACAAACCAGTGTCCGATGAGCCTGGGCCTACACTGCAAAACTGGCCTTAATTTGGCACTAGTCGGTCGTCACTCAAACATGCCTAAGTGTGAAAAATGGAAAAAATGCTCCCCTAGTGTTCTTGAGGTTAAGGCTGACTCTGAGGCACATGGTTGGGGAAAAGTGCAGACTGCTGTACTTTTAATTCAGCTGTGTTGTACCTGACCTGGGAGTGCTTGATCCTGACACTTGGGTGGCTGCAATGGAAAGTGTTCCATTCCTGATCACTAACATTTCTCACCTCGATGGTACGACATAATTATTGAAGAAAACAAAAAGCAGCTTTAAGCAGGACACATTGCATGATCGACCATAGTGTGACAAAAATTATGATGGGAAAAGTGATACCATTCTGTCTGCAAGTGCAACCTTGGATTCCCTGCCGCTTGCCACACCAATTCCCTGTACAACTCCCACTCTGACCTCTCTGTCTTCGCCTTCTACTCTGTTCCAATAAAGCTCAATGCAGGCTTGAGGTACAGCATCTAACCTCAGGCATCTTGTAGCACTCTGGCCCTAATACTGACTATAATAACTTCCGACCTTAACTTTAGTCACTTTGGCAGCTTTTTTAGTTTCCATTGCAGACTTGCCTCACTCCCACTTTATCAGTTCTTTGAGTCTCTTAAATGACGTTACTTTCTTTCATTAAGCTTCCTATTTGTCTCGTTAAGCTTCCTACTTCTTGAACCATTTAACCATCTCTTGTTCTTCATTTAAGCATTTTACAGGTCATTCTACTTCCTCTGTGTGTGCGTGTGTATGTACACACACACGCACACACCCTTTGTTCTCTTCCTTTATAAATACTGTTCATCTTTTAAAAAAAAATCAGTTCTGATGAAGGGTGTTGCCTGACATGTTAACTTTTTTTTTCTGTCTACAGGTACAGACTGACTCATTAGCTGTTTCCAGTATTTTCTGTTTTTCGTTCAGTTACTCTTAAGTGTTAGTTTTTTTTAAGTGGATTTGCACAGGTATAAGAAGGAAGTTCTTTGCAGAGTGTGTATTAAGGCCAAACATTGATGCTGTTATCCCAGACTAGTAACAGCAATATAGAAGGGCTACTAATATAGAAGGGCTACTATCTCATCCCAGGGGTTCCCAGCACACATTCACACTTTGGTGGGATGGAATGTCCACTCCTGTTGAGCTTTGCATGAAGCTGGTTTCAAAGGGATGGGTTAAAGTAGTAGGCTTGATTAACAGCTCTTTTGGCCAACTCCTGGACAGGGGAAGGGTCACAAACCAAGCCCCAACTTCCTGTCGAGACAAGAGGTCTACAAAGACCTATATATTGGCAGTCAGATTGGTTGAAAGAAAAGCTGTGAGAACATTCACTGAGATGCAGAGATTAGAAATGCAGCAGGATAGTTAGAAGCCCTCTTGTTAAAGTCAGATAAGACAAACCACTGATGTGGGGGAAGCATGGCATATCTTTATTTTGTATCATGCAGGAAGATAAGTTGTACCAGTTGCACTAAATGAATCTGATCGTAGTTGTTGCTGTGTATGCTCATACTGTGAAATAAATCAGCTTATTGATTCATATCAAGCCATGCCTTACCTAATGTTAATGGCCCACCATCTGGGAGATTGAAGAAATACATGTGAAAAACGCAAATACCTGCTCCAGATCACAAGTGGAGGCTATTGTTACATTTCTAGGCCATACTGTTGTACAAGTAAATACAGAGCAGTGTGAGTGATCTCCAATAAGAGTACGATTGTAAGACCTCTTAAGGGAGCGAATGGCGCCACTGAATCCGAGATGATATTTAAGGCAGACCCAAATTCATAACGATGCCTAGTATGCCAGACTTTTAATATGTTAATAGCAGATCTCCCGTGACATTAATCATTGTGAGTCGGAGCATATACTGTTTCATAACGATGGGTGTTATAAACAAAGTATGATCGGGAAAATATTACAGAAAGTAAATGCGACACTTACGGGAAGTATGCACTTCATGCAGGAGATAGCAACGTCGGAGTGAAGGTTTCATCCCCTTGAGCCTGTTCTGCCATTCAATTAGTTTATGGCTGATCTGTACCTGTCTTTGTTCCATATCGCTTGATACCCTTGCCCAACAAAAATCTATCGATCTCCGTCTTGAAAATTTCAATTGACCCAGCATGCACAGGGGGGAACAAAGTTCTAGATTGCCACTATTCTTTGTGTAAAGAAGTGCTTCCTGAGTTCACTCCTAAATGGCTAGCTCTAATTTTAAGATTCTGCCCCATTGTTTTGGTTCCTGCACCAGAGTTTCCCTGTATCTACTCTATTGAATCTCTCTATCATTTTCAAGACCTTAGCTAGATCACCTCTCAATTTTCTGAACTCAAGGGAACACAAACCAAGTTTGTAAACTGTCCTCATAATTTAGCCCTTTAAGCCCTGGTATTATTCTGGTGAACCTGCGCTGTACCCCCTCAAGTATTATCTCAAATAAACTAATTAGTACCTGTAGCTATTTATTAAACATGGAACATAAGATCAGGAGTAGGTTATTCAGCCTCTCGAGCCTGTTCCACCATTCAAATTAGATCATAGCCGATCTGTACCTCAACTCCATTTACCTACCTTTGCTCTCTTAATACTCATACCTAATAAAAATCTGTTGACCTCCATCTTCAAAACTTCAATTGACCCAGCTGCACAGCCTTTTGGGGGAGCCTGTTCCAGATTGCCACTTTCTTTAGTGTGGAAAAGCGCATCTGATTTCACTCCCAAATAACCTACCTCTAATTTTAAGATTAAGCCCCCTTGTTCTGGATTCCCCAGACGCCAGAGGAAATAGTTTGTCTGCATCTACTTCATCGAATCCCATTATCATTTTAATCACCTTGATTAGATCACCCCTCAATCTTCTAAACTCGCTGGAGTACATAACAAATTTATGCGACCTGTCCTTATAATATAGCCCTTTAAGCCCTGGTATAATTTTGGTGAATCTGCACTGTACCTCTTCCAAGGCTAATCGATCTTTCCTGACTTCCGGTTCCCAAAACTGAATGCAGCACTCCTGATGGGGTTTGACTCTATACAACTGAAGCAACACTTCCTTTCTTTTGAATTCCAGTCCCCTTGAGATAAAGGATAACATTCTACTGTCTTTTTTTGATGATTTTTTGTAACTCCGCACTAGCTTTTAGTGATTTATGTACATGGACACCTAAATTCGTTTGCTCCTCCACAGCTCCTCGTCCCTCACCATGGAGAAAATATTCCAATTTGTCTTTCTCAGATCCAAAGTGGACGACCTCACACTCTGCACATTGAACTCCATCTGCCATAGTTTTGCGCACTCACTTAGTCTGTCTGTGTCCGTTTGTAACTGCCTGCTCTCATCCACACAACCTACTGGGCCTCCTAGCTTAGCGTCATCTGCAGACTTGGTTATACAACAATCTATTTCTTCATCCAAGTAATTAATATAGGTAGTGAAAAGCTGAGGTCGCAGTACAAATCTCTGGAGAACACCACTTGTCATATCTCACCAATCAGAGAATGTTCCTTTTATCCCTGTCTCCGACCTCCCAACCAATTGCTGACCCATATCACAAGGTTACCTGCGATTCCGTGCGCTCTCATTTTTGCTAATCTCTTGTGCAGGACCTTATCAAATGCCTTCAGGACATTTTCATATGTTATGTATGTATGTGTTCGATACATTGTAGATATTTTATGTCATTCAATTTATGAAAATTGTATCAAACACCAATTAATAATTTAGAAGTGGAGAGATACTAGCAATATACTGATGTCAAAGTTTCCCAGAATTTGTTGGTCTATATAAAAATGTATAAAACCTACTTTGGCAGAACGGACTGCAAACTAGTGCCTGCTGGGTTATGTTGGCACCATGTTAATGCTCAACAAATTTGGAACAAATTGAGCCATTAAATCTTTTAGATTGAAGGATTTATTAGCAAACCATGCAGGACCCAATAGTAAAAACAATACATGCCAACCTTTTAGGATTATTTAAAATTATACCACTATTTTATAGAACAAAAAAGGCAGATGGATGCAAGAAAGAAGAAAGACTTGCATTTATGTAGCGCCTTTCACGACCACCGGACGTCCCAAAGCGCTTTACAGCCAATGAAGTACTTTTTGAAGTGTAGTCACTGTTGTAATGTAGGAAACGCGGCAGCCAATTTGTGCACAGCAAGCTCCCACAAATAGCAATGTGATAATGACCAGATAATCTGTTTTAGTGATGTTGATTGAGGGATAAATATTGGCCAGGGGATAACTCCCCTGCTCTTCTTCAAAATTGTGCCATAGGATCTTTTACGTCCACCTGAGAGGGTAGACGGGACCTCGGTTTAACGTCTCATCCGAAAGACGTCAACCTAGATTTTTGTGCTCCAGTATCTGGAGTGGGACTTGAGCCCACAACCTTCTGATTCAGAGGCGAGGGTCCTACCAACTGAGCCACATCTGACACTGGATGGTGAGATAGATAAATAACAAAAAGACAGCAAATTATTAACAATAGTTAGTACAGTATTTTATGGCTGAGACTGGTTAGTGATGGGTTTTTGTGGACCATTATAACCTACTAGATAGCAGACAGAACTTTATAATAATAATATGTATATGTTTAGTCAACTACTGTCATCTGGTCTATGTTATTGAGAACAAACTGAGTGTCCTGCGTTGAATTAGCTTAATTGTAATACAAATAGAACCCTGCATAGCTCTGGTCTTATACAGGAAAGGGAGAGGGTTGGACAGATTGTTCTGTTTGATAAACTGAAACTGAAGATGTAGGAGAATGGTCTCGGTGGATAATTTGTACTTCCTCTTATTTCATTCTTTGGAGATTTCTTGCCATCTCTCATGAACATCACCATGAACTATGTTCTAATGAATTTTGTGTCCTCCTATAAGTTTCCTTTTGTTTGCTTTTTATATCAAAGAATCTGATTCTGCTTTTGGTCTGTAAAACTTAGTGGCTTCAGAAACTGATAGGCCTTGTTTGCTGGAAGAAGGTTGCTGAAAGTTTGGCTCACCTCACCATTTCTGTGCAATACACATTTTTTAATGACACTTTAGATGCTATTTTGTTGACTTTGGATAGCCCATGTTTATTGCAGTTTGTCAAAGGGAGGGAACCTCTTGATCAAAGAGAACTGAGCAGTGCAGGGAACCTCTGCTTCAACTTCAATTATAAAGTGAAGTGAACAATATGAGTTTGCTTTTGTAGCTTGAACAAATTGCTTTAAAAAGCCAAACACTTTTTTAATATTTTATTTTGTCATTGTATGATTAATGCAATACTTCATCCTGCAAATTGTTCCATGGGTTGCAGGAAATTGCTGAGCAAAGTTTGAAGCATTTGATTCATCATCTCAAATTGGTCGATAAATTAAAAGTTCAATTGTGGTAAACAGATTTTTGCAACATTATGTTGTATGAAACATCATTATTTATAATAATTCTGCTGCTAGTGCTATAATCGGTTGGAGTATTTAGGTGGTGAGTGTTGTTGATGGCACTCTAAATTCAGGTTGGTCAGAATGCTAATCATAATCTCAGGAGGCCTAAGCATTAGTAATGAATAGTAATCATCAGTGCAAATGCTGTACCTGTTCTAGTTCTGATAACTGAGAACTTATAGCAAAGAAAATACTTGGGGTGACACATTCCTGCATTCAGTAACTGCATTATCCTGAGCAAAGCAGGTAGATGTTGTAGTTGCAGAATATAGTGTACAACGTTGAAGTATAGAACTTAATAGATAACGGAGGTGGTAGAATTTGTAAGTTTACACAGATGGTTCCCTTTTTAATTGTTGCATTAAATGTGACTATTATTGATTAGGTGGATATCAGAATTAAAATATCAGTACTGCTTTTTAACACAAAAATCAGTCCAACTGAATTATAACATTGTAACTTAATGGAAACAGTTATTAGTTGCAAGCTGTTTGAGCTCTACAAATGTTATTTAGGGACGGAAATTCTACTCATTTGTGCATTGGTGATGTAGATATAGGCTGGACACAGAAGAAGCGAAATCCTGGGGGTAGAAATGCTTGGCTTTCTGATGGTCTTGTGCTGGAGGAGCAAGAGGCTTGTTTTGGTTTGTGGCACAAGCTTGAATAGGGCCACTAATTTGATCTATTTAGGGATTTATGATGTGCAAATTCCGATGCATAGCATCATCAGTGCAATGTTATTGCTGTGTATCTACAAAACCTGGAGCGCACCAAACTCCTGCAGGTGCACAGCCATCAGAAGTACGCTTAAAGTTGTCCTACCTGACCTCATTTTGGGGCTTTTTTCCTTTGCATTGCACTTCAGTTTTGAGTTTATTCAGATTGTTTCTATAATTCAAACCAAAAGAAAGTAAATTAAAGTTTTGTTTCCCTCCCATTCAAGATAGTTTGCCAGAAATAGGCAAGAGCATCCTGTGCATAGCTTGGGCATTCTCCTGTGAATTCCTCTTGTCCTCAAGGAGATGGAAGATGCAGAAGAGTTTTAACAGCTAGGAACAGAGGCAGGTGTTCCCACATCGAAGGACGCATGCTTATTGAAAGAGCTGCGTGGGTACCATGCCATAATTTGGACATACTGGAGGAACTATGGGGGGAAAATTCAGTTGCCCGAAGCGGGCGCTAACAGGTCTCAAAGCAACTAGCGCCCGGGCACGGCGCCACCAACGCATCCCGTGAAATTCAGCGGGAGGTTAGCAGCAGCCCCCCCCCCCCCCCCGTGGAATGCTGGCTGCGCTCCGTGAGCCCGGCACTACTCTTGAGTGTCGGGCTCTTTTGCCAGCACTCCCATCCCTGGTGGCCCAGCTGGGCCCCGGATCGCGCTGCGCAAGGCCCCTCACCTTTAAGAAGGGGAGGAAGGCCTGCAGTACCGCCGCGATATTCCCTCGCAGCACCCCAAGAGGGAGGCTGGGCGATTCTAGAAGCGCCCTGCTTCCCTCTTGGGGTGATACTGATGAATTTTGGCCGCAGGGGCGCTAATTTTATCAGGGCGCTACTTTTAGCATTTATTACCCACCCCTAATTGCCCTTGAGAAGGTGGTGGTGAGCCGCCTTCTTGAACCGCTGCAGTCCGTGTGGTGATGGTACTCCCACAGTGCTGTTAGGTAGGGAGTTCCAGGATTTCGAGGGGGTGACTAGGTGTGTGGATGAGGGTAGTGCAGTTGATGTAGTCTACATGGACCTCAGTAAGGCTTTTGACAAAGTCCTGCATGGGAGACTGGTCAAGAAGGTAAGAGCCTTGGGATCCAGGGCAATTTGGCACATTGGATCCAAAATTGGCTAAGTGGCAGGAGGCAGAGGGTGATGGTCGAAGGTTGTTTTTGTGACTGGAAGCCTGTGTCCAGTGGTGTACCGCAGGGATCGGTGCTGGGTCCTTTGCTGTTTGTAGTGTACATTAATGATTTAGATATGAATGTAGGAGGTATGATCAGTAAGTTCGCAGATGACACGAAAATTGGTGGAGTGGTAAATAGCAAGGAGGGAAACCTCAGGCTACAGGACGATATAGACGGATTGGTCAGATGGGCAGAACAGTGGCAAATGGAATTTAACCCTGAAAAGTGTGAGGTGATGCATTTTGGGAGGACTAACAAGGCAAGGGAATACACAATGAATGGTAGGATTCTAAGGAGGACAGAGGATCAGAGGGACCTTGGTGTGCATGTACATAGATCCCTGAAGGCAGCAGGACGGGTAGATAAGGTGGTTAAAAAGGCATATGGGATACTTGCCGTCATTAGCCGAGGAATAGAATACAAGAGCAGGGAGGTTATGATGGAGCTGTACAAAACGCTAGTTAGGCCACAGCTGGAATACTGTGTGCAGTTCTGGTTGGCACACTATAGGAAGGATGTGATTGCATTGGAGAGGGTGCAGAGGAGATTCACCAGGATGTTACCTGGGCTGGAGCGCTTCAGCTATGAAGAGAGACTGGACAGGCTGGGGTTGTTTTCCTTGGAGCAGAGAAGGCTGAGGGCGGACCTGATTGAGGTGTACAAAATCATGAGGGGCATAGATAGGGTAGATAGAAAGGAACTTTTCCCCTTAGTAGAGGGGTCAATAACCAGGGGGCATAGTTTCAAGGTAAGGGGCAGGAGGTTTAGAGGGGATTTGAGGAAAAACTTTTTCACCCAGAGGGTGGTTGGAATCTGGAACTCACTGCCTGAAAGGGTGGTAGAGGCAGGAACCCTCACAACATTCAAGAAGCATTTAGATGAGCACTTGAAACGCCATAGCATACAAGGCTATGGATCAAGTGCTGGAAAATGGGATTAGAATAGATAGGGCTTGATGGCTGGTGCAGACACGATGAGCCGAAGGGCCTCTTTCTGTGCTGTATAAATCTATGACTCTATCTATGAATGTTTAAGGTGGTGGATGGGGTGCCAATCAAGCGGGCTGCTTTGTCCTGCATGGTGTCGAGCTTCTTAAGTGTTGTTGGAGCTGCACTCGTCCAGGCAAGTGGAGAGTATTCCATCACACTCCTTACTTGTGCCTTGTAGATGGTGGAAAGGCTTTGGGGAGTCAGGAGGTAAGACACTCGCCGCAGAATACCCAGCCTCTTACCTGCTCTGGTGCCACAGTATTTATGTGGCTGGTCCAGTTATGTTTCTGGTTAATGGTGACCCCCAGGATGTTGATAGTGGGGGATTCGGCGATGGTAATGCCATTGAATGTCAAGGGGTGGTGGTTAGACTCTCGCTTGTTGGAGATAGTCATTGCCTGGCACTTGTGTGGTGCGAATGTTACCTGCCACTTATCAGCCCAAGCCTGAACGTCATCCAGGTCTTGTTGCATGGGGGCATGGACTGCTTTATTATCTGTGGTTTTGTGAATGGCGCTGAACACTGTGCAGTCATCAGAGAACATCCCCATTTCTGGCCTTATGTTGGAGGGAAGATCATTGATGAAGCAGCTGAAGATGGTTGGGCCCAGGACGCTGCCCTGAGCAACTCCTGCAGCGATGTCCTGGGGCTGTGATGATTGACCTTCAACCACCACAACCATCTTCCTTTGTGCTAGGTATGACTCCAGCCAGTGGAGCATTTTCCCCGATTCCCATTGACTTCAGTTTTACTTGGGCTCCTTGATGCCAGACTCGGCCACCACTTGGAGGGGAACTTGGAGGTGGTGGTGTTCCCATGCGCCTGCTGCCCTTATCCTTCTAGGTGGAAGAGGTCGCGGGTTTGGGAAGTGCTGCCGAAGAAGCCTTGGCGAGTTGCTACAGTGCATCTTGTAGATGGTTTACACTGCAGTCACGGTACGCTGGTGGTGGAGGGAGTGAATGTTTAAGGTGGTGGATGGGGTGCCAATCAAATGGGCTGCTTTGTCCTGGATGGTGTCGAGCTTCTTGAATGTTGTTGGAGCTGCACTCATCCAGGCAAGTGGAGAGTATTCTACCACACTCCTTACTTGTACCTTGTAGATGTTGGAAAGGCTTTGGGAAGTCAGGAGGTGAGACACTCGCTGCAGAATACCTAGCCTCTGACCTGCTCTTGTTGCCACAGTATTTATGTGGCTGGTCCAGTTAAGTTTCTGGTCAATGGTGACCCCCCAGGATGTTGATGGTGGGGGATTCGGCAATGGTAATTCCGTTGAATGTCAAGGGGTGGTGGTTAGACTCTCGCTTGTTGGAGATAGTCATTGCCTGGCACTTGTCTGGTGCGAATGTTACCTGTCACTTATCAGCCCAAGCCTGAATGTCGTCCCGGTCTTGTTTCATTTTCTGAGGAGTTGTGAATGGCACTGAACACTGTGCAGTCATCAACGAACATCCCCATTTCTGCCATTTCTTGCATCCGAACCTGTTCATGGCAGTGAAATACATCACTGCGTTGAACTTTAATGCCACTGGCGAATCACAGATTTACATGGGTGACATATGTCTGTTAAACCAGTCCACAAGTGTACTAATGCATACAGATGGTGAAAGCGGCAATGTTTGCCAGGGCCAGCAAGTTCATAACTTTCTCCCAGGGCAAGGAACATCAGCAGGAGAGGACTTTTCACTATTTCAGAGTGGCAGGATTCACAAAATTACACAGCCTCACCAATGTCATCCATGTGACCAAACGGGTCCTTTCAACAACAGGAAGGAATTCCATTCTATAAATATTCAGGTTTATATGTGACCATTGGAACTACATCATACAGGTAGCTGCCAAGTATCCTGAAAGCTGTCATGATTCATTTATCTTCCACCAGTCTCCAGTTCCACCCTTGTTTCCAGCCATTCTACCTGAATACATGGATCCTGGGAGACCAGAGATACCTGCTTAATAACACAAGTGAACCTTTACTTGCCCAATATCAGAGCAAATGTAGAAAGCCCAAGGGTTGAACAGAACCCTTATCACTGTGGTTTAGCATATATTACATAGAGTCATAACGGCACAGAAGGAGGCCATTCGGCCCATCGGGTCCGTGCCGGCTCTCCGTGTCACCAAATGGTTTAATCAACTTCAGTAGGTGGAAGACACACCATCAGACTTAGACTATAAACCATGAATCAGATTTATTGAACAGTAAAATGATAAATAAGCAGTATTAAATACAAATTAAATGTACAGTAATTAAAGATTTCACTATTTTACTTGGAGTATCGAAAACAACAAAAGTGTTTCATCTGCACCAACACTGAAATTATAACTGACTCTTGAAACACATTTTGTGTGGCTCTCTGCTATCGCACAATATTTGACTTGTCCTTATCCCAGATAACTTCAGCCTGACTTCTGACTGTGCAAATCAGTCCGAGATACTGCCAAATTTCTTTATAGGCACTCTAGAACAAAGGACATGAAAGCTCGTATCTCTCAAACTCAGGGATAACTGCCAATTAAACATATACTTCAAAATAATAAACAGGATGTCAAATGAACAGGACGTTTTTTGGATTCAGAAATCTCTTGCATCCTTTGAAGATCAGGCGTGTAACTGTCGGACATCTAGACGGAATAACACTAATGTATATCCAGTTAAAATAAACATATAAAATCATCCTTTGTTCAATGACAGCAACCTAATAGTTGCCTCATTTCTGTTCCGATGTAACAGTTAGACAGGGGCCGTTCCTTTAACCGAACTTGGGTTTTGCCCTGACCATAATGAGGATGAAAAAGAAACAAAAATGATTTACCTTTGGACAAAAAGGCTACGGGGGGCATTTTCTGGGGGGTCAGCGGGCCCGATCGGTGGCCGGTCGGGTGGAGAAGTGTTTATTTTTTGACAGCAGGTCGGGACCCCGCTGTGAACTTGCTGCCACGGGCCTTTACCAAATGTCGGGTCTGTCAGCGCTGAGCAGACCCGACATGCTGCAGCGGGGGAGGCAGTTCAGGTCATTATGACCTTGTTAACAGAGGATTAACAACAATTTTGAGCTCACCTTTAGAATTTACCAGCTTGCCAACGGGGTCCACGCTGCGCGGGGATCACGGATCACGTCTGTTAAGCTGGGCGGGAGTTGAATGGCCATGGAATCATTTCATTACTTGACAGCTTGAAATGTGATATAAAAGCTCCCATCTCACAGCTGTTTACTTTCCAAGCTCAGAAGCTGTTGCTTACTGCATTTGGAAGACAGATTGAGCTTTATGCAGGTTGCAAGTGTTTGGAGAAAACTCTCTATCCAGTGTCACCTCATTGGAACAACCTCTTTTACCACTGACATTGCTTCTGTTATCTCAAGTTCACCTGCCATCTATTCCACCAGCATGGGTATGGTTTATACTCTCTCACCTTGGTCCTCAGAATCCCACCACGATCAGCTGCAACACCAGCAGCACCAGGCACACCAGCAGCACCAACAACCACACCAACCTTCTCCGCAATCGTCTGATGCTGCACAGGACAGCGGGCATCAGCACCCAACCACATTGCTGTCCGGGACGCCAGGGATGGCCTCACCATGGCCAGATTCACTTCATTTGATGCTGCACACCCTGACTGCCACATAATGTGCCAGGTTGGCACCACCCCACACCAACAACATAAAAGCATCCCTACAATGCCCAAGCCATTCTTTTCACACTCCTCAGCATTGCGGGGGTACCGTTATGTCTCACCATTCACTGCAACTCACTAAGCCACTTCCAAAGGTGCACACACATCTGTCCAAGAACGCAAAGTGTTGAAAATAAAGTTTTCAATGTTTGACAGCACATTAACAGAAACTTCACATGAACATTGGCTTAAACACCCAAGTGCCTACCCTTGTGTGTTGTTTGTTGGTATTAATTGACTAGGATGAGGGTGAGCATGAGGGGTGGCCTGTGAGATGGGGAAGGGATAATTTAGCTAGAGAAGGATAGGTGAAGGTGCAAGGTAAGTTGGTGTGAGTAAGGATGTGCAGGAGTAGGGTAGGGAAGGCAGAGTGATGGGGATGTGATGAGTGGCACAGCAGGATGAGGTTGAGTGTGGCTTTGCAGTAACATTTCACCATCTTTTGAGATCATTGAAAGGTTTGCGCCACTGCAGCCTGGTCCTCCTGATGACATCCCTGCTTGTGCCCTCCTGTGCAATATGCAACCAGATTGCGTTGGTCTCCAGGGGCAGGCATATGGAGGGAGTCATGGGAGAGCCTGGGTGCAGCCGTGCACCTCTGTACAGTGATTGTCAGTGTTTGCAGCACCTCAATGCTGTAGAACAATGAGCAGAAATGTCACAGTAAATTGTGCATGGTCCCTTTACGGAAACCAGCTGATGACGTGTCATCAGAACCGCTTCCTTCAATTGGCCGGGAAACTCGCTGGGTGGGTTTAACAAGCCCAATCAGGGGAAAGCCGTCCGATGCCGGGATGGAGCCAGCAGCGAGGCCGCGACCCGCCACTGATCTCGCCCGCCACAGACCTGCCGAGATAGGGAAAATTGCGGCCTACATTTTTTCTGGCATCTATTCTGTTCTCGCCAGACTTCTACACACCACTATTCCCAACCAAAGTAACCAAATAGCCAATTGGAGTAGCAACCATGGCTGACTTTGGCTCTTCCCTAGCACCAGCTGAGCATAGATGGATTTCAAACCTAGAACTTCTTGCCTGTATGCCTCAGTGTTGTCCCAGGTGGTGCCTTTTCGCACAGGCTATCATATGAACCTGTGAGAATTTTGGGGAAATTTATAAGTATAAACAATGGATGGATGCATTCCTTGCCTAATTATAGACAAAAAAAGTGATGAGATTGAATGGGTTTTTTCAATTATATTTTCATATTGGTAAGACATTGTTTCTATCTGGCGAGATTTTTATATTTCATGTATCTGAACTTTTTCTATTCTTAGATGTGGGACCTGCCTCCTAGGAGTGGGTTGGCTGCCCGTCCTGCCCCCATTAAAACCGGAAGTGGGCGGGTTCTGGTCGGGATTCAGATTTTTAACACTTTAACTTCCCACCCGACCCCCAACCCACCAGTTTTTTGGGATTAAAATTGCCCCCTTTGTTCCAGATTTTGGTGATAAGATGTCGGGCACAATTTTTTTCTATTAACTAAGATTTTAGAATTACGAGAAGCATCTTCTAATGAGGACGCATATTAAAAAGACAGATTTGCTGTTCCAAAGGAGTCACAAACCATCTGTGTTGCATCAGATGTCATTACATGTTGGACAGGATTATACTGGGGCCTACTGTATTTACAAGAATTTATTTCCTAATTTTAAACAAATACCCTACTGTTTTTACAGTCTTTCCTCCAACTGATTCATTTCAAGAAGTCATCCGACCACCATTATGGCATCATCAACAAATTAACCCAGCTGTACTTGACTGGCAATTGACAAATCAGTTTTCAGCATTCAATGGGGTGTAATTAAAAACAGTGATAGGTGCAAATATTTCCTCTTTGAAAGGTGAAATGTTGAACAGCATGCTTCCACACTAATTTTTCCATTTAGACCTTTGGCAGTTTATCCTGAGCCATGATTAAATAGCAAAAGTATGATTTATTTCTGTGCTAGTAGTTTAACATTTACCATATGATTAGCAATCAGTACTTCCAAGTAGTTTAAGTGCTAATCTTGTAAAATAGTTTATGTAATGCTGAGGCAAATCAAAAGATGACTGCTAGGGAAGTCTATTAAATTGAATTGGACATTTCTTTTTCATTCTAAATCCAATAGAAGTATAGCCGAGTTTGATCGATTCTAGGAAAGCTGCATGCACAGGGAAATATCACCTTTTATGCTAAGATAAATAATACCGCATATGGTAACTTAATTCTCTAATTTTATAAAGCTCTAGGATTTGTGCTTTTTCACCAGTTCATTTTCTCCATTTAAAATCTCTTAGCTTCCTCTACCCGACATCTTATCACCAAAATTTGGAACGGTGGTGGGGGGAATTTTAACCCCAAAAAACAGGTGGGTTGGGGTCAGGTGCGAATTTAAGGTGTTAAAAATCTGAATCCCGACCAGAACCCATCTCCTACCCGCCCACTTCCGGTTTTAACGGCGGCGGGACGGGGTGCGGGCGGCCAACCCACTCCCTGGAGGTGGGTCCCAAATTTAAATAGCATAATGAGGCTGGCGTGCCTCAGTTTTTAAATTTAACCGTGGCTAGGTGAGTTTTGCAGTCCTCGGGGAAACCCGACAGCTAATGGAAGGCGAGGACTGCTAGATGCAGGATGTAAGTGCACTTACCTCCGGGATCCAGCATCCCTGCCTAACCCCCCCACCACGAGGCCTCTGATTCTGCACCCAGGCCTCCGATCACCTTCCCGTAAAACACCACCCCACACCCCGATCATTCTCCAGGCCGGCCTCGTTCTCTCCCCCCTCCCCCCCCAATTGTTCTCCAGGCCGGCGATGTTCTCTTCTTATTGAGCACCAGCCATATGCTGTGACATTACTAAAGTAACATTTAGGAATCTGTGGCTAGGGAACGAAGTTTGTAGTGGTGGCTGAAGACAATGGCTTCGGTCTTCCCAATATTTAATTGGAGGAAATTTCTGCTCATCCAATACTGGATGTCGGACAAGCAACGTGACATCATAGGCTGTAGAGGGGTTTGAGAGAGGTGGTGGTGAGGTAGAGCCGAGTGTCGTGAGCGTACATGTGGAATCTGATATGTTTTCGGATGATGTTACCGAGGGCAGCATGTAGATGAGAAAATGAGGGACCAAGGATAGATCCTTGGGGGGACTCCAGAGGTAATGGTGCAGGAGCATTCTTTGACTACGACTGTATATATAAGAATGGAACCAGGTGAGGGCAGTCCCACTCAGCTGGATAATGGAGGAGAGGCGATGGAGGAGGATGGTGTGGTCAACCGTGTCAAAGGCTGCAGACAGGTCGAGAAGGATGAGGAGGGATAGTTTACCACAGTCACGTAAAGATGTAATTTTTGACCTTCATGAGGACATTTTCAGTGCTGTGGTAGTGGCGGAAACCTGATTGGATAGGTTCAGACACAAAGTTGCGAGAAAGATTGGCATGGATTTGGGATGCAACATCACATTTAAAAACTTTGGAGAGGAAAGGGAGGTTGGAGATAGAGTCGTAGTTTGCAATAACAGACGGGTTAAGGGTTTTTTTTGAGGAGGGGGCTGATAACGACAAATTTTAAAGGGAGAGGGACAGTACTAGATAAGAGGGAACTGGTTGCAGTATCAGGTAGCAAGGGGGCCAGGAATGGAAGTTGGGTGGTCAGCAGTTTCGTGGGAATAGAGTTGAGAGTAGGAGGTGGGTCTCATGGACAAGAGGAGCTTGGAGAAGGCATGGGGGAGAAACTAGAGAAAGATGTGAGTTCAGGGCTAGGGCGGGAGGAACCTTGGGGCAAGTTTGGCTTGGTGGGCTAATGGAAGAGAGAGATGCGACAGAGGCACCTAAATGGATGGTCACAACCTTGGTGACAAAGAAGTACATGAGCTCCTCACATTTGTTGTTGCAAGTGAAGGTGGGTGGAGAGGGATCTAAGAAGACTATTGGTAGTGGAGAAAAGAGGGGTTATCTTTGCATTCCAGGACGATTCTGGAGTAATGAGCAGTTTTGGAAGAGGAGTGCAGGACCCGATAGTTTTTTTTATTCATTCCTGGGATGTGGGTGTCGCTGGCAAGGCCAGCATTTATTGCCTATCCCTAGTTGCCCTTGAGAAGGCGGTGGGGAGCCGCCGCCTTGTACCACTGCAGTCTGTGTGGTGAAGGTACTCCCACAATGCTGTTAGGGAGGGAGTTCCAGGATTTTGATCCAGTGACGATGAAGGATCGGCGATATATTTCCAAGTCAGGATGGTGTGTGACTTGGAGGGGTGGTGTTCCCATGCACCTGCTGCCCTTGTCCTTCTAGGTGGTGGAGGTCGCGGGTTTGGGAGGTGCTGCCGAAGAAGCCTTGGCGAGTTGCTGCAGTGCATCTTGTAGATGGTACACGCTGCAGACACATTGCGCCAGTGGTGGAGGGAGTGAATGTTTAAGGTGGTGGATGGGATGCCAATCAAGCGGGCTGCTTTGTCCTGGATGGTGTCGAGCTTCTTGAGTGTTGGAGCTGCACTCATCCAGGTAGTGCTTTATGTGGTTCAGCCAGATCTGGCGATGAATGGCTAAACCAGTTGTGCGCCATAAATGCTCAAGTCTACGTCCCTTGGACTTACGGGAGTGGAGATGGGGGCCATACCAGAAGGAACAACCAGGGTGGGAGAGAGTAAGGGTTATACTGGAGAGAAGGGGATCAAAGGTGGAGATGAGGGTGTAATTGAGCAGATCGGTAGCTGCCAAAGTATCATGGCTAATGGAGCTCCTATTTAGCAGTCATGCTCGATCGCACCCTGTCATATAGACAGCATCTCCAGAACCTTGGTAAGAAATTAAAGAGTAGGGTCAAATTGATCCAGAAACGTGCCGGATCCACATGGGGAGCAGATGCTCGAACCCTCGGTACGGCAGCACTCGCCCTGGTGTACTCTACAGCGGAGTACTGCTTTCCGGCATGGCTATCAAGTCCGCATGTCAAATCCGTTGATGTCCAGCTGAATTCTACTATGAGAATTATCACCGGTACGCTTTTATCGACACCAACACCTTGGCTGCCTGTGCTTGCAAACATTGCACCACCATACCTACGCCGCGAATATGCAGTCTCCAGAGAATACAACCACTACATCAGCAAAGACATGCTGATCCAGGCCGACTTGAACAACCTACCACCAACCCGTCTCAAATCTAGAAGGCCATTTTGGACTGTCGCCGAAGCCCTTCAGCGATCTCTCCTCCGCCTTGATGACCGATGGCGAAATGCTTGAAAGAACTATGATATACGGAATGGATGAATAGTGGACCCCACAGTACAACCTGAAGGATCAAACCTTCCTCGCATCTACCATCAACCGCCTCAGAACCGGTCATAGTAGATGCTGCCACCTTCTCTATAGATGGAAGATTAAAGCATCCCCATTATGCGACTGTGGAGCTCCTGATCAGACCCTGGCGCGCATCATTGAGCACTGCCCTCGGTGAAAATTCACAGGCAGCCTACAAGATATCCACGCTGTTACACCAGAAGCTTTGGCCTGGATATCTGACTTAAATAGTGACATTTGATTTGCTTTGCTACTACCATACGAAAGAAGAAGAGGAATGGAGCTCTGTCTATATCTTGTTTCTACTGGCGTTTAGCATGCAGGTATCTTCACTAATTTGGTGCATCATTCTAAGGTCACGGAGTGCAGATCGGAACAGAGTGTTAAGCTGCGAGTTTGGTGAGTGAGGGGAGGGAGGTGTTCCTTTCGTTTCTATCTTTGTCAGCTTCCAGGAGAGCAGGAGCTAAAAAGCTGCACAAGAGGGGACAGAGAACCAGCGGTGAGTATTTCTACACTCCAGTCGTTAAAGTAAAAGTAAGGTCCCTAGTTTAGAGTAAGTAGTGTTTAAAGGGAGTAAATTAAGGGTAGGGCAGCTCGGCAGCGTGGAGTGTTCCTCTTGTGCTATGTGGGAAGTCAGGGACACTTTCGGTGTCCAGGGCGAACACATGTGCAGGAAGTGTCTCCAGCTGCAGTTACTCAAAATCCGCGTTTCAGAGCTGGAGCTGCAGCTGGAGTCACTGTGGAGCATCCGCGAAGCTGAGATCTTCATGGATAGCACGTATAATGAGGTGGTCACACCGCAGGTAAAGAGTGCACAGGCAGACAGGAAATGGGTGACCGCCAGACAGAGTAAAAGAACTAGGAAGGTGGTGCAGGAGTCCCCTGGGTCCATCTCCCTCTCCAACAGATTTTCCGTTTTGGATACTGATGGGGGAGATGGTTTCTCAGGGGAATGCAGCAAGATCCAAGTCCGTGGCACTCCGAGTGGCTCAGCTGCACAGGAGGGGAGGAAAAAGAGTGGGAGAGCAATAGTGATAGGGGATTCTATCGTAAGGGGAACAGATAGACGTTTCTGTGGCCGCAGACGTGACTCCAGGATGGTATGTTGCCTACCTGGTGCCAGGGTCAAGGATGTCACTGAACGGCTGCAGGGCATTCTGAAGGGGGAGGGCGAACAGTCAGAGGTCGTGGTTCACATTGGTACCAACGACATGGGTAGAAAGAGGGATGAGGTCCTGTAACAAGAATTTAGGGAGCTAGGTAGCAGATTAAAAAGCAGGACCTCAAAGGTTGTAATCTCTGGATTACTCCCGGTGCCACGTGCTAGTGAGTATAGGAATAGGAGGATAGAGCAGATGAATGCGTGGCTAAAGAGTTGGTGCAGGAGGGAGGGCTTTAGTTTCCTGGATCACTGGGTCTGCTTCTGGGGAAGGTGGGACCTGTATAAGTCGGACGGGTTGCACCGGAACGGGACCAACATCCTTGCGGGGAGATTTGCTAGTACTGTTGGGGGGGGGGGGGTTTAAACTAACTTGGCAGGGAGATGGGATATGGAGTGGAGCTATAGTAGGGGGTGATGCACAGCCAACTGTAGAGGAAAAAACAAGTCAGCCTGAAAGGCAGAGCAAATATGTAATGGCACAAGGGAGTATGGTAAGGCTGGATGGCATTTATTTTAATGCAAGGAGTCTTGCGAGTAAGGTAGATGAATTGAAGGTGTTGATGAACACGTGGGAGTACGATATTGTTGCTATCACAGAGACATGGTTGAGGGAGGGGCAGGACTGGCAGCTCAATATAGAATCTTCAGGCGAGACAAAGGGGGGTGTAAAAGAGGAGGGGGTGTCGCAATATTAATCAAGGAGTCAATTACTGCTGTAAGGAGGGATGATATCTTAGCAGGTTCCTCTAATGAGGCCATATGGGTAGAACTTAAAAACAAAAAGGGGGCAAGCACTTTGCTGGGAGTGTACTATAGGCCCCCAAACAGTCAGGGGGAGATAGAGGAACAGATATGTCGGCAAATCTCAGAGAAGTGTAGAAATAATAGGGTAATAATAGTAGGGGATTTCAACTTCCCCAATATTAACTGGGATAGTCAGAGTGTGAAAGGCTTAGAAGGTGCGGAATTCTTAAAGTGCATCCAGGAGAGCTTTTTGAGCCAGCATGTAAAAAGTCCTACAAGAGAGGGGGCGGTACTGGACCTAATTCTAGGGAATGTAGCCGGGCAAGTGGTAGAAGTGTTAGTAGGAGAGCATTTTGGTGACAGTGACCATAATTTGGTGAGATTTAAGGTAGTCATGGAAAAGGACAAAGATGGACCGGAAATAAAGGTTCTAAATTGGTGGAAGGCTGATTTTAATATGATAAGGCAGGATCTGGCCAAAGTGGACTGGGATCAGCTACTTGTAGGAAAATCCACATCAGAGCAGTGGGAGTCTTTCAGAAAGGAAATAGAGAGAGTACAACGCCAACATGTTCCCGTAAAGGTCAAGGGTGGGACCAACAAGCCCAGGGAACCCTGGATGTCAAGGGATATACGAGAATGGATTAGGAAAAAAAGGGAGGCTTTTGGCAGATACAAAGGACTAAAAACAGTGGAAGCCCTAGAGGAGTATAGAAAGTGCAGGGGGGTACTTAAAAAAGAAATTAGGAGAGCGAAGAGGGGGCATGAAATAACACTGGCGGGCAAAATAAAGGAAAATCCCAAGGTGTTTTATAAGTATATTAAGGGCAAGAGGATAACCAGGGAAAGAGTAGGGCCCATTAGGGACCAAAGTGGCAATCTGTGTGTAGAGCCAGAAGATGTAGGTGGGGTTTTAAATGAACGTTTTGCATCTGTGTTCACCATGGAGAAGGACGAAGTAGGCATAGAAATCAGGCAGGGGGATTGTGATATACTTGAACAAATTAGTATTGAGAGGGAGGAGGTACTAGCGGTTTTAGCGGGCTTAAAAGTGGATAAATCCCCAGGCCCAGACGAGATGTATCCCAGGCTGCTGTGTGAGGCAAGGGAGGAGATTGCAGGGGCTCTGACACAAATTTTCAGAACCTCTCTGGCCACAGGGGAGGTCAAAATTGAGAGGTCGCACAACACCAGGTTATAGTTCAACAGTTTTATTTGAAATCACAAGCTTTCGGAGCTATCGATTTGCTCCTTCCATGACCACAGGGGAGGTGCCAGAGGACTGGAGAACAGCTAACGTAGTACCATTATTCAAGAAGGGTAGTAGGGATAAACCAGGGAATTATAGGCCAGTGAGGATAACATCAGTGGTAGGGAAATTATTGGAAAAAATTCTGAGGGACAGAATAAGTCTCCACTTGGAGAGGCAAGGATTAATCAAGGATAGTCAGCATGGCTTTGTCAGGGGGAGATCATGTCTAACCAATTTGATTGAATTTTTCGATGGGGTAACTAGGTGTGTGGATGAGGGTAGTGCAGTTGATGTAGTCTACATGGACTTCAGTAAGGCTTTTGACAAAGTCCCGCATGGGAGACTGGTCAAGAAGGTAAGAGCCCATGGGATCCAGGGCAATTTGGCACATTGGATCCAAAATTGGCTAAGTGGCAGGAGGCAGAGGGTGATGGTCGAAGGTTGTTTTTGTGACTGGAAGCCTGTGTCCAGTGGTGTACCGCAGGGATTGGTGCTGGGTCCTTTGCTGTTTGTAGTGTACATTAATGATTTAGATATGAATGTAGAAGGTATGATCAGTAAGTTCGCAAATGACACGAAAATTGGTGGAGTGGTAAATAGCGAGGAGGGAAGCCTCAGGCTACAGGACGATATAGACGGGTTGGTTAGATGGGCAGAACAGTGGCAAATGGAATTTAACCCTGAAAAGTGTGAGGTGATGCATTTTGGGAGGACTAACAAGGCAAGGGAATACACAATGAATGGTAGGACCCCAGGAAGGACAGAGGATCAGAGGGACCTTGGTGTGCATGTACATAGATCCCAAAAGGCAGCAGGACGGGTAGATAAGGTGGTTAAAAAGGCATATGGGATACTTGCCTTCATTAGCCGAGGCATAGAATATAAGAGCAGGGAGGTTATGATGGAGCTGTACAAAACGCTAGTTAGGCCACAGCTGGAATACTATGTGCAGTTCTGGTCGGCACACTATAGGAAGGATGTGATTGCATTGGAGAGGGTGCAGAGGAGATTCACCAGGATGTTACCTGGGCTGGAGCGCTTCAGCTATGAAGAGAGACTGGACAGGCTGGGTTGTTTTCCTTGGAGCAGAGAAGGCTGAGGGGGGACCTGATTGAGGTGTACAAAATCATGAGGGGCATAGATAGGGTAGATAGAAAGGAACTTTTCCCCTTAGTAGAGGGGTCAATAACCAGGGGGCATAGTTTCAAGGTGAGGGGATTTGAGGAAAAACTTTTTCACCCAGAGGGTGGTTGGAATCTGGAACTCACTGCCTGAAAGGGTGGTAGAGGCAGGAACCCTCACAACATTCAAGAAGCATTTAGATGAGCACTTGAAACGCCATAGCATACAAGGCTATGGACGAAGTGCTGGAAAATGGGATTAGACTAGACAGGGCTTGATGGCTGGCACAGCCACGATGGGCCGAAAGGGCCTCTTTCTGTGCTGTATAACTCTATGACTCTATGATAAGGTAAGCTTGATGCTCCTACTGGCATGCCCTTCTACACTCCACATCAATCCAGAGTTAATCTGCTGGTTTGATGGAAAT
The DNA here is from genome assembly GCA_030390025.1 of Squalus acanthias. NCBI lineage: Eukaryota > Metazoa > Chordata > Chondrichthyes > Squaliformes > Squalidae > Squalus > Squalus acanthias. Next base: position 6,031,121 of record CM059432.1, on the reverse strand, counting down.
GGAGGAGTGAGAGATGTTCTGGGCCATGAAGTTACAAATTGTGGTGTACAATTCTATTCTGCTGCTGATGGTGCCTCAGGAATGTCCAGTTTTGGGTTTCTCGCTCTTTCCTTAATCTGTCCTATTTAGCACATGGATAATACCACATTATACAGTGAAGACTCAAGTTTGTTTGCACAAAGATATTCTATCTTAGACAGACATGACTTTGACGTAGGTTGGTGAGGATGAGATTAAGCAGGTTATTCCTTCACGTTTCCACTTGACGCAGACTAGTCTGGCAACTATGTCCATCAGGGCTGAGCTAACTCAGTCACTGATGGTACAACTGAGCCACTATTGGTGCTGGACATTGAAGTTCTCCCCCAGAGTACATATTGTGCTCTTGCTACCCTCAGAATGGAGGAATACTGATTTGTCAGTTGAGGAGGAGACAGTAGGTGGTAATTAGCAGGAGGTTTCCTTGGCCTTGTTTGACCTGAAGCCATGGGGTCGAGTTGATGTTGAATCTTTCCAGTGCTCCACCTACCCGACAGTATAATATTGTGCCCCCCACCTCTAGTGGGTCTACCCTGCCGGTGGAAAAGGACATGCCAAGGGATGGTGATGGAGAAGTCTATGATGTTGATTGAATGATGTAATTCTGTGAGTATGACTGCAGGCTATTGCTTGATTAGTCTGTGATTTAGGTTGGGCACCATTCTCCAGATGTTGGAGAAGAGGCCTTTGCAGGGTCCATTGGGCTAGCATTGCCTGAGTCTTGACCTGATCCAAATACTTGGTTGTTGATAATAGATCCATCCAATATTTTACCTCTAAATCTTAATAGGCCATCTCAAAGTACATTAGTAGTCAACCACATACTGTTGGACTGGAATCATGTGTTAGCCAGATTGGGTAGGGGTGGCAGGTTCCCTTCCCTGAAGGACAAGGTGGATTTTTAAAATGGCAGCTTTTATGGTCATTCCTCTGGTGCTATTGAAGTTTACAACTTGATGAGATTTGAGCTCATGACCTCTGTATTGCTAGTCCATTACTTTTATCACTAGGCTGCTGTATTCTATTGTTGAAAAAACACTGAGGCTTAAAAGCATATTGGGAGGTTTCCCCAAACCAGATCCTGTATTCCCATCTGTACTGTTCGGTTAGGCAACCCACCTCTACCTGCAAGGGACCACATCATTTTGATTGGTGGCCCCTCCCTCAAAGACATTTACAGTCTCCTGTGTAGTGGTTTTGCCTGCTCGCACATAATCCTAATGGACAGAAAATCGTAAGTAGGTGCACCCAACTTCCTGATATACGTTCCTGCTGGGTGAAGGTCCACACTGAGAGTGCAAATTTGTAAAATTATCCCCCATAAGCTGAGTGCAAACCTGGGAAGGAGAAGAAGTCCAAAGATCATCAATCCTAGATTATTGCATTAAGGTGAATTCAGCAATGAAAGACAACTACCTCACCTGACTGATACGTCTCAAAGTCCCTTCTGAAGCAAAATAATGCATGTTAGTATTCAGCAGTAAAATAAATCGCTTATTATTGACCCTGTGTTTGCTGCTGGTGAATAATTAAAATAAACTGTTAACTAGCTCAAACAATAGGTGCGTTGACTCCTAACTAGATGGTTGCATGTTTGAATCAGTGTCAATTTCTCTTGCTTGACAGTCATTCCAGATTTCTTTTCCCTCTGAAAAGTTACATCAGTTTCTGTTTAAAGTTGCATTATTGAGAAATGGGAAATTATTAAACAGGAGACCACAAAAGTAATTTCTCTGCCCATAAATACCTTTTTCTTTAATGACTGAATATTGAAAAGAGCATTGTTCATGTGTTGAAATATTGCATCAAGCTTTTTTTTGTCACTGAGCTACTAGAGAATGTTTGCTATAGGATTTATTGACAGACAATTAGTATTTGCCTAACTTCTATATTTAAAAAAAAAGCTTGGCATTGTGTGACTTTTATTTCAGAAAGCTAATGTGGATTCTGGGCTCAGCTTGCATTCAGCTGCCATCAGCTCGACTTCGCAAATCTGTGGTTCTCCAATTTTAGAATGTTTTTCTTCAGCAGAAGAGTATGAAATAAACTTAGTATAGAAATCAGGTGAAATCCGATTCTTATTTATGGACTCTATTTGTAGCATATTTATCATTATAATCATAATTTGCTCCACAACAACACCACAAAGAGTGCAATTCAAAATGCTTCATAATGGGGAACTATGAGGTACAGGAAACTCTTTTGGTATCCGGCACCGACGGGACCGGGGTGGTGCCGGTTGAATAAAAATTCCGGATGACGGAGAGGGTTATCTACCGAGGCTATTTTTAACAAACAAAAATAAAAAAATCAAGAAATGTGCAGTATACAGTAATTGGGTACTCACCTACAGAATATTGTGTTAAATGGATGGTGGACGATGCTTGATTAAGTACAGTACTGCCAGTTGAGGGTAATCCATAACTCTTTAATTACTTAACAGTAAAACAAAACTTATAAATGACTGTGTACAGTGCTGTAGTTGACTGTACACTTAGTCCAAGTCAGCTGGTTCATCAGGAATATCCATGCCAGCTGGGTCATCAGGATCATGCACTTCAACAGATTCTTCAGGCACTTCCGCTGCTTCAACTCTTTTGGAAGCTTTCTTAAACATGTCCCGGATGTCTGCTTGCTTAGTGGACTCTTGCCTTTTCTGTAGAAAGGTGGAATGCAGAATATGGAGGTGCATAACTTCTTGGAGGATTGAAGCAAATCCTTCTGCAGCTTTAGCCCAAGAAATCTTCTTCTCTTCAGAAATCTCAACCTCTTCGCTTTCCATCTCACTTTCCTTTTCTTTCTTTGGATTCAAAACATTCTCAATTATTTCATCATCACTTAGCATGTGCATTACACCAACTTCTCTATCTGCATCAACCCACTGCTCGATATCACTTTCACAGAGGTGACATAGAGGGTTTGCTGGGCCTACATTTTTCAACATGCCAGCCATTTCCATTATTGTACTCTTCTTGGGACGAACATTGAACCCATGAAATTCCTCCTCTGAAGAAGAACCTTCAGCAAACATTACAGAAGGCCACAATTTGCGCCAGGCTTGCCTCAGAGTGTGACCTTTCACCAAGTTCCAGGAACATGCAACATTATCGATGACATCTTTAAGATTGTATTCCTTCTGAAATGCGTGAATATTGTCATCTTGGTTTATCAGTTTACGTAGGAAGTCTTTCTTGTAATGACACTTCAGATTTTGGATAACGCCCTGGTCCATGGGTTGTATGAGAGAAGTTACATTTGGTGGCAAATAAATGGTGAAAATATTTCCCGAAACCAACTCGGATTCATGCGGATGGCCTCTACAATTATCAAGCAATAAAATGCATTTGCAATCTTCAGGTTTCCTTATTTTACGGAAATGTTCCCTCACAGATGGAACAAAAATATGATGGAACCAATACGAAAAGATTTCCTTCTCCATCCAAGCATTTTTTTGAGCTTTGTACTCAACAGGTAAGTGCCTCACATTTTTAAATGCACGGGGATTTTTATACTTCCCAATAACAAGAAGTTTAACCTGGTGTGATCCAGCAGCGTTCGCACATGTTAGCACGGTTACACGATCTTTATTTTTCTTGTAACCTGAAGCATTAGCCTCACTAGCCCCAGCAAGTGTTGATTCTGGCAAAAACCTCCAAAATAAGCCAGTTTCATCAGCATTATATATCTGTGCTGGCGACAAATCATGTTGCTGCACAATCCGATTGAAATAATCGCAGTATTCTTCTGCGGCGTCGTGATCAGCTGATTTCTTCTCCCCGGAAATATCAAGTCGTCGTATCCCGTGCCGTAACTTGAAGCACGTTAGCCATCCCTCAGAGAAAGCACACTTGGCAGTGAGCTCCATCCTTACGTAGAAATCCTTCGCTTTCTCGATTAGCATGGGTCCGGAAATTGGAACACCCTCTGAACGCTTAAGAGAAAACCACTCAAAGCACGGTATCCAGCTCTTCAAGCTTCGGCTTACGAAGTGTACGCTGTTTCTCTACACTCTTAGATGCTTAGATGTCTCCGAGCTTGAATAAAACTTGAGCAGCTTATCCTTCTGCGATTTGATGTCGTAGATTGTTGACGAACCGATTTTGAATTCATTCATAATGTTGATACGCTTCTCTCCCCTTTCTAGTCGTTGGCATATCTCGATTTTCTGTTTTAAAGTTAAGACCACTCTCTTCCTTTTGCTTGGACCAACTTTTGGGAATTCCATAATGCAAGATGGGGGAGATAATTCACGATAAAGATGGAGAGACACACAGAAAAATGGTGGATCGGAAGAGACTACCGGCAGCGCGGGAAAAATCAGACTCCTGTTATTGCGGTGTTAGGAATTCCGACAGCGCCAGGAAGCCGAGTAGTGGCACTTTGGAGAACTACCCCCACTGACTAACTCGGCGTTCACGGGAGACTCGGACTCGGCAACATTGCCGGTTATTGAGGAGTTGTTTTCGGAGTATGAATTTTGCCGGTTAATAGAGAATTCTGGATATTTAGGTGCCGTTTAAACGAGTTTCCTGTACAACTTTCTTACAAATGGACCAAAGTCAGTTCCCCATTCTGAATTATATTTATACAAATCTAGGTACATATAAAGTTGTATGTAGTTACTTTTATTTGTAGTGGTAATAATATATTGAAGGAATTTAAGCAACTGTGTTGGATTATGGACAGCCAGCACAGGTAAAAGGCAGATCATGTCTGAGAAATTTAATAGAGTTCTTTGAAGAAATAAGGAAATGCATTCGATGTTGTGTATATGGATTTTCAAAAGGCATTTAAAATAGAAGGAACTTGCATTTATATTGTGCCTTTTCATAACCTCTGGGCATCCCAAAGCGCTTCACAGTCAATTAAATACTTTTGAAGTGTAGTTAGTGTTGTAATGTAGAAAAACGTGGTAGTTAATTTGTACACGAGGTCCCACAAACAGCAATGCGATGAATGACTAGATAATTTCTTTTAGTGATGCTGATAAATGATGGTCAGGAGACCTGCTCTTTTTTGAATTGTGTCGTGGGATTTTCTACATCCGCCGAAGAAGGCAGAGGAGGCTTTGGCTTAACATTGCATCGGAAAGACTGCACCTCCAACAGTGCAGTATTCCCTCAGTACTACACTGGAATGTCAGCCTAGATTATGTGCTCAAGTCTCTGGAGTTTGGTTTGAACTCATAACCTCTGACTTAATGAAAGAGTTCTACAACTGAGCCAAGGCTGACATTTGATAAGGTACTGCATACTAGGCTTGTTGATAAAATCAGGACACATGGTTTTAAAGGGAATGTGGCAAAAATGGACAGGAACTTGGCTAAAGTAGAAGTTTTGATGAGGTAAATAGGGGAGAACTATTTCCACTGATTGGAGAATTGGTAACCAGAGGGCATAAATGTAAGATCATTACCAAAAGACAAAGAGAGAGGTTCGGAGAATTTTTGTTTACGCAGAGGGTTGTCAGGATATGGATGCACTACCAGAAGCAGTGGTGAAAGCAGAATCCGTAATATCTTTTAAAAGGAAAGTGAATGCAAACATCCGAAAATGATTGGTAGGAAAAGACCAGCTGGTCTATCAAGCTTGCTCCACATTCATGATGGCTTGAGCATCATGATTAGGCACTTCCTACGCCCCATGCAGCCATGCAAATGAATACTTAAGAAGAATATAAGGGTACGTGGAAAATATAGAGAAATTAGATGAAGTGGATAGCTCTTTAAGAGCCAGCCCAGGTGCGATAGATAGATTAGACAACTTTGGTTGGATGTATCCCAGAGATTTTATCACCTGACCACCTTCCTCCAACCAACCTGCCACCACACTCCTGCTTTGGTCCCCGATCTCCATTGGTCCCCCGCTCTGAGTGAAAGTTCTGCTATCCAATCCCACAGGTTAGAGTGAATGCGACCAACCAGGATCCAGCCTTTCACTTGTCATTGGACCAATCAGAGTATGGTCTGGAACATGGTTTAGTTTTAACTCACTGGTGATTGATATCAATTGGCACCAATGGAGAACCATGTTTGTCTGATTTGCCCAATAAAAAGCAGTGTAGGCTGGATTGATTATCATTGCGGCCCCAACTTCTGGTGATAGAGAAGTCAAAGGGATGGTCCTCCACTTCCTGTTAACAGAGGGAGTGGAAATCAGTCAGGACGGTGTGATGAGAGAGGCAAGAAAAGCCTTTTGGGTAGACTAGTACCTACCAAAACTGGGCAGCCTTGTTTCAATGCTAGATGGACCAAAGGCAAGAATTATTAAATCCACTAACCCAAGGCAGGGTGACTTGGTGTATTATTTTTGTTATTCATGAGGACTGGTGCGAAGTAAGTGAGATTTGATTATAGCTTTACCCTGTATGTTCACTTGCTGTCTGTAAAAATAAAGCAGCTTAATTATCATAGTTGATCTTGTCTCCTAAAGTGTTCAGTCTGCCAACCGAAAGGTTAAAGGAACGTACATGAAGGCGCATGTGAAAGACACAAATATCCAGTTCCGATTACCAGGGGATCCTCGTGTTACTTCCCCAGGTTACATTGGTGTATAATTAGATATTGGGTTGTGTGGGAAAACTCTCAAATGCAAGAGATGGGGAGTCCACCTAGAACTGCGGCCGCAATTTTCTAACGGTGCCTTTATGGCCACTTTGGCTCTGGTGGCTCCAATGTGAAGAAACTACTAAAATTATTACACAGTGAAGGAAAATTAATACTACCTACTGGTCACTCCCCTAAGCAATGAGATCTTCACATTAGAAGCATAGAAGATAGGAGCAGGAGTAGGCCATTCGGCCCCTCGAGCCTGTTCCGCCATTTAATGAGATCATGGCTGATCATCTAAATTCAGTACCCTGTCCCTGCTTTCTCCCCATATCCCTTGATCCCTTTAGCCTGAAGAAATATATCTATCTCCTTCTTGAATATATTTTATAAATTGGCCTCAACGGCCTTCTGTGGTAGAGAATTCCACAGGTTCACCACTCTCTGGGTGAAGAAATTCCTCCTCATCTCAGTCCTAAATGGCTTACCCCTTATCCTTAAAACTGTGACCTCTGGTTCTGGACTCCCCCGCCATCGGGAACATCCTTCCTGCATCTAGTCTGTCTCGTCCTGTTAGAATTTTATAAGTTTCAATGAGATCCCCTCTCATTCTTCTAAACTCTAGCGAATATAAGCCTAATCGACCTAATCTCTCTTCATACGTCATTCCTGCCATCCCAGGTATCAGTCTGGTAAATCTTCGCTGCACTCCCTCCATGGCAAGAACATCCTTCCTCAGATAAGGTGACCAAAACTGCACACAATACTCAAGGTGTGGTCTCACCAAGGCCTTGTACAACTGCAGCAAGACATCCTTGCTCCTGTACTCGAATCCTCTTGCTATGAAGGCCAACATACCATTTGCCTTCTTAACCGCCTGCTGCACCTGCATGCTTACCTTCAGCGACTGGTGCACAAGGACTCCCAGATCTCATTGCACTTCCCCTTTTCCCAATCTATTGCCGTTCAGATAATAATCTGTCTTCCTGTTTTTGCCACCAAAGTGGATAACCTCGCATTTATCCACATTATACTGCATCTGCCATGCATCTGCCCAATCACCCAACCTGTCCAAATCATACTGGAGTTTCTCTGCATCCTCCTCACAGCACACATGCCCACCCAGCTTTGTGTCGTCTGCAAACTTAGAGATATTACATCTGGTTCCCTCGTCGAGATCACTAGATATATTGTGAATAGCTGGGGTCCTAGCACCGATCCCTGCGGTACCCCACTAGTCACTGCCTGCCACTCGGAAAAAGACCCGTTTATTCCAACTCTTTGCTTCCTGTCTGCCAACCAGTTCTCTATCCAAATCAGTACCTTACCCCCAATCCCATGTGCTTTAACTTTGCACGCTAATCTCTTATGCGGGACCTTATCGAAAGCCTTCTGAAAGTCCAAATACACCACATCCACTGGTTCTCCCTTATCTATTCTACCAGTTACATCCTCAAAAATTCCAGTAGATTAGTCAGGCATGATTTACCTTTTGTAAATCCATGTTGACTTTGTCCGATCCTGTCACTGTTTTCCAAGTGCTCTGCTATTACATCTTTTATAATGGACTCTAGCATTTTCCCCACTACCGATGTCAGGCTTACCGGTCTATAATTCCCTGTTTTTTCTCTACCACCTTTTTTAAATAGTGGGGTTACATTAGCTACCCTCCAATCCATGGGAACTGTTCCAGAGTCTATAGAATTTTGAAAGATGACCAGCAATGCATCTACTATTTCTAGGGTCACTTCCTTAAGTACCCTCGGATGTAGATTACCAGGCCCTGGGGATTTATCGGCCTTCAATCCCGTCAATTTCCCTAACACCATTTCCCTACAAATACTGATTTAATTCAATTCCTCCCTCTCATTAGACCCTATGTTCCCCGACATCTCTGGGAGTTTATTTGTGTCCTCCTTTGTGAAGACAGAACCAAAGTATGTATTTAATTGGTCTGCCATTTCTTTGTTCCCCATTATATTCTGTCAAATTATGTTTGGTACTATGAGCACACTTTGAATACTATCTTGTTATTTCAGTGGCTGAAAGATAGTACACATGAGATACAGTAGTGACTTACGGGGTAGATTGGGAGTGCCTGGCCAAGTGGTGGTTGTTTGTTTTGAGGCATCCCAACCTCAGTAGAATCTGAAAGTGGTAACTCTGATCAGGAAGACCGTTATTGGTAACAACATGCTCATCAGTTTTACAAGTATGAAATGTTAGCTTTTTAAAAAAATGAATCTTCTGCTTTTGTGGTCTTGGGGCGTAAGTTCGTTTTGGTGGAACATCCACAAAGTAGAGTCGGTGATCCCAGCCCATATTCCAGCCTCAAGATCACTTTAATATTTTTAGCAAGCTTGCTGACTTCTGCCAAGGAGTCCGCCACTAGTTGGGGCGGAGATATGCTGTGACAGGCCTCAAAGACCTGCCACAGCCTCATGTTGCCAGCGGCCTCCAAGCTGCTGGTGAATCTCAATTTGTTACTAATATTTAAACCTATATTTCAAAATGTAACTTACTTCCTGGAGCCTTCTGACCAGTATTGCTACGGGTCAGATGACCGGAAACATGCAGATGATACATATTTCCGTTATTTGAATATCATTTCGGAATGTTTGTATTGAATGTTGCCCATAGCCTCCGGTGAGAAATCAGATAGCTGTGAAAATGGGTGGGGACGTAGAAGAGTGTCCCCCCTGGATTATCTTCCATCTGCACCCGCCACAGTTCCTCCTAGAAATCAGCGGAGGGAACAGTCAGTGTCTTTTTAGAATGTTACCCCGATGTATACTAATAAAATTAGATTTTATTTAATTAACTGTGAACCAACTAGTTATATTTAGTTATATTGGAGAATTTTGACGACCATGATTACTTAGAGTAAAATGTGCTACACTTGTAACAATTTGAAAGTCAGTGAACCTTGTTGTATTTTTTATACAATATTTAAACAAATAACATTACTGAGTAGTTTAATGCTTGTTGTAAAATTCTTGTAAAATAACTATAAAACAATATAGAGTCTCGTAAATCTGTAACATTGCACTGTTTTGAATTACAGTAGTGTGGGATTGTTAATTTTATTGCATTGCAGTAATACATGAGGTTGAATTCCTTTTTCAGACCATTAACAGTACCTGGCTTTTCTGACCTGAAGTAACATTTTTATTACATACATGTTTTTTTAAAACTAGAGATCATAAAACAGTTGTTCCAAAGGAAAAAATCTCATAATAACTTTCTACGGCCTTCAACTTCAGCACCCTGCTACTGATATCAATTGGCTGAATTTCCAGATTTCCATTTTTATGGTTACAGGGTAGTTAACAAATACAGTTACCATAATTTTACTGAAATAATTGCTGCTGAAGTATAACTAGCTTGCTTGTTGTGCTATGGATTCCTTTTGCCAATGGGCTCTATAGCATGTGATTTGTTTCTCTGTTGTTTCCCCACCATTTGCCTGCCTAAGAAGTTTCACTAATTCCAGTGTTGCAACTCTTAAACAGTAAACCTCAGTGACAGTAGCGTGCTTTATGTGTCTCCAGTTGAATCTATCATTAGAGACAGAGTGACTGAGCACTTGGACAAGTATGACCTGATCAGAGAGCCTCAGCATGGATTTGTGAAGGGTAGGTCATGTCTGACTAATCTAGTTGAATTTTTTGTGGAGGTCACTAACATGGCGGATAGGGGTGTCTCTATGGATGTTGTCAATATAGACTTCCAGAAGGCATTTGCATGAGAGATCATTAGCAAAATGAAAGCACATGGAATTGGAGGTAATCTTATGACATCGGTTGGTAATTGGTTGGGAGATAGGAATCAGAGAGAAGGGATAAAGAGAGCTTTCTCCAGTGGGCAGGATGTAACCAATGGTTTGGGCACAGGACCTCATAATATATATTGGCCTTGAATGGGGTACAGCGCAGATTCATCAAAATGATACCAGGGCTTAAAGGGTTAAATTATGAGGACAGGTTGCATAAACATGGCTTGTGTTCCCTTGAGTTCAGAATGTTGAGCAGTGATCTAATCAAGGTGTTTAAAATGTTAAATGGATTTGATAGGGTAGCACAGAGAAACCATTTTCTATGGTGGGGAAACCAGAAGAAGGGGGCACAATCTTAAAATTAAAGCTCGTTCATTTAAGAGTGAAATCAGGAAGTGCTTTTTCACACAAAGGGTAGTGGAAATCTGGAACTCGCTCCCTCAAAAGGCTGTGGATGCTGGGTTTTGACATTTTGAAGACTGAGATCAATAGATTTTTGTTGGGTAAGGTTATTAAATGATATGGAGCAAAGGTAGGTAAATGAGTTGAGGTACAAATCAGCCATGGTCGAATTTGAATGGCGGAACAGCCTCAAAGGGCTGCATGCCTACTCCTGTGTTCCATGTTAAAACTATGCCCACAGAAAACGAGCATAAATGCACAAAATTTGTATGAGTTACTTTTTTACATGGGGCAGGGCTACGTTAATGAGCAACAAAGGATTTTGGCGAAGATTTTTAAGAATCGGCGCAAAAGATGAAGGAAAGCTCCAGACTGTAAATAATTTCTACTGAATACAGAAAAAAAATTCAACAGATAGCTCGTAGCAGGGAATGGTAGCATAGTGGTTATGTTACTGGACTAGTAATCCAGAGGCCTGGACTAATGATCTGGCGACATGAGTTCAAATCCTACCATTGCAGCTGCGGAATTTAAATTCAGTTAATTAAATAAAATTTGGAATAAAAAGCTAGTATTAGTAATGGTGACCATAAAACTACTGGATTGTTGTAAAAAACCCACCTGGTTCACTAATGTCCTTTAGGGAAGGAAATCTGCCGTCCTTACTCGGTCTGGCTTATATGTGACCCCAGACCCACAGCAATGTGGTTGACTCTTAACTGCCCTCTGAAATGGCCAAGCAAGCCATTCAGTTGTACCAAAAAAAAAGCTACAAAGAAGTATACCACACTGTCTGCAGTGGTTCAAGAAGGCAAGTAGGGATGGGCAATAAATGCCGACCTTGCCTTGCCAGCGACGCCCACATCCCGCGAATGAATTAAAAATTAATTAATTAAAAAAAATTCCATTTCCATTTTCATTTATCCAGCTATTCGTTGCTTTGTGACGATTATTTGCAGTGCATATACACTGACTCACCCTATCTCACTGTTTCCTGCTGGCCGACATTATATCAGAATTTTGTTCTGTAAGTTATTTGAAGTGCCGTCAACACACACAAAATGACACTTTTCATTGACATTGTAAATAAAATCCTGCCTTAATAAAATCTTCCTATTCAATATTCTCTGCTGTTTGATTTTGTTTTTAGCTAACAGTAGCAAGTAAAGCGATACCATCATCTGATGACAGAATACTATCAACAATCTCTCCAAATTAATTAATTGTTACTATCAGCAAGAGGAAAACGTTCAATTGGAAGCTTGTTTTTATTGTACAAATGAAAGATAAATGATTGCAATGTATTGTGCATGTGTGTTTGTATATATCATTTTACTCCCGTGGCACACAGCATTCCAACTATCTTATTGGAGCTTTATATAGATTCACTATTACATCTCTACTTTTCTATTCTATACCTTTTGCCATAAAACCCAATATTTCATTAGCATTTTTTATGGGGTTATGCATTTGAGGTGCTGCTTTTAATGTCTTGTGAACCTGAACCTCCAAATCCTTCTGCTCTTTCATGTCACCAAGCTTTCTCTCCTTCAAAGCATAATTTATTTTATTTTTTCACCATTCCATCATCATCCCCTTGCAGCTTCCTTTAGTCCTCAGAATTGTTTACTGTGCCTCCTATTTTAGTATTGCCTGCAAATCTGGACACTGTTCCCTCTGGCCCTATGTCCAAATTACTGATATACACAGTAAACAGAAGCAGTCCCAGAACAGAACCCATGGGACACCACCTCCCACTTTCAACTAATCTGAGAAACTGCCCTTAATTCCTACACTCTCTTTCCTCCTTTCTAACTGGCATTTAATCCCATTTTGCTACCCTCCTCCGAATTTCATACTCCATAATTTTTCCAATAGTGTCCTTGTGGTACCTTGTCAAAGGCTGTTTGAAAGTTCATGTACACAACATCTGTTGTTGAACTACAGTCCACTATGCAAATTTCTCTTTCCACTTCACCTTGGTAAACTCACTCATCACCTTTCTAAAATTGGCCCTATTCCAATCTAGTGCCCTTGTTTTTGTACTTTTTTTCCTTTTTGGACGTTAAACCTTATTGTATTATGGTCGCTATTCCCAAGGTGCTCAAACATATTTAACTAATCTACTTGATCTAATTTGTTACTTAGGTAGCTATGTATAGTTATTCCAATGAGCTGGAACACATTTCAGGACAGTTAGGGCACTTCTGAACTGAGAGAGTTTGTGGTGGCCATGCAACAAAGAAATCTCTGTAGCACTGGGAGCACAATTTCAGGCCCGAGGAGAAGGGTTAGGAGAAATATTGTTATGCAGAAGGTTATGAGAGTGTGGAATGCTTTTCCAGAGAGAATAGTTCAGACCGAGACCACTGCATCTTTTAATGGAAGAGGGACACATTTGAAGTAGGACGAAGAAATAGGGCTATTAGGACAGTGTGATTAGTTAAGGATTGCTCTAGCAAAGAACTGACACAATGCAGTGATCTGATTATAGGTTTTGAAGGAAGTCAAGTAAGCAACCTAAAATAAGGAGAACACTTGGGAAATAGCTACCGTAACCTAATTAGTTCATATTGAAGTAAAGAAAAACTGGAGTGCAAGATCAAGATATTGGATGAGAAATTAGTTAATTTTAGTATACAGTAATAAAAAAGGATCAAGCCCAGATTGGCAGATCAAAAGGCACAGCAGAGTGTGGGAGATAATTAAATAAAAGATCACTACTGTGTTATGATTTTGTTTTTAACCCTAAATATTTTTTCAGACCACTTCGGTAAATGAGCCCTCATTCTCTCTGAACTGCAGTGTTCCTTTACCTGTCCAATATCTGGATAATTTGCAACAAGCCCAGGAATAGAACAGAAAACCCGCATTACTGTATTTTGATTACTAATTATAGAATCATGGAAATATACGGCAGAGAAGGAGACCATTGGGCCCATCTTGTCTGTGCCGGCCAAAAAAGAGCTATCCAGCCTAATCTCTTTTTCCAGCTCTTGGCCCGTAGCCTTGTAGGTTACGACACTTCAAGTGCATATGCAAGTACTTTTTAAATGCGATGAGGGTTTCTGCCTCTACCACCCTTTCAGGCAGTGAGTTCCAGACCCCCACCACCCTCTGGGTGAAAAAAAGTTCTCCTCAACTCCCCTCCAATCCTTCTATCAATTACTTTAAATCTATGCCCCCTGTTTATTATTGACCTCTCTGCTAAGGGAAATAGGTGCTTCCTATCCACTGTATCTTGGCCCCTCATAATTTTATACACCTCAATTAAATCTCTTAGCCTCCTCTGTTCCAAAGAAAACAACCCCAGCCTATCCAATCTTTCCTCATAGCTAAGATTCTCCAACCACAATTCCTCTTGTTTTCCTCCTTAACTTTGGAAGGCAGTAGAATAAACACTTGACTGGATCATGCCTTAAGCTATAAATGGACAAATAGATTTATCAAACATTAAATGGATAAGTGAACGTAAACAATGATACACTATAGCTTTATAGTAGTTACAAGTTCCCTGAATATCAACTTTTATGTGGTGGTTTGTTGCTGAACTTCTGTGTAGACTTTCTTTGACCTATCTATTCTTTTGCATGGCTCCAGTCGGACTGCCCAATTTGAACAAGATGGGCTGGACAATCCAGCAGCACAAAAAGAAAGACCCAGACCCATTGTACTTTTCTTCAGCTGATGGTGCAGTGTATTAGGATTGCGATACGAATAAGTGGCTTTTGATAGGAGTGCTTAGGACAGAGTCCTGACTGAAACCCGATAAAAAATCTCTCGGATGAAGTAGAAAGGAGAGGCAGAAATTGTTTATGTTGCAGTGTGGGCAAAGCTACATTTTCCAATGAAACTTTGATTAGTTGCTATGCAGATATTTATAGTTCAGTTCATTTCAAATAGATTTTTTCAGAGTAAATAATTTTGCCACATTTAATTTTCATTAGAAAGAAGAAAGAAATACTGGCCTTGGGGCCTTTGCATATCTGTTAGAAGCAGCCCAAAGTGCATTGCATACAACAAACGACTTTGAAGTACAGTAATTGGAGTCATTTTGTACACAGAGATCAATGTCCAGTAAATCTGTTTTTGGTGGTGTCAATTGAAGGAGGAATGTTAGCTACAACCTAGGGAAAGTGCTATGGGATCTTTAATTAATCAACATGAGCCAGGCTGTTGGAATTCAGTTTAACATCTGAAGGACTGCATCTCTTACAATCAGCACTCCCTCAGAACCGAGCTGTAGTGTCAGCCGAGACTATAGGGTAGAAATTGGTATGCATTGCGCCGCCTTTTACCAATTTAGCAGTGCGACAGCCTGTGCCCAATCTGCAGACAGACATTAATATGTTAAATATATTAACGTTGGATTGATGGACCCCTCTACAAAATTTATTACAGATGAGCATAAGAACATAGGAGCCTGCTCCGCCATTCAACAAGATCATGGCTGATCTACCTCAACTCCACCTTCCCGCACGATCCCCATATCCTTTAATTCCCTTAGTTGCCAAAAATTTATCGACTTCTGTCTTGAATATACTCAACGACTGAGCATCCGCAGCTCTCTGGGGTAGAGAATTCCAAAGATTCACAACACTTTGAGTGAAGAAATTTCTCCTCATCTCAGTCCTAAATGGCCTACCCCTTATTCTGAGACAGTGACCCCGTGTTCTAGATTCCCCAGCCAGGGGAAACATATTCTCAGCATTAACCCTGTCAAGCCCCTTAAGAATTTTATATGTTTCAATTAGATCACCTCTCATTCTTCTAAACTCTAAGGAATATAGGCCTAGTCTGCTCAATCTCTTCTCAGAGGGCAATCACCTCATCCTAGGAACCAGTCTAGTGAACCTTTGTTGCCCTCCATATAAGGCAAGTATGTCTTTCCTTAGGTAAGGAGACTTGAACTGTACACGGTACTCCAGGTGTGGCCTCACCAATGCCCTGTATAATTGTAGTAAGACTTCTTTACTCTTATACTCTTATCCCTATGTAACAAAAGCTAACATACCATTTGCTTTCCTAATTGCTTGCTGTACCTGCATGTTAACTTTCTGTGATTCGTGTACAAGGACACCCAGGTCCCTCTGAACACCAACGTTTCCCAGTCTCTCACCATTCAAAAAATATTCTGCTTTTTTGTTTTTCCTACCAAAGTGGATAACTTTACACTTCCCCTCATTGTATTCCATTTGCCATGTTCTTACCCACTCAATCAACCTGTCTTTTTCTCTGCAGCCTCTTTGCGTCCTTCTCACAGCTTACTTTCCCACCAAACTTTGTATCATCAGCAAACTTGGATACGTTACACTCAGTCCCTTCATCTAAGTCATTAATGTAGATTGTAAATAGCTGAGGTCCAAGCACTGATCCTTGCGGTACCCCTGCTAGTTACAGCCTGCCAACCTGAAAAAGTCCCATTTATTCCTACTCTCTGTTTTCTGTCCATTAACCAATCCTCAATCCATGCTAATATATTAACCCCAATCCCATGAGTCCTAATTTTGTGTAGTAACCTCTTGTGTGGCACCTTATCGAATGCTTTTTGAAAATCCAAATACGCTACATCCACTGGTTCCCCCTTATCCATCCTACTGGTTACATCTTCAAAAAACTCTAACAGATTTGTCAAACACGATTTCCCTTTCATACAACTAACTTGACTCTGCCTAATCATATTTTGATTTTCTAAGTGCCCTGTTACCACGTCCCTAATAATAGATTCTAGCATTTTGCCTACTACTGATGTCAGGCGAACTGGCCTATAGTTCCCCGTTTTTTCTCTTCCTCCTTACATAAATAGCGGGGATGGCTGCTACCTTCCAATCCTTGGGGACTGTTCTAGAATCTAGGGAATTCTGGAAGATTAATACCAGTGAATCCACTATCTCTGCAGCTACCTCTTTTAAAACCCTAGGATGCAGGTCGTCCGGTCCAGGGGATTTGTCGCCACTTAGTCCCATTAATTTCTCCAGCACTATGTCGTTACATATACTGATTTATTTAAGTTCCTCATTCTCTCTGGACCCTTGATTCCCCATTATTCCGGAATGTTTTTTTGTGTCTTCTGCTGTGAAGACAGACACAAAGGGCTGGATTTTCATTGCCCCGTGGAGGCGGGTTTGGAGGCGTGTGGGGGGTTAAAATTGCGAAAACTGGCGGGCGGGCAGAAGTCCGCCTCCATGCAATTTTCATGAAATCGTGTCTGCTGGTCCCGACTGTGTCCCGCCTTTAAGAGACGGGATAGGCTGTTAAGGCCCTTAACAAGCACTAAATTGGCTCTATAATGCCATTTTGAAAGGCCTTTGTGATTTTAACCCTTGTTCTACGTGAAGCACGCCTGTTCTGAACCACGATTGTGAAACCTGGCGGGAGCACACTTTCTCTCTCTCTCTCTCTCTCTGTCTGAGTGGTGGTGTAAAAATATCTGGGAGCACACTTAGGGCTGCTGCTGCTCATTTTGCATCCAGGCCCCCTCACAGCAAAGGTCAGGCAGTCTCTCCAGACCTTCAATGCAGCAGCAATGATGACATCATCAGAGGCGACTTTCAGACTGAAAACACTAATTGGTTCATGGGTTCCCACATGCTGGAACTCAATTGCCCAATTTGGTGAAAATCGCATCAATCTCCCACATCCAATTGCAATTGGGTGGATAACACGAAAAGTGGATGACACGACCCCAACCCGCCCCAGTATCAAAATCCAGCCCAAAGTATTTGTTTAATGTGTCTGCCATTTCCTTATTGCCCATTATAATTTCTCCTGTCTCTGCCTCTAATGGGCCCACGTTTACTTTCACTAATCTCTTCCTATTTACATACCTATAGAAACATTTACAATCTGCATGTCTCTTGCTAATTTACTCTCATTCTTTTTTCTCTTTCCTTATCAATTTCTTGGTCCTCCTTTGCTGAATTCTAAAATCCTCCCAATCCTCAGGCTTACTACTCCTTTTGGAAACATTATGATCCTCTTCCTTAATACTATCTTTAACTTCTCTTGTTAGCCACGGTTGGACCACTTTTCCTGTGGGGTTTTTGTGCCTTAAAGGAATGTATATTTGTTGTAAATTATGTATTGATTTTTTAAATGCTAGCCATTGCTTGTCTACCGTCATACCTTTTAATGTTTCCTAATCTACCTTAGATTCGCCCCTCATACCTACGTAGTTTGCTTTGTTTAGATTTAAGACCCTAGTTTCGGACTTAACATTTGATATTGAGTTTGAAAGTGATTTAGTTATCATATTATGGTTACTCTTCCCTAAAGGCCCCTTTACTACAAGGTTATTAATTAACGCTTTCATTGCACAATACTAGATCTAAAATAGTCTGTTCCCTAGTTGGTTCCTCAACATACTGATCTGGAAAACTATCTTGTATACATTCCATGAACTTGTCCTCCATATTATTACTGCAAATTTGGTTTGCCCAGCCGAAATGTAGATTAAAGTTCCCCATGATTACTGTATTACCCTTGTTACGTGCTCCTCTAATTTCCTGATTTATGCTCTGCCCTACATTATAACTACTGTTTGGTGGGAGTTGTTTTCTGCATCTTGCTCTTTCTTAGCTCCACCCAAACTGATTCTACTTCTTGATTTTCCAAACCAAGATCCTTTCTCTCTACTGTCTTTATCCCATCCTTTATTATCAAGGCTACCCCTCCTCCTTTTCCGTTTTGCCTATCTCTTCTAAAAGTTAAGTATCCTGGAATATTTATTTCCCAACCTTGGTCACTTTGCAACCACATCTCCGTAATGGCTATTAGATCAAACCTATTAATTTCTATCTGCGCTAATAATTAATCTGTTTTGTTGCGAATGCTTCGCACATTCAGATATAGTGCCTTTGGCTTTGACTTTTTTCTATTTTCCCCCGCTGTCACCTTAGTCACTGATGCCCTATTACCTTTGTTACTCTCTCTGTCCCTTCCTGACCCACTCTGCTTATTTTTACCCAAAACTCTGCTCTGCTCCAGAGCCTTGACATTTCCCTTGCTGCTTTTAAATTTACTCTTTCCTGAATGCTTCCCCCCCCCCCCCCCCTTCATTAGTTTAAAGCCCTGTCTACTGCCCTAGTTATTTGATTCGCCAGGACACTGGTTCCAGCCCGGTTTAAGTTGAGCCCGTCCCAACGGAACAGCTCCCCCTTTCCCCAGTACTGGTGCCAGTGCCCCATGATGGTGCAAGGCAGAAGGAGATGGTTACGGGACAAGTTAAAAAGACAAAGATGACTCTGGATGAGGTGTAAATGGCAATGGCAGAATCATCAACAGCTGCCATGTGAGAGAAAAAAACTGTTTCTCTCTCTACAGATGCTGCCTGACCTGCTGAGAAGTTCCAGCATTTTCTGTTTTTATTTCAGATTTCCAGCATCTGCAGTATTTTGCTTTTCTGTCTAACCTTATTTTATTTATATAATTAGTTACAGTTTTTATTCAAATGATTATTTTTAGTTTTAATTAGTTAATTTAGTTTAAATTATTAATTCAATAAAGTTATAGTAGTTAATACACTCCCAGTTCTGAATCTAATCCACTTACCAAACCTGCAGAGCAAAAGACCTGTAATGCTCACCAACCAATCACCTACCTGCTGTCCTGTGACATCACTCCTTGTTTTTAAGTCGCGCTCAGCTGCCTTTATGCCGCCGCCTCCGCTCAGGTCCGTGATGTGTCCTGGTTGTTCTCCGGTGCTCCCTTTATGCCGCCGCCTCTGCTCAGATCCGTGCTGAGCGGGGCAGGCGTTGGGATTCTTCAGCCTCTCTCGTGGCCGCCTACTGCACATAAGTTTTAAAAGGTGTTTTAAAATAAATCCTTTCTGTGGTTCCAGGAAAAGCAGGAGTGCAGCCCTCTGCTCCACAGTCCTGACAATTGCGTCTCACCCCCGCCAGTTGTACAATCCGACCCCTCTCCCAGAACGTAATTGAGAGCTGCTGCCGGTGGCCCGAAATTAATTTCTCTGGTGGGGTGAGCTGCCTGTGGAGGCCAACAGGTGCCGGCAGCTCACTCCGAAGGTGTAGATGAAGCCCACGGCTCAGTTACAGGACATCTTCGGGTTTCTCTGTTCGGGTGTTCGCTGCTCGCGCAGTGCCGAGTCTGGGCCCGAAAATGGCCCCAGACTAATTTCTACCCCATAGTGTCCAAATACTTCATTAAGTTGTATTTGGTGTAGTTGCTTGCGCCCAAGCTGAAGGTCGAAGCTATGATACAATCGGCTGACTGCCTAGAATAAAACTTGGTCCATTAAAAAAAAAAATCTTCAAAATCTTCTTGGGAGTTCATTATTTTAACGGTGACTTTTGATTTAATGTAAGAAAATTGTGTGGAATGCAGCTATTAATATACTTCTTGGCTTTAAATGCAGTGAACACAGATAAGATCATTCACAAGTAGAACAGGACAACCCCCTTATTGATAAAATAAGCCTAGGTTTAATGGCACTTGAACTTTCTCTGCAGAAGTACTGTGCCAGGGTGTACCTTGAGCATAAAGGTGGTTTTACACACGCCATATACTAGGGCAATTTTCACCACCTTTGGACTTTTGTTGGCCAATGATTGAAGCTCAAAGGCTGAGCTATGCATGAAGTATAATAGTTATTTGTTATCATTGTGCGTGAGATGAATCTCTATTGCAACTCACATAGAACAGAAAAACCACAGTATATGGTTTACCCTATATAATAATACTAATTGGCTCTGTAGATGATGATGCTCTGCAGTATTTTATGAACAGCCAAATATGACTTGAGTCTGACTGTACTGAACCAATATGTGATTAACTTCAGACAAAATGTACTGTGCACGCTTGTTTTGTGTCGCCAATGCACTGCAATGTGTACTATATAATAAACTCTGAACAACAAAAGCAGCAACAAGCAGGAGGCTCATTTGATGAATTACACACGTGCTTGTGCTTGGTATTACAATTCGGTTCATCTGCCGGGTAAATTTTTGCTGCTTTGATAATGCTGACAGTCTGAACGGTCTGCATTGAACGTGCACTCATTAACTCAGAAATGTCAGCGGCTCACACAGTGATGGAAACGGTTTATATCTTAACAATGTGCAGGCCTATAAAATCAGCCTATTCTAAATGTTTACCTCAACTGTAAAGTCATTTAAATTCAGATAGATGAGCATTTCGTCTGCATTTTCTGGCAACTCAAACTTGCTCGGATTTAATTATGTTTCAAATGATGGGAAATGCATTCATCAGATGTTTTTAAAGTGTGATGATTGGAAAGGGTAGAGAAGCATAAGTTGTATCTGTCAGAATGGTGTCTAAGTGATGTAATTTGGAAGATGAGCTTTGTTGGGCTGAATGGTCTTTGCTCCAATGTTCCCTGTAAGCTGCGCTTTGTTCTGCGTGGCCTGTTTCTTTTAATGCCTGTCCCTTTAAATTTCTGCGCATGTGTGGTATTTACAATGGAAAAGCCGGTGAGTGGCCTGCGCGGGACATTTGAGATTACTGTGGGGCCGCACAGCCACACACCTTAGGGGAACATTGCTTTGCTCATCACTTATGTCCCGAATTCACACAGCAGATCCACAGAATGCAGAGATCAGTTGTACCAGTTCAGCTTATCTCTTCTCTATTAGGTTATGGTTATGTAATTGCTATTTGATAAATTCAGTTGATTGTAAATTGGATTTTGTGATAAGCAAGTTACATACTCCATACAATCATTCTTTTTAACTGCTTACACAGCAGTTGCATCACCGTGACAGTTTAGCAATGTGAGAAAACCATGCCAAAATAAGGGTGTAACTATATTCCATGTTTATATTTTTTCAATCTTGCACTCTTCCCAACTGTTGGCTTGAGTAGAAGCTTCATCATCAGGCTGAGTGGTTGAAATAAGAATATGAGCAGTGATTCAGCCTGAGTGTCAGAACAGATCGGGGGAGGGGGGTGCATTTAAAACCCCCATGATGGGCGAGAGGGGGGTTAAAATTTAAAACATCTGAAACCTGCCTCCAACGTGCCTACTTCTGATTTTAATAGAGGTGGGTTGGGGGTCGGGTGACTAATCTGCTCTTGAGAGGCGGGTCCGTCATTTAAATATTTCAATGAGGCTGCGCGCCTTAAATTTTGCAGACTTTTAGATTTAGCACCTGCAGGCCGGGTTTCCCAGGGCTCTGGAAACGCAGCAGCTGAAGGGAGGTGAGAACGGCCGGATCCATCAAGGAAGTTGTGCCGTCAACTCATTTATCTTACGAATGCACGCAGCATTCGTAACAAGATAAATGAGTTGATGGCACAAATAGAAATAAATGGTTATGATCTGATAGCCATTACAAAGACGTGGTTGCAAGGTGACCAAGGCTGGGAACTGAATATTCAGGGTATTTGACATTTCGGAAGGATAGGCAGAAAGGAAAAGGAGGTGGGGTAGCTCTGTTAATGAAGGATGAGATCAGTGCAGTAGTGAGAAATGATATTGGCTCAGAAGATCAAGATGTAGAATCAGTTTGGGTGGAGATAAGAAATAATAAGGGAAAGAAGTCACTGGTGGGAGTAGTTCATAGTCCCCCTAACAGTAGCTACACTGTAGGACAGAGTATAAATCAAGAAATAATGGGGGCTTGTAAGAAAAGTACTGCAATAATCATGGGTGATTTTAATCTTCTTGTAGATTGGACAAATCAAATTGGCAAAGGTAACCTTGAGGAAGAGTTCATAGAGTGTATTCAGGATGGTTTCTTCGAACAATACGTTGTAGAACCAGGCTATTTTAGATCTGGTAATGTATAATGAGAGAGGATTATTAATGATCTCATAGTAAAGGATCCTCTCGGGAAGAGTGATCATAGCATGTTAGAATTTCAAATTCAGTTTGAGGGTGAGAAATTTGGGTCTCAAACTAGTGTCCTGAACTTAAATAAAGGCAATTACAAAGGTATGAAGACAGAGTTGGCTAAAGTGGACTGGGAAAATAGATTAAAGGGTAAGACGGTAGATAAGCAGTGGCAGACATTTAAGGAGATATTTCATAACTCTCAGCAAAGATATATTCCAGTGAGAAAGAAAGACTAAGAGAAGAATGAACCATCTGTGGCTAACTAAGGAGGTTAAGGATGGTATCAAATTGAAAACAAAGGCATACAATGATGTGAAGATTAGTGGTAGGCCAGAGTGGGAAATTTTTAGAAACTAGCAAAGGATGACTAAAAAAATAATAGAGAGAGAAGATAGATTATGAGAGTAAACTAGCAAGAAATATAAAAACAGACAGTAAGAGCTTCTACAAGTATATAAAAGGGAAGAGAGTAACTAAAGTAAACTTTGGTCCCTTAGAGGATGAGACTGGGGAATTAATAATGGGAAACAGGGAAATGGCAGAGACTTTGAACAAATATTTTGTATTGGTCTTCATGGTAGAAGACACTAAAAGCATCCCAATAATAAAAGATAATCAAGGGGTCATAGGGAGGGAGGAACGTAAAACAATCACCGTCACTAGAGAAAAAGTACTAGGCAAACTAAAGGTGGACAAATCTCCTGGACCTGATGGCCTGCATCCTAGGGTCTTAAAAGAACTGGCTGTAGAGATAGATTACAACTAATGCATCCACTATCAAAATTACCTGGATTCTGGAGAGGTCCCAGCGGATTGGAAAACCACAAATGTAACACCCCTGTTCAAGAAAGGAGGGAGACAGAAAGCAGGAAACTATAGGCCAGTTAGCCTAACATCTGTCATTGGGAAAATGCTGGAATCCATTATTAAGAAAGTAGTAGCAGGACATTTAGAAAATCATAATACAGTCAAGCAGAGTCAGCATGGTTTTATGAAAGGGAAATCATGTTTGACAAATTTACTAGAGTTCTTTGAGGATGTAACGTGCAGGGTGGATAAAAGGGAACCAGTAGATGCAGTGTATTTGGATTTCCAGAAGGCATTCGATAAGGTGCCACATAAAAGGTTACGGCACAAGATAAGAGCTCATGGGGTTGCGGGTAATATATTAGCATGGATAGAGGATTGGCTAACTAACAAAACAGAGAGTCGGGATAAATGGGTCACTTTCAGGTTGGCAAACTGTAACTAGTGGGGTGCCACAGGGATCAGTGCTGGGGCCTCAGCTGTTTACAATCTATATTAATGACTTGGATGAAGGGACCGAGTGCAATGTAGCCAAATTTTCTGCTGATACAAAGATAGGTGGGAAAGCAAGTTGTGAAGAGGACACAGATTCTGCAAAGGGATATAGATAGGTTAAGTGAGTGGGCAAAAATTTGGCAGATGGAGTATAATGTGGGAAAATGTGAGGTTATCCACTTTGATAGGAAAAATAAAAAAGCAATTTAATTATTTAAATGGAGGGAGACTACAAAATGCTGCGGTACAGAGGGATCTGGGGGTCATTGTACATGGAACGCAAAAGGTTAGCACGCAGGCACAACAAATAATTAGGAAGACAAATGGAATGTTGGCCTATATTGCAAGGGTGATGGAGTATAAAAATAGGGAAGTTTTGCTACAACTGTACAGGGTGTTGGTGAGACCACACCTGGAGTACTGCATACAGTTTTGGTCTGCTTATTTAAGGAGTGCTATACTTGCATTGGAGGCAGTTCCGAGAAGGCTTACTAGGTTAATTCCTGAGATGAAGGGGTTGTCTTATGAAGAAAAGTTGAGCAGGTTGGGCCTATACTCATTGGAGTTTAGAAGAATGAGAGGTGATCTTATTGAAACATATAAGATTCTGAGGGGGCTTGACAGGGTAGATGCTGAGAGGATGTTTCCCCTCATGGGGGAATCTAGAACTAGGGGGCATAATTTCAGAATAAGGGGTCGCCCATTTAAAACGGAAATGAGGAGGAATTTCTTCTCTGAGGGTCGTGAATCTTTGGAATTCTCTACCCTAGAGAGCTGTGGAGGCTGGGTCATTGAATATATTTAAGGTGGAGATAGACAGATTTTTGAATGATAAGGGAGTTGAGGGTTATGGGGAGCGGGCAGGGAAGTGGGAGCTGAGCCCAAGACCAGATCAGCCATGATCTTATCGAATGGCGGAGCAGGCTCGAGGGGCCAAATGGCCGACTCCTGCTCCTATTTCTTATGTTCTTATGCAAGTACCTTTCCAGCACTGCTTGTAGCAGGAGTGTCTCCCCACCCTATCCTCCAACCCGTGATCCACTGACCTGCCCCCTGAAATCCGATCTCCTCTCTTCCACCCGCCGCGCCCCTCCCCACGGCCAGTATAGTGTGCAGTTTTCGTCGCCTTATCTGAGGAGGGATGTTCTTGCCATGGAGGGAGTGCAGCGAAGAATCACCAGACTGATACCTGGGATGGCAGGAATGACGTATGAAGAGAGATTGGGTCAATAGGCTTGTATTCGCTAGAGTTTAGAAGAATGAGGGGGGATCTCATTGAAACTTATAAAATTCTAACAGGACTAGACAGACTAGATGCAGGAAGGATGTTCCCGATGGCGGGGGAGTCCAGAACCAGAGGTCACAGTCTAAGGATAAGGGGTAAGCCATTTAGGACTGAGATGAGGAGGAATTTCTTCACCCAGAGAGTGGTGAACCTGTGGAATTCTCTACCACAGAAGGCAGTTGAGGCCAATTCATTAAATATATTCAAGAAGGAGTTAGATATATTTCTTAAGGCTAAAGGGATCAAAGGATATGGGGAGAAAGCAGGGACAGGGTACTGAATTTAGATGATCAGCCATGATCTCATTAAATGGCGGAGCAGGCTCGAGGGGCCGAATGGCCTACTCCTGCTCCTATCTTCTATGTTTCACTATACTTCCAAGTTTCGTGTCATCTGCAAATTTCGAAATTGTGCCCTGTACACCCATATCCAAGTCATTAATATATATCAAGAAAAGCGGTGGTCGTAGAACCGACCCCTGGTGAACACCACTGTATACCTTCCTCCAGTCCGATAAACAACCGTTCACCACTACTTTCTGTTTCCTGTCACTTGGCCAATTTCATATCCATGCTGCCACTATCCCTTTTATTCCATGGGCTTCAACTTTGCTGGCAAGCCTATTATGTGGCACTTTGTGGAACGCCTTTTGGAAATCCATGTATATCACATCAACCACATTGCCCTCATCAACTCTCTCTGTTACCTCATCAAAAAACACGATCAAGTTGGTTAAACACGATTTGCCTTTAACAAATCTGTGCTGGCTTTCCTTAATTAATCCACACTTGTCCAAGTGACTGTTAATTTTGTTTGTTTCTAAAAGCTTCCCCGCTACCAGGGTTAATCTGACTGGACTGTAGTTGCTGGGTTTATCTTTAAACCCTTTTTTGTACAAGGGTGTAACATTTGCAATTCTCCAGTCCTCTGGCTCCACCCCCGTTTCTAAGGAGGATTGGAAGATTATGGCCAGTACCTCCGCGATTACTTCCTTCAGCGTACTAGGATGCATCCCATCTGGTCCTGGTGACGTATCTACTTTAAGTACAGCCAGCCTTTCGTGTACCTCCTTTATCAATTTTTATCCCATCCAGTATCTTCTCTACCTCCTCCTTCACTATGTCCATGGCAGCATCTTCTTCCTTTGTGAAGACAGATGCAAAGTACTCATTTAGTACCTCAGCCATACCCTCTGCCTCCATGCGTAGGTCTCCTTTTTGGTCGCTACTCGGCCCCACTCCTCCTCTTACTACCCGTTTACGATTTATATGCCTATAGAAGACTTTTGGATTACCTTTTATGTTAGCTGCCATTCTATTCTCATACCCTCTCTTTGTCCCATATTTTCTTTTTCACTTCTCGTCTGAACTTTCTATATTTAACCTGATTCTCAGATGTATTCTCGACCTGACATCTGTCATACACGCTCTTTTTCTGCTTCATCTTACTCTCTATCTCTTTCGTCATCCAGGGAGCTCTGACATTAGTTGCCCTACCTTTCCCCCTAGTGGGAATGTACCTCGATTCTACCCGAACTATTTCCTCTTTAAAGGCAGCCCATTGTTCCATTACAGTTTTGCCTGCCAATCTTTGATTCCAATTTACCCGGGCCAGATCTGTTCTCATCCCAATGAAATTGGCCTTCTCCCCCAGTTAAACATTTTTACTCTAGATTGCTCCCTGTCCTTTTCCATAGCTAATCTAAACCTTATGATACTATGATCACTGTTCCCTTAGTGTTCACCTACTGACACTTGCACCACTTGACCTACCTCATTCCCCAGAACCAGATCCAGCTTTATTGCTTTATCTGTGCTTCGTTGGATATATTGGCCCAGAAATCCCGCGGGCGGAGGGCTGCGATCCGGAAAGATCTGCGCCTGGACCGGAGGGCTCCCGGGAGGCGCAGAATTCCGTTGCTGTGCCTCTTCAAACTGCCGGTGTGCAGGGCACGCGTATCCCAGGGGCGCAGGCGGATCGCAGTGTCCGTGGGATCACGTGGGCCATGGGGAGCCAATCCGAGCAGTGAATCTCCATTCATACATTTAACAGGAAGACCTGTCAAATCTATGAATAGAGATCAGCCCCAAAACATAAGTAAAACTTCAAATAAATTAAAAAAAAAAAATCACATTTTTAAAATGACTATAAATTACATAAATTAACTATTTTAAACAAAAATTTAAATTTTTGATAATTAAAGTTTTTAACGGGGCTAAAAATAAACTTACCTTTCTTTAAAGTATTTTAAAATGATAAATCAGTGGAAATTTTTTTTTATTTACTTAAACTATTAGCCTGGTAAAAGCTTTTCTAGGCGCAGCTGTTCCTGACTTACCTGGACTGATAAAACTGAAAAAAACGGAAGTTTCTGGCATACGCGTTTGTCCAGTCAAGCCCTTTCTGCAGAGAACAGAAGTTCCGGTTTCCAGCGCATGCGCAGTGCATGCGTAAAACCGGCACTTCCGTTGCTCCTACGGGTGAGTACACAGCGCGTACACACCTGTAGGGAACGGAATTTCTAGGCCATTAATTTGTTTACTGCTGGGTGCAATTTCATGTGCATGACTAGGTCTTCTATTCGCCACACAAGGGCATCATCTTCAAGTTTCTGATTCCCTTCATGGTTTTTGGAATTGAAAACTGTTCCTTCTCCCCTATCTCGTCACACACCCCATAAAATATAGAAACAACCTATGCCAGAGCTCTTGTGCCATGGTATTTGCTTAAAAATGTTCTCAATCTAGGTCATTCTGATAAAAATTACAAATTGTATTTGCATTTGGTGTTTCCTTTGGATTGGAATTGTTCTGTTGAGTTGACTCTCAGTCATTGCATTTTTTGCTAGGATAGAGGATTGAAAGATACAGAAATGTTTACCAACAGATGTCGATGATGTATGCTAAATGTGTACAGACCAAACATCAAGCAACCTTGTCATGAACCTCGAACAAGAACGTTTTTTGAGCGGATATGGGATTTGAAGCTGAACTCGAGATTGAACTGGGCACACCGAGATTCCAAGTAGTCTGCTTTAGAGGAAAGAGTTAGTGGCAAATGTGGAGAGGTAGAGCTGGGTGTCATTAGCGAACATATGGCAGTTGATCCCATGTTATCAAGGGGCACATGTGGATGAGGAAGAGGAGGGGTCCAAGGCTAAGAAGGTAACCCAAGCTCCTTTTCTGCCCTATTAAACCCCTCTTCCCTGCCTTCCACCTTCACTTGCAGCAACAAGTGTGAGGAGCTCATGGATTCCTTTATCATAAAGATGGAGACCATCTATACAGCTGCCTCAGCCAAACCTCCCACCACTCTCACTCCTATTCTAGCCCTGAGCCCTCATCTTTCTTTTGTTTCTCCCCCTGTCTCCAACATGCGTTCTCCAAGCTCATTTTGTCAATGAGACCTACCTCCTGCTCCCTTGACCTTATTTGGACTGATTACCTAACTGTCCTTCCTGGCTCCTCTGCTAGCTGATACTGTGAACAATTCCCTCGATTCAAGCACTTTTTTTTCTTTCAAAACCACCATCATAACCTGTCTCCTCAAAAAAAAAACACCCTTGACCCTTCTCTCTTTGCAAACTACTGTGCCATCTCCAAAGATCCTTTCCCTTTAAGCTTACTGTTTGAATCCCTTCTCCTTGACCTCCCTGCTGCCTTTGACACAGTTGATCACATCTCCACCAATGCCTGTCTATTGTCCAGTTCTGTGGGACTGTCCTCAGTTGGTCGCACTCTTGCCTATCTTGAGTGTAGTCAGAGCACTTTGGCTTATTTTCCCATCCCTGCACCATCACCTTTGGAATCTCAAGGATCCATCCTTGGGCCGCTCCTCTTTATCATCTATCCGTTTCCCGTTGGACACATTATCCGCAGACATGAGGTCCGCTTCAACATGTAGGATGATACCGATGTTTTGGTAGAGGACATCCCAGCATATAAACTAAAACACAGCATCAGTTTCCACATGTATTCTGATAACACCCAGCTCTACCTCGCTACCTCTTCTCTCGACCCCTCCACGGTGTCTAGATTGTCAGACTGCTTGTGTGACATACAGTTCTGGATGAGCAAATATTTTCTCCAATTAAATATTGGGAAGACCAAAGCCATTGTTTTCGGTCCCCGTCACAAACTCCGTTCCCTAGCCACTGACTCCATCCCTCTCCCTAACATCTGTCTGAGGCTGAACCACACTGTTCGCAACCTTGGTGTCATATTTGACCCTGAAATGAGCTTCCGACTACATAATCCGCAGCATAACAAAGACCGCCTACTTCCACCTCCGTAACATCGCCCGTCTCTGCCCGCTGCTGAAATCCTCATCCATGCCTTTGTTACCTCTAGACTTGACTATTCCAACGCACTCCTGGCTTGCCTCCCACATTCCATCCTACGTAAACTTGTGGTCATCCAAAACTTGGCTGCCCGTGTCCTAACTCGCACCAAGTCCCGTTCGCCCATCTCCCCTGTGCTTGCTGACCTACATTGGCTCCCGGTTAAGCAGCGCCTCGATTTCAAAATTCTCATCCTTGTTTTCAAATCCCTCCATGGCCTCGCCCCTTCCTATCTCACAACGCCCCGATATATTATGTTTGAAACAACTCTATCAGTTTGAAAATAGTTTGTTTTATACGTCACATTGTATGTCACTATTATTTTCGGTTTATATAATGAATATATTTTTGGGAAAATGCTAATCTCCACTTTGATTCATTATTCATCATTGTGATCAAAGTTACTTCCTCCTCACAAATTACAGTTGGTGACAGAAGTCTTTGTAAAAGAAAGAACAAAGAAAGACTTGCATTTATATAGCGCCTTTCACGACCACCGGCTGTCGCAAAGTGCTTCACAGCCAATTTTTGAAGTGTAGTCACTGTTGTAATGTCGGGACGTGGCAACCAATTTGCGCGAGAGCTGGATTTGTTTCTGGCTGGGGATCACCTCTTACAGAAGGTAGGTACTACAGTGAATTTAGGGCCAGAGTAATCTCCTGGACTAGTTTCGATCGCCTAGATGGGTTGGAGAGGAATTTCCCAGATATCTTTTCCCCAAATTGGCCGCTTTTTTTTGCCTCGTCCCCGGAGATCACATGGTTTCGGGTGGGGTGGCGTGTATATGTTGTGATACACAAGGTATCGCAATAGTGTGCGACAGGTTCAATGGACCAGATGGTATTTACCTGTCCGTCATTGTATGTTCATAAGCGCCCACAAACAACAATGTGATAATGTCCAGTTAATCTGTTTTAGTGATGTTGGTTGAGGGATAAATATTGGCCAGAACACCAGGGATAACTCCCCTGAACTACTTCAAAATAGTGCCATGGGATCTTTAACATCCACCTGAGAGAACAGATGGGACCTCGGTTTAATGTCTCATACGAAAGACGGCACCTCTGATAGTGCAGTACTCCCTCAGTACTTCCAGCGTCCACCTAAATTTTTGTGCTCAAGTCTCTGGAGTGGGACTTGAACCCACAACCTTCTGTCTCAGAGGTGAGGGTGCTACCAATTGAGCCACAGGCTGACACTGTAGTAGTGTTTCTACACTTAAGGCTAGTTGTACAGACTTGAAATGGCAAGGATGACTTTTCTTGTACATCAGAAGCCTCAATAAGTCATTTTTCTTTGTTTCTATATTTGCATGTCGAAATGAGTGAAGAGATATTGGTAGGTAGAGTACATGAATTGATGCATAAACCAAGTTTTCTTCTGAGTCTGCTCCATCATCAATGTTGGTCAGCTCTGATTAAAAATTAAAATAAACACCTCGCAGAAGAAACCTTTCAATTCTGGGAAGTTTCTTAATCACCAATCTGACAGAACATTGAAAAAGGAATTGTGGTTGTTGTGAGACTAATTCTAATGCAAAAAAACCCATTGAATGTGCTGCCCATTTATCAGAGGTGAAACAGACATTAACATCATATAAAATCAAGCCTTTTTAATGTGTATAAGAAGTGTCTAATTATTATATAGTTATAAAGTGCTTCACTGATGAACAGGATGTGCCATTCTACAGTATGTTGCTAATATGCTAACTGAAGAGTGATTTTAAAAAAGGCTGTAAATCCTTTTGAATAATTCTATCATCATTCTCTGTGACTGAGCGTGGTCCATCCTCCATAAACTTCAACTCCTCCGAAACTTTGCTGCCCGTATCCTAATCCACACCAAGCTCACCCATCATCCCAGTACTTCTTGACCTGGTCCCCCAACGCCTCAAATTTAAAATTCTCATCGTTGTGTTCAAATCCCTTGTAACCTCCTCAAGCCTTGCAACCTTCTGAGAACTCTGCATTCCTCCTGACCTCTTGTGCATCCTCCCACTCACTTCACCCCACCATTGGCGCCTTTGCCTTCAGCAATCTGGACCCTAACCTCTGGAATTCCATCCCTAAATCTCCACCATTTTCTCTCTCCTGCTTTAAAACTCACCTATTTGACCAAGGTTTCAGTCATCCCTTCTAATACCTCCACCTTTAGCTCCGTCTTTGCACTTCTGTGCAGTGCCTTGGGATGCTTCTACGCTAAAGGTGCTATATAAATGCATGTTGTTGTTGTAGGATGCTGTATGCAACATTGACTTTTGATTTTTTTCATTGGTACACTCCTGAGATTTAACCCATGATCAGCCTGACTAATTCTTGAGAAGACTAGAGCTCCCGGTGTGGGCAACTAGTTGAAGAGTGCGGCACACACTACTTACCAGCTAAAAGTGATTTCACTTCAATGTCTTGGGGTCTCTTGTATCAGACCATTCTCTGTGGCTTTGGCTGGTGATGATGTCTGGGCACTGATCTGTAATTCACTGTTACACTATGAAGGTGATGCTTGATTTACATGATGCTGGCATGAATTTGGCAAACTGATAGCACTCTGGGCCTCTTGTATTTTTCTTTTGCACTCCAAATCTGTGTGGGATTTATGCTGATCAACGTGAGTTTGACACCAACAACAATTTACAGGAAACTCTTGTTTAACCGGCACCTAAATATCCGGAATTCTCGCTTAACCGGCAAAAATCATCCTCCGAAAACTCCTCTCAAATAACCGGCAATGTTGCCGAGTCCGAGTCCGAGCCCGAGCCCGAGCCCGCGAACGCCGATTTAGTCAGTAGGGGTAGTTTTCAAAAGTGCCACTACTCGGCCTCCTGGCGCTGTCGGAAGTCCGAACACTGGAGTAGCAGGAGTCTGATTCTCCCGCGCTGCCGGGAGTCTCTTCTGATCGGCCATTTTGCTGTGTGTCTCCCGCGCTGCTGGTAGTCTCTTCTGATCCACCATTTTACTGTGTGTCTCCCACGCTGCTAGTACTGTAGTCTTTTCTGATCCACCATTTTACTGTGTGTCTCCCACGCTGCTGGTACTGTAGTCTCTTCTGATACACCATTTTACTGTGTGTCTCCCACGCTGCTGGTAGTCTCTTCTGATACACCATTTTACTGTGTGTCTCCCACGCTGCTGGTAGTCTCTTCTGATACACCATTTTACTGTGTGTCTCCCACGCTGCTGGTAGTCTCTTCTGATACACCATTTTACTGTGTGTCTGCCACGCTGCTGGTAGTCTCTTCCTAGCCACCATTGTTCTGTGTGTCTTTCCATCTTCATCGGCAATTATCTCCCCCATCTTGCATTATGGAATTACCAAAAGCTGGTCCAAGCAAAAGGAAGAGAGTGGTCTTAACTTTAAAACAGAAAATTGAGATATGCCAACGACTAGGAAGGGGAGAGAAGCGTATCAACATTATGAATGAATTCAAAATCGGTTCGTCAACAATCTACGACATCAAATCGCAGAAGGATAAGTTGCTCAAGTTTTATTCAAGCTCGGAGACATCTAAGAGTGTAGAGAAACGGCGTACGCTTCGTAAGCCTAAGCTTGAAGAGCTGGATACCGTGCTTTATGAATGGTTTTCTCTTAAGCGTTCAGAGGGTGTTCCAATTTCCGGACCCATGCTAATCGAGAAAGCGAAGGATTTCTACGAAAGGATGGAGCTCACTGACAAGTGTGCTTTCTCCGAGGGATGGCTAACGTGCTTCAAGTTATGGCACGGGATACGATGACTCGATATTTCCGGGGAGAAGAAATCAGCTGATCACGACGCCGCAGAAGAATACTGCGATTATTTCAATCGGATTGTGCAGCAACATGATTTGTCGCCAGCACAGTTATACAATGCAGATGAAACTGGCTTGTTTTGGAGGTTTTTGCCAGAATCAACGCTTGCTGGGGCTAGTGAGGCTAATGCTTCAGGTTACAAGAAAAATAAAGATTGTGTAACCGTGCTAACATGTGCGAACGCCGCTGGATCACACCGGGTTAAACTTCTTGTTATCGGGAAGTATAAAAATCCCTGTGCATTTAAAAATGTGAGGCACTTACCTGTTGAGTACAAAGCTCAAAAAAATGCTTGGATGGAGAAGGAAATCTTCTCCGATTGGTTCCATCATATTTTTGTTCCATCTGTGAGGGAACATTTCCGTAAAATAGGGAAACCTGAAGATAGCAAATGCATTTTATTGCTTGATAATTGTAGAGCCCATCCGCATGAATCAGAGTTGGTTTCGGGAAATATTTTCACCATTTATTTGCCACCAAATGTAACTTCTCTCATACAACCCATGGACCAGGGCGTTATCCAAAATCTGAAGTGTCATTACAAGAAAGACTTCCTACATAAACTGATAAACCAAGATGACAATATTCACGCATTTCAGAAGGAATACAATATTAAAGATGCCATCTAGAATGTTGCATATTCCTGGAACTTGGTGAAAGGTCACACTCTGAGGCAAGCCTGGCGCAAATTGTGGCCTTCTGTAATGTTTGCTGAAGGTTCTTCTTCAGAGGAGGAATTTCATGGGTTCAATGTTCGTCCCAAGAAGAGTACAATAATGGAAATGGCTGGCATGGTGAAAAATGTAGGCCCAGCAAACCCTCTATGTCACCTCAGTGAAAGTGATATCGAGCAGTGGGTTGATGCAGATAGAGAAGTTGGTGTTGTGCATATGCTAAGTGATGATGAAATAATTCAGAATGTTTTGAATCCAAAGAAAGAAAAGGAAAGTGAGATGGAAAGTGAAGAGGATGATATTTCTGAAGAAGAGAAGATTTCTTGGGCTAAAGCTGCAGAAGGATTATCTTCATTCCTCAAATTTGCTGAAAGGCAGACTTGCTACTCTGCCCAAGAAGTTATGCAACTCCATATTCTGCATTCCACCTTTCTACAGAAAAGGCAAGAGTCCACTAAGCAAACCGACATCCGCAACATGTTTAAGAAAGCTTCCAAAAGAGTCGCAGCAGCGGAAGTGCCTGAAGAATCTGTGGCATCTGTGGAACTGCGTGTTCCTGATGACCCAGCTGGCACGGATATTCCTGATGAACCAGATGACTCGGAATAAGTGTACAGTCAACTACAGTACTGTATACAGTTGTTTATAAGTTTTGTTTTACTGTTAAGTAATTAAAGAGTTATGGATTACCCTCAACTGGCAGTAATGTACTTAATCAAGCATCTTCCACCATCCATTTAACACAACATTCTGTAGGTGAGTACCCAAATACTGTATACTGCACATTTCTTGATTTTTTAATTTTTCTTTGTTAAAAATAGCCTCGGTAGATATAACTCTCCGTTATCCGGAACTTTCGATCAACCGGCACCACGCCGGTCCCGTCGGTGCCGGTTAATAAAGAGTTTCCTGTATATAGCACATTTAACGTACTAAAACATCCCAAGGCGCTGCACAGAAGTGTTATAAAACAACGTCTGACACCGAGCCACAAGGAGATATTAGGACAGATGGTCAAAGAGGTAGGTTTTAAGGAGCATCTTAAAGGACGAAAATGAGGTAGCGAGGCGGAGAGGTTTAGGGAGGGAATTCCAGAGCTTAGGGCCTAGGCAGCTGAAGGCACGGCCACCAATGGTGGAGCAATTGAAATCGGGGATGCTGAAGAGGCCAGAATTAGAGGAGCGCAGATATCTCGGAACGTTGTGGGGCTGAAGGAGATTAGAGGTGGGGGGGCGGCAAGGCCATGGAGGGATTTGAAAACAAGGATGAAAATTTTATAATCGGGGCGTTGCTTAACCGGGAGCCAATGTAGGTCAGCGAGCACAGGGGTGATGGGTGAACGGGACTTGGTGCAATTTGGGACACAGGCAGCCGAGTTTTGGATGATCTCAAGTTAACGGAGGGTAGAACATGGGAGGCCGGCCAGGAATGCGTTGGAATAGTCAAATCTAGAGTATAGCAAGAGCTATAGCATAGTATAGCAACAGCATGTGTTTCTGTTTGCACATGCTATCTCTTTCTCTGTACTTGATGAAGGTTTTGTTATCATGCTGTCACTGATTTAAATCTGCTGACAAATTTGTATCAGAGTGCCAATTATAGATTGATACCCCGACACTGCCATTGCCAGGCTCACAGAAAGTGGCGATCTGGCATTCGTTGACATTGCACCAGTGGCAATTTGACAGCTGAAGCTGTGCAATGCTTTAGACACGTGTGTACTGCCACCACACCATCCTCTTGAGTGCAATGCTGGTTGACTTGTGCTAATAAGTAGATTACATGGCTGGGTCGAGCTCCATGCTCTGAAGCCCCCTCATCAGTAGAATGACTGAATTGCTTCTGAAATTGTCAAGACTGCATGTTGTAGGTTGAAGGTCAAATTTTAGGAGTCTGGAAATGTCCATCTCTATTGTGGGCAGGTGAGGGGGTCATACAAAAAACAGATTAACATTTTTAATAGTTAAATTATGATTTGTTTCTGATACCAATAACATGTAACAGTAATGCAGATTAAAGCAGGTTTATTTTTAAAATTACTGCTAATGTACTTTAACCACAGGGCTTTCTGTGTGATCTGGTACAAGTCCAGCTTCTAAATGAGTTCATAACTTACTTACGGGATGACTGACAATGTCATGAGCCAATCACAAAAGCAAAACTGAGATCAGGAGGTACATCATTCCATCATATAATCTTATCTGAAGGCTTTGTTTGTTTAGACTACCTTATCTAAAGGCTTTGTGCTTTTGCACCCTGCCTTTTAGGTCAGCACAGCAGTCCAGCTAATCAAGCTCCTTAGTATTTCATGTAAAACTGCCCCATTGTTACCTTTCAAACAGTTTGCTAACACATTGCAGTCTACTGACAGCATATGATTGACTATAAGTGAGGATTTATCTTGGACAACATTAAAATTCTTCCACCTCAGTCAATTTTGCAGATAAGAGTTATTCTTTGAGGTGGAACCTAGGTCATCGTGAATCCTCCGCCCTGACTGGGGCACCTATTCTGTTTGAAGAAAGAAGTGCTGACAGTAAAAGTAAATATTGATATCTACCGTGAGGCTTGTGATGGGACCAGCTTAACAGATAAAATTGCAATGTCTTTTTTTCCCAGCTGTAACCAATTGTCTTGCATAACCCTGTAGGCAATAAAGTGCTTGTATAAATCTTTTATTGGATTTTTAGCCTCCCATTGCAACTAACGAACTAATGGCCAGTGAAAGTTCAAGCATAATTTTTGAAAAAGAACATTGCCATGATGCATCAATAATTGAAGTGGGATATGGAGATTATTCCACCCGTCATTAAGACCTGATAACCTAAAGCAACAAAGTTTTAAGTAGATTATCAAGTTTATGCAGTGGAGCCTGCTTAAATGAGTCACCTCCCATTTCCAAACAAAACTTGTGCGTTTTTCAGGGTCTTTCTACTAAGCAATCTGCTCTCTACTCAAAAGGTAATCACACAGACAGCTGAGTGCATGGCTATGTTATTATTAAAGGGGTCGTAAAGTGCACAGATGATTCTCTCCCTTCTCTCGTGCACTTCCAATTTGGGTTTGAGTTTTGCCAAAAGTCATCCAGAATTTGCTGTCTTTTTTCACAATATGGCAGGTTTGTGGCTGTATAACCCCAAATTTTCTTGCCAATTAGTTCAGCCACGTCAGCATTTCTAACTCCTATTTTCTCAGCAACAGATAGCTCTTTTCAGCATGAAAGATTGCTATTTCCAGGCAGAAGAGCAGAGTTTGCCACTTTCTTTAGGTGCTTTTACCATGTTAGAATGCTGTGCGAGTTCAGTGTGCTTGTGTTGTGATGCAGCATGACTCCAGCATGATGATGTATGGTATTGGCTCAGCTAGCATCAAATCCCTTACTGCTTGTGTCGTGACGGGCAACTGCATCATGACATGATATGCCACTCACCCCCAACTTGGATGTATTGCAAACTATAAGAACATAAGAATTAGGAGCAGGAGTAGGCCATACGGCCCCTTGCGCCTGCTCCGCCATTCAATAGCATGGCTGATCTTCGACCTCAACTCCACTTTCCCACCCGATCCCCATATCCCTTGATTCCCCGAGAGTCCAAAAATCTATCTATCTCAGCCTTGAATATACTCAACGATTCAGCATCCACAGCCCTTTAGGGTAGAGAATTCTAAAGATTCACAACCCTATGAGTAAAGAAATTCCTCCTCATCTCAGTCTTAAATGGCCGACCCCTTATCCTGAGACTGTGCCCCCTAGTTCTAGACACTCCAGCCGGGGGAAAAACTCTCAGCATCTACCCTGTCAATCCCCCTCAGAATCTTGTATGTTTCAATGCGATCACCTCTCCTTTTTCTAAACTCCAGAGAGTAGAGGCCCATTCTACTTAATCTCTCCTACATTGTTTTTTACGCTTAAAGTTTCAGACTTTGTTCTTTCAACTTCATTCATTATTATTGGTAATTTATCAGTGATTTGAATCTGCCTCACCTCAGCTTCTGCAGACATGACCCAAGTGTTGCAGTCTTATTTTTACTTTGAAGTTCTTAGAATTCTAAACTTTTGCAAGCAGTTTTATAATTGTGATCATGTATTTGTTGACAATTTATTTGCGACTTTGATAAATTAGCAGCTTGCAAACTGATGTTTGTTGTATGTATGGTTACCACTAGTTAATGGGATACACAATTATCCTGCAACAAAAAGTGCACTGTGGTGATTAATTTTGGTTAATTTGGCTGAGAAAATGAAGTTTTTAGAAATGCTGAAGTCATTGAGCTAATTGGCAAGACAATTTGGAGTGTATCAGTCACAACATTCACTCCCTCCACCACTGGGGCACCATCTACAAGATGCACTGCAGCAACTCGCCAAGGCTTATTCGACAGCACCTCCCAAACCCGCAACCTCTAGCGCCTAGAAGGACAAGGGCAGCAGGCGCATGGGAACACCACCATCACCTCCAGGTTCCCCTCCAAGTCACACACCATCCTGACTTGGAAGTATATCGCTGTTCCTTCTTCGTCGCTGGGTCAAAATCCTGGAACTCCCTCCCTAACAGCACTGTGGGAGCACCTTCACCACACGGACTGCAGTGGTTCAAGAAGGCGGCCCAGCGCCACCTTCTCCAGGGCAATTAGGAATGGGTAATAAATGCTGGCCTTGCCAGCGACGCCCACATCCCATGAATGAATAAAAAAAATACTGCCGTATTGTGAAAAAATGTTGTGCTGTAGAGTGCACATATTTTTATGATGCATAGAACTGATGTTTGTTGCATGTATGGTTACTGCAAGTTAATGGGCTACGCAAGGACTCTAAGTGTATGGTGGTGATTATTTTTAGTTAGTTACTATGGCATGCCTATCTTTATTCTTTCCATGTGCCCACTACAAAGTTATAAGCAACAATGTCAGCGTAGAGTCTCACCTTAATATGTTCATTTCTTTTGCCGGACATTGCCAATTAGTTCGCTACATGTGCTTGGCAGGCACTAATATATGTGATACTGTTTGTCACGTGCTCACCACAAAATTGCCAGGTATTTCTGGGTCAGGCTACATACTGCAACACTTACAATTTAAGTAACTTGCTGTGTGCAAGTGTTAGCCCATGCACTCATCACAAGACTTTTAGGTTTTTCTGTGTCCTGCTGTGTGCTGCAATGCTTACTATTTATCTTGAATCTACCATTGTGCTATTCTGTTTTCCACATGTGCTCACCACAAAAAGTACCAGTGATGTTGAAACAAAGCCATGCTGTTTACTTGTACTCACATGTTACTGTTTGCTAACTTAGCCTCCCTTCTTTCCACTAAGAACTTTATTTTCTTCCCCAGTTCTTTTGCCTAATGGAAAATCTGAAATGGATGCTTCACCGTGTCAGCTGTGGCTCAGTGAATAGCACTCTTGTCTCCGAGTCAGAAGGTTTGAGTTGAAGTCCCATTCCAGAGACTTGAGCATAAAAATCTAGGCTGACACTTCAGTGCAGTGGGTGCTGCATTGTCTGAGGTGCCATCTTTTGGATGAGACGTTAAACCGAGGCTCCGTCTGCCCACTCGGGTGGATGTAAAAGATCCTATGGCACTATTTTGAAGAGCAGAGGAGTTCTCCCTAGTGTCCTGGCCAATATTTACCCCTCAATCAACTATCACTTTATATAAAAAAAAGATTATCTGGTCACTATCACATTACTGATTGTGGGAGCTTGCTGTGTGCCAATTGGCTTCCATGTTTTTGTACATTACAACAGTGACTGCACTTCAAAAGTACATTGACTGTAAAGTGCTTTGGGATGCCCTGAGGTCATGAAAAGTGCTATATAAATGCAAGCTCTTTCTTCAGTAGTGATTGCTGCCTCACCTGCCACCTGTTTCTTGTTGCTACATTCTATTAGTATAATGCAAAATGGTCGTAGCTGATTACAAATGCTATGTGTTGTCAGCTGCTTGGTTTTGAATATTATATTGTCTTTATTTTCCCCTCTCTTCTCATTACCAAGTCACAATGGCTTCTTATACTTCACAAGCCAACAATGCTTCAAGAGCACCTGTTGGAGTGTGTCCAAAATAAAGGCACTTATCTCCAACTGGGGAGACAAATGCAGATTGCTTTTCTAAATCGCAGAAAGAGCAACAATATTTATTAAGATATTTCAAAACACTTGGCAGCTTAATTTTGTTGGATGGAAAATTGTCGGGAGTGCACCTGGAATGTCCCAAGATGTGCGCTCAGTGGTCGAGGTTCCTTGTTGGAACTACAAATTGGTATCTGTCCTCATGATCGAATACACAATAAAACATACTGGAAATTGTGGGGAACCAAGGGCCTAATTAGAGTGAGGAACTTAAAGAAATTAGTACTAGTAAAGACATTGTACTGGACAAATTAATGGGACTAAATGCCGACAATACCCTGGACCTGATGGCCTACATCTTAGGGTTTTAAGAGGAGGCTGCAAATATGGTGGATGCATTGGTTGTGATCTTCTAGAATTCCCTAGATTCTAGAATGGTCCCCGTAGTTTGGAAGGTAGCAAATGTAATCCCGCTATTCAAGAAAGGAAGGAGAGAGAAAACCGAGAACTATAGACCAGTTAGCCTGACATCAGTAGTAGGGAAAATGCTGGAATCTATTATTAGGGAGGTGGTAACAGGGCACTTAGAATTTCAGCAAAGCTGTTTCAGTGAAATCCTAGAGTTGCTTCATGGTAAACAGCAGAGGTTAAAACTTCAAACCAAGCTGAAAGTTGCACTGGAGCTGTCCCAGAAAACCATATTGCAGACTCGATATGCAAATATTCCAGCCAATAGTGTGGTTTTCTGGAGTTAGATAGCTCCAACTTTCAGATTGATTTCAAGTAGAACCTCCAAGGGTATTGCATCTGGAGTCACTCTGCAATGCATTCGGGCATTCCCTGTTCGTGACGGGGGGAAAAAAAACAAGCAACATGTAAGATTCTGCGAGGGATTGACAGGGTAGATGCTGAGAGGCTGTTTTTCCTGGCTGGAGAGTCTAGAACTCGGGGGCATAGTCTCAGGATAAAGGGTCGGCCATTTAAGACTGAGATGAGATGCAATTTCTTCACTCAGAGGGTTGTGAATCTTTAGAATTCTCGACCCTAAAGGGCTGTGGATGCTGAATCGTTGAGTATATTCAAGGCTGAGATCGATAGATTTTTGGACTCTCGGGGAATCAAAGGATATAGGGATCGGGTGGGAAAATGGAGTTGAGGTCGAAGATCAGCCATGCTATTGAATGGCGGAGCAGGCTCGAGGGGCCATATGGCCTACTCCTGCTCCTAATTCTTATAGTTTGCAATACATCCAAGTTGGGGGTGAGTGGCATATCATGTCGTGATGCAGTTGCCCGTCACGACGCAAGCAGTAAGGGATTTGATGCTAGCTGAGCCAATACCATACATCATCATGCTGGAGTCATGCTGCATCACAACACAAGCATACTGCTGCACTGAACTCGCACAGCATTCCAACATGGTAAAAGCATCTAAAGAAAGTGGCAAACTCTGCTCTTCTGCCCGGAAATAGCAATCTTTCATGCTGAAAAGAGCTATCTGTTGCTGAGAAAATAGGAGTTAGAAATGCTGACGTGGCTGAACTAATTGGCAAGAAAATTTGGGGTTATGCAGCCACAAACCTGCCATATTGTGAAAAAAGACAGCAAATTCTGGATGACTTTTGGCAAAACTATGGAGATCGGGCGAGAAAGTGGCGTTGAGGTCGAAGATCAGCCATGATCTTATTGAATGGCGGAGCAGGCTCGAGGGGCCGTATGGCCTACTCCTGCTCCTAATTCGTATGTTCTTAACATCAATAGAAAAGTTACTGTTCTTATTAAGACATTAAACATATTTATGATGATTCTGTTATTTTCTTCAATCTAAATGGCCTAGCTCTAATTTTATGATTA
Source organism: Squalus acanthias (assembly GCA_030390025.1). Classification (NCBI taxonomy): domain Eukaryota; kingdom Metazoa; phylum Chordata; class Chondrichthyes; order Squaliformes; family Squalidae; genus Squalus; species Squalus acanthias. The sequence continues at coordinate 5,989,236 of CM059432.1, read as the reverse complement.
TGCCTCCTCGTTCTTGATTTCCCCCACCAGAGGAAATAGTTTCTCTGTATCTACCTTGACGAATTATTTTTACAATTGAAGCACCTCGATCAGATCATCCCTCATTCTTTTATAATCAAGGGAATATAACCCAAGTTTATGCAACCTAGCCTCATAATTTAATCCTCTAAGCCCCGGCTGCACCCCTTCTAAGGCCAATATATCCTTCCTGAATTCCGGTGCTCAAAACTGATCGCAGTGCTCCAGATGGGGTCTGACCAACGCGCTACACAACTGAAGCATAACTTCCTCCCCTAGTTATAAAGGTGAATATTCCACTAGCCTTTTTGGTTGCTTTTTGTGCTAATGTTTGATATTAACATTATTCTTGTACGGAAAGAATATGATATGAAATGATCAAGACTAAATTTTGATCTTGCGCAGGATTTAATGCTTTTTAATTGTCATGACTATTTTTTACTTCTCTGGCTGTTGTGCATTATGTAATATATCCTGCCCCAAAGAACAGGTGGGAAAACTCTTCTAAAGCGTATCTCGGTGCCACTCAAAAACCAAAAAATCAGTGTCATGGGGTAACTTGCCTTCTTTCTTTGGCTGTAGAGAAGTGCCAACCTTCTGTCAAGCTCTTTACGTATTTGCACACTGCTAGGTTTGGGAACTTATGTGGAGAATCGCAACGGCGAATTTCCTGGGTTTAGTGCTGAAAAAGTGTCTGAAAAACTCGTGATGGTCTCAGGGAAAATGAGTGCTCATCCTTTGCCCCTATTTTGCACCTGTACGGCACTGCAGTGGTGTTCCTGTATGACTTTTTTCACATGTTACGCCTAAAGAGGGTGCACTGAATGCAACAAAATGGGTGAGACTCGGACACTCCAATTTCCTGCTGTAGCGCCGGATGCAATCCAAGAGCAAACTGCTCCCAGAAACACCTGGTGCTGTAGCTTTTCGAGCTCCAATCTAGGTACTATCTGGTCTTTATTTTTGGCCCTTTGAATAAAGAATGGTTTTGCAGCTTCAGAAATTGTTGCCGAATGCTGGGAGTCTTTTTCACACTCTGCAGGATGGCGTATTTAATATAGCAGATCCCCTCCTTTCTTTTACGAGATGACTTATTTGGAGGCTTAAGAGTAGCAACAAACACAAGCCCCCTTGACACCTGTTTAAGGTATTTGCCTGGCCTTCTCCGGAGCCGTCATAAACTGCTTCACTAGCAAAGGGCAGGAATGCTCCTTCCACCTGTCCATACAAGCTATCCTACAATCAGTACAAAAGGAAAACGCTCAGTCTAGCCTGTACTTTCCTGCTATTCCCAAATCTTAAGTATGCACACCCGTACTTGTTTTCCCTGTTCGTCTACACCAAAAAGGCACAAATAGAATAGTCATCAAGTTCTAATAGTGATTTATTAAAATGCAATTCTTATGTGAATGCCTACTCTTTATCGCCATGGTTTTCTCTGCTTGCCCACTGTTTTCCATTGCGGTGTCCTGGGTGCCTGGTGACCTGTTCTTCTACATAGTATTGCACAGTATTTACCGCACCAGAACAGACCATTCGGCCCAACAGGCCCATTCCAGTGTTTACACGAGCCTCCTCCCATCCCTCTTCATCTCACTCCATCAACATATCCTTCTATTCCTTTCTCCCTCATGTGTTTATCTAGCTTCCCCTTAAATACATCAATGCTAGTCGCCTCAACCACTTCCTGTGGTAGTGAGTTCCACATTCTCACCACTCTGGGTACAAAAGTTCCTCCTGAATTCCCTATTGGATTTATTAGTGAGTATCTTATATTTATGGCCTGTAGTTCTGGTCTCCCCGCAAATGGAACATCTTTTCTATGTCTACCCTATCAAACCCTTTCATAACCTTGAAGACCTCTATCAAGTCACCTCTTTTTTTGAGAGAAAAGAGCCCCAGACTGTTCAATCTTTCCTAATAGGTATAACCTTTCAGTTCTAGTATAATTCTAGTAAACCTTTGTTGCACCTTCTCCAGTGCCTCTATATCTTTTTTTTTATAATATGGAGACCAGAACTGTGCATAGTACTCCAAGTGTGGTCTAACCAGGGATCTGTACAAGTTTAATGTAACTTCTCTGCTTTTCAGCTCTATCCCTCAAGAAATGAACCCCAGTGCTTTGCTTTTTTATGGCCTTATTTGCTCCTACTGCTCCTTGGAATGGGTGGCCCTTGATCTCCTCAAGCACTGTCCCCAGATGGTCCTGCTACAGCACTGTTGAACTCTCTACAGGCGTGGGGACAGCCTGGCCCAGCCTGCCTTCCAGCACCCAGGAATATTGGCCCTATTGTTCCGTCACAGCACACTGATATGTCACTGATCCACTCTTGTATGCATCATGTATTACACTACTATTGATTGGATTGGGTATGTACATGGGAGTTTGTTGATTGCTCGCAGTATTTGATCTCATGAAAGTTGATCTTAAGCATGAGATTACTTTGAGAAAATGGTTAGGGTGTTTCCCTTCCCAAAATTATGGTAGAAATATCTAGCATGCTGTGTAAATTATAGAATTGGCTTGACTGAGTGAGCTGTTAAGGAAGTGTGATTTTTTTTTTTAACTTTATAAGTCAAAAGTATTATTTTGAATAAAAGCCCACTGGTGAATGATCAATAAATGCAGCTGAGCAGAGTCAAGCCAAGAAACCTCAGAAATAATCTCTAATGGTATGAACATACAAAATTGACATGCAGGAAAAGACCAGCTGGTCCATCAAGCCTGTCCCATACCTCATGGCTGGAGCATCATGACTAAACACTTCCCACCCACCCCTCTGCAACCATGAAATCTCTTGGGAGAGGCAGAAAAACCCAGGGAAAATCGGCTGCAAAATTCATTTGCGACCACCCCCCCCCCCCGCCTCCCGCCGCTCTCAGGTGATCAAAACCAGTCCAGGAAATCACATGGACCAAATGTTATCGAAAAAGCCACTTACCTTCTATATGATGCGATCTCTGCCCCAGTCAAGAACTATTCCAGCTATTCAGACATTTGTCAAAGACGGTGGTAGTTGTACCTTAGCAGAGATAGTGGCCTAACTTCATCGGACCCAATGTTTATTTTGTACTTAAACCTGCTCATTATTGGATGAATTTTACCGTTTAGTACTCCCAATGCAGGAACGTATATCGGGAGTTTTAGCGCGGAGGTCAGTATACCCAATTTGTGGCTTGAATTAGTTTCTATCCATTAAAATGAAAGCTGCACTGACCTCCACGCTTAACTTCCCAGTAGGCATCTGAAGCTGAATGCTAGGAATGCTTTATGTAACATTTACTTCTGTAACATTGTCCTAGGAAGGACAGAGGATCAAAGAGACCTTGGTGTGCATGTACATAGATCCCTGAAGGCAGCAGGACAGGTAGATAAGGTGGTTAAAAAGGCATATGGGATACTTGCCGTCATTAGCCGAGGCATAGAATATATGAGCAGGGAGGTTATGATGGAGCTGTACAGAACGCTAGTTAGGCCACAGCTGGAATAGTGTGCACAGTTCTGGTCGCCACACTATAGGAAGGATGTGATTGCATTGGAGAGGGTGCAGAGGAGATTCACCAGGATGTTACCTGGGCTGGAGCACTTCAGCTATGAAGAGAGACTGGACAGGCTGGGGTTGTTTTCCTCAGAGCAGAGAAGGCTGAGGGGGACTTGATTGAGGTGTACAAAATTATGAGGGGCACAGATAGGGTAGATAGAAAGGAACTTTTCCCCTTAGTAGAGGGGTCAATAACCAGGGGGCATTGTTTCAAGGTAAGGGGCAAGAGGTTTAGAGGGGATTTGAGGATAAACTTTTTCACCCAGAGGGTGGTTGGAATCTGGAACTCACTGCCTGAAAGGGTGGTAGAGGCAGGAACCCTCACAACATTCAAGAAGCATTTAGATGAGCACTTGAAACACCATAGCATACAAGGCTACGGACCAAGTGCTGGAAAATTGGATTAGAATAGACAGGGCTGGATGGCCGGTGCGGACACGATGGGCCGAAGGGCCTCTTTCTGTGCTGTATAACTCTATGACTCTATTCTTGAGCTGCTGGCAAACAAAAAGTTGTAGCTTGTGCGCTCCTCCAATTCTGGCCTCTTGCGCATCCCTGATTTCCTTCGCTTCTCCATTGACAGCCATGTCTTCAACATTACTAAAACAAATTATCTGGTCATTATCACATTGCTGTTTGTAGGATCTTGCTATGCGCAAATTGGCTGCCGCGTTTCCAACATAACAACAGTGACTACATTTCAAAAAGTACTTAATTGGTTGTGAAAGGCACTGTATAAATACAAGTCTTTATATTTTTTCTCCTTTCCTTTCCCTTCCCTCCCTTATTGTGTTGGTCCTAAGCTCTGGAATTCACTCTCTACCTCTTTCTCCTCCTTTAAAGACACTCCTTAAAACCTACATCTTTGACCAAGTTTTTGGTCACTGGTCCTAATGTGGCTCGGTGTCAAATTGTTTCTGATAACATTCCTGTGAAGTGCCTTGGGACATTTTACTATGTTGGAGGTGCTATATAAATAGTTGTAGTTGTTGTTGTTGTTGTAGTGTTGCTATGAGGACAAATGCATTCACAGATAAATCCGTGTGTGACAAGAGGTGAATTTGAACCTAATGTAGAAAATAGAAGTCATTGTACATACAAGAGCTTAATAAAATAAATAACTAAAGTGTTATAGATTGTGACTTGAGTCCCAAATTTGCTTTTATAAAAATGCTGTAATCTGGCAGGCGAGGGTGTAAATTGGGTGGGACATGGTTACCTGTCCCTGTCTGTCCCTTTTTGTGACTGGCAAAGTTTCCACTTACAGTGGAGGCAGACATATAATATGCTTGAGCAAAATTACTGTGGATGCTGGAAATCTGAAATAAAATCAGCAAATGCTGGAAATACTCAGCAGGTCAGACTGCATTTGTGGAGAGAGAAACAGAGTTCTGTTTCTCTCTCCACAGATGTTGCCTGACCTGAGCATTTCCAGCATTTTCTGTTATATAATATGCTTGCGCATGTATGGGGGGCATATTTTCTGCCATGCAATTGAGGATAATACATCGTCCAGTGCTGCATTGCAACACTGGGTGCAAAGGAAGACTGTTGTATGGAAACCAATCTATTAAAATAAAAAGCCACTTTTTATTTTTTTTTTCAAATATTCGCATGCACTGTGGGCCCATGTTTGCTGCAGCAAAGTTCTATAATGAGTTTTCCTTACTCTCTTTCTTCCGCCCCCCCAATCTGAGGGTGGTGCCTCTGGTACTGTGCGAATGGTGCGAGCATTTGAACGTGAATATTTAAATGCCCCTGGCTCTGGGAAATGGGACAGAATCAGGGGGCTTCCATTGATGGGGGGTGGTGGTTGGTGGGTAGAGGCCCCGCGCCACCATACTTACAGTGGCAGATTAGAGCTGGTGGAAATTTGAGGTCTTGGTTTTACATTGAGAAACTTGGGTGAAAGGCCAAGAGCCATAGTGGAGCGACACAATCTAGGCTGAGCAGAGTAAGAGAGAAAATTAGATAAATCAAACTGTCATTGGGATTTAAAATTGTAGGACAAAGGAAGAATGCTAAACAATTTTACAAAAGAAAATGGTTAGTGGGTCTGTAACTGCATGGTGGCGCCTATGAATACTTAGTTGCCCTTGTTCTTGTGATTCATTTGATTTTTGATGTTCCACTTCCTTGGCTCCTCAAATGTTCCATTTTGACTCTTATCTTTTTTTTAACTTTATGATTGAAATGCTCCCAAATAAATATTAACTTTTCAGGCTGCTTGCAACTATTTCTATTTTTTCTGGCAAGTTGAGATCGTTGCCTTGATTGCAAACTGGTGCTTCATGTTCTACTTTAGTCTTCAAAAGATATATGCTACATTCTTTCCACCCATGTATAAAAGATTTGGTTTCAATTAACATTACCGATCAAAATGATTTCATTATATTGCAGTGTTTAAATTTAGAATGATGTGCAAGCATCAAGATTAACAATAATTTTCTATCATTGATTCAGTCTCCGGACACAGTTAGCCTTTGTTGTAACAAGGACAACCATTCCCTTATAAGCAATTTGCATTGCTGTGCTCCCATTTTCACTCGGGACATTTTTATCCCTCATCCAGTAGTGCTTAAGACTTTCTTCTGAATGGCACCCATTGCTATTTGTCTCCTGCCAATGGCAACATTGCTTTTCTAGCGTTTCAAATACAGAATTCCCTGAAAATATCAGTGCAGATAAAGAGCCAAAAGAAAAGCCAATAGCATTTTGGGTTTTATAAATAGCAGCATTGAGTACAAGTGTAAAGAGTGTAATGAATGTATGCAAAACATTAGTTAGGCCACAGTTATCGTACTGTATACAATTTTGGGCACCCTATTGCAGAAAGCACATTAAAGCCGCAGAAAGCACATTAAAGCCACAGTAAGCATGCAGGGCAGATTCAGCACGATGACGCCAGGGATGGGAAACTAGTTATGATCTGAAACACTGGGACTATTTCCACCGGAAAAGAAAAGACAAAGAAGGAGTTTAATAGAGGTATTTTAAAACTGTGAAAGGTCGACCTCTCCATTGTCTCTAAATTGTCAGACTGCTTGTCCGACATCCAGTACTGGATGAGCAGAAATTTCCTCCAACTAAATATTGGGAACACCAAAGCCATTGTCTACGGTCCCCGCCACAAACTCCGTTCCCGAGCCACTGACTCCATCCCTCTCCCTGACAACTGTCTCAGGCTGAACCAGACTCTTTGCAACCTTGGGGTCGTACTTGAGCCCGAGATGAGCTTCCGACCACATATCAATGTCATTCCTAAGTACTTCCACCACTGTAACATTGCTCGACTCCGGCCTGCCTCAGCTCATCTGCCGCTGAAACTCTCATTCATGCCGCCGTTACCTCTAGACTTGACTATTCCAAAGCACTCCTGGCCAGCCTCCCATCTTCCACCCTCCATCAACTTAAGCTCATCCAAAACTCTGCTGCCTGTATCCTAACCAAGTCCCATTCACCCATCACCCCTGTGCTCGCTGACCTACATTGGCTCCCGGTTGAGCAACACCTTGATTTTAAAAACCCTCCATGGCCTCGCCCCTCCCTATCTCTGTAACCTCCTCCAGCACTACAGCCTCCGAAGTATCTGCGCTCCTCCAATTCTGGCCTATTGTTCATCCCCGATTTTAATCGCTCCGCCATTGACGGCGGTACCTTCAGCTGCCGAGGCCCTTAGCTCTGGAATTCCATCCCTAAACCTCTCCGCCTCTCTACCTCTCTCCCCACCTTTAAGACACTCCTTAAAACCTACCTCTTTGACCAATGTTTTGGTCATCTGCCCCAATATCTCCTATGTTCCTCGGTGTCACACTTTGTTCTATAACGCTCCTGTGAAGCGCCTTGGGATGTTTTACTACGTTAAAGGCGCTATATAAATGCAAGTTGTTGTTGAATAGAGAAGGTCTATTTCCTTTTGTTGGGGAGTCAGTTACGAGGGGTCATCAATTAAAAATAGTCACAGAGTGAGGAGAGAGCTTTGAAAGAAATTCTTTCGGCAGAGGGTTGTTAGAGCATAGAATGCTTTGCGGCAGGGAGCGGCTGAGGCAGAGACCATTGCATCATTTAAAGGAAAATTGGATAAATACTTAGAGGAAGATACAGGGCTATGGGGAAAGAGCGGGGTAGTGGGATTAATTTTCGATTGTTCTAGTAAAGAGCCAACACAGACTTAGTGGGCCAAATGGCCTCCTCCTTGCTGTAAACATTTATGCATCTGTGGTTCTAAACACTCCATAATTCAGATCTTCTCTTCACCTTTGTTCTAAGGAAAAGAACACTAATTTAGACTTCATTTGAACCATCTATATTCAACTCCCTGGTGCAATAGGTGGGAAAGTTCTTATAAAAGGGCCAATTTACTGATGCTGGCTGAAATGGCATGGAAGTGCACTACTGGTGTGAGAGCTGACCTTGCCAGATTCAGCATGGCCAGATCATGAATATCATTTGAATATGCACTACATGCGTCATTGTATCTAGAAAGCAGCAGCTGATTCTCTCGATTTAAAGCATTTGCTTTGTTTAACTTCAGGAAATCTGCCAGGTTAGCAATGGAAGATGGACAAGGGAATGTTGATGAGTTCCTTTGATGAAGAAAGCTTGAATGTTTTGACCAAGGAGCCATATTTGGGGATGACCTGAGTTTTATCATGTCAGTTAATCAGGATCAGTATTTTCCATGGACAATGCGCTGGAAAGGATGTAACTTGGTGATTTCACATTGTGGTGGAAAGCCCATTGAAGCTTCCTATGCTGATAGCTACTGACTGCCAAGTTACAGACTTCTTATCATGAAAGTGCTTATCATGCTTGCAGCTGACTGTTTGAATGGAGTTTGTGGATCTTGAGGACGAGTCAACTCTAACCTAACTGTGATCAGCAACTCAGTGTAGAATAGATCTGGAGGCGGACAAGCTAAACGTTCTTTTGACTTAATCCCCCTGCTCAGGACAGGTACGTCAATAAGTTTGACATTGTTCCTTTTTATGTTATCCACCCAGCTTCTAAATTTAAAGATCAGGCTAACCCTGTTACATTGTGTGCTTCAGAGGAAAGAGGCCCCTGTCAAATGAGTGTTTATTACAGCTACTACCACACTGATCGGAAAAGGAGAAGATAATCTGGAAGATAAAGGTGGAGCACAGCAGCTCAAAGTTCGTCGACTGTAGAATGTTAGTCTCCAGAAGAGTTTTATCTGAGATGTACCATAATAAACTTAATATGAATTCTGTATAAAATGGCGAGCAAAACAATTAATAAAAACTTTCAGCTACATTGATCATTTTTATATACAGAAGAATACAACCAATTGTTTTTGTAAATTTCAGCTAATGCAATGTGAGAAATGGCTATAGAACTGAATTGGCTGTTTTTCACAAGTAGAATCCTAAACCACAACATGAATAACAACTGTTCCGTGTACAGTCCAGTGGAATAAAGGCACTATAATTTAGGTCAGAAATCTTGCAACAAATGGTTCCTGTAAAGCTTTGAAAGTTTTTAGAACAAGTAGAAAACCTTGTTTACGTCCTGTGAATGCAAAAAAAAAAAGAATGATATAAAAGGACATCTTAAAGAAAGCTCATTTCTAAGGGTCGGACAGATTTTTGTTTTGAAGATGGTGTCAAAATCTTCAGATCCTGGTATAAAATGTACAGGCCTTCTAACCATTTTATGGTTGTAGTGCTTGTCATTGGCCACTAGAAGCTGCCAGCAAGTTATAATGCTTTGGCAGCCTCTTGTGGTCCTAATTGGTAACACAACACTGCAGTTTCCAACTTGTTCATTGCACTTTTGGACAAAACTTTCTTTTAGCTGTTCTATACTGCAACAGCCGTATAATTCTTGTAGTGCAATTTTGCCCAAAGGATTGAACAATCACATTGGTGTCTTGGAGAGCTTTGCTCCACCACAAGTTTCGGAACTGATTCAAAGTTATGGCAACATAGAGTTCACATTGGAGGCTCACAAGGGAAGGAGCTAGTGCTGTAGTAGTTAACCACAAGAGGAATAAGATCTGGTGGTGAAAGCAAAGAAGAAACACTAACCAAGATTTTCCACTATTAACATGGTTTAGAACCGAATGGTAATGAAAGTTTAGACTGACTCTCAACTGAAGTGTGCCATTTGCACACAATTTTCATAGTTAGCTCAGCTGTAGATTTGGATGGTGCAAGGAATACATTTGTAATCGGAATGGAATATTTCATATTACTGAAAATTAAAGGGATGGAAACAATTGTCAGAATAGGGGAACAGAAATTCTAATGGTATTTGGAAAGGCTCAAATTATGATCGGCCTTTGCCAACATGGAAGGGAAACAGGGCAGGCAATATTGAAGGGAAAGGAAACCCATGGTGCATTTGTACCCTCTCTGCCAATCCACAGCACTATCCTCATAGGTCAGCATTGGAGCATACCTGCAAGGAGTTGGAGTCAGGTCACAGATTAATCATCAAACAAAGCAAAGTTTGTTCATCTCTGTCTGCAGATGTGGATAACTGATGAGTGGGCACAGAGCACCTCTGGTGCAGTCTGACCACCTTGATATACCTTTGTTGCTCCTTCTCTTCTTCCAAACACTTGGTATTGGGGGAAACCCATTGGTGCCAGTGATGCACTGGGGACAAAAATGAATTACAACAAATGGAATAAATGCTCATGAGTACCAAGGTTCACTAGATTGATTCCTGGGATGAGAGGGTTGTCCTATGAGGAGAGATTGAGTAGAATGGGCCTTTAGTCTCTGGGGTTTAGAAGAATGAGGTGATATCTCATTGAAACATATAAGATTCTGAGGGGGATGGACAGGGTTGATGCTGAGAGGTTGTTTCCCTTGGCTAGAGAGCCTAGAGCTAGGGGGCATAGTCTCAGGATAAGGGGTCGGCCATTTAAGAGTGAGATGAAGAGGAATTTCTTCACTCAAAGGGTTGAGAGTCTTTGGAATTCTCTACCCCAAAGGGCTGTGGATGCTCAGTCGTTGAGTATATTCAAGGCTGAGAGAGATTTTTGGATTCTAGGGGAATCACTGGATATGGAGATCAGCCATGATCTTATTGAATGGCGGAGCAGACTTGAGGGGCCGTATGGCCTACTCCTGCTCCTAATTCTTATGTTCTTATGTTCCTAAATGCCACAAAACACACAAGAAAAATAAAATGGTTAAGAAATGGCGGAAATATACTTACTTTCCATATACTTGCCACTGGCTAGCAACTTCAGGTGGCTATTTCACGTGGGCTTGTTTTACACCTGAATGGCAGGAAATCGTGGTGCAGGTCATTTCCACCCCAAATTCATATTTAAACGAAGCCCGCCCATTTGAGTTGGGTGATTCCGACACTATTATTCCAGGATGCAGAGTGGACAGAGTTCCAGCAGAACTCCTGTTCGTTTTCCGCTTCCGGCTCAATTTATACAGGTAGAATGGGCAGCTGGGAACAGAAAATCCAGGGTACTATTTAAAGAGTGGAGAGTTCCAATGCAGAAAAAAATAACTTGTGACTTAACTGGAATGTTGCCACTGAATCCTTTGGTTGCATATTTGTTTAAAATTAGCAAAGCGTGACTATGGCTTGGAATTTACGGTGGGTAATAATGGTGAACTAACAGCGTTCGTTGTTATTAGCCCTTTGAAACTGACTGCAACTTCAGGCTGTAGCGCATGCACATCTAAACGCAGAAATCCTGAAGTTTCGGTCAGTCATTCACTGCTCCGACACTGGCTGCGCTGTGGCCCCCCCCCACCCCCCATAGCCGGCAATCAGTGAAACTGATGAAAACGTGGGCTTTTCCACGGTAATATCGCTGTTAAATCCCTGTCTGAGAATTCTGCATTGTGATTGTCTGCTTTGACAGCTTGTTGACGGCACAGCAGAGCGCTCTAGGGATTCCCCACTATACCGCACTGAAATCACTTGTGCGTCGAAAAAGGGAAACTTCTCGTGAGATCTTTGTGGGCAGATTTCTTCGGGGGCAGCGGCGAACGCCTTTGCTTTGCCGCTGACCGCAAATTCCGGGCCATAGTGTTGTGAGGAGAGCGATTTGGAAGAGAAGTTAATAATTGTGGCTGTAGTGTAAAGAGGAGCTACTTCTGGTAACTTGCAGAGTTTGATCAAACTGACGTGGTATGATACGGTGTTGAAAGGATTAATAGGAAGGAACGTGATTATAGAATTGTAGGCAAGTGACATAATGAGCAGTGAGTCGGCCTAATGGATGTGACTGAACAAAACGTACAATTCCGGCCTCCTCTGCAGCCATTTAGGAAATTGGTTGGTACAGTAATCTCAAAGTAGACTGTGGAAAGCTTTTTTGTATCATCAGTACATGTGGCGTATAATCATTAGCATTGAAAATTGAGAATTCAAAATACATTATATTTAGAAATAGAGATACTGCTGACTCAGCAACCGTGCTCTCAAAAACCTGAGATCCAGCGAGAGTAATTATTTAGGTGGGGAAATGATCCTGGCACTAAACAGCAGTCTGTTGGTTTTATCTGTTTGGTCAGGAAGTGCCTTTGGTTCTACTAAGCAGGTCAAAAATGGAAAGCTTCTCTGGAGACTGATAAACAATAATAGATAAAATAAAGAATGAAGTGCTCAATGAGGTTCAGTTTGCACAGAGGAAATTTAATGGGAAACAGCTACATTGGTAGCAGATGGACTAGTTTCCTGAACCTCATTCCTGATAGAAATTCTAGAGCGGTAAAAAAATTTGTACATCAGATTTACTGTCAGATAGAGAAGGTGAATAAAAGGATTTGTTTATTTGACTGCACTGAAACTCAGATGATTCTGATTTCCATGTCCAACTGATTTTTCCCCCCTTCCTTTTCTTTTTAAAAATAGGCTATTTTTATGATTCCCACCAACCCACCACCAACATTCCGGAAGCCAGAGCTCTGGTCAGATGAGTTCACAGATTTTGTCAAGAAGTGTCTGGTGAAGAATCCGGAGCAAAGAACTACTGCCACACAACTATTACAGGTTTGGCAAAAGGCTTTTCAGCGAGTCTTTGTTCGTTTTATATGGGGAAAATAAATTTTGCAGATTTGAATTCTGTACAATTTGTATGAAAATTGCAGCTTTAATCACAAAATAGACACGAAAAGGGTGATTTTTTTTTTTTTAAGGCCTGACCCATGGATACGGGTCGTAAATTTGGGCACGCAGACTCGCACACACCAAACTTTAGCATGTCTGATTTTGAGAGGGCATTTCTATTTGACCTGCATATCGAAACTCATTAACATGCACAATTTATTATATTTTGCTCCAATGCTAAGTTCAGACGTTCAGGTAAGGCTCTTCCCACAGCATTAGCCATGCCCTTAAAAACTGAGCACAGCAAGTGCCCATCTGTGTTGATCATTTTACCAAAACTTTTCTGGCTCCCTGGTGCACAGTCATTACTTTTGCTGCACTACATGTGCATTTAAAGTGAAAATAGCTCAGCAACACAAGTAGCACCAAATAAAGTTAGGAGGATGGGCCTTGCTGTGTTACCTCCCATAGTGTTGCATGGTCAAGATGAGGCGAACCACTTTGTGATGGGCAAGCATCTGCAGGTGACAGGACCTTGTGCACATCTGCCACTACCCTAGGATTCTTGTGTACTAACCACGCATCTGGACATAGCGGAGGAGACCTGTCCTTCGCACCTCCACTTTACTGTGGATGTTATGACTGAGCTAAACCATCTGTTGCAGCCTCGTGCAGTCAAAGCCGAGGACTACGGCAGCTTTTCCTGTTGCTGTCAAGGTCACCATGGCCTTAAGCAATGCAACGGGATTCTTCCATACTACCGCAGGAATCACGTGAAGTTGATGCCCATATTAATCAGGTGACTGATACCATCTTCTTCTTCTTAGGCAGTCCCTCGGAACTGAGGATGACTTGCTTCCACACTAAAAATGAGTTCTCAGGTGACTGATGAGTCCAATGCGGGACCTACAGTCTCTGTCACAGGTGGGGCAGACGGTGGTTGAAGGGGAAGGTCGGTGGGGCGCTTGGGTTGACTTGCGCTGCCTGCCCTTGATTCTGCTTGCTCCCGGCGAAGAGACTTGAGGTGTTCGGCGCCTTCCCGGATGCTTCTCCTCCACTTTGTGTGGTCTTGGGCCAGGGATTCCCAGGTGTCGGTGGGGATGTTGCACTTTTTCAAGGAGGCTTTGAGGGTGTCCTTGAAGCGTTTCCTCTGCCCACCTGGGGCTCTCTTGCCGTGTCGGAGCTCAGTGAGCGCTTGTTTTGGGAGTCTTGTATCGGGCATGCGGACGATGTGGCCTATCCATTGGAGCTGATCAAGCGTGGTCAAAGCTTCAATGCTGGGGATGTTGGCCTGAGCGAGAACACTGACATTGGTGCGCCTATCCTGCCAATGGATTTGCAGGATCTTGTGGAGGCAGCGTTGGTGGTACCTCTCCAGTGCTTTGAGGTGCCTGATACCATATTTGCTAGGAGAAACACATTTATTACTTTCCTAGTGGAAATGAAATACTAACTGGAGAGGATACAGAGGTTTTATAACTAAGAGTCAAGGGTATCATAGAAGAAATCCAGGTATTTACAGCCCATTCAGCCCAACAGGTCCATGCCGGTGTTTATGCTCCACATGAGACTCCTCCCACTCTACTTCATCTATCCGATCGGCATATCCTTCTATTCCTTTCTCCTTCATGTACTTATCTAGCTTCCCCTGAAATGCATCTATGCTATTTGCCTCAACTACTCCATGTGATAGCGAGTTCCACATTATAACCACACTCTGGGTAAAGAAGTTTCTACAATAATTTCCTTATTGGATTTAATGGTGACTGTCTTGTATCTATAGCCCCTAGTTTTGGACCCCCCACCCCACAAGTGGAAACATCTTCTCTACGTTTACTTTATCAAACCCCTTCATAATTTAAAAAAAAATTATCCTACACAAAACTACTTATGTTCCCTCTAATTTTTTTTTGTACTGAGCGGGCCATGATCTCCTTTGAGCGCGACCTTTTTGTCCGTGTGCAAATTTTACAACAACAACATTTAAAACAACGACAGCAACCACTTAAAAGCATTTTTTCAGTCATGCCATATTGCCACCCCACCGTCTCAAATCATGAGTCAATCAGACAAGGTTCGATACAGGTTTAACATAACTTCTGTGCTTTTGAATTCCATTCCTCTAGAAATGAACCACAGTGCTTTATTTGCACTTTTATGGCTTTTTTAACCTGCCTTGCTACTTTTAATGATTTGTGAATCTATACCCCATGATCCCTTTGCACCTCTACCCCATTTAGATTCTTATTTTCCAAGGAGTAGGTAGACACCTTATTCCTCCTACCAAAATGCACCACCTCACACTTATCTATATTGAAATTCATTTGTCATTTACATGCCCATCCTGCAAGTTTGTTTGTGGTAGAATTAATTAAAAGCTTTTAGTTTGTCATGTACAAACTCTATTTAAAAAAAAAAAATCACTTGTCAGAAATGACTGGGATATAAAAGAACTGCAGAGTAATGCATGAACACTTCAGAAACGTCACTCAGTTACATGGTTCTGCATCAACAAACAATCCAAAAACCCAAGGAGAGCTGAAAGAGGCATATCTATTTGTGCAATTAGTATTAATTTTATAGTTTTCAACGTATTAGCCCATCCCTCCTGTCACTATAGCATTGGCTGCACAAGCAGCAGGAGCAGCGGCTTTCCTATGGCGCTGACGTGCTGGACGTCCACATAAGTAATTGGAATATTAATCACAATGCAACCAGACAACCAACAAATGTAAAGTGCTGTAGTTCTTTAGTTCACAGTATTAAAAAGAACTGAACAATTGAACAAGAACGGGTATCCGTATTTTCAACTTCAATCACTTCCATTAATAAAGGTTACATCTTGAACCAGCACACCCCCCCACCACCATGTAACATGTCAGAAATGCAGCACTTATTCACAAGTGCAGAAAAACACATACACAATTTGCGTCACCGAATTAAAAACAAAAAGCAGGAAAAGCTATGATTTAACAGAAATAAACATTCATCTTTCTTCCAGGACAGGAGAACCAATCAGACTGACTTGGAAATGTTTACTAATATTGTGACGTAAAGATGTTAATTTACGAATTTCGCTTCTAATGATTTTCTCTCAAACATTCTCCACAATATTAATCCCTGCTCTTATCACAAAAAGTGTTGAATTATTTTAGGTACTTTGCAATTAAATAGCGGGAAACAAACTTCATTGTACTCTCTATTTTTTAATCTCCTATTTCAAACATTTATATCAAATCAAAATTGTACATTATCTGTGTCTTAATAATCAAATAGTGGTTTCTTCTAAAGTAGCTTCCTGCAATTTTTATACATCATTACATAACTCTTGTTACTATTAACACTCCAGTAAATGTTTGAGAGGAAATCTATATTTACATTATTCCTGGGACTTGTTCGGACTCTAGAACGACAGATAAAATAAAATGGTTTGTGTTTTTCCCCTCTTTTGGTTCTCTTCCTAAACATCTTAATACTTTTTATTGACATTTTAAAAAAGATACGTAACTCCTACAAATCCTCCCCTGCGCTCCCCTTCCTCAACAACAGCATGGTTGCATGTTTGTGTAAAGCTACTCACTTCTGTCGATCGTTCAAAATCAAATATTGAGAAATTTCAATTTTAAATCTATCCACAGCCTTGGCGATGAGTTGGGATCATTTTTGGAGAAGTTGTTTCCTCTTTTTCTGCTCCCGTTCCCTCCATCTCTCACAGACTCTGAGGTACAAACGGGGGCACAAACTTTTTCGCTCTTTCTTAACATGATTTAAATAATTCTGATAAACTTTCAAAAAGTGGACAACACCTGGCAAAATTTAACTGGAACTTACTGCAGCACATTCAACAACACTTTCCCGTATTTTTTTCCAGCTTTAAACAAGTTTCTGAATTTAAAAAAAAATGTCACTACGGGTCTAAAAATTGTTTGCATTAGCATCCTTCCAGCGGCCATTGTACAAGTGCTGCGCCTCCATCTGTGTTGTTCCAAAGTGCGGCCGCATCTCAGTCACCGGGAACGAACTATAAGCGCCCGCCTGGACCCACGCCCTTCTCTCTCTCTCTCTCTCTCTCTCTCTCTCTCTCTGTCTCTCTCTCTCCCTCTCTCTCTATCCCTCCCTGTCCCTCTCTCTCACTCTGTTCCTCTCTCTCTCTCTCTCTCTCTCTCTCTCTCTCCCTGTCCCCCCCTCTCTCTCTTTCCCTCGCTCTCTCTCCCTCCCTGTCCCTCTATCTCTCCCTCCCTGTCCCTCTCTCTCTTTCTCTCTCTCTCTCTCTCTCTCTCCCTGTCCCTCTCTCTATCTCTCCCTGTCCCCCCCTCTCTCTCTCTCTCCCTGTCCTTCTCTCTCTATCTCTCTATCCCTGTCCCTCTCTCTCTCTTTCTCTCCCTGTCCCTCTCTTTCTCTCCCTGTCCCTCTCTTTCTCTCCCTGTCCCCCTCGCGCTCTCCCTGTCCCCCTCGCGCTCTCCCTGTCCCCCTCGCGCTCTCCCTGTCCCCCTCGCGCTCTCCCTGTCCCCCTCGCGCTCTCCCTGTCCCCCTCGCGCTCTCCCTGTCCCCCTCGCGCTCTCCCTGTCCCCCTCGCGCTCTCCCTGTCCCCCTCGCGCTCTCCCTGTCCCCCTCGCGCTCTCCCTGTCCCCCTCGCGCTCTCCCTGTCCCCCTCGCGCTCTCCCGGTCCCCCTCGCGCTCTCCCGGTCCCCCTCGCGCTCTCCCGGTCCCCCTCGCGCTCTCCCGGTCCCCCTCGCGCTCTCCCGGTCCCCCTCGCGCTCTCCCGGTCCCCCTCGCGCTCTCCCGGTCCCCCTCGCGCTCTCCCGGTCCCCCTCGCGCTCTCCCGGTCCCCCTCGCGCTCTCCCGGTCCCCCTCGCGCTCTCCCGGTCCCCCTCGCGCTCTCCCTGTCCCCCTCGCGCTCTCCCTGTCCCCCTCGCGCTCGCCCTGTCCCCCTCGCGCTCGCCCTGTCCCCCTCGCGCTCTCCCTGTCCCCCTCGCGCTCGCCCTGTCCCCCCCGCGCTCGCCCTGTCCCCCCCGCGCTCTCTCCCTCTCTCTCCCTGTCCCCCCCTCTCTCTCTCCCTGTCTCCCCCTCTCTCTCTCCCTGTCCCCCCCTCTCTCTCTCCCTGTCCCCCCCTCTCTCTCTCCCTGTCCCCCCCTCTCTCTCCCTGTCCCTCTTTCTCCCCCTGTCCCCCCTCTCTCTCTCTCCCTGTCCCTCTCTATCTCTCTCGCTCTCTCTCCCTCCCCCCTGTCTGTCTGTCTCTCCCTCCCCCCGTCTGTCTCTCTCTCCCCCGTCCCCCTCTCGCTCTCCCCGTCCCCCTCTCGCTCTCCCCGTCCCCCTCTCGCTCTCCCCGTCCCCCTCTCGCTCTCCCCGTCCCCCTCTCGCTCTCCCCGTCCCCCTCTCGCTCTCCCCGTCCCCCTCTCGCTCTCCCCGTCCCCTCTCGCTCTCCCCGTCCCCCTCTCGCTCTCCCCGTCCCCCTCTCGCTCTCCCCGTCCCCCTCTCGCTCTCCCCGTCCCCCTCTCGCTCTCCCCCGTCCCCCTCTCGCTCTCCCCGTCCCCCTCTCGCTCTCCCCGTCCCCCTCTCGCTCTCCCCGTCCCCCTCTCGCTCTCCCCGTCCCCTCTCGCTCTCCCCGTCCCCCTCTCGCTCCCCCCGTCCCCCTCTCGCTCCCCCCGTCCCTCTCTCGCTCCCCCTGTCCCTCTCTCGCTCCCCCTGTCCCTCTCTCGCTCCCCTGTCCCTCTCTCGCTCCCCCTGTCCCTCTCTCGCTCCCCCTGTCCCTCTCTCGCTCCCCCTGTCCCTCTCTCGCTCCCCCTGTCCCTCTCTCGCTCCCCCTGTCCCTCTCTCGCTCCCCCTGTCCCTCTCTCGCTCCCCCTGTCCCTCTCTCGCTCCCCCTGTCCCTCTCTCGCTCCCCCTGTCCCTCTCTCGCTCCCCCTGTCCCTCTCTCGCTCCCCCTGTCCCTCTCTCGCTCCCCCTGTCCCTCTCTCGCTCCCCCTGTCCCTCTCTCGCTCCCCCTGTCCCTCTCTCGCTCCCCCTGTCCCTCTCTCGCTCCCCCTGTCCCTCTCTCGCTCCCCCTGTCCCTCTCTCGCTCCCCCTGTCCCTCTCTCGCTCCCCCTGTCCCTCTCTCGCTCCCCCTGTCCCTCTCTCGCTCCCCCTGTCCCTCTCTCGCTCCCCCTGTCCCTCTCTCGCTCCCCCTGTCCCTCTCTCGCTCCCCCTGTCCCTCTCTCGCTCCCCCTGTCCCCCCCCTCGCGCTCTCCCTCTCCCCCCTCGCGCTCTCCCTCTCCCCCCCTCGCGCTCTCCCTCTCCCCCCCTCGCGCTCTCCCTATCCCCCCCTCGCGCTCTCCCTCTCCCCCCCTCGCGCTCTCCCTCTCCCCCCCTCGCGCTCTCCCTCTCCCCCCCTCGCGCTCTCCCTCTCCCCCCCTCGCGCTCTCCCTCTCCCCCCCTCGCGCTCTCCCTCTCCCCCCCTCGCGCTCTCCCTCTCCCCACCTCGCGCTCTCCCTCTCCCCCCTCGCGCTCTCTCTCTCCCCCCTCGCGCTCTCTCTCTCCCCCCTCGCGCTCTCCCTCTCCCTCTCCCCCCTCCCTCTCCCCCCCTCGCGCTCTCCCTCTCCCCCCCTCGCGCTCTCCCTCTCCCCCCTCGCGCTCTCCCTCTCCCCCCCTCGCGCTCTCCCTCTCCCCCCCTCGCGCTCTCCCTCTCCCCCCCTCGCGCTCTCCCTGTCCCCCCCTCGCGCTCTCCCTGTCCCCCCCCTCGCGCTCTCCCTGTCCCCCCTCGCGCTCTCCCTGTCCCCCCCTCGCGCTCTCCCTGTCCCCCCCTCGCGCTCTCCCTGTCCCCCCCTCGCGCTCTCCCTGTCCCCCCCTCGCGCTCTCCCTGTCCCCCCCTCGCGCTCTCCCTGTCCCCCCCTCGCGCTCGCCCTGTCCCCCCTCGCGCTCTCCCTGTCCCCCCCTCGCGCTCGCCCTGTCCCCCCCTCGCGCTCTCCCTGTCCCCCCCTCGCGCTCGCCCTGTCCCCCCCTCGCGCTCTCCCTGTCCCCCCTCGCGCTCGCCCTGTCCCCCCCTCGCGCTCGCCCTGTCCCCCCCTCGCGCTCGCCCTGTCCCCCCCTCGCGCTCGCCCTGTCCCCCCCTCGCGCTCGCCCTGTCCCCCCCTCGCGCTCGCCCTGTCCCCCCCTCGCGCTCGCCCTGTCCCCCCCTCGCGCTCGCCCTGTCCCCCCCTCGCGCTCGCCCTGTCCCCCCCTCGCGCTCGCCCTGTCCCCCCCTCGCGCTCTCCCTGTCCCCCCCTCGCGCTCTCCCTGTCCCCCCCTCGCGCTCTCCCTGTCCCCCCTCGCGCTCTCCCTGTCCCCCCCTCGCGCTCTCCCTGTCCCCCCTCGCGCTCTCCCTGTCCCCCCCTCGCGCTCTCCCTGTCCCCCCCTCGCGCTCTCCCTGTCCCCCCCTCGCGCTCTCCCTGTCCCCCCCTCGCGCTCTCCCTGTCCCCCCCTCGCGCTCTCCCTGTCCCCCCCCTCGCGCTCTCCCTCTCCCCCCCTCGCGCTCTCCCTCGTCCCCCCCTCGCGCTCTCCCTCTCCCCCCCTCGCGCTCTCCCTCTCCCCCCCTCGCGCTCTCCCTCTCCCCCCCTCGCGCTCTCCCTCTCCCCCCCTCGCGCTCTCCCTCTCCCCCCCTCGCGCTCTCCCTCTCCCCCCCTCGCGCTCTCCCTCTCCCCCCCTCGCGCTCTCCCTCTCCCCCCCTCGCGCTCTCCCTCTCCCCCCCTCGCGCTCTCCCTCTCCCCCCCTCGCGCTCTCCCTCTCCCCCCCTCGCGCTCTCCCTCTCCCCCCCTCGCGCTCTCCCTCTCCCCCCCTCGCGCTCTCCCTCTCCCCCCCTCGCGCTCTCCCTCTCCCCCCTCGCGCTCTCCCTCTCCCCCCCTCGCGCTCTCCCTCTCCCCCCCTCGCGCTCTCCCTCTCCCCCCCTCGCGCTCTCCCTCTCCCCCCCTCGCGCTCTCCCTCTCCCCCCCTCGCGCTCTCCCTCTCCCCCCCTCGCGCTCTCCCTCTCCCCCCCTCGCGCTCTCCCTCTCCCCCCCTCGCGCTCTCCCTCTCCCCCCCTCGCGCTCTCCCTCTCCCCCCCTCGCGCTCTCCCTCTCCCCCCCTCGCGCTCTCCCTCTCCCCCCCTCGCGCTCTCCCTCTCCCCCCCTCGCGCTCTCCCTCTCCCCCCCTCGCGCTCTCCCTCTCCCCCCCTCGCGCTCTCCCTCTCCCCCCCTCGCGCTCTCCCTCTCCCCCCCTCGCGCTCTCCCTCTCCCCCCCTCGCGCTCTCCCTCTCCCCCCTCGCGCTCTCCCTCTCCCCCCCTCGCGCTCTCCCTGTCCCCCCTCGCGCTCTCCCTGTCCCCCTCGCGCTCTCCCTGTCCCCCTCGCGCTCTCCCTGTCCCCTCGCGCTCTCCCTGTCCCCCTCGCGCTCTCCCTGTCCCCCTCGCGCTCTCCCTGTCCCCCTCGCGCTCTCCCTGTCCCCCTCGCGCTCTCCCTGTCCCCCTCGCGCTCTCCCTGTCCCCCTCGCGCTCTCCCTGTCCCCCTCGCGCTCTCCCTGTCCCCCTCGCGCTCTCCCTGTCCCCCCTCGCGCTCTCCCTGTCCCCCTCGCGCTCTCCCTGTCCCCCTCGCGCTCTCCCTGTCCCCCTCGCGCTCTCCCTGTCCCCCTCGCGCTCTCCCTGTCCCCCTCGCGCTCTCCCTGTCCCCCTCGCGCTCTCCCTGTCCCCCTCGCGCTCTCCCTGTCCCCCTCGCGCTCTCCCTGTCCCCCTCGCGCTCTCCCTGTCCCCCTCGCGCTCTCTCTCTCTCTCTCTCTCTCTCTCTCTCTCTCTCCCTGTCCATCACTCTCCCTGTCCATCCCTCTCTCTCTCCCTCTCTCCCTGTCCCCCCCTCTCTCTCTCCGTCTCTCTCTCTCCTCCTGTTCCCCCTCTCTCTCTCCCCCTGTCCCCCCTCTCTCTCTCTCTCCCCCCGTCCCTCTCTCGCGCTCTCTCTCTCCCCCCTGTCTCTCTCTCTCCCCCTGTCTCTCTCTCGCTCTCCCGCTCCCGCTCTCCCTCTCCCTCTCCCGCTCCCGCTCTCCCTCTCCCCCTCTCGCTCTCCCGCTCCCGCTCCCCCTCTCCCTCTCCCGCTCTCTCTCTCCCCTCCCCTCTCCCTCTCGCCCTCTCCCCCTCTCCCTCTCGCGCTCTCCCTCTCCCCCTCTCGCGCTCTCCCTCTCCCCCTCGCGCTCTCCCTCTCCCCCTCGCGCTCTCCCTCTCCCCCTCGCGCTCTCCCTCTCCCCCTCGCGCTCTCCCTCTCCCCCTCGCGCGCTCTCCCTCTCCCCCTCGCGCGCTCTCCCTCTCCCCCTCGCGCGCTCTCCCTCTCCCCCTCGCGCGCTCTCCCTCTCCCCCTCGCGCGCTCTCCCTCTCCCCCTCGCGCGCTCTCCCTCTCCCCCTCGCGCGCTCTCCCACGCCCCCTCGCGCGCTCTCCCTCGCCCCCTCGCGCGCGCCCCCTCGCGCGCTCTCCCTCTCCCCCCTCGCGCTCTCCCTCTCCCCCCCTCGCGCTCTCCCTCTCCCCCTCTCGCGCTCTCCCTCTCCCCCTCTCGCGCTCTCCCTCTCCCCCGCTCGCGCTCTCCCTCTCCCCCGCTCGCGCTCTCCCTCTCCCCCTCTCGCGCTCTCCCTCTCCCCCCCTCGCGCTCTCCCTCTCCCCCCCTCGCGCTCTCCTCTCCCCCCTCGCGCTCTCCCTCTCCCCCCCTCGCGCTCTCCCTCTCCCCCCCTCGCGCTCTCCCTCTCCCCCCCTCGCGCTCTCCCTCTCCCCCCCTCGCGCTCTCCCTCTCCCCCCCTCGCGCTCTCCCTCTCCCCCCCTCGCGCTCTCCCTCTCCCCCCCTCGCGCTCTCCCTCTCCCCCCCTCGCGCTCTCCCTCTCCCCCCCTCGCGCTCTCCCTCTCCCCCCCTCGCGCTCTCCCTCTCCCCCCCTCGCGCTCTCCCTCTCCCCCCCTCGCGCTCTCCCTCTCCCCCCCTCGCGCTCTCCCTGTCCCCCCCTCGCGCTCTCCCTCTCCCCCCCTCGCGCTCTCCCTCTCCCCCCCTCGCGCTCTCCCTCTCCCCCCCTCGCGCTCTCCCTCTCCCCCCCTCGCGCTCTCCCTCTCCCCCCCTCGCGCTCTCCCTCTCCCCCCCTCGCGCTCTCCCTCTCCCCCCCTCGCGCTCTCCCTCTCCCCCCCTCGCGCTCTCCCTCTCCCCCCCTCGCGCTCTCCCTCTCCCCCCCTCGCGCTCTCCCTCTGCCCCCCTCGCGCTCGCCCTCTGCCCCGCTCGCGCGCTCTCCCTGTCCCCCGCTCGCGCGCTCTCCCTGTCCCCCGCTCGCGCGCTCTCCCTGTCCCCCGCTCGCAGCGCTCTCCCTGTCCCCCGCTCGCGCGCTCTCCCTGTCCCCCGCTCGCGCGCTCTCCCTGTCCCCCGCTCGCGCGCTCTCCCTGTCCCCCGCTCGCGCGCTCTCCCTGTCCCCCGCTCGCGCGCTCTCCCTGTCCCCCGCTCGCGCGCTCTCCCTGTCCCCCGCTCGCGCGCTCTCCCTGTCCCCCGCTCGCGCGCTCTCCCTGTCCCCCGCTCGCGCGCTCTCCCTGTCCCCCGCTCGCGCGCTCTCCCTGTCCCCCGCTCGCGCGCTCTCCCTGTCCCCCGCTCGCGCGCTCTCCCTGTCCCCCGCTCGCGCGCTCTCCCTGTCCCCCGCTCGCGCGCTCTCCCTGTCTCTCCCTGCACCTCTCTCTCTCCCTGCCTCTCCCTGCACCTCTCTCTCTCCCTGTCTTTCCCAGCCCCTCTCTCTCTCCCTGCCCCCCCTCTCTCCCTGCCCCCTCTCTCTCCCTGCCCCCTCTCTCTCCCTGCCCCCTCTCTCTCCCTGCCCCCTCTCTCTCCCTGCCCCCTCTCTCTCCCTGCCCCCTCTCTCTCCCTGCCCCCTCTCTCTCCCTGCCCCCTCTCTCTCCCTGCCCCCTCTCTCTCCCTGCCCCCTCTCTCCCTGCCCCCTCTCTCTCCCTGCCCCCTCTCTCTCCCTGCCCCCTCTCTCTCCCTGCCCCCTCTCTCTCCCTGCCCCCTCTCTCTCCCTGCCCTCTCTCTCTCTCCCTGTCCCTCTCTCTCTCCCTGTCCCTCTCTCTCTCCCTGTCCCTCTCTCTCTCCCTGCACCTCTCTCTCTCCCTGCCTCTCCCTGCACCTCTCTCTCTCCCTGTCTTTCCCAGCCCCTCTCTCTCTCCCTGCCCCCTCTCTCTCCCTGCCCCCTCTCTCTCCCTGCCCCCTCTCTCTCCCTGCCCCCTCTCTCTCCCTGCCCCCTCTCTCTCCCTGCCCCCTCTCTCTCCCTGCCCCCTCTCTCTCCCTGCCCCCTCTCTCTCCCTGCCCCCTCTCTCTCCCTGCCCTCTCTCTCTCCCTGCCCGCTCTCTCTCCCTGCCCCCTCTCTCTCCCTGCCCCCTCTCTCTCCCTGCCCCCTCTCTCTCCCTGCCCTCTCTCTCTCCCTGCCCTCTCTCTCTCCCTGCCCTCTCTCTCTCCCTGCCCTCTCTCTCTCCCTGCCCTCTCTCTCTCCCTGTCCCTCTCTCTCTCCCTGTCCCTCTCTCTCTCCCTGTCCCTCTCTCTCTCCCTGTCCCTCTCTCTCTCCCTGTCCCTCTCTCTCTCCCTGTCCCTCTCTCTCTCCCTGTCCCTCTCTCTCTCCCTGTCCCTCTCTCTCTCTCTGTCCCTCTCTCTCTCCCTGTCCCTCTCTCTCTCCCTGTCCCTCTCTCTCTCCCTGTCCCTCTCTCTCTCCCTGTCCCTCTCTCTCTCCCTGTCCCTCTCTCTCTCCCTGTCCCTCTCTCTCTCCCTGTCCCTCTCTCTCTCTCCCTGTCTCTCTCTCTCCCTGTCCCTCTCTCTCTCCCTGTCCCTCTCTCTCTCCCGCTCCCTCTCTCTCTCCCGCTCCCTCTCTCTCTCCCGCTCCCTCTCTCTCTCCCGCTCCCGCTCCCTCTCTCTCTCCCCCTCCCTCTCCCCCTCCCTCTCCCCCTCCCGCTCCCCCTCCCGCTCCCCCTCCCCCTCCCTCTCCCCCTCCCCCTCCCTCTCCCTCTCCCTTTTCACTCACTGTCCCCCTCTCTCCCTGCCGCCCCCCCTCTCTCTCTCTCTCTCTCTCTCTCTCTCTCTCTGTCCCCCTCTCTCTCTCCCTGCCCCTTTCTCTTTCTCCCTGCCCCTCTCTCTTTCTCCCTGCCCCTCTCTCTCCCTGCCCCTCTCTCTCCATGTCCCCCTCTCTCTCTCTCTATCTCTCTCCCTCTCTCTCTCACTCCCTCTCCCTCTCTTTCTCTCTCCCTCTCCCTCTCTTTCTCTCTCCCTCTCTCTCTCTCTCCCTGCCCTCTCTCTCTCCCTGCCCTCTCTCTCTCCCTGCCCCCTCTCTCTCCCTGCCCCCTCTCTCTCCCTGCCCCCTCTCTCTCCCTGCCCCCTCTCTCTCCCTGCCCCCTCTCTCTCCCTGCCCCCTCTCTCTCCCTGCCCCCTCTCTCTCCCTGCCCCCTCTCTCTCCCTGCCCCCTCTCTCTCCCTGCCCCCTCTCTCTCCCTGCCCCCTCTCTCTCCCTGCCCCCTCTCTCTCCCTGCCCCCTCCCTCTCCCTGCCCCCTCCCTCACCCTGCCCTCTCCCTCTCCCTGCCCTCTCCCTCTCCCTGCCCTCTCCCTCTCCCTGCCCTCTCCCTCTCCCTGCCCTCTCCCTCTCCCTGCCCTCTCCCTCTCCCTGCCCTCTCCCTCTCCCCGCCCTCTCCCTCTCCCCGCCCTCTCCCTCTCCCCGCCCTCTCCCTCTCCCTGCCCTCTCCCTCTCCCTGCCCTCTCCCTCTCCCTGCCCTCTCTCTCTCCCTGCCCTCTGTCTCTCCCTGTCCCTCTCTCCCGCTCTCTGTCCCGTTCCCCTCCCTCTCCCCCTCCCTCTCCCGCTCCCGCTCCCCCTCCCGCTCCCCCTCCCCCTCCCGCTCCCCCTCCCGCTCTCCCTCTCCCTTTTCACTCACTGTCCCTGTCTCTTCCTGTCCCCCTCTCTCCCTGCCGCCCCCCCCCTCTCTCTCTCTCTCTCTCTCTCTCTCTCTCTCTCCCTCTCCCTGCCCTTTTCTCTTTCTCCCTGCCCCTCTCTCTCTCTCCCTGCCCCCCTCTCTCTCTCTCTCTCTCTCTCTCTCTCTCCGTCCCCCTCTCTCTCTCCGTCCCCCTCTCTCTCTCCCTGCCCCTTTCTCTTTCTCCCTGCCCCTTTCTCTCTCTCCCTGCCACTCTCTCTCTCTCCCTGCCCCTCTCTCTCTCTCCCTGCCCCTCTCTCTCTCTCTCTCTCTCTCTCTCTCTCTCTCTCCCTCTCCCTGTCCCTCTCTCTCTCTCTCTCTCTCCCTGTCCCACTCTCTCTCTCTCTCTCCCTGTCCCTCTCCCTCTTTCTCTCTCCCTGTCCTCCTCTCTCTCTCTCTCTCTCTCTCCCCCCTGTCCCTCTCTCGCGCTCTCTCTCTCCCCCCTGTCTCTCTCTCTCCCCCTGTCTCTCTCTCTCCCCCTGTCTCTCTCTCGCTCTCCCTCTCCCCCTCCCCTCCCGTCTCCCTCTCCCTCTCCCCTCCCGTCTCCCTCTCCCTCTCCCCTCCCGTCTCCCTCTCCCTCTCCCCTCCCGTCTCTCTCTCCCTCTCCCCTCCCGTCTCTCTCTCCCTCTCCCCTCCCGTCTCTCTCTCCCTCTCCCCTCCCGTCTCTCTCTCCCTCTCCCCTCCCGTCTCTCTCTCTCTCTCCCTCTCCCCTCCCGTCTCTCTCTCTCTCCCTCGCCCCTCCCGTCTCTCTCTCTCTCCCTCTCCCCTCCCGTCTCTCTGTCTCTCTCTCTCCCCCCCAGTCTCTCGCTCCCCCCGTCTCTCTCGCTCCCCTCCCCCTAGTCTCTCTCGCTCCCCTCCCCCTAGTCTCTCTCGCTCCCCTCCCCCTAGTCTCTCTCGCTCCCCTCCCCCTAGTCTCTCTCGCTCCCCTCCCCCTAGTCTCTCTCGCTCCCCTCCCCCTAGTCTCTCTCGCTCCCCTCCCCCTAGTCTCTCTCGCTCTCTTCCCCAGCCACCAGCGAATCCAGTTCTTCCACGGAGCTGAAGAAAATGTGGCCATGCTGGATAATGCGAGTGCGCGGCTCTGGGATACCACCTGCATGCGCAGCAGGCCACAGGAATGGTGGTGTGGATAATCAGCGTTTCACCTCGAGTAGCTCAGGGCTCAGTGTCTGGCCTGCAGCGGGCTCCAGCGCGCAGGTGCCGAAGCCTGCTACTGTGGGCCTAAAGAACGAGCCTGTGGAACGCTATTAAGAAGAGCGCCTGCAACACCTGATTTGCGGTAGTCTCGAGGGAACTGCGCGGCAGTGCAGCTTAGGGGGAACAGTGCACATGACCAGTATTTGCATATGTTGCTTATTTACCAAATACTATGGCCCAGAAATTCCGTTCGCGGGAGGGCTGCAATTCGGAAAAATCTGTGCCTGGACTGGAGGGCTCCCGGGAGGCGCAGAATTCCGTTGCTGTGCCTCTTCAAACTGCCGGTGTGCAGGGCACGCGTATCCCAGGGGCGCAACTAGTTCGCAGCGTCCCTGGGATCACGTGGACCATGGGGAGCCAATCAGAGCAGGGAATCTCCATTCATAGATTTGACAGGAAGACCTGTCAAATCTATGAATAGAGATCAGCTCCAAAACATAAGTAAAACTTCAAATACATTTTTAAAAAAATCACATTTTTAAAATGACTATAAATTTAAATTTTTGATAAAAATAATTAAAGTTTTTAACGGGGCTAAAAATAAACTTACCTTTCTTTAAAGTATTTTAAAATGATAAATCAGTGGAAAAATTTCATTTTTTTACTTTCTTAAACGATTAGCCTGCTAAAAACAGGCCTTGCGCCTGCTTTTCTAGGCACAGCTGTTCCCGACTTACCTGGACTCAAGCCAGTGTGAAAAAACCGGAAGTTTCTAACGTACGCGCTGCCTATCCGGCGCAGGCGTTTGACCTGGGAAGCCCTTTCTGCAGAGAACGGAAGTGCCGGTTACCAGCGCATGTGCAGTACATGCGTAAAACCGGCACTTCCGTTGGCCCTACGGGTGAATATACAGCGTGTACACACCCGTAGGGAACGGAATTTCTAGGCCAATATTTCTTTGCAGACAGTTAACTGAAAAATCAATACAGTATTGGTACTTTATCTTCACATCCTCGTTATTCAGCTAGCAGCGCCTCCGTGTCTGAAATCAGATAGGCAAGCTTTGCTAACGTGAACCATGAGGTCTGTGTTTTATAAACTCTGAAGTCTTGTTCAGATGCAGACACAATGGATTTGTTGCAACTGACAGTTAAAGTGATCCAAAGCACCCAGCATAACACTTCCACTCCAGTCGCATGACATCAGATTAAGAACTTGGCGTTGGTGCAAGTCTGGGCCATGAAGTCTAAAATTCTCCAAAGATTGGGTCAAACAGCTTGATGCGGATCTTTTATTTGGATTCAATCTAGATCAGTTGTCAGCGTATGAATCTGGCAGGTGAACTGTACCTCATGGCATGTGAATTGACCTGTGGACAACCACAATGTAAACCCTGATGGACTGCATTCAGTTTGGATCATCCTGACGTCCTGAATGGGATTACGTAGGGTTGACACTCTAATTGGGATATGAATTATTCTAAAAATGAGTCTTTGGAGGGCACTGGTGAGTGACTTAACAACAATGAAAAGATTATAGCGATTACATCATTTGGCAATTGCGTGCTGTCTCGGTGATAAATCATCTTCAGATGTAAGTCAGAATACAAACTCACCTCCTTGTCATTTTGATCCTAGCCTGAATGCCAGTGTAAACACAGGCCAGGAATGACTCTGAAATTTCACTTTAAATGGCATTCACTCAGATCTTGGCAGCAAGGAAGGTTAATATGGTGGTTTCACCACATTACTCATCAACCTGGTGCCTTTGTGAGCGGCTGATGATTGAGATCTGCTGTAGTGTTGACTTGAAATGGGGGGAATGCAAACTTGAGTCATGTGGGGTGAATCCACTTATTCAGATGACTTATTAGAATGGTGTGAAAAAGTTACATTGACCGCACGAATGAACACATTAGTTAGAAGACCAAATCAGGAATTTTAAAAAACCACAGAAGAAGCTGGAAACACTAAGGCCAGTCAGCCCCTGTGGAAAGAACAGACAAGTTAACGTTTCAGGCTTGGCCCTTCATCCGAAAAGAAATGAATAAGCATGTTAATAGAATCAGAAAAAAAGGGTTTGGGAAGGGAAAAATCAGACTAACCGGGTGGAAGTGTCAATGGCATGATTAATAGACGATGTAACAAATCATCTCGTCAAGTAATGGAGAGAGCCATTAAAGACATTAAACAAACCAAGAATGTGTGAATAGCTAAGGAAGTGAAAGGCCTGCCCAAGGAAAAGAAAGAAAATGGGAGAAATGGAAAACACAGATCAGGTCTGAAATTAAAACCAAACATGCTGACAAAAACAGTAGTTCTGCCAGCTCCAAAAGGAGAATAAATAGGCCATCAACAAGGGTGCAGTCCCTTCACACAGTCATCACTGTGTTCTGACAAAAGGCCTCTTCCTCTTCCATTATGACTTGTCTCTCTTCTCCCGACACTGACAGGCACACCTGTTATAAAGAAAATGAAGGGTATAGCTAAAGTCTGAAGTTACTGAAGTCAATCTTTAGACCAGAGGTTTACAGAGCACCTAGAAGATAGGTAAGATATTGTACCTGAAGCTTGCGTTGAGCTTCGTTGGAATGGTGTAAGTGGCCGAAAGCAGATAAGTTGGAATGGAAATGGGAAGAGAAGTTCAAGCGGAGTGGGGAGGTTGGGGGCAGGGGAACCACACGGAGGCAAGATCACGCTTACAGACAGAACAAACGTGTTCAGGAAGCGTTTGGTCTTCTTGATACAGAGGAGACCACACTGTGAGCAGCAAATATAGTGTGCCACATCAGAGGAAGTACATGTAAATTGCTGTTTCACACAGGATTGTTTAGAGCTCTGGACAATGGTGTGGGAGAAGGTGAATGAATACTTGTTGCATCTCCTGCAGTTACGTAGTAAGGTGCCAGGGGGAGGATGGCTAGAAGTTGGGGTGGTGGAAGAGTGAACCAGGGTGTTGCAGTGGAAGCGTTTTCTCCAGGAAGCGGAGAGAGTAGGAGAAGATATGTTTGGTAGTGGCATCATATTGCAGGTTGTGGAAGTTGATCTCATTGGTGGGTGGTAAGGGAAGATGAGGGGCATCCTATAATGTATGCAACAAGAGGAGGTGACAGAAGAATCAGAGGAACTGTGGTGGACTCGGTCAAGGTTCTTGTTGATTACTGCAGAGAACAATCCTTGCTTGAGGAAAACGGAGGACATTTTAGAAGCTCATATTCCAGGTAGTGGTGGGAGTAAGTCTATGGAAACCCCATCGCCAGAAACAGAAAAAAGTCCATGACAGGGAAGGAAGAGGCAGAGATGGAAGACATGAAGGTGAGGAGTGGGTGGAACTTGGAAGCAAAGTTAATGAAATTTTCAAAATCAGACAAGAGCAGGAAGCAGCACCAAAAATAGTCATCAATGTAATAGAAGAGGATGTCAGGGTAGGGACCTGATCAGGACAGCAATGTGGTTGACTCTTAACTGCCCTCTGAAATGGTGCCTCACCACCACCTTCTCAAGGGCAATTAGGGATGGGCAATAAATGCTGGCCTTGCCAGCGACACCCACACCCCGTGAATGAATTAAAAAAAACTTGAACAGAGTGTTCAACAAACATCCCACAAAAAGACAGGCAAGAGAAAGTGAGTGGAGATAAAAGAGAAATTGTTCAAGGTGAGAATAGTTCAGATTGGCAGAGGGTGATGGTGAGTGATGGGGACTGGTTAGGCCGCTGTTCAAGGAAGAAGTGTAAAGCCCACAAACTGTCCTGGTGAAGGATGGAATTGTAGTGCAATTTGCATCCGTGGCAGAAAGATGATTGAGGTTGTAGAATCTGAAATTATTAAAGCAGCAGTGGGAAATCTGAACTCACATAATTCGGTGGGTAGATACTGGATGGCGTTGAGGGGGAAGAATAGTATCAAGATGAGAGAAAATATAGTTTAGTGGCAAAGGAGAAAATCAGGATTCTTGACTGCTTGCCAGTTGTGTCATACATGGTTGAGTTTTGTAGTATATATATTCCCAGAAGAAACATTTGACAGCGGTATTAATTGTGACATTTGAGTGTTGGGCAAAATAATAATGTGTGCATAACAGAACATTCAGGGAAGTAGAATCTGGTGGAAAACTCAGTTTTGAGCTCATTTAATTAAACATAATTATTACAATCCTTTGCATGTTTCAGTTGAGCCCTGATTAAAAAGAGATTGTTTTGAATTACTTCCAGGCCTTTTATTGTTGAAAGTGTTTCACTGACAGTACATCATGAGCTTGGAGCATTGTGTGTTTTCATTAGTGGGGGACAAGAACTCCATTGCTGCAGTGCCTGTGTGTTTAATTAATGCAGAAATTTGATTGTTTAATTATCTTTCTCTTTGACTTGAGTCAAGTCTGCTATCAGTAGAGGGGAAAAAATATGTCTGACTTTTCTTGGTATCAGTAATGTTTGTAGAGTGGCTAGAGGTTAAAGAGTCCCTCTTTTAAATCCTAATTTGAGTATATTTCCCCCTCTATTTTATTTTATTGTAGTGCAATTTGCATCCATGGTAGAAAGATGATTGAGTACTCAGCTGTGGCTCAGTGGGTAGAACCCTCGCCTCTGAGTCAGAAGGTTGTGGGTTCAAGTCCCACTCCAGAAACTTGAGCACAAAAATCTAGGCTGACACTCCAGTGCAGTACTGAGGGAGCGCTGCACTGTCAGAGGTGATGAGACATGAAACCGAGGCCTCGTCTGCCCTCTCAGGTGGACGTAGACGATCCCATGGCACTATTTTGAAGAAGAGTAGGGGAGCTATCACCTGTGTCTTGGCCAATATTTATCCCTCAACCTCAATCATCATCACTTAAACAGATTATCTGGTCATTATCACATTGCTGTTTGTGGGAGCTTGCTGTGTGCAAATTGGTTGCTGCGTTTCCCACGTACTTCAAAAGTATTTCATTGGCTGTAAAGCGCTTTGGGACGTCCTGAGGTCATGAAAGGCGCTATATAAATGCACGTCGTTTTTTTTTAATGAGTTAGTCACAGTCTAAGGATAAGGGGTAAGCCATTTAGGACTGAGATGAGGAGGAATTTCTTCACCCAGAGAGTGGTGAACCTGTGGAATTCTCTACCACAGAAGGCAGTTGAGGCCAATTCATTAAATATATTCAAGAAGGAGATAGATATATTTCTTAAGGCTAAAGGGATCAAGGGATATGGGGAGAAAGCAGGGACAGGGTACTGAATTTGGATGATCAGCCATGATCTCATTAAATGGCAGAGCAGGCTCGAGGGGCTGAATGGCCTACTCCTGCTCCTATCTTCTATGCTTCTATACTTCTATCACTGTTCTGCTTTCCTTAGTTGAGAGTAAAGCATTGCCTGAGGCACTGAATTCTCCACTATCATCACTGCTGCTCAGTGATCAGCTAACAGGAGATTTGATATGTAGCATAGCAAGAGAAGTGATAAATCCCGAATTCCAGCCAACATGGCCTTCCTATACAAAGCCCTAATTAGACCACACCTGGAGCACTGTGTTCAGTTCTGGGCACCACACCATAGGAAGGATATATTGGCCTTGGAGGGAGTGTGGCGTAGATTTCCCAGAATGATACCTGGACTCCAAGGGTTAAATTACGAGGAGAGGTTACACAAACTAGGGTTGTATTCCCTGGAATTTAGATGGTTAAGGAGTGATTTGGTTGAAGTTTTCAAGATATTAAGGGGAGCTGATAGGGTAGAGAGAGAGAAACTATTTCTGCTGGTTGGAGAGTCTTGCACTAGGATACATAGCCTAAAACTAGAGCCAGATCTTTCAGGAGTGAAGTTAGGAAACACTTCTATACACAAAGGGTGGTAGAAGTTTGGAACTCTCTTCTGCAAACGTCAGTTGATGCTAATTGTTAATTTTAAATCTGAGATTGATACAGATTTTTGTTAACCAAATGGGGCAAAGGCAGGTATATGGAGTTAGGTCGCAGATCAGCAATGATCTCATTGAATTGCGGAACAGGCACAAGGGGCTAAATGGTCGTATGTTCCATCGTAGTGTGATGACTAGCTATCTGGTTGAGAAATAGTGAAACATGTACATAAAAGCAAGTGGTCTTGAGTAGTTGGTGGCTGTAAAACTTTTTTCTGCAACCATTTGACTTAAAGAAAGCATTTACATCGCATGTTATCATGTTTCCCAGAAATGTCCCAAAGTGCTTCATGTACAAAGAATGGTCTTGAAATGGTATTTAACCTTTGATAATGCAGAATTCCCTTAGCATTGCACTGAGGTGTCAGCCTGGATTTTGTGCTCAAGTTTTGTCGTGGAACTTGAACTTACCTTCAGATTCTGAGATGATGAAGAGTGATACCAACTGAGCCAAGCTGATAGTTAGAGTCAAGCTTAGATGCCTGTTGTTTTACGGCCTATGCCTCTAAGCAATCACATTAGAGATGGGCTTTTATTGCAGTGCCCTCAGATAAATGGGAATTTCCATATTTAACAGAAATTTGTGTACAAGCAGAAAAATGTCATTGGGCGTGAAATTCGGTAGCGCTTTGTTTCGAGGAGGTAACGCTGGCAAGGCGGGACATCCTGCGCCCGGCGAGGAAGTCCTGTCCCGGCCGCGAAATTCAGTGCCTCAGACACTACTTTACTCTCAACTAAGGGAAGCAGGACAGTGATGACTGACTCCTTTTTAAAAAAAAAGAGACTTGCATTCATACAGCGCCTTTCATGACCTCAGGACGTCCCAAAGCGCTTTACCGCCAATGAAGTACTTTTGATGTAGGAAACGCAGCAGCCAATTTGCACACAGCAAGCTCCCTGGAGGTCGGCCAAAAAAAGAAAATGGTGGCGCGGGTCGCGGTTGCACCTCCCCTTTAACTACTGCCCCGCTAGCGGAGGTCGGCCCGGCTCGCGACCCGCGAGGCTGGCGCTGACATCGCCCACGGCAGCCTCGCGAGGCACAGCCGAATTTCTGCCGCGGGGCAGTAAGGGGCCGCCGCGCACGGCGATGACTTCATCACTGGAGGCGCGGGGGCACGCCACTATCTGGTAGCGCCTCAGCAACGCTCCGCTGAATTTCGCGGGAGGCGCTTCCCCCCCGGGGCGGTAACCCCTTTGTGGCCTGTAAGCGACCCCCGGAGGCGCTAATGGCAAGCAAAAAGGAGCTGAATTTCATCCCCAAACTCTCAGAATCTGTGTTTTGTGATGCCATTGCTCCTGACCACTTAGAATTGTCAGAAAGGTTTTGACACCATTTTGCTGCTAGCCAATACCATGGCACTTTAGTACCCTTTTCACCTCTGGAGACATATTTCTCTCTGCAGAGACAGCGAGCACTCTGGCACCCAGGCCCAGCCAGCATGAAATTAATGCTACACCTGTTGACTGGGGCAGACCAAGATGTCAAAACCTTGTGCTCAGATCATCCCCACTGTAGCATCTCTCCACAAAACATTGGCACCAAGGTTTTACAGCTACATATGGTTGTAGTTGAGACTGCCTTTGCCAAAGTCATGGATTATATCCTTGTGACTGAGTGCAGTGTACTATCATTTCATGTTGTCCCCTTCGGCCTCTCGGCAGCATTTGGTACAGTCGACCACTCACCTTTTCCGCTGTCCAGCTCCACAGGACTGCCCTCGTACTCGTGCATACACAGCCAGCACATCTCTGACAATGAGTTCTCTTTGCATCCCTGCACAGTCACCTTCAGAGTTCATAAAAGATCTTGATTTTGGTCCCCTCCGCTTCCTCATCTTCATGCTGTCCCTGGAGACATCTTCCGCAGGCAGGGGTTCAGCTTCCTTATGTACGCTACCTCTTTGTCATTTCCTTCAATTCCACGACTGTCACTTCCCTCAATTCCATGACAGCCTCTGTGTTGTTGAACTGCCTGTCTGATATTAAGTGACTGAAAGGTTTCCAGGCCCCGATAATGAAGGCTAATGGGAGCGGCGTAAGATTGTCCCTGTTGCAACTCAACCTCCAGTTTGTTTTCTCCTCTGCCTTGCTGCCAATCAGAGAACTCACAACAAGCTCTGACTGGTGACATCACTGAGCTGTAAAAAGACAATGGCCATGTGCAAGCTCATGCGTTCAGCATATGTATACTAGAGGTGACCTGCATACTAAGATGCAGCCAAGAGACAAGAATCTTATGAAAGTAGGATATTTGAGTGCATGAGCATGTCCTCTGAATCATATGAGGATTGAGGAGTTTTTTTTTATCAAGACTGAGCAACTTGGCTGTGGATTTGGAACCAGTGCTTAAGATGAAGGGCCGATTATGCCTCAGTATAACGTAGTTCAGTGAAAGAGGGAATACAATTTAAGTAAAGCAAAAGTGAAAACAACTGAAAAAGATAGTGGAGAGGACTGAGAATTTATACTGGCTGAGTAACAGAAAGAAATAACAACACAGAGAGAAAAGGTGGAATACATAATAGAGAAAGGAGAGGAAACACCAGGGACACCAACAGAGCAGATCATGAAAATAAACAGTCGACAAGAAATGGAGACAAATGGTGAGATAATATTACTGTTCTGTCAGGGCTGTAACTAATTGGAGCAATGTAGCCTGTAACTATGCAAGTCTCTGACCTTGGACCACTGAAGCTTTTGACCCCTATGAAGTGTTGATGATTGTCTGTTCGGCAGCTATTGCCATTGAGAGAAATATATGCGTGATTAAGTCTTTTGCACCTTGCTACCATTCATAAAACTTACCACACAGTTAAAGGCAAACCGTTATAACTAAATATTTGGAGTAAGCAGAAAAGAAAAATAACATTAAAATCACTTCAATTACCTCACTTAACCTCTCCAGCTCTCCACCTTCCTCTCTTCCTTTGAGCCTCCTTAAAACCCACCTCTTCGACCAAGCTTTTTGGTGTCAGCTGTGGCTCAGTTGGTAGCACCCTCGCCTCTGCGTCAGACGGTTGTGGGCTCAAGTCCCACTCCAGAGACTTGAGCACAAATTTCTAGACTGACACTTGGTACTGATGGAGTGCTGCACTGTGGGAGGTGCCGTCTTTCGGATGAGATGTAAAACCTGTCTGCCCTCTCGGGTGGACGTAAAAGTTCCCATGGCATTATTTCGAAGAAGAGCAGGGGAATTATCCCCGGTGTCCTGGGCCAATATTAATCCCTCAATCAACATCACTAAAACAGATTACAGTATCTGGTTATTATCACATTGCTGTTTGAGGGAGAGGTCTGGGAATTTGGGAGCTAAGTTTAAGTGAAGAGCCAGTGCTCACTGAGAACAAAGAACAGCGACATGCAAGCCGTGATCCTGACCAACAGTTCCACCACAAACTCAATTCACGTACGGACTGGGGTGAAGCAAGGCTGTGTTATCGCACCAACGCTCTTCTCGATCTTCCTTGCTGCAATGCTCCATCTCACCCTCAGTAAGCTCCCCGCTGGAGTGGAGCTAATTTACAGAACAAACGGGAAACTGTTCAACCTCCGTCACCTCCAGTCCAGATCCAAGGTCGTCCCATCCTCCGTCGTCGAATTACAGTATGCAGACGACGTTTGTGTCTGCGCTCACTCGGAGGCCGAACTCCAAACCATCGTCAACACCTTCACTGAAGCGTACGAGAGCATGGGCCTTACACTAAACATCCGTAAGACAAAGGTCCTCTACCAACCTGCCCCCGCCACACAGTACTGTCCCCCGATTATCAAAATCCACGACAAGGTCTTGGACAACGTGGACCACTTTCCATACCTCGGGAGCCTACTGTCAACAAGGGCAGACGTCGATGACGAAGTCCAACACCGCCTTCAGTGTGCCAGTGCAGCATTCGGTCGCCTGAGGAAGAGAGTGTTTGAAGACCAGGACCTCAAACCCGGCACTAAGCTCATGGTCTACAGAGCAGCAGTGATACCCGCCCTCCTGTATGCCTCAGAGACATGGACCATGTACAGCAGGCACCTCAAAACACTGGAGAGGTACCACCAACGCTGCCTCCGCAAGACCCTGCAAATCCATTGGCAGGATAGGCGCAGCAACGTCAGTGTTCTCGCTCAGGCCAACATCCCCAGCATCGAAGCTTTGACCACGCTTGATCAGCTCCGATGGACGGGTCACATCGTCCGCATGCCCGATACAAGACTCCCAAAACAAGCGCTCTACTCTGAGCTCCGGCACAGCAAGAGAGCCCCAGGTGGGCAGAAGAAACGCTTCAAGGACACCCTCAAAGCCTCCTTGAAAAAGTGCAACATCCCCACCGACACCTGGGAATCCCTGGCCCAAGACTGCACAAAGTGGAGGAGAAGCATCCGGGAAGGCGCTGAACACCTCGAGTTTCTTCACCGGGAGCAAGCGGAAGCCAAGCGCAAGCAGCACAAGGACCCCACCCACCCGCCCCTTCAACCACCGTCTGTCCCACCTGTGACAGAGACTGTAGGTCCTGCATTGGACTCATCAGTCACCTGAGAACCCATTTTTAATATGGAAGCAAGTCATTCTCGGTTCCGAGGGACTGCCTAAGAAGAAGTTCTTTGTGGGAGCTTGCTGTGCGCAAACTGGCTGCCGCGTTTCCTACATTACAACAGTGACTACACTTCAAAAAGTACTTCATTGGCTGTAAAGTGTTTTGGGACATCCCAAGGTCGTGAAAGGCACTATATAAATGCAAGTCTTTACCTTCCCAGTATCTGCTTCTTTGGCTCACCATTCATGTTTTTTTCCCTTACACCTCTGTAAAGCACCCTGAGGAGTTTTTTGCACATTAATGGCAAGCTGTTGGCTAATTGGTAAAGTCAATTTTTTTACCATTAATATGTACACTAAAAACAGAATTTCCCAGTAAAATGAATGGCAGCTTTTTTGACAGTGACTTCAGAGTTATTAATCAGTTTACACAAATGTTGTGAAAAACAATGCATGTGGTGCAGTCGCCTTCAACAGATGAACCAATTAAAAACTGAATATCCCCCATGTAAACTGTGTATATCTATCTATAATATGTTAAAAATCTGATTCGTGAGTGCAATTCCTGCACCACTTGACTTCCTATTGTCATTTTTTATCACACATTTTGGGCTGGATTTTGCCAATGGGCAGCTTTTGGAGGCGGGACTCCCACTTGTCGGGTTTTAGTCCCGCCTCCACTGACTTCTGGCCAACCCATGCTATTTTCCCTTGATTGACCTTGTTAAGCCTGTCCAGCGGGCTTAGCAGGCTAATTAGGGGGAAGCCAGTTACAGAGAACGTCAGCGTATGATGTTTCATCTGTCAAAAAGTTTTGACAGATGAATTGTCATCGTTTGACAGCTCTGTGAAGCTGTCAAACACTGACATCCTCTATAGTTTGATGAGTTCTTGAATTCAAGACTCATCAAACCTTTTTCTTTAGCAGAAATTAGATGGTTGTTGCATTGGAGAATGCAGCAGCTATCTGTCATCTCTGCTGCGGAGATGCGAGACTCTCCGCATCCCCAACTGTTGAAGCCTGCAGGAAGAAACAAAGGTAAGTAAACTTTTTCTAACACTTTCCACTTAGCTCACATACTCACCTCTCCACACTT
Source organism: Squalus acanthias (assembly GCA_030390025.1). Taxonomy (NCBI): domain Eukaryota; kingdom Metazoa; phylum Chordata; class Chondrichthyes; order Squaliformes; family Squalidae; genus Squalus; species Squalus acanthias. The sequence continues at coordinate 5,951,058 of CM059432.1, read as the reverse complement.
GCACCCATCACTTACCTTCACAGCGCACTTTTGCACCCCTCCGACCCCCGCAGACCCACTGCTCGCCTCGGTACCCACTTGTATGGGTAAAATGGGGATAATCCTCTGATCTGCCTGTTAACTACTTGTTAACAGGCAGTTAAGTGGCTGTAATCCCCTTCCCACCTCCAAGGAGACGGGACCCGGCGCGGGTCAGCTACTTGCCTCCTGGCAAGATGGCACGGAGGCGGGATGGGCACCCGCCCCCAGATTCTGCCATTTTCCCGGCAGTCCCGCCTCCATACCCGCCTCCCCAGGGCTGGCAAGATCACGCCCTTCGTGTCAGCTCTTTCTCATTGTAATTTCACATGTCCTCATTTATAATGGCCCAAAAATTCGTGAGGAAGCCTTCGTGCGAGGGTAAGGCCTCCCCGCGATCTCTCACTGCGCGTTGGCTTTTTCAGTTCCAGCTCGCACGAGCTTGATGTTCTGGACAGCTGCTGTGCTGGGCTTGCGTATCCCACCGGCGTAGTTAATTCGTGCGAGCTGTGGGATCACGTGACTCAGTTAGAGCCAATGGCAGCACACCATCTTCCATTCATAACTTTCACATAAGTGCTGTGAAAGTTATGAATACTATAGCCCCCCAAAAGAACCGCTAAACCTCAATTAAATTTTTAAAAAAACCATCACATTAATAAAATAAGTATAGTTAAATAAATTAACCATTTTAAATAAAAAATTAAATTTTTGAAAAAATTTAAAATCTTTTAAAAAGTTATAAAAATAAACTTACCTGTCTTTAAAGTCTCTAAAAAAGATATACGTGTTAAAAAAAATTCAAAATAATACTTAATTCACTACTTACCTTGTTAAAAGTGGGTCTTACTCCTTTTTTTATGTGTAGAATCTTCCGTACTTACCTGCGCGTTGAAACCACTAAGTGCACAGCGTGTGCGCAGCCTGTAGCGCGCACGCGGTTCACCTAGGACCCGCCCCCTTTTCCATTCACCAAGTGCCGGTTTGCAGCGCATGCAGAAAACCGGCAATTGGAGACAGAATACGCGAGAGTATGCAGTGCGTACTCTCGCGTAGCGGCACTAATTTTTGGGCCAATGTGTTTTCCCTATGAAAATTTGTAATTGAAATACACCCTCCCACCAGTGGTGATGCTGTATCACTTAAGTTTTACAGCTCCCAGCTCCTCAATCTGTGCTGTAGAGAAACTCCTGCTACAACCAACTCCTCTGCTTCTGAAGTTGTACTGAATTTGTCTATTTACCTCTAAAAATATAAAAGTCTATTTTTCTCCATTCCCGCCTTCCTCCCCTCCCGCCTTCCTCCCCCTCCCCTCCCGCCTTCCTCCCCCTCCCCTCCCGCCTTCCTCCCCCTCCCCTCCCGCCTTCCTACCCCTCCCCTCCCGCCTTCCTCCGCCTCCCCCTCCCCTCCCGCCTTCCTCCCCCTCCCCTCCCGCCTTCCTCCCCCTCCCCTCCCGCCTTCCTCCCCCTCCCCTCCCGCCTTCCTCCCCCTCCCCCTCCCGCCTTCCTCCCCTCCCGCCTTCCTCCCCCTCCCGCCTTCCTCCCCCTCCCGCCTTCCTCCCCCTCCCCCTCCCGCCTTCCTCCCCCTCCCGCCTTCCTCCCCCTCCCCCTCCCGCCTTCCTCCCCCTCCCGCCTTCCTCCCCCCCCGCCTTCCTCCCCCTCCCTCCCCCTCCCGCCTTCCTCCCCCTCCCGCCTTCCTCCCCCTCCCGCCTTCCTCCCCCTCCCGCCTTCCTCCCCCTCCCGCCTTCCTCCCCCTCCCCCTCCCGCCTTCCTCCCCCTCCCCCTCCCGCCTTCCTCCCCCTCCCCCTCCCGCCTTCCTCCCCCTCCCCCTCCCGCCTTCCTCCCCCTCCCCCTCCCGCCTTCCTCCCCCTCCCCCTCCCGCCTTCCTCCCCCTCCCCTCCCGCCTTCCTCCCCCTCCCCCTCCCGCCTTCCTCCCCCTCCCCTCCCGCCTTCCTCCCCCTCCCGCCTTCCTCCCCCTCCCGCCTTCCTCCCCCTCCCCTCCCGCCTTCCTCCCCCTCCCCTCCCGCCTTCCTCCCCCTCCCCTCCCGCCTTCCTCCCCCTCCCCTCCCGCCTTCCTCCCCCTCCCCTCCCGCCTTCCTCCCCCTCCCCTCCCGCCTTCCTCCCCCTCCCCTCCCGCCTTCCTCCCCCTCCCCTCCCGCCTTCCTCCCCCTCCCCTCCCGCCTTCCTCCCCCTCCCCCTCCCGCCTTCCTCCCCCTCCCGCCTTCCTCCCCCTCCCGCCTTCCTCCCCCTCCCGCCTTCCTCCCCCTCCCCCTCCCGCCTTCCTCCCCCTCCCGCCTTCCTCCCCCTCCCGCCTTCCTCCCCCTCCCGCCTTCCTCCCCCTCCCCCTCCCGCCTTCCTCCCCCTCCCCCTCCCGCCTTCCTCCCCCTCCCCCTCCCGCCTTCCTCCCCCTCCCCCTCCCGCCTTCCTCCCCCTCCCCCTCCCGCCTTCCTCCCCCTCCCCCTCCCGCCTTCCTCCCCCTCCCCCTCCCGCCTTCCTCCCCCTCCCCCTCCCGCCTTCCTCCCCCTCCCCCTCCCGCCTTCCTCCCCCTCCCCCTCCCGCCTTCCTCCCCCTCCCCCTCCCGCCTTCCTCCCCCTCCCCCTCCCGCCTTCCTCCCCCTCCCCCTCCCGCCTTCCTCCCCCTCCCCCTCCCTCCCCCTCCCCCTCCCGCCTTCCTCCCCCTCCCCCTCCCGCCTTCCTCCCCCTCCCCCTCCCGCCTTCCTCCCCCTCCCCCTCCCGCCTTCCTCCCCATCATCCATATCCTTTATTCCTTCCTTTACTTTCCCTCTCAATCCTCCCAATCCTCCTCCTCCTCCTCCCCTTTGCCTCTCCCACACTCTCTCTTCATCATCCTTCAGCATCACCCTCCTCTCCCTCCCTCCATCCCTTTTCCTCCTCACACTTGTCCACCTTCCCTGCTTTCTACCATGTCCTCCACCCTCCCTCTTTCCCCTTACATTCCCTTCCTTCATCCTGCCCGGTTTCAACCCATCCCTTCCCCCAACCCTCAACACACTTCCCATTTTATGTCTACCACTTCTCCTCCTTTTCCTCATCTCCCTTCCTCTGCCTTCTCCTTTCCCCCGACCCCTCTTCACCCGAAGATTACATTTCATCTTGATTCCTCGCATGCAACGCCACGGAAGATTGACTAACCAATATTATAAATATATAAGTAATAGATGCCACAGAGTAATTTCAACATTTTTATGATATTTGGTGTGTCACTCCATTCTTGTCTGGTGCCATTTTGTCCTCAAGTCGGCTTATGCTCCCGCAACAGGCAGGCAGGGCCCTAATTTAAATGTAAAAATTGCTGCCCGATGACATCATTGGCATTGCAATGCTATTTCAACTACAGAGAAACCTGGCGGAAGATAGCAGAGTGGCCAACAGAGGCCAAGGTAAGCTTTATTTTATAATCTTCGGGAGGGTTCCTTGGGTGTCTGGGAGGAGCAGGAGTGGTCCTCCGGGCCCAGGATGGAATCCTTGGGCCTCCCTTTCCCACTAGCTCCCCACATCAGAGTCTGTTTGTGAAGCTCACCCCACACTTAGCTTATGCCAAGGGCCAGTCCCTTGAGCGTCCGGTTCCCACCTGCTGGCCTTGACATCATTCCCACCCACTTCGGGTGGGAGACAGATGTCAAATATTAACATGTGGCCTGGCAGTTCAAATCGTCTGGATGCTTCTGTTCTCATTTTCCGAATGCGCCAGCCACTTTGGGCCGCCTACGCACCAATCCTGTCTTCAGTTAAAATCAACCCTTTAGATTCAGATGTTGGTTCTGTTCTTTCTGCTTATTAATGAGGACCTCCGTGTGTTGTAATCACACTCTTGAGTAACCATTAGAAAGAAAGAACATGCATTTATATGGTGACTTCCATGACCTTCCAGCCGATGAATTGCTTTTGAATGTAGTCACTGTTGTAATGTTGGTAAACGCAGCAGCCAATTTGAGTAACAGTTATTTTGTTACTGGTAATTGCTCACAAATTTCTACCAACCCCCAAATACTTTAGCAAAACTAATTTATTTATATATATGCTGACATATATATATTGCATCATATTTGGATAACTCAGATTGTAAAATGTCTTGATGCAGAAAAATGTCCCAAGAAATTCTAGACAGGAAATCAACGGATTCTGAACCCTACTGAAACTGGTCCTGCCTATTTCTGTAATGTATGCTTTAAGCGCATAAAGGCTTTGAAGCCTAATTATCTGTGGTGTATTAAATGCAAATTGGTTAAACTAGGAAAACAAAATGACCACGCATGCATTGCTGATCAGTAATTTGTGCTGGTGTTTGTTAGATTCATTATGCTTGTTTAACAATACATCTTTCTTATGTCATAAAATCACTGATACGTGTTTACTTATCAATTATTTGATAAGCTCTTTCATATAATTAGCATAGCAGTGGGTTATATTTGGATTTTTTTCCCCTCTCGTACTCGGGAGTATTTACAATGAAGAGGGGAAAATATCATTACAATAGCGAATAGGATGTTGCAATCATGATAGAGAGTACTCGTGAGCATAGTAAGTGGCAGTTCTTTTTATGTGTTATAACCCACAATTAATACTGAGCGAAATTATTCAGGAGTCTTTTTCCTTCTCTCTTTCTCCCCCGCTCCCCAAAAAAACTTTTTCGCCCTCTTCTTAAGATGGTGATGTGCTGTGATGCAGTTCGGCTGGTGCTAGCAGCTCTCTGCCACCTCACCAAAGGAGTCGCTCTTCATGCACAAGTCCAATCAATAACTGTTGCAGTCTATTTTAGTGTCACAGCCAGTCCAGCTATGTCCTTTTCTGACATCGATGCAGGCACAGTTCCAACAGGGATCAGACAGTGAGGAGGAGAGAGAGGGAACATTTGCTGTTTATTCATCTCTGTCATCTGGGAACCCTGAAACCAGTTGCAGAACCCGCACAGCCACTCCAGGTAACCCAGTAAAAAGCATGGATTGGTCTGTCCACAGTGTGCATTTACTTACTGAGCCAATAAGCAGCTCCAAGATGCCTATTATTTATTATTTGTCTTTTTTTTCCAAAGGGAAATTTATAGGAGCATAGGAACAGGAGGAGGCCATTTAGCCCCTTGAGCCTGTTCCACCATTCACTGAGATAGAGTCATCGAGTTATACAGCACAGAGAGGCCTTTCGGCCCATCGTGTCTGCACCGGCCATCAAGCCCTGTCTATTCTAATCCCATTTTCCAGCACTTGGTCCGTAGCCTTGTATGCTATGGCGTTTCAAGTGCTCATCTAAATGCTAATCATGGCTGATCTGCAACCTAACTCCATATACCCGCCTTTGCCCCATATCCCTTAATATCTTTGGTTAACAAAAATCTATCAATCTCTTATTTAAAATTAACAATTGATCTAGCATCAGTTGCTGTTTGCAGAAGCGAGTTCCAAACTTCTACCACCCTTTGTGTGTAGAAGTGTTTCCTAATTTCACTCCTGAAAGGTCTGGCTCTAATTTTTAGACTATGCCCCCTAGTCCTAGATTCCCCAACCAGCGGAAATAGTTTCTCACTATCTACCTTATCGGTTCCCTTTAATATCTTGAAAACTTCGATCAGATCATAGAATCATAGAATGGTTACAGCACAGAAGTAGGCCATTCGGCCCATCGAGCCTGTGCCGGCTCTCTGCAAGAGCACTTCAGCTAGTCCCTGCCCTTTCCCCGTGGCCCTGGAAAATTTTTTCCTTAAGGTACTTATTCAATTCCCTTTTGAAAGCCATGATTGAGTCTGCCACCACCATACTTTCAGGCAGTGCATTCCAGATCCTATCTACTTGCTGTGTAAAAAAGTTTTTCCACATGTCGCCTTCTCTGATCTATGGAGAACAACCCCAGCTTCTCTAGTCTATCCACGTAACTGAAGTCCCTCATCCCTGGAACCATTCTTGTAAATCTTTTCTACACCCTCTCTAAGGCCTCCACATCCTTCCTAAAGTGTGGTGCCCAGAATTGGACACAAAACTCCAGTTGAGGCCGAACCAGTGTTTTATAAAGGTTCATCATAACTTCTTTGCTTTTGTTCTCTATGCCTCTATTTATGAAGCCCAGGATCCCATATACTTTTTAAACTGCTTTCTCAACCTGCCCTGCCACCTACAACGATTTGTGCACATATACCCCCAGGTCTCTTTGTTCAAGCACCCATTTTAGAATTGTACCCTTTAGTTTATATTGCCTCTCCTTGTTCTTCCTACCAAAATGTATCACTTCGCACTTTTCTGCGTTAAATTTTATCTGCCACGTGTCCGCCCATTTCACCAGCCTGTCTCTGTCTTCTTGAAGTCTATCACTATCCTCCTCACTGTTCACTATACTTCCAAGTTTTGTGTCATCTGCAAATTTTGAAATTGTGCCCTGTACACCAAGTCCAAGTCATTAATATATATCAAGAAAAGCGATGGTCCTACAACCCCTGGCTGGAGAGGTCCCAGCGGATTGGAAAACCGCTAATGTAACACCCCTATTTAAGAAAGGAGGGAGACAGAAAGCAGGAAACTATAGACCAGTTAGCCTAACATCTGTCGTTGGGAAAATGCTGGAGTCCTTCATTAAGGAAGTAGTAGCAGGGCATTTAGAAAAACATACTGCAGTCAAGCAGAGTCAGCATGGTTTTAGGAAAGGAAAATCATGTTTAACAAATTTGCTGGAGTTCTTTGAGGATGTAACAAGCAGGGTGGACAAGGGTGAGCCAGTGGATGTGGTGTATTTGGATTTCCAGAAGGCATTCGATAAGGTGCCGCATAAAAGATTACTGCATAAGAAAAGAGCTCACGGAGTTGGGGGTAATATATTAGCATGGATAGTGAATTGGCTAACTAACAGAAAGCAGAGAGTTGGGATAAATGGGTCATTTTCTGGTTGGCAAACGGTAACTAGTGGGATGCCACAAGGCTGGGGCCCCAACTATTTACAATCTACATTAATGACTTGGATGAAGGGATCGAGTGTAATATAGCCAAGTTTGCGGATGATACAAAGATGGGTGGGAAAGCAAGTTGTGCAGAGGACTCAAAAAATCTGCAAAGGGATATAGACAGGCTAGGTGAGTGGGCAAACATTTGGCAGATGGAGTATAATGTGGGAAAGTGCGAGGTTATCCACTTTGGCAGGAAAAATAAAAAAGCAAACGATTATTTAAATGGAGAGAGATTGCAAAATGCTACAGTTCAGAGGGACCTGGGGTCCTTGTGCATGAAACACAAAAAGTTAGCATGCAGGTACAGCAAGTAATCAAAAAGGCAAATGGAATGTTGGCCTTTATTTCAAGGGGAAGCAGGGAAGTCCTGCATACAGTTTTGATCTCCTTATTTAAGGAAGGATATACTTGCATTGGAGGCAGTTCAGAGACGATTCACTAGGTTAATTCCAGAGATGAGGGGTTTGACTTATGAGGAAAGGTTGAGCAGGCTGGGCCTATACTCATTGGAATTTAGAAGAATGAGAGGTGATCTTATCGAAACATATAAGATACTGAGGGGGCTCGACAGGGTAGATGCAGAGAGGATGTTTCCCATCATGGGGAACTCGGGGGCACAGTCTCAGAATAAAGGGTCGCCCTTTTAGAACTGAGATGAGGAGGAACTTCTTCTCTCAGAGGGTTGTAAATTTGTGGAATTCTCTGCCCCAGAGAGCTGTGGAGGCTGGGTTATTAAATACATTTAAAGTGGAGATAGACAAATTTTTGCAAGATAAGGGAGTGAAGGGTTATGGGGAGCGGGCTGGGAAGTGGCTTTGAGCCCAAGATCAGCCATGATCTTATTGAATGGCGGAGCAGGCTCGAGGGGCCAAGTGGCCTATTCCTGCTCCTATTTCTTATGTTCTTATGAACACCACTGTATGCATTCCTCCAGTCCGAAAAACAAGATCACCCCTTAACTTTCTAAGTTCTCGGAAATACAACCCTAATTTGTGTAATCTCTCCTCATAATTTAACCCTTGGAGTCCGGGTATCAGTCTGATAAACCTATGCTACACTCCCTCCATGACCAATATATCCTTCCGAAGGTGTGGTGCCCAGAACTGCTCACAGTACTCCATGTGTGGTTAAACCAGGGCTTTGCATAGCTCTAGCATAACTTCTACCCCCTTGTATTCTAGTCCTCTAGATATAAAGGCTAGCATTCCATTAGCCTTTTTGATTATTTTCTGTACCTGTTCATGACATTTTAATGATCTATGTGCCTGGACCCCCAATTCTCTTTGGACCTCCACTGTTTTTAGGTTTTTACCATTTAGAAAGTACCCTGTTCTATCCTTTTTAGGTCTAAAGTGGATGACCTCACATTTGCCTACATTGAAATCCATTTGCCACAGTTTTGCCCATTCACTTAATCTATCAATATCACTTTGTAATTCTATGCTTTCATCTGCACTGCCTACAATGCCGCCTATCTTTGTGTCATCGGCAAATTTGGATATGTGGCTTTCGATGCCATCATCTAGGTCGTTAATAAATACTGTGATACATTGGCATAACAAGTTATATGTCGATATACACATCTGATTGTAAGTGTTGAGAGTTAACTCTGCTTGTTAATCAGTTTACTACATTTCTTTTTCTTGCTGCAGCACACGTTCATTAAAAATGCCAAATCTGTGTCAATTCTGAGAGATTTAATCATAGAAGCAATGGAAATCAAAGCAAAAAGACACCAGGAACAGCAAAGAGAACTTGAAGAAGAAGATGAGAATTCAGTAAGTGTGACGATGACTAGTTCTAACCCTATCATGTTCATGTAATTTTATTACCTTTGTGCAAGTATGACTTGATTGAGCTTATTCTCAAAAAGAGTCCTTTGAAGTAGATCGGAAGAATTATGTTCTAACATAAGAACTTAAGAAATAGGAGCAGGAGTCGGCCATTCGGCTCCTCGAGCCTGCTCCGCCATTCAATAAGATCATGGCTGATCTTCTACCTCAACTCCACTTTCCTGCACTATCCCCATATCCCTTGATCCCCTTAATATCCAGAAATATATTGATCTCTGTCTTGAATATACTCAACGACTGAGCCTCCACAGCCCTCTGGGGTAGAGAATTCCAAAGATTCACCACTCTCTGAGTGAAGAAATTTCTCCTCATCTCAGTCCTAAATGGCCGACCCCTTATTCTGAGACTGTGACCCCTGGTTCTAGACTCCCCAGCCAAGGGAAACATCCTCCCTGCATCGACTATCATGCATACATTCCATGTGTTGTGGGAAAAAACACCACAAGAAGTCACTTATAGTCCACGAAACTGAATTCTTTAATACAAGCATGCAGGGAAGAGCTTTTGGCATCCCGAAGTCTCTCAACTTTACAGTAGTCGTGGCAATGTAGTTATACATAATCAAGCGAAACTCGACAGTTGACAAGGATGCTGACAGTTGCTCAATTGTTATTTACTGATCACGTAAGCTTTTAGTAGATGTATTCTGTCACGTTTGCCCATTGACAAGGTTTCATCTTTGCCCAATGTCTCTCTAACAAGGTTTCATCTTTGCCCTTTGTCTCTGTAACAAGGTTTCATGAAACATGTTTAAACCAACTGTTACTTATTAACTGCTGACACTACGCTTCTGTCAGGATGGCCAAGCTTCCCATCATGCCTTGTAATTATGGTGGCAGTCTAATACATGGCTTCCAACATAGCTACAGCGTTTTACAACATTTCCATTAATCCTGTGCTACCCACATCATATGAATTCATCCTGTAAGAATTTTGTATGTTTCAATGAGATCACCTTTCATTCTTCTAAACTCTAGAGAATATAGGCCTAGTCTACTCAATCTGTCCTCATAGGACAATCCCCCCAATCTTCTTTTGACCTAATACTATATTCAACTTCTCTTGTTAGCCACGGTTGGACCACTTTTCCTGTGGGGTTTTTGTGCCTTAAAGGAATGTATATTTGTTGTAAATTATATATTAATTCTTTAAATGCTAGCCATTGCTTGTCTACCGTCATGCCTTTTAATGTAGTTTCCCAATCTATCTTAGCCAACTCGCCCCTCATACCTACATAGTTTGCTTTGTTTCGATTGAAGACCCTAGTTTCGGATTTAACTAAATCACTTTCAAACTTAATATAAAATTCTATCATATTATGGTCACTCTTCCTTAAGGACCCCTTTGCTACAAGATTATTAATTAACTCTTTCTCATTGCAGAATACTAGATCTAAAATAGCCTGTTCCCTAGTTGGTTCCTCAACATACTGATCTAGAAAACTATCTTGCATACATTCCATGAATTTGTCCTCCACACTATTACTGTAAATTTGGTTTGCCCAGTCTATATGTAGATTAAAGTCCCCCATGATTACTGTATTACCCTTGTTACATGCGCCTCTAATTTCCTGATTTATACTCTGCCCTACATTCAACTACTGTTTGGGGGCCTATAAACAACTCCCACCAATGTTGTCTGCCCCTTGCTTTTTCTTAGCTCCACCCAAACTGATTCTACTTCTTGATTTTCCAAGCTAAGATCCTTTCTCTCTGTTGTCTTTATCCCATCCTTTATTATCAGGGCGACCCCTTTTCTTTTCCATTTTGCCTATCTCTTCTAAAAGTTAAGTATCTTGGAATATTTAGTTCCCAACCTTGGTCACTTTGCAACCACGTCTCCGTAATGGATATTAGATCAAACCTATTAATTTCTGTCTGCGCTATTAATTCATCTATTTTGTTGCGAATGCTTCGCGCATTCAGATATAGTGCCTTTAGCTTTGACTTATTTCTATTTTTCCCTGATGTCACCTTATTCACTGATGCCTTATTACCATTTGTTACTCTCTCTGTCCCTTCCTGACCCACTCTGCTTAATTTTACCCAAAACTCTGCTCTGCTCTAGACACTTCTCTTGCTGCTTTTAAATTTACTCTTTCCTGAATCCTCCCACCCCCTCTTCATTAATTTAAAGCCCTGTCTACTGCCCTAGTTATTTGATTCGCCAGGACACTGGTTCCAGCCCTGTTTAAGTGGAGCCCGTCCCAACGGAACAGCTCCTCTTTCCCCAGTACTGGTGCCAGTGCCCCATGAAGCAGAACCCCTGCCTACTGCACCAGTCTTTCAGCCACCTTATCTGCTTATCCCTATGTCAATTGGCACGTGGCTCAGGTAACAATCCAGAGATTGTTACCTTTGAGGTTCTGCTTTTTAATTTGGACCCCAACTCCTCAAACACTCTCAGCAGAACCTCATTCCTAGTTCTATCTATGTTGTTGGTTCCTACGTGGACCACGACAACTGGATCCTCCCCTTCCCACTCCCATGTTCTTCTCCAGCCGTGAGGAGATGTCTTTAACCCTGCAACACAACCTTCGGAAATCCCGGTTGCGGCTGCAGAGAACAGTATCTATCCGTCTGACTATACTGTCCCCCTACCACATGCCTCCTGGATGAAAGTGTCCAGGTAACTCTCCCCATCCCTGATGTCCCGCAATATCTGCACCTCCGACTCCAGCTCAACAGCTCAGAGCTGAAGTTCCTCAAGATGCAGGCACTTACTGCAAACGTGGTTGTCAGGGATCACAATGCTCTCCACAAACTCCCACATGCTGCAGTTGAGGCACACCACCTGCACTGCCATCCCTATATGACCTTGTTCTATTTAATTAAATTTAATTAAATTTGTATTTAAGTAACTTAGTTTACAGGTTAGTTTCTTGACTACTTAATTGATCTAGGTTAAGTTACGGGTAATGAAATTAAATATCTACCTGTAACACAAAGCACTGCAAGTAGTGTAGGCAAAAAGCAGCAACTCCTTTCCCCTCTTCTCCGAATTCCCACTCTTTCCAAATTCCTAAATGAAACACTCTATCTGTTTAATTGCACTCCGTTTATTTCCGCTTTGTGCAGTTAGTTAACATTGTTTTTTCCCCACCCTGCCACCGCTCTGGTTTCCTTGGGCCCATATCAGCTGGAGCCAAGAAGGGAAACAGCTTGCTCCTGAGACTCTTTCTATTCCATTCTTTGATTGCCCTTTAGTCAGTTTCATCAAAAGAAAGAACAAAAGATTTGCATTTCTATAGGGCCTTACCACCAGATATCGCAAAGCCCTTTACAGCCAATGATATACTTTTTTTTTGAAGTGTAGTCACTATTGTAATGTAGGAAACGCGGCAGCCAATTTGTGCACAGCAAGCTCCTACAACCAGCAATGTGATACTCTCTTTTAGTGAGGTTGGTTGAGGGATAAATATTGGCCAGGACACAAGGGATAACTCCCTCGCTCTTCTTCGAAATAGTGCCATGGGATCTTTTACATCAACCTGAGAGGACAGATGGGATCTCGGTTTAATGTCTCATCTGAAAGACGGCACCTCCAACTGTGCAGCACTCCCTCAGTACTGCACTGGAGTGTCAGCCTAGATTTTTGTGCTCAAGTCTCTGGAGTGGGACTTGAACCCACAACCTTCTGACTCAAAGGCGAGAGTGCTACCCACTGAGCCACGGCTGACACTCCAGATGTTGCATCAATTTGACTTGTGTGCAACTTAAGTTTGTACAAATTTCAGATATAATCAAATGTTGTATTTTAATGTAAGTACAAATTATATATGCGTACAAGGGAAAAAGGATAAGGTTCTGGATACTGTCCCCGAATTGATTAGGCAGTGACACCAAAATGACTGCAATGTGCAAATTGAAACGTTTGCAATGAACTGTGAACGCCAGTTTGCCAATACAGCTTTAACTGTAACTGTAATGAGTTATGAAATGCCCAGCCTAAATTTAAAGGTTGCACATGTAAAAACAAAGCTGCATCATGAAAAGTCTAGAAATGTGAAATGATTGTCAAAACAAGAATTGATGTAGACAATACCACTTGGGTCCTGCTGGGAAACCAGATTAAAATAATGAATGGACTTGAGCAATAAAGTTGCACATTGGATTCACGCACCTTTTTAATGTTTTACCCAATCAGGGCCAAATGTGCTGTTTTATTTATGAGATTGTTAACTGCTAGTTGTTGAAATTTTAAAACCCTTGTTGCAACTCAGAAAATGGCTCCTCTATCTGTACACGGTAATTGGGTGGGTGTATTGGTATTTGGGAAACGGTCCTCATGGTGATTACGTGAATCTGATGATGTGATTCAGTTCACAGTGGTTAAAAGTGGCTTTGTGAAAAAGTGGTGTTATCTCAGTTCTCTGAGACAGTTTTATTTGTATCTGATGTGGTTTTGTTGTTAAATGTGCACATTTTAAGGTTACGTTGAATGAATGAACATAACAAAATGTTATCTTGCATTTTTCTAAAAAAAAACTACTTTTCACACAGAAGGGAGACTCTCACAAAATGAAAAGCAACTTTCATTCGATCCTATGTGTCTAAAGGTGGATTCAGTTAAAAGATATCCTCGATATCTAATTGAGAGCAGTTAATAAATGAATAGTTATAGTATCCTGAAATTATCCTTGCACAGATGATGGGTAACTAAGGAGATGGGAATGCATTCTGACAAAATGGCATGTTTTGATAGCTGTGCTGTGCTGCTGAGGTAATTGTACAGGCTGTTTTAATTAAGAAAAATTACAAGCAGAGTGCTCTACAGAAGGTTAATTCCAATATCAAAGTTTAAATGTTAGTTTAAGCATTACTACACGTGGTTGCTTCTTTTCCCTTATGTGTTTTTTGAAGTATGATGTGAATCTAATAGCCAGTGTGAGCAGCTGCACAGGAGTGATCCGTTGCCTGGCAGCTTGCAGGAAACATTTCCAAATATTTATACCACCGGACCCTCAAAGGGATGGACTGATAATTTCTACTTTATCTGCAAGCATTGAGGTTTTCTGCGGGTTTACTTTGGGATAAGTGCACTTGCTACCATTAACAGTCAAAGATGGTGTAACAAGACCCATTCAAATGAGGAAATTACAAAAATGGACAATAAGAATCATTGTCCCAGTGATGTTTTTTTTTTCAGTGATACAAGTGGGGAGACACAGTTGAGTTGTCCACCTACATCACTGTTGAAGGGCAGAGAGATTGAAGCAGAGCTCTACTCAAACATATTGCCAGCCAGTGGCTCAGTTGGTAGCACCTCTGAGTCAGAAGGTTGTGGGTTCAAGTCCCACTCCAGAGACTCGAGCACAAAAATCTAGGCTAACACTCCAGTGCAGTACAGAGGGATTGCTGCATTGTCAGTGGTGCCATCTTTCGGATGAGACGTTAAACCGAGGCCCGTCAGGGAGACGTTAAACCGAGGCCCGTCAGGTGGACGTAACAGATCCTATGGCACTATTTCGAAGAAGAGCAGGAGAGTTATCCCCGGTGCCCTGGCCAATATTTATCCCTCAACCAACATCACTAAAACAGCTTATCTGGTCATTATCACATTTTTGCTGTTTGTGGAAGCTTGCTATGCGCAAATTGGCTGCCGCGTTTCCTACATTACAACAGTGACTACACTTAAAAGTACTTCATGGCTGTAAAACGCTTTGGGATGCCCGATGGTCGTGAAAAGCGCTATATAAATGCAAGTCTTTATTTAAGAAAATCTTGCTGGCAGACTTTGACTGCCATGGAGATTTTTAGTGATTGAAAACAGCTGATGCAATTGTCAGCTATTTTCAACCATTGGAAATTGAAAGGTGGTACAGGAAACCATCTGAGTTTTTAAAAAAACTTGAAGTTTAAAAAGGTTGATGTGCATCACTAGTGGTGGGACCACCTATCCAATTAGCATCTTAAGTGACCCCAAACACCTCTGCACTGCCAAATCAGCAACGGCAGCGGCTTACATCAGGGTGTGATGGAGACCGCACTGTTCCATTGTAAATCCTGCAGCTTAACTGGTGTATTAGTGGTTTGAGTCAGACTGCAGTTACTTTTATAGCATCCTCAATTTTGTAAGTGTATCAGATGTACTTCAGTAACATGATTATATCTAAATCATTGTTAGTGAATAGATTTTTTTCTCGCAGTTCATTGCGCAACCATCCAATTTGTGTGTTTTTTTAAATTTCCCAGTGAATTCACATTCAAGTACAATTAAATAAAAATTCTGTACATTATAGCCTTATTACTGGGGTTCTAACATTATTTCTGCAAGGTTGTCTTTTAAGTATATGGAATACAAAATCAAATAGAATTATTGTGACATTTTGTAGGAAAAAAATAATGAAATGAATGAGTGGGACTGTAGTTCTAGCAGTAAAGCCTTGTTCTCCCATCCAGAGGATCTTGAATCACAACTTTGACTGGTATGTGCACGTCTTGCCAGTTTTTAAGCTTTGCTGCTGGATAAAACACTGCAGGGCAATTTACTGCTCCATCTCGGTGAGGTTTGCCAAGAATATCTCGCACTATTTCCAGCAACTAATGCCACATAATGAATCTAGCTTGTTGAGCCTTCCATACTGCACACATGCACATCAGTGAATTCTCTGGTTCTAGATTGATGAAGTAAAAGTACACCTGCGTGCTCCAGCACCGTGTATAATACACACAGTTCTTCTGAAATGAGCTGATGACTGCTTTGCCATTCCTGACATCAGATCTTCTCTTTGCTCCTTGTAAATTGCCAGGCAGAGAAAAACTAGGAATGAAAATTCACTTGTCTCTCTTACCACATGAGCTAGCTTGTGGTGCAAAAGTTTCTCTTATCAGACGGAAGAGATAGGAATGTTTTCAGAGCTCAAACTCTCTCTAGAGGTGAAGTATATTCTGCTGAATTGTCACATAATCTGAAATGTTATCAAAGGAGATACTTGTACACTTAACGAGTAAGTTTCCAGCTGAGAGCATTACCATCAGGATTGCCCATTATTTTCTCACCATTTAATTTCCAATATGCACTTCTGGTGGGCGAGATTCTTCACCAGGAGCACAAAGTCAGAAAATTACCCCCCCCCCCCTGCAAGTACTTCTCAGACCCACCCCTATTATCCTGCTCCAGAACTGCTGGGAAGAGGCAAGATTTGGCGCAGCGCTTGCTCTTCTGTGACATCATGAAATACTTCTCCAATGACGCGATTTTCAACAGCAGCTGGTGAGCAGCCGGCTCATCCATAAGTCACGTGGAAGAGTCTTTTTCCAGACAACCTATAACAAATATTTCTAAAGATTAAATAGCGTAACTAAGAGACGGTGTTAATTTTGCAGCCATCTCACTTTGGCATTTAGTATCATGGAGTATATGAGTGAAGCATACTTAATCTTAAAGGAGGTTAGATGGAATGGAAGTGGGGCATAGCATACAGGATTTGGAACAAGAAGAGACGAAGATATATTGTACAAATATTTACTTCGTCACCTCATTTATCCCTACTAATCCATTGATGGCTGATTAATTTGTTAAAGGTGTCTAATTCTAAGAGAGACCTGTCACACCATCAGAGACCATCACTGTGCATACTCATTAGCTGAAGAATTGAACTGGATTGGCACGTATGTTTACCTACTGCAAGTTCTAGTTTGAGTACTAAGGCCTTGCTAGCAGCAAAACAGTTAACTGCTGACTGCACAGCTTTCTGCTCCTTGCATACTTACACAGGAGCAGAGCACTACTCCAGATGGCTCGTGAACTTTTGAGTCTTAGTAAAGAAAAAAAAGAAAAAATTGCACTTATATAGCGCCTTTCACCACCGGACATCCCAAAGCACTTTACAACCAATGAAGTACTTTTTGAAGTGTAGCTACTGTTGTAATGTAGGAAACGTGGCAGCCAAATTGCGCACAATTAGCTCCCACAAACAGCAATGTGATAATAACCAGATAATCTGGTACAGTGATGTTGATTGAGGGATAAATATTGGCCAGGACACTGGGGCTAACTCCTGCTCTTCTTCAAAATAATGCCATAGGATCTTTTACATCCACCTGAGAGGTTAGACGGGGCCTCAGTTTAACGTCTCATCCGAAAGGCGGCACTTCCAACATTGCAGCACACCCTCAGTACTGCACTGGAGTGTCAGCCTAGATTTTTGTGCTCAAGTCTCTGGAGTGGGACTTAAACCCACAACCTTCCGACTGACTGTCCTATAACTTAATCACACTGAGACCTGTTACCTTAAACTGGAAGTTCCTCCCCCAGATTCTACAATGGAACACTATGTCAAATAGACAAATCTGAAGTATAAGTAACCCAAAAGAGGAATTCCTCTCTGATGGAAAGATTTTTGAGATGAGCGATCGTGACTGGGGAAAGGCAAATGGAAGAGATAAAGTAGAAATGAAGATAGATTGTCATTTTTGCTTTAATTACATAATTATCAGATACTATTATGGCGTTGGTACCAATCAAACTGAATAATTCCTTGGAGTTGGTGCCAATCAAACTTTCTCAATGCCATGTTTGAGTTGAGAGTCTACATTTCTTTGGTGGCGTGCCTTACCAGTTAGAGTTTGAAGCTGGATAGGTTATTCAAGAGTTAACGTGGGTGGAAAAGTATCTGCAATTTGTACAAATGCTTCACTGTACCATGGGTCCATTTTGAATTTTTCCTCCTCCGCTGCTGCCCTCTAGTGTTGATGACAAACAATGGTCGTGAATAAAGAAAGGATCTCTGTTGGGAGTTACACTTACATGAAAAATAGACAGTGATTAATTAGCTTTATATTAGTCATTATTGTTTCTAAATCCTTGGACAGAGATTTGGATCAAATTTGAAAAATGATACGAGCAGTAACTAAGAATGCTACTTTGGGGAATAAATCCCTTCTGAAATATTTCTAACACAACTATTGCCAACTTTTTAATGTTTTATTGGGTTGCCAAGTTTTGAAGCTATTGCGCTGAGACATTTATTATTTATGTGAAACTTCTTTCTGAAGTTTATCATGCCTGAAGTTGAAAGCCTATTGTAAGGAGGTGCAGTTAAGTGGTAGATGAGCATCTGTGGAATTCTTTCAGCAACTAAAAGACTATTAAAATGATATTACTCTCAAAGATATGAACCTAAAAGCAAGAAATTTCAGTGTTAACAAGGTTTTCAGTTAAATCTAACACTGTTAAAAGCCTTCAAGGAGCAAAGTAGAAGAAGATAAACGTGTTAAATGCTCCTGGGTGCCCCCATATTTCAGTCTGTTGAACTCATGATTCCACCGCATCCCCCCCGCCCCAGAAGTTTGAGATTTGAAAGCCACAGGACTCCTTGTAACTTTTTTGCTTTGGTGAGGTGAGTCTAATGAATTCCCTGCTAAATCCCCCAGATGGAACCTCTTACAGAAGAGAAGGTAGAAGGGAATACGTTGACATTGTCTGGCTTGTTTTGCTTGACTCACATCTGATAACTGACTGATAATGAGAGAAAAAAGAATTTTATTACTCAATGCGTCCCACCCTTCTGGAGGGAGACAGGAAGCATAATAGTAATCAGGCTTTAAGAAGAAAATAATGAGGGAAAAAAATGGCATTAACCATTAACATATGCCTATGTATGTTGCACTGGGAATTGAGGATTGTGATTGAAAGACAAGAGCATCAGGTCAAGTTCTTCAACTCAAATCTGTCTATCTTCATTTCCCTTGTAACTTTCTGGTCGAAGTTTATTGTTTCTGTTTATCACCTCTTTTTGTAAAAGCTCAGCAAATATATGTTTGTATATAGAATTCCTCCAAATTAGTTTGAGGCCCTCCCTTGTTGTTGTTGTTAACATGTCCGCTTCGTGTATAGTCCGTGACACATTCTCATCCAGGGGTACTCTCAACTTTATTGTGATGCCTTAAACTGCACTTGAAAATGCAATCTTTAGTTTGTGAGAAAAATGCATTATAGTCAAGCAGGGTGGGATAAAGCTTCATACCTAATAGGTGCCAAGTGGTGCAATCCTGATAATGTGTCTCTCCCACCAGTATTTATTACAACATTTTAACTAATGTGAACGCATTATCTTGTATATGATGTGATAATCTATCTACTTTGGCGATTTCTACAAAATAAATTACACAGGGAGGAGGCCAAGAGTTTACCAGCTGGTTACCAAGACAGTCTAGCAAATTGTACAGGAGCCAAAATAAAGATACCAGTGAGGAGAAGAGGCTAGAAATGAGGAGTCCTGCCCATGATACAAAGTCTTAAGCATCAAAGGGGTGTTGTATAATTCTGAAAGTAAAGTGAATGACCTCTCTCAATAGTTTGAAGCTCTGTCCCAGAGCATCCGCGGTGAAGTATGTTAATTCGCAATGTGTCTGCAATAATGCTTCATAAACCAGACAGAAAATAAAAGAAGTTCAGAATTTTTCTCTAAATCCCAATTCTAGAATAAGAAGCATAAGTATTTATACTTGTTGATAGAATTGCCTTTAAAAAATTGGGGAAAAACCCAGAAAATGCTGGAATTACTCATCTAAATCGAGGCGTTGCTTAACTGGGAGCCAGTGTAGGTCAGCGAGCACGGGTGATGGGTGAATGGGATTTGGTGCGAGTTAAGTCACGGGCAGCAGCGTTTTGGATCACCTCAAGTTTACGTAGGGTAGAATGTGGGAGGCCAGCCAGGAGTGCGTTGGAATAGTCAAGTCTAGAGGTAACAAAGGCATGGATGAGGGTTTCAGCAGCGGATGAGCTGAGGCAAGGGTGGAGACGATGACGTTACGGAGGTGGAAATAGGTGATCTTAGTTATGCTGCAGATATGTGGTCGGAAGCTCATTTCAGAGTCAAATATGACACCAAGGTTGAGAACAGTGTGGTTCAGCCTCAGACAGATATTAGGGAGATGGGTGGAGTCAGTGGCTAGGGAACGGAGTTTGTGGCAGGGACTGAACAGGAGAGAGAAAGAGAGTTGACGTTTCAGGTCGATGACCTTTCATCAGAACTGGGAAGAGCTGGAAATCAAATAGATTTAAGGCCAGGGTAAAGCTGGGAAAAGGGGGAGGGGATAAAGGAACAAAGGAGGAGATGAAGAGACATTAAGAGACATTAAGAGATATGCAAGGCTAGAGGTGGTGTTAATGTGACAGATTAAGGCTGAATGAAGTGTGAAATCTACTGGCAGAATGAAGGACAGCTGCCAGCTTCTAGGAGGAAAAAAAGGTGGGGGGGACAAATAAAAGGGTGGATAAAATAAAATATAAATGTGATTGGAGCTGAGGTTATGATCTAAAATTGTTGAACTCGATATTGAGTCCAGAGGGCTGTAGCGTGCCTAAACGAAAGATGAGGTGCTGTTCCTCGAGCTTACGCTGAGCTTCCGTGGAACAGTGTATTAGGCCGAGGACGGTGAGGTCAGAGTGGGAGTGA
Source organism: Squalus acanthias (assembly GCA_030390025.1). Lineage (NCBI taxonomy): Eukaryota > Metazoa > Chordata > Chondrichthyes > Squaliformes > Squalidae > Squalus > Squalus acanthias. The sequence continues at coordinate 5,930,839 of CM059432.1, read as the reverse complement.
AGCGGTGAATTAAAGTGACAGGCCACCGGGAATGGCTTCGGTCTTCCCAATATTTAATTGGAGAGAATTTCTTCTCATCCAGAACTGGATGTCTGACAAGCAGTCTGACAATTTAGAGTCCGTGGAGGGGTCGAGAGAAGTGGTAGTGAGGCAGAGCTAGGTGTCATCAGTGTACATGTGGAAACTGACACTGTGTTTTCGGATGATATTGCCAAGGGGCAACATGTAGATGAGAAATAGGAGGGGGCTTGGGGGACACCAGAGGTAACGATGCAGGAGCGGGAAGAGAAGCCGTTGCAGGTGATTCTCTGGCTACGATTAGATAAATAAGAATTGAACCAGGCGAGTGCAGTCCCACCCAGCTGGATAACGGTAGAGAGGCTTTGGAGAAGGATGGAGTGGTCAACCATGTCAAAGGCTGCAGACAAGTCAAGAAGGACGAGGAGGGATATTTTACCTCTGTCACAGTCACAAAGGATGTCATTTGTGACTTTGATGAGAGCTGTTTCGGTACTGTGGCAAGGGCGGAAACCTGATTGGAGGGATTCAAACATGGAGTTGTGGGAAAGATGGGCACGGATTTGGGAGGCGACAACACGTTCAAGGACTTTGGAGAGAAAAGGGAGATTGGAGATGGGCGGTAGTTTACAAGGACGGAGGGATCATGGGTTGTTTTTTTGAGGAGAGGGGTGATGACGGCAGATTTGAGGGAGAGGGGGACAGTACCTGAGAAGAGAGAACCGTTAACAATGTCAGCTAACATGGGAGCCAGAAAAGGAATTTGGGTGGTCAGCAATTTGGTGGGAATAGGGTCGAGAGAGCAGGAGGTGGGTCTCATGGACAAGATGAGCACGGAGAGGTCATGAGGGGAGATCGGAGAGAAACTGGAGAAAGATGTGAGTTCAGGGCTAGGGCAGGGGGGAACCTTAGAGGAAGTTTGGCCCGGTGGGCTAGGGGAAGGAAGGGAAGTGGCAGAGGCAGCTGAACAGATGGTCTCAATCTTGGAGACAAAGAAGTCCATGAGCTCCTCACACTTGTCAGAGGTGAGGGTGGAGGAGACAGGGGAGAGGGGTTTAAGAAGACGGTTAGCAGTGGAGAATAGAAACCGGGGTTTATCTTTGCATTCCAGAATGATTCTGGAATAGTGAGCAATTTTGGCAGATGAGAGCAGGACCTGATAAGTGATATTGGCTCAGAAGATCAAGATGTAGAATCGGTTTGGGTGGAGATAAAAAATAATATGGGGAAATAGTCTCTGGTGAGCGTAGTCTACAGGTCCCCGAACAGCAGCAATGTTGTTGGACAGAGTATAAATCAACAAATAATGGAGGCCTGTAAAAAATCATGGGTGATTTTAATCTCCATATTGATTGGACAAATCAAATTGGCCATTGTAGCCTGGAGGAGGAGTTCATCAAGTGCATCCGGGATGTTTTCCTAGAACAGTATGTAATGGAACCAACCAGGGAGCAGGCTATCTTGGATCTGGTGCTATGTAATGAGACAGAATTAATAAATGATCTCATAGTAAAGGATCCTCTAGGAAAGAGTGATCATAGCATGGTTGAATTTCAAATTCAGTTGGAGGGTCAGAAAGTTGTATCCCAAACCAGTGTCCTGATCTTAAACAAAGGCAATTATAATGGCATGAGGGCAGAACTGGCTAAAGTGGACTGGAAAAACAAATTAAAGGTTAAGAAAGTTGAAATGCAGTGGTGGACATTAAGGAGATATTTCATAACTCTCAACAAAAATATATTCCAGTGAGAAAGAAAGATTTTAAGAGAAGGGAGCACCATCCGTGGCTAATTAGGGAAGTAAAGGATGGTATCAAATTGAAAACGAAGGCATACAATGTTGCCAAGATTGGTGGGAGACCATAGGATTGGGAAATTTTAAAAAACCTGCAAAGAATGACTAAAAAAATAATAAAGAGAGAGAAGATGAATTATGAGAGTAAGCTGGCAAGAAACATTAGAACAGATAGTAAGAGCTTCTACAGGTAAATAAAAAGGAAGAGGGTAGCTAAAGTAAACGTTGGTCCCTTAGAGGATGAGACTGGGGAATTAATAATGGGAAATGGGGAAATGGCAGAGACTCTGAACAAATATTTTGCATCTGTCTTCACTGTAGAAGACACTAACAACATCCCAATAATGGATAATCAAGGGGCCACAGGGAAGGGGGAACTAAAGACAATCACTAAGGAAATGGTACTCGGTAAAATAATGGGACTAAAAGACGTCAAGTCCCCTGGACCAGATGGCCAGTATCCCAGGGTCTTAAAAGAAGTGGCGGCAGAGATAGTGGATGCATTGGTTGCAATATACCAAAATTCCCTGGACTCTGGAGAGGTCCCAGCAGATTGGAAAACCGCTAATGTAACACCCCTATTTAAGAAAGGAGGGAACTATAGACCAGTTAGCCTAACATCTGTCGTTGGGAAAATGCTGGAGTCCTTCATTAAGGAAGCAGTTCAGGGCATTTAGAAAAACATACTGCAGTCAAACAGAGTCAGCATGGTTTTAGGAAAGGGAAATCATGTTTAACAAATTTGCTGGAGGTCTTTGAGGATGTAACAAGCAGGGTGGACAAGGGTGAGCCAGTGGATGTGGTGTATTTGGATTTCCAGAAGGCATTCGATAAGGTGCCACATAAAAGGTTACTGCATAAGACAAGAGCACACGGAGTTGGGGGTGATATATTAGCATGGATAGAGAATTGGCTAACTAACAGAATTGAGAGGTCGCACAACACCAGGTTATAGTCCAACAGTTTTATTTTAAATCACAAGCTTTCGGAGTTACAACTCCGAAAGCTTGTGATTTAAAATAAAACTGTTGGACTATAACCTGGTGTTGTGCGACCTCTCAATTTTGTCCACCCCAGTCCAACTCCGCATCATGATAACTAACAGATAGCAGAGAGTTGGGATAAATGGGTCATTTTCTGGTTGGGAAATGGTAACTAGTGGGGTGCCACAAGGATTGGTGCTGGGGCCCCAACTATTTACAATCTACATTAATGACTTGGATGAAGGGATCGAGTGTAATGTAGCCAAGTTTGCGGATGATACAAAGATGGGTGGGAAAGCAAGTTGTGCAGAGGACTCAAAAATCTGCAAAGGGATATAGACAGGCTAGGTGAGTGGGCAAACATTTGGCAGATGGAGTATAATGTGGGAAAGTGCGAGGTTATCCACTTTGGCAGGAAAAATAAAAAAGCAAACGATTATTTAAATGGAGAGAGATTACAAAATGCTACAGTTGAGAGGGACCTGGGGGTCATTGTGCATGAAACACAAAAAGTTAGCATGCAGGTACAGCAAGTAATCAAAAAGGCAAATGGAATGTTGGCCTTTATTTCAAGGGGGTTGGAGTATAAAAGCAGGGAGGTCCTGCTACAACTGTACAAGGTATTGGTGAGACCACACCTTGAGTACTGCGTACAGTTTTGATCTCCTTAATTAAGGAAGGATATACTTGCATTGGAGGCAGTTCAGAGACGATTCACTAGGTTAATTCCAGAGATGAGGGGTTTGACTTATGAGGAAAGGTTGAGCAGGCTGGGCCTATACTCATTGGAATTTAGAAGAATGAGAGGTGATCTTATCGAAACATATAAGATACTGAGGGGGCTCGACAGGGTAGATGCAGAGAGGATGTTTCCCCTTATGGGGAAATCTAGAACTCGGGGGCACAGTCTCAGAATAAAGGGTCGCCCTTTTAGAACTGAGATGAGGAAGAACTTCTTCTCTTAGAGGGTCGTAAATTTGTGGAATTCTCTGCCCTAGAGAGCTGTGGAGGCTGGGTCATTAAATACATTTAAAGTGGAGATAGACAAATTTTTGCAAGATAAGGAAATGAAGGGTTATGGGGAGCAGGCTGGGAAGTGGCTTTGAGCCCTAGATCAGCCATGATCTTATTGAATGGCGGAGCAGGCTTGAGGGGCCAAGTGGCCTATTCCTGCTCCTATTTCTTATGTTCTTAGAATGCTTTATGTGGTCCAGCCAGATATGGTGGTGAATGGCTAAACCATTTGTCCGCCATATCCGTTCAAGTCTGCGTCCCTTGGACTTAAGGGAGCGAAGATGTGGGCCGTACCTGGGGAGCAGCCAGGGTGAGAGAGAGTAAGGGGGAGAAATTCAGTATCGCCCCATTTGGGGCGCAATTATCGGCCGGGCGCAAAGATTAGCGCCTGGCGCTAATTATCGCCACCGACTGCAAACTTGACTTTTATCGCCCCTGGAGGTGATTGGAGCGCTAAATCAGGCGCTTCACACCTGTCTTAAGACGCAAAGGCCGAGGAGCGAGGCGCTACCTCAGAGTGCTGGCGAAGCACATGTGATGTCAGTCAGCAATGGAACACACACACAATGGCACGGGCCAGTTCTTGAAGGGGATGGTTGATCTTGCTTTCCATCCACATCCTGCTCATTGCAGCCTTGAATCTCGGCCTGGAGAGACCTGCACATCAAATCTGCTGGAAAGAACAATGGAGAGTACCAGGGAAAGAGCTCAGAGTGCAGCCCCCACAGTCTCTTCTAAATCGATACAAGGAAGGGCAAATCAAAATGAACCTGCAAAGTGCTGCTCAGTACCCAAAACTCCTTCACACAGCATTGAATCTCTCCAGAAGTCTCTCTCTCTCTCTCTCTCTCTCTCTCTCTCTCAGAATGCGTGGTTCAAAAATGGCACCAACAATAAAAGGCAGGAAGCGGTCGCCTTTAAATAGCGCTCCCCCAGTCCCTTCATGACTGCAAAACGCTCCCCTCAACCTGTCGTTGCTAGCGTAAGGCAGGGGGCGCCACTCAATATCCGCTCCGGGGCGATACCGGGGCGTTGCGCACTCGACTGATGTCACGATCTGCCGGCGTAGGAGATTGTGGCGGTAGTGTTTAGCGCCGCCGCAAAATGTCTAGTTAATTTCGCGAGCGGCGCAAACATCGCCGCGCCTGGGCGCTAGATGCTTTGCGCCCCATTAGCTCCCTCTTAAGGTGCTAACGGGAGGCGCAACCAACTGAATTTTCCCCCCTAATTGTTTTATTAGGGACTAGGGCATCATCAAAGGTGGTGGTGAGGCTGTGGTTGAGCTGATCGGTAAATGTCATGGTGAATGGAGGGTCAAAGGCTGGATAGTTGGATAAGTGCAGTTGTTAGAGAGTTGGGAGAGAGTTTTTTTCCAGGGCGGACACAGAAGGAAGTAGGGTTGGCGCGGGGTGGGTGGAGAGCGATACGAGGAAGTGGTCAGAGATGGCCTTATCAGTGACTGACATGATGGGAGTCGCGAGGCCATGAGAGGTGGCAAGGTCGAGGGGGTGGCCGTGAATATGGGTTGGGGAGTTTACATGGAGGGAGAGATTAAGGGAGGATAGGAGGCTCGTGAACTCGGAGGAGAGAGAGCATGATGAATTGAGATGAAGGTTGAAATCACCGAGGATGAGAAGTCGTTTGGTGCAGAGGCTGAGGGAGGAAAGCAATGAAGATATCTCGGTAATAAAATTTTTATGGTACTTGGGTGGGCGGTAGAGAACGAGAATTTTAAATGAGAGGTGAGAGGAGTGGAATAAGGTGAGATGCTCAAAGGAGGAGAAAGTGCCGGAGGAGTAAGGGAACAGACCAAGGTGTGATTTGGTGATGCCACCACGGCGGTCTGAGACTCAAACTAAAACAACAGAAAATATCAATCACCTACATAATAGCAACCATCCCAGAAAATAATAATGTGCTTAGTCTACCAACCCAAGATAAGATCATGAATGTTCTGTTTGCAGGTGATCAACCCACTGCAGACAGGAGTAAGTTATAGGAGCAGTTCAAATGACTGAGATGCCCAGGCATGAAACATAACGCAACTAGTCATACAGAGCTCAGTGCAGTTGGTTTAAGTTGCTCTGAACTTTGGTGTTTTTTGAGTGTCAGCCGTGGCTCAGTTGGTAGCACCCTCGCCTGAGTCAGAAAGTTGTGGGTTCAAGTCTCAGACCAGAGACTTGAACACAAATATCTAGGCTGACACTCCAGTGCAGTACTGAGAGAGTGCTGCACTGTCAGATGCCGTCTTTCGGATGAGACGTTAAACCGAGGCCCCGTCTGCTCTCTTTTCTCAGGTGGGTGTAAAAGACCCCATGGCACTATTTCGAAGAAGATATTAGCCAGGTGTCCGAGCCAATATTTACCCCTCGCACAACATCACAAAAACAGATTGGGCCTGAAATTACGATCGGATGCCTCTGAACTGCAAAAAATCTACGAACCTACCTGATGGTCCCAGAGGTTCGGACACTTGCGCTCCTGGGCCTCTATGCGTAGGCCTGCGTAGAGGCCCACGTATCCCAGGGGTGCATGCGGTTTGCAAGCGCCCCTGGGATCATGTGGGCCGGCCCAACCAATGATAGAAGGGGGATCCCCATTCAGACTCATGGAGATTCCGTATGTACGGAACCTCCATAAGTATGAATGGGAATTCCCCAAAAATGCACGTACGCTTAAAATAAATTTTTTTTAAATCACATATTTAAAATTAATCAAAATTACATTTAATTAAATATTTCAAACAAAAATTTAATTAAAAAAAAATTGCTTATTTTAAATGGTCTAAAAATAAACTTACCTTATTTTACATGTGTTATAATGTTTAAATGAATGAAAATGTTTTATTTTTATGTCCTTTAAAAGTCATACGCTCGCTTGACCTGAATTCTGTTGCTTTACGCTGGCTTGGTAATTTCCATTCGTGCATGGCGGGCTAAGAATTTCACGGGCATTCGCTGGGCAGAAGTTGGGCTAACTCTCCGCCCGCGGATGCCCTTTTCCCGGGACTGCGTACGATCTGTCAAGATGATTCTTGACAGATCGCAAGTTCTGGGTTACTCACTGTGCTGCTGCTCTCTCCGCCCCCGACACTGGCCTCTGCAAAAAAGCCCGCGAAAGTGAGTTTAACTACTCGCTGTGCTGCTGCTCTCTCCGCTTCCGACACTGGCCTCTGCAAAAAAAAAGCCCGCGAAAGTGAGTTTAACTACTCACTGTGCTGCTGCTCTCTCCGCTCCCGACACTGGCCTCTGCAAAAAAAAAACCCGCGAAAGTGAGTTTAACTACTCACTGTGCTGCTGCTCTCCGCTCCCGACACTGGCCTCTGCAAAAAAGCCCGCAAAAGTGAGTTTAGCTACTCACTGTGCTGCTGCTCTCTCCGCTCCCGACACTGGCCTCTGATCAGGAGCTTCACATGCCTAAACCCAGAACTTGCGCGGCACCTACGGGCGCGTACACACGTCGTTATGCACCCGTAGGGGCCGCAAAATACAGCCCATTATCTGGTCATTATCACATTGCTGTTTATGAGAACTTGCTGTATATTTCCTACATTACAGCAGTGACTACATTTCAAAAAAGTACTTCATTGGCTGTAAAGTGCTTTGGGACGACCAGCGGCTATGAAAGGTGCTATATAAATGCAAGTCTTTCTTTTTCTGTCAGAACTATATTCTTTTTAATAGCCTCTGATCATCTTTTGGCTAAGTCCCTCATCGGGTAACTGTATATTAGTGTTCTAGTAATAGAGCAGCAAGTTTTTTTTTCTTTGTTACTTATGTGGAGTCTAAATATTAAATACTTATCTCATTTTCGGTATTTATTGAGCAGAAATGGGCCGATAGTAAATCGGCAGGCCGTTGATTTGCTATCAGCTCGTTTTGCTCGCTTGACTTGAATTCTGTTGCTTCATGCTGGCTTGGCCGAGTCACGATTGTAATTTTCATTCGTGCATGGCGGGCTAATTGACTGATGGGTCAAAATAGCAGTTGAGGATCAGTGGGGACTTCAGCAACAATTAGAGCACCAGGGTGGTTTAGCAGATGTTTGAGCATTTTACTTTCATTTCTGACTTGTGGAGACAGCCCAGTTGGCTATTTTGCGTGGTGAGGCAGATATTTCATTGAGTTTATTAGTGTGGGTGGGATTGACTGCATTTTGCACTGAAGCTACGGCTAGTTTAAAGACATAGACTAAAATTGAAAGCTAAATTCAGATAGTAAGCCTGGATTTTTTTTTTCTAAACAAGTTATAAATTTGGGATTAGGTGAATTCTGTAGACACATGAAAAATAATCAAGTTCCAGGGAATCTACATGAAAACTTGTCCTGTTCAGAATCTTAGTTTGACAGAAAGGATATGTGGGGAAGAATTGTTCTGCTCATCAACATGTCGTAAAATTGTAAACATGTACTTTTTGAATGCTATTACATTTGTTTTCTGGAATAGGGTGGTGGAATATTATTCTGAACTGCCACATAATGCATGTACGAAATCTCTCGCTGTTTCTTCGCTTCTGTGTTTTATACCTCAAAACTGTTGGTGAGAAGTAGCCTATTAACAGACAATCTATGTAGAATCCTACCAATGGTGATCAGGGGGCTGAAAATCTGCAGCCCTTCTGGTGCAATCCGACTAACTCTGGCAGAAGTATGCGTGAAGGGTTGAAATTTAGACCAGGACATGGATACGTGTGGAGGGACCATGCCACCAAACCGCAAACCCATTGTGGGGGTCCAGGTTGGAATCATGAAAGAAAAATAGAGACATTTTATAATTATTTTAAAGCAGCCCTCTTAGAAAGGGGACTGTTGGGGGCACATCTAAGTTCTTTATGGGGGTGAGGGAGAACCGACACTGTCTCCTGGAGTCAGTTGCTCTGGGTTTTCCACGTGTTGGAACTAAATTTCCCATTTATATTGCCACTGGAGTGTAACTTAAACTGCAAATCCTTTTTTTTTCCTAACAGTTTAACTAACCTGCTCAATGATTGTGCTGTAAAATCAGTTTTGATAATTCATATAATTTATTGGCAGGTGACCATATTGCAATAAACAACACAAAGTAAAGTCGTGAACTGACTTCTCATAAATGTGTCGTTACTTTTTCTCAAGCTGTAGATTGAAAAGTACTACAATTCTTGTGTTAATGTGAAACAATTTCAGCTTTTCATTGATTACAGTATAACTGGATAACTAGCAGTCCAAAGGCAACTGATAGAGGTTGACAGCGTGGAATTTGGCTCATCATGTCTGTGCCAGCTCTTTGCTAGAGCAACTGTAACCAATGTAAGGTCAAAGTAGTGCTAGACAACCTTCTTGAGATAGGCATCTGATACGAGACTAAATTCTACTGGGGCACATTCACACCCTAATTATAACCACACATAAATGAAAAGTTGAAATTGCTTCACATTGAAAAGTACTACAATTCTTGTGTCAATCTACAGCTTGAGAAAAAGTAAACTGTAGCACTCGCCAAGGCTTCTTCGGCAGCACCTCCCAAACCCGTGACCTCTACCACCAAGATGGACAAGGACAGTAGGCGAATGGGAACACCACCACCTCCAAGTTCCCCTCCAAGTCACACACCATCCTGACTTGGAAATATATCGCCGTTCCTTCATTGTTGCTGGGTCAAAATCCTGGAACTCCCTCCCTAAAAGCACTGTGGGAGCACCTTCACCACACGGATTGCAACGGTTCAAGAAGGCAGCTCACCACCACCTTCTCAAAGACAATTAGGGATGGGCAATCAATGCTGGCCTTGCCAGCAATGCCCACATCCCGTAAATGAATAAATAAAAAACAATCCAAAATGAATCTCTCTGCCCTGCTTTCTCTCTCTCCATAGCCCTGTATCTTCCTCTGCTTCAAATATTTATCCCATTCCCCGATAAGATGGTTTCATCCTCAACCACTCCCTGTGGTAAAGCATTCCATTGCCAACAACCCTCTATGTAGAGACATTTCTTCAAATCTCTCTCCTCATTCTGCGTAACCATTTTAAATTGATGACCCCTCATTATTGACTCCTGAACAAAAATAAATAGTCTCTGACTATTTACTCCCTCAAAACCCTTCATAATTTTAAAAACCTCGATAGAATCTCCTCGGTCTCCTCTGCTACAGTGGAAATAGATCCAGTATCTCAAGTCTCTCCCACTGATGATAATTTCCCATCCCTGGCATCATCCTGATTAATCTACATGGTACATGCTCCTATGGCTTTGATGTCCTTTCTGTAACGAGGCATGCAACACTGTGAGCTAATCAACGTTTTGTACAAATTTATCATTACTTCTTTACCCTTGTACTACTATATGCTCCTATTTTTTTTAAAAACTGTAGTTGAATGTCTTTGCTTGTGCATAGCAATACCAGACTATACCAAAACTTGGAAGTATAGTGAACAAAGAGGAGGATAGTGATAGACTTCAAGAGGACATGGATAGGCTGGTGGAATGGACGGACACGTAGCAGATGAAATTTAATGCAAAAAAGTGCGAAGTGATACATTTTGGTAGGAAGAACGAGGAGAGGCAATAAAAACTAAAGGGTACAATTCTAAAGGGGGTGCACGAACAGAGAGACCTGGGGGTGAATGTGCACAAATCATTGAAGGTGGCAGGGCAGGTTGAGAAAGCAGTTAAAAAAGTATATGGTATCCTGGGCTTCATAAATTGAGGCGTAGAGTACAAAAGCAAGGAACCTTTATAAAACACTGGTCCAGCCTCAACTGGAGTATTGTGTCCAATTCTGGGCACCGCACTTCAGGAAGGATGTGAAGGCCTTGGAGAGGGTGCTGAAAAGATTTACAAGAATAGTTTCAGGAATGAGGGACTTCAGTCACGTGGATAGATTGGAGAAGCTGGGGTTGTTCTCCTTAGAGCAGAGAAGGTTGAGAGGAGATTTGATAGAGGTGTTCAAAATCATGAGGGGTCGAGACAGAGTCGATAGAGAGAAACTGTTCCCATTGGCAGAAGGATCGAGAACCAGAGCGGACAGATTTAAGGTGATTGGCAGAAGAACCAAAGGTGACATGAGGAAAGACTTTTTTACGCAGCGAGTGGTTAGAATCTGGAATGCACTACCTGAAAGGGTGGTGGAGGCAGATTCAATCATGGCATTCAAAAGGGAATTGGATAAGTATCTGAAGGAAAAAAGTTTGCAGGGCTACAGGGAAAGGGTGAGGGAGTGGGACCAGCTGAAGTGCTCTTGCAGAGAGCCGGCACAGGCTCGACGGGCTGAATGGCCTCCTTCTGTGCTGTAACTATTAACCATGTATTAAGGGTTACCCATTTTATGCCCCTTGCTGCCTCTCTCACCTTCACTCCAAGCTCACTTTTATTTCATTTTTTTTTGTTTAGATAATTACCAAGCCAATGCCTTGGAAACCAGCTGTACATCCTGTAGCTGATACATTTAAAGACCTTTATTTCATAGATATGACCACACATTATGGAAGCCTGACATGTTGGCCGCGATTTCGTCGTCCGGTGCGGCTGGGGTTGGTAGCGTTGTCCCAGCCCGCTGCCTGCTCCAGCCACACACTCCAAGTGATTTTACGTTGATTGGGCTTGTTAAGCCCGCCCAGCGAGGTTCCCGGCCAATTAAAAGGAAGCGGGTCTGATGACGTCATTTGATGATGCGACATCAGCCGGTTTCCTTAAAGTGGCCATGTCCAAATTGATCTTGACAGCGCTGCTGTCAGTGTTGAGCAGCATTGAGGTGCTGCAAACGCTGACGAGCACTGCACAAAGGTGCATGGCTGCACCCAGGCTCTCCCATGACTCCCTCCATATGCTTATGGAGGGAGTCACAGCACGCAGGCAGGTTTTCTTCCTTTCCAATGGGCTGAAGATACCTCCCCAGGAGACCAATGCAGAATGGTTGCACATTGCACAGGAGGGCACAAGCAGGGATGTTGTCAGGAGGACCAAGCTGCAGTGGCACAAACCTTTCAATGATCTCAGTAGATCACAAAATGTTACTGCCAAGCCACACTCAACCTCATCCTGCTGTGCCACTCATCACATCCCCATCATTCTGCCTTCTCTACCCTACTCCTGCACATCTTTACTCACACCAACTTACCTTGCACCTCCATCCATCCCTCTCTATCTATATTATCACTTCCCCATTTCACTAGCCACCCCTCACACTCACCCTTATCCTACTGCAAGCATACCAACTAACAGCACACAAGGGTAGGCACTTGGGTGGTTTAGCCAATGTTCATGTGAAGTTTCTGTTAATGTGGTGCCAAACATTGAAATCTTTATTTTCAACACTTTGCGTTCTTGGACAGATTTGTGTGCACCTTTGGAAGTGGCTTAGTGAGTTGCAGTGTATGGTGAGACATAAGGGTACCCCACCCCCCCCGCCCCCAGCAATGGTGATGAGTGTGAAAGGAATCGCTTGGGCATTGTAGGGATGCTGTATGGTGTTGGTGTGGGGTGGTGCCAACCTGACGCATCATGTGAAAGCCAGGGTTTGCAGCGTCAAGTGAAGTAAATCTGGCTATTGTGAGGCCATCCCTGGCGTCCCGGACAGCAATGTTGTCGGGTGTTGATGCCCTGTGTCCTGTGCAGCAACAGTTGATTGCAGAGAAGGTTGGTGTTGATGTTGGTGCTGCTGGTGTGCCCGGTGATGCTGGTGTTGAGGCTGATCATGGTGGGATTCTGAGGACCAAGGTGAGATTTTTTTCAAGGGCATCGATGCTGATGGAATAGATGGCAGGTGAAGTTGAGAGAGGTTGTTCTAATGAGCTGATACTGGATAGAGAGTTTGCTCCAAACATAACCTCATTGCATAAACCTCAATCTGTCTTCCAAATGCAGTAAGCAGGAGCTTCTAACCTAAGAAAGTGAAGACCTATGAAATGGGAGCTTTTATAGACCATTTGCAGCTGTCAAACATAGAAACATAGAAGATAGGAGCAGTAGTAGGCCATTCGGCCCTCGAGCCTGTTCGGCCATTTAATGAGATCATGGCTGATCATCCAAATTCAGTACCCTGTCCCTGCTTTCTCCCCATATCCCTTTAGTCTTAAGAAATATATCTAACTCCTTCTTGAATATATTTAATGAATTGGCCTCAACTGCCTTCTGTGGTAGAGAATGCCACAGGTTCACCACTCTCTGGGTGAAGAAATTCCTCCTCATCTCAGTCCTAAATGGCTTACCCCTTATCCTTAGACTATGACCCCTGGTTCTGGACTCCCCGCCATCGGGAACATCCTTCCTGCATCTAGTCTGTCTAGTCCTGTTAGAATTTTATAAGTTTCAATGAGATCCCCTCTCATTCTTCTAAATTCTAGTGACTATAAGCCTAATCGACCCAATCTCTCTTCATACGTCATTCCTGCCATCCCAGGTATCAGACTGGTGAATCTTCGCTGCACTCCCTCCATGGCAAGAACATCCTTCCTCAGATAAGGCGACCAAAACTGCACACAATACTCAAGGTGTGGTCTCACCAAGGCCCTGTGCAACTGCAGCAAGACATCCTTGCTCCTGTACTCGAATCCTCTCGCTATGAAGGCCAACATACCATTTGCCATCTTAACCGCCTGCTGCACCTGCATGCTTACCTTCAGCGACTGGTGCACAAGGACACCCGGGTCTCATTGCACTTCCTCTTTTCCCAATCTATTGCCATTCAGATAATAATCTGTCTTCCTGTTTTTGCCACCAAAGTGGATAACCTCGCATTTATCCACATTATACTGCATCTGCCATGCATCTGCCCAATCACCCAACCTGTCCAAATCATACTGGAGTTTCTCTGCATCCTCCTCACAGCACACACGCCCACCCAGCTTTGTGTCGTCTGCAAACTTGGAGATATTACATCTAGTTATGGGCAACACGGTGGCATAGTGGTTAGCACTGGTGCCTCACAGCGCCAGAGACCCGGGTTCGAATCTGACCTCGGGTGACTGTCTGTGTGGAGTTTGCACATTCTCCCCGTGTCTGCGTGGGTTTCCTCCGGGTGCTCCGGCTTCCTCCCACAGTCCAAAAATGTGCGGGTTAGGTTGATTTGGCTATGATAAATTGACCCTTAGTGTTCGGGGGGGATTAAATATGTGGGGTTACTGGGATATGTTAGGGGGAATTAAATACGTAGGGTTACGGGGATAGGGTGGGATATGTGTCGGTGCAGGCTCGATGGGCCGAGATGGCCTCTATCTGTACTGTGGGGATTCTGTGTGAGGGAGCAGGGACGGGGTACTGGATTTGGATGATCAGCCATGATCGTATTGAATGGTGGAGCAGGCTCGACGGGCCGAATGGCCTACTCCTGCTCCTAGTTTCTATGTTTCTAGTTCCCTCATCTAGATCATTAATATATATTGTGAATAGCTGGGGACCTAGCACTGATCCCTGCAGTACCCCACTAGTCACTGCCTGCCACTCGGAAAAAGACCCGTTTATTCCAACTCTTTGCTTCCTGTCTGCCAACCAGTTCTCTATCCAAGTCAGTACCTTACCCCAATCCCATGTGCTTTAACTTTGCACGCTAATCTCTTATGCGTGACCTTATCGAAAGCCTTCTGAAAGTCCAAATACACCACATCCACTGGTTCCCCCTTATCTATTCTACCAGTTACATCCTCAAAAAATTCCAGTAGATTGGTCAGGCATGATTTACCTTTTGTAAATCCATGTTGACTTTGTCCGATCCTGTCACTGTTTTCCAAGTGCTCTGCTATTACATCTTTTATAATGGATTCTAGCATTTTGCCCACTACTGATGTCAGGCTTACCGGTCTGTAATTCCCCGTTTTTTCTCTACCACTTTTTTTAAATAGTGGGGTTACATTAGCTACCCTCCAATCCATGGGAACTGTTCCAGAGTCTATAGAATTTTGGAAGATGACCAGCAATGCATCTACTATTTCTAGGGCCACTTCCTTAAGTACCCTAGGATGTAGATTATCAGGCCCTGGGGATTTATCGGCCTTCAATCCCGTCAATTTCCCTAACACCATTTCCCTACAAATACTGATTTCTTTCAGTTCCTCCCTCTCATTAGACCCTATGTTCCCTGACATCTCTGGGAGGTTATTTGTGTCCTCCTTTGTGAAGACAGAACCAAAGTATGTATTTAATTGGTCAGCCATTTCTTTGTTCCCCATTATAAATTCCCCTGATTCTGACTGCAAGGGACCTATGCTTGACTTCACCAATCTTTTTCTCTTCACATATCTATAGAAGCTTTTACAGTCAGTTTTTATGTTCCCTGCAAGCTTACTCTCATATTCTATTTTCCCCCTCTTAATTAATCCCTTTGTCCCCTTTGCTGAATCCTAAACTGCTCCCAATCCTCAGGTTTGCTGCTTTTTCTGGCCAATTTATATGTCCTCTCCTTGGATCTTATGCTATCCCTAATTTCTCTTGTTAGCCACGGTTCAGTCACCTTTTTTGTTCTATTTTTATGCCAAACAGGGATGAACAAATTCTGTAGTTCATCCATGCGATCTTTAAATGTTTGCCATTGCCTATCCACCGTCAACCCTTTAAGTAACGCTCCCCAATCCATCCTAGCCAACTCGCGCCTCATACCATCGTAGTTTCCTTTATTTAAATTCAGGACCCTAGTCTCTGAGTCAACTACTTCACTCTCCATCTTAATAAAGAATTCTATCATATTATGATCGCTCCTCCCCAAGGGGCCTCACAGAACAAGATTGCTAATTAATCCTTTCTCATTACATAATACCCAGTCTAAGATGGCCTGATCTCTAGTTGGTTCCTCGACATATTGGTCCAGGAATCCATCCCGTATACACTCTAGGAATTCCTCCTCCACAGTATTGTTACTAATTTGGTTAGCCCAATCTATATGTAGATTAAAGTCACCCATGATAACTGCTGTGCCCTTATTGCACGCGTCTCTAATTTCCTGTTTAATGCCATCCCCAACCTCAGCATTACTGTTTGGGGATCTGTATACAACTCCCACTAACATTTTCTGCCCCATGGTATTTCTCAGCTCTACCCATACAGATTCTACATCATCAGAGCTAATATCCTTCCTTACTATTGTGTTAATCTCCTCTTTAACCAGCAATGCTACCCCACCTCCTTTTCCTTTTTGCCTGTCCTTCCTGAATATTGAATACCCCTGGATGTTGAATTCCCAGCCTTGGTCACCCTGGAGCCATGTCTCCGTAATCCCAATTATATCATATCAGTTTACATCTATTTGCGCAGCTAATTCATCCACCTTATTACGAATGCTCCTTGCATTAAGACACAAAGCCTTCAGGCTTGTTTTTTTAATACTCTTAGTCCTTTTAGAATTATTATTTACTGTAGCCCTGTTTGATTTACACCCTTGATTTCTCTGCCTTCCACTTTTGCTTTTCTCCTTCCTGTCTTTTGTTTCTATCCTTGCTTCCCTTTCCTCTGTCTCCCTGCACAGGTTCGCAACCCCCTGCCATTTTAGTTTAAACCCTCCCCAACAGCACTAGCAAACACTCCCCCTAAGACATCGGTCCCGGTGCCGCCCAGGTGCAAACCGTCCAGTTTTGTATTGGTCCCACCTCCCCCAGAACCGGTTCCAATGTCCCAGGAATTTGAATCCCTCCCCCTTGCACCATTCCTCTAGCCATGTATTCATCTGAAATATCCTTCTATTTCTACTCTGACTAGCACGTGGCACTGGTAGCAATCCTGAGAATACTACCTTTTGAGGTCCTATTTTTTAATTTACCTCCTAACTCCCTATATTCAGCTTTTAGGACCTCATCCCGTTTTTTACCTATATCGTTGGTACCTATATGCACCATGACAAGTTAGTAAATCATCCCATGCTGACACAACACCTGACCTCCTTACTTGACGTGATCCCTGAGCAGCGGGGAAACCGTTGGCGAACTCTGAAAATCTAAAGATAAGCTTAAAATAAGACTTAATTGCCTCTTAACAATGCATTTAATGATGTGAATTGCCTCCCCTGCTGCTTGGTGTCGGGTCTGTTCAGCGCTGACAGAACCGATACCTGGGAGACTCACATGGAGGTGGCTTGACAGCGGGTTCCTGACCCGCTGTTAATCTTTTCTATTTTGACAGCTGACCTGCCTCTGATCCCGCCCTCTCAGCGCCGGTAAAATTCTGGCAGTTGTGTCTAGTTTTAAATAACAACCACTTGTATTTATACAGGGCCTTTAACGTAGTAAAATGTCCCAAGGTGCTTCACCGGAGCATTATAAAACAAAATTTGACACCGAGCCACATCAGGGATGCTGGAGAGGCCAGAATTGGAAGAGCGCAGATATCTCTGAGGGTTGTGGGGCTGGAGGAGATTACAGAGATAGGAAGGGGTGATGCCATGGAGGGTTTTGAAAACAAGCATGGTAATTTTCAAATTGAGCCGTTGCTTAACCGGGAGCCAAGCATAGGGGTGATGGGTGAACGGGGTCTTGGTGCGAGTTCGGACACTGGTAGCAGAGTTTTGGATGACCTCAAGTTTATGGAAAACACAAAAATGAAGCCTTCCAGCCACTTTCATGTCACAGAAGCACCCAATGGATCAATGCACAGCAATTACAGGCAAATTGGAATCAATTAGATCACTAATTTTTCCTTAGAGTAGATACAGAGAAACTAGTTCCTCTGGTGGGAGAATCCAGAATAAGGGGTCACAATCTTAAAATTAAAGCTAGGCCATTCAGCAGTAATATTAGGAAGCACGTTTTCACACAAAAGGTAGGGGAAATCTGGAACTCCGTCCCAAAAGGTTGTGGATGCTGGGTCAATTGAAATTTTCAAGACCGAGATCAACCGATTTTTAATAATTATGGGTATCAAGTGATATGGATCAAAGGGAGTTGAATGGAGTTGGAATACAGATCAGTCATGATCTAATAGAATGGAAGTACAGGCTTGAGGGTCTGAATGACCTACTCCTGGTGTTATGTTCCTTAAGTTATTAGACTTAGCAACTTTGCTTCCTCGGGTACTTCAGGAACTTTGTCTTGATATTTAGAATATACTATTCCTGTATATTTGAAAAATTGTAAATATTAAATAAAACATTTAGGTCATAGATCATGCCAGAGCTACGCAAACTCTTAAGTCACTACAGTTCTTCTTAATTAGGTTTTAGAGATATTTGTGATCATTTGTACAATTTGTTTTTCGATCTCTATGTGACACTGTATCTCCTTTTTATACAGTATTAATAGTTGTTTAAAAGATTATATAAAATCCAATTCTAGATTTTCAACAATTAACATTGCAAACTCAAATGCCACTACTACAGAAAGTCACATAGGTTATGGGGGCTGTAAAACAAATCTTCAAATTAGGAGGTCGTGGACTCGGATCCCAAAAGAGTTCTGCCAGTTGTCACAGGCAGCTACATTCTAATGAATCTGCAATGTCCCAACTGCGCAGGATATAGTAAATGGCATCTACTAAAGATGGTTTTCCATATGTTTGTGTCGTTCCCTCGCCCCCCTCCCTGACAAAGCCCAAGACAAGCAGATTGCATTACTCTATTGAAAAGACCAACTCTAAATAATTTCATTTCTGTGATGATGTTTCCTTTGAAATATTTATGAATTCTAGACAAGGACTTGGCTGAACTTTCTCTGTCTTCAACATCATCTATAACCTTCAGCCTTTCCAGCAATTGTTTCCTGACAGAGTCTCTAAAGTGGGTTTTAAACAGGTTAAAACTTCATATTTTAGTCACGGAATGTTTCAGGATCAAGGCTAGGCCACATGAAGTTGTTATGCTTTGTTTGACAAGAAATATATATAAACAAATCCAAAGATCAACACTGATAATTAAATGTGTAAATTAGAAACTGTATTTTACATCAACTTGCCATTTTTCTAAGAAACAGGTGTTGACCACATGAGGAAAAAATATAATTTACATCCAGTTAATTGTTTATCATTATTTCATGGCTTGGATATCATTTATTAGATTGTTCACTGAACACTAATCAAAGAGAACTCCATGTACTCCAGAATGTTAATATTATGAGGAGACAAATGTGTGCAAAAATGCTACTCATCTTTTCCTGCATTTTATGATTTAAAACTTCTGCCTAGATGCACAACAACAGGATTTTTCATGCCGTGACTTCAAGATAAAATTAGTGAGCATTTACAAATGCACGAGTAATCGAGGGCAGCCGGCATGGACTTGTTGAAGGATACCTTTGACAAATATAAGAGTTTTTTTTGAAGAAGTGGATAGATAAAAAGAGAATGGAGTATATGGAATTTTAGAAGGCATTCAATAGGGTGTCTCACAAGGGGCTTGTTAGAAAAATACAGGTATATAATCGAAGAGGAAATGTGGCCGCATGGATAAAAAGCTGGTCAACAGATATGAAACCAAGAGTTAGGGTAAATGTAATAGCAATATCTCTTAATGTCTCTCAATGTCTCTCTTAATCTCTCCTGCTTTCTATCCTACCACTGACCTTCCCTTTTGTTCTTTCATCCCCTCCCCCTTTTCCCAGCCCCTAAACTTGCTTTAAATCTATTTCATTTCCTGCTTTTTTCCAGTTCTGACAAAAGGTCTTCGACCTGAAACGTTAACTCTGTTTCTCTCTCCACGGATGCTGCCTGACCCGCTGAGTTTTTCCAGCGTTTTCTGTTGTTATTTAGGGTAAATGTATGTGTGTTCCCAGAATATAAAGATGATCTGGACTTACTGATGATACAAAAGTAGGGGTTTGACAAACAGCGAAGGAGACTGTGAAAGACTTCACAAAGACATTGATAAGTTAGTGGATTGGGAAAACAGGTGGCAGTTGTAATGTGGATAAGTGTGAGGCAATAGGGAGAAATTAGTTTAGGCCCATAGTTGTTCAGGAAATGCATAGAGCGATTGCTCCACACGTCCGATCATGTGGGCGAGAGACACTGGCAATATTCTCGTACCTCATTTGATTAAAACCGGCAAGCTGCCAGTACATAGCTGTGAGGTGTCAGCTGTAACTCAGTTGGTGGCAATGTTCCCTTTTATTTTTTTGGGTGCGCGACCCCTTTAATGGGCTGCGTAGCCCGTTCAAATTTCCGCACATGCGAGGTTTTTCCTATTGTAAAGCCGGCAAACGGTCTGCGCGGGACCTCCAGACTGCTGCGCGGCCGTGCAGCCTAATGGGAACATTGTTTGGTAGTACTCTCGACTCCGAGTCAAAAGATTGTGGGTTCAATAAGATGCCTCACGAGAGGCTTGTTAGAAGATAGTGATCAAAATGAAAATACAATCGGCATATAAGGCAGTTAGATTTTCAGTTTTTGTTTTTAAGTGGAAAATTTCACCATTTCATGTATCAGAATGGGGAGAAGGATAAGATTGTTGGAAATGAACTGACCCAATGGATATTAAAAAAAAACTTGCATTAGCGTGATGGCTTAATATTGATGACTTACTGTAGTACAGGTTGTTTACTTGAAATTCTTGCCTGTGCAAGATTTTGACAGACATTCAGTTGATTACAGTTCCTTTTTGTTGGCCTTCAAAGACATTTTTTTAAATGTACAAAT
The DNA here is from genome assembly GCA_030390025.1 of Squalus acanthias. Lineage (NCBI taxonomy): Eukaryota > Metazoa > Chordata > Chondrichthyes > Squaliformes > Squalidae > Squalus > Squalus acanthias. The sequence goes on along the minus strand of CM059432.1, from coordinate 5,910,511 downwards.
ATATCTAAAAAGTGTATCTTAAACATAATCCAGCTAAAGCAATTTGCCAACATTATAAACAACTTTTCTGAAGAAATTTGTTGCAGAACTGTAAACTTTACTGAATTTGTTGAGACATCTGTGATGAATGAAAGATATATACTTATTAAATTCAGCCTATATTGCCCAACAATAGAAGTTGTTCATTATATAAAAGCAATAAAAATAATTGAAAATAAGAGCTATTTTAATGTTGAAAAATGGAAGCACATGTGAGTCTCATGTGATATTGAAAACTGCAATAGAATGTGAAGGCTTAAGAGGCAAACGTTATTGGGGCAGCGTTTTTTTTCTCCCCCAGTTGATTTGCTAGATCAAATAACATTTTGAATTACAGGCTCCATACATTACAAAGTAACAGATTGATTAAATGTTGACATATGATCGATGTGACCTGCGAAATTGGACAGCTTAAATAAGTGTGCATGTGTTGGTTTGCGGACTGCTGTGCAATGTCCTGTTCAGGCAGTGCACTTTGTGATGGGCAGCTGTCCCTCAATACAGCACATTCTTCCATTACAACACAAAAACAAAATACTGCGGATGCTGGAAATACTCAGCAGGTCAGGTAGCATCTGTGGAGGGAGAAACAAAGTTAATGTTTCAGGTCAATGACCTTTCGTAAGAACTGGAAAAAGTTAGAGATGTTACAGATTTTAAGCAAGTGCAGGGGCAGGGAAAGCGGGGAGGGGAGAAAAGAACAAAAGGGAAGGTCTGTGATAGGGTGGAAGGCAGGAGAGATTAAATGACAAAAGGGCTGATGGTGCAAGGCAAAAGGAGATGGTAATGGGACAAGTAAAGAAATGAAAGATGACTCTTGAAGAGGTGTAAATGGGAATGGCAGAATCATCAACAGCTGCCATGTGAAAAAATAGGGGCAGAGGTTATGATCTGAAATTGTTGAACTCGATGTTGAGTCCAGAAGGCTGTAAAGTGCCTAATCGAAAGATGAGGTGCTGTTTCTCGAGCTTACGTTGAGCTTCGTTGGAACACTGTAGGAGGCAGAGGACAGAGAGGTCAGAGTGGGAGTGGAGCGGAGAATTAAAGTGACAGGCGACCGGAAGCTCGGGGTTACCCTTACGGATTGAATGGAGGTGTTCCACAAAGCGGTCACCCAATCTGCGTTTGGTCTCCCCAATGTAGAGGAGACCGCATCTTACATTGTTCTATTTCAGATGTAATGCTATTTTTACTTGGCTGTCAAATTTGCACTGTATTTTCTATTCTTTTTCAGTTTTCAAATGGTTATGGTTACATTTCTGGGTCTTTTCTGCCCTTCTTACTCTGGATTAATTTCAGCTTTTGTATGTTAGAAAGCTGAAGGCAGTCAAAACATAACAGGACAGAATAGATCTTCACAACTAGCAGAGGTTCCAAGGCCTGCTATAGGATGCCAGCATCTATCTGTAGGAGATTGTGATTAGGTCTGTCCCCAGAGGGAAGAAGCGGAACATGGTGATGAATTGCCCAGGTGTTCATTGTTAGACCAAAGGTTTAAATTGCATAAGCAGTTAAATTAGAGTTACTTAAGTCCTCAGTGTGCTGACTCTTAAGGTTCCTGAGCCTTAAGTGGAACCTTCCCTCTGCGTCTTGCATGGATCACATCAGGTGTTTTTCAACAGTATTTATCACTGCAACATTTCTGTGGATCATGGGCACAAAGATCTAGGCTAGCAGGTGCAAGCTATAACATTTAGTCCTAAAATAGACTGAGTTTACAGGGTCTGCCATGGGTCACTGGAACCCTTCTATATTACACCAATCACAGACTCAAAGGTTATAGCATAGGCCTTCAGAAATTCACCATGAAAGAGATGACCCCTGAACCTCCCAACATAGTCCAAATGGATAAATGTAGTCAGTTGGTGAATTTACCAACATGGATCCAAAAAGATTAGGAAGGCATTCCACCAACCCCTTTGGACAGGATATGTTCACCAAAGGGCCACACAGCTCCAGTCAATTTGTAAAACAGATTGGGATAATTGTTAAAATTACTCATTGCTTTGAATTGAGGACCAAATGCAGACTGTTGCGCCAGAGCATATTAGCAAGGTGAGATTATTATTACTGCTATGGAAACTACAGCAGCAATTTTTACAACTACCCTTTGAAGGGAAAGGCATTTTTGACACCAGTGGAACATTTGTGCTGCCATAGGGATAGCTATAGAAGCAGGATCCTAAACATAAGCCCCTTTAGTCAATGACAGGTTATGTAATATCTTTCCAAAGATTGTCATTGGAAATCATCCCATGGATCCAGACCATCTTGGGCCTCATCTCACATTAATGTGAGGCTATTTCTTATTTGGGACCTGGGTAGGGGGAAATCTGCAGGAATTTGTAGATGTTTTAGTCCGTGTTACTACAAATCCATGGGTTCTAGAGACTATCAGAAAGGTTTCACAAGCACACCTTAAGAGATCCTGAGGGATGATGAGATCAGACAAGCTGTGGCCCCTGTCAATGTACTAGGTATTTCAAATGGTAGCATACAAAGAATTAATTCAATCAGGAGGGAACAGATTCATATTTCTAAAAGACTGCAAACACTGTCTTCTGACCACGGAGTTCTAAAGTAATACCTGAAACTGGGAAACTTCAGGATGGTCACATTATCACAAATTATTCAGGTATTGCTGCACAAGTTAACTGCCAAACATCTAAATAATGCATACTTCCATATTATAACACAGGAATGTGTTACCTTTTATTAAGCAACCATTTCAGCTAAACGTGCTCAGCCAATGGTGTTCTCACTGCACCGCCGTTTTTGAATCAATAAGAATCTTCCCTGGACCTCATCTGGTTGTCACCAAAGGACAGTGTACAACAGGGTAATTCCCTGTGATAGCCTCACCTCAATTGGCAGTGGTAACAGATGCAACCCGAACAAAATGAACTGTCCATCTTCAAGGGAACTGAGCTCAGCACATATGGATACTAGAGCAGGCTACATGGCAAATCAATCGATTTAGCCCTTAGGGTAATAAGGCTAAGTCTTGGTTGGGCAGCACTATGGTGGCCTACTGTATTAGCAAGCAATAAGACTCATTCCAAGGCCCTTCAAGGTGCATATTGCAGAATTTATTTGCTATCTGTTTGATATTAATTTAAAATCTAGTTCTATTCCGGTTTCATTATGGCTAATTCAGGGTTTTTTTCTGACCAAAGGTCATCGACCTGAAACGTTAACACTCTCTGTCTCTCCACAGATGCTGCCTGACCTGCTGAGTATTTCCAGCATTTTATGTTTTTATTTCAGGTTTTGATGACCCATTTTGGATCATTTGGAGATCACGTTTTTTGTGTCATGTTTTACATGGCTGTTTGGAAATTGTACCCAGTTATGCTTACTGGTTTCGATTAATTTAGTTTATAAATTAATGTACTCACAGTTTGAAGGGTCTTTTAACATATGATTTTAACCTACTTGGGTAGAACGCTTCAGTTAGCATTCATTTTGGCTTGCCAAATTAATGATCTGCTAGTTATTATAGAACAGTCATAGATAATTTGGCATATATCTAGTTTGGGAATTTGGTGGGGGTCATCCAGAATTTTTACATAAGTTTGCTTCCCAGTTTCATTCGGATCCAGAAATTATTGTTCCATCATTTGATTAACTGTCACATTAGTTAGAACATCATTTGCACTCTTAAGTGCTGGCAGAACCCTAAATATGGAGGATGTAGCATGAAGAAGAAAGATACATTTATTACTTGGCCTTCTCCGTTCCTTATGCTTCCTCCATACACCACGATGCCACCTATTCATCCCACAAGGGTATAGTTTGGGGAGCGGGGTGGTGGATGTGGGCTTTGATAGTTTTAGGTGGTTAGCAGATTTCAGTTTTGCTTCAGGTGAAAACAAACTGACAATGCTGCATCTCCTGTGGCTTTGTGCTTTATGTAGGGAGTAGGGGAAGAGAGGATGTGTGGTGCCGCCTATCTGCAACATCATAGAGACATTTCATATGCTTCTTGACATGTGCTTTCCCCAAAACTACACTCCTATGTTGTGTGTAAACTGCATATCATTGAAAAATGAAGAAGACACAATGAGATAGATAATTTGGTAGTGAATTTCCGTGGGGCTTCTCTTGATCGTTCATTGTAATTTTGGCGGACGATCTGTGATAACCCTGGAAAAGTGAGAGTAAACACTGTTACGCCATTTTTCCATGGTTTCCGGGGCTCGTGCTAAAGTTAAGGAGGAGGAGCAGATGAACTGCAGTGGAAATATACTCTTCCTCCCCACCGTATCTTCCCTAACACACTGCATCTTTGCTGAAATGCTTTACTTAATTTAGTCGAGCCATTGGTACCAGAACACCATATTTATTCCATTGAAAGAACGTTGCACTCAAATTGGCTCAATTCCTGTCGGGCAACAATTCCAGCGTATTTCCTATCTTGCCTTGCAAAGATGCTAAAGGCCCAAAGCTGAAGGGGAGCCTTTCTGATGCTCACATCTTTGAGACTGGGGGCATGGGAAATTCTTCTTGTCTGTAGAAAAAATGAATTGAACTAATCAGAGAGCATGAGCAGCAGTTTTCAGAAGGAGGACAGGCTCACTCACTATTGGAAAGTTGATCCTGCTACTTGTTTAAAAGAAAGTGGAGAAACAATCGGATGAATGTTCAGTAAATTAGTGCACCTGCCACTTCTAACATGGAGCAAGTCTGTGGACTGGCTTAAAATTCAGTCTGCAACAGTCCCTGACTTAGCATGGACGCAGTACAGGATAGCAGGAGGACAGGAATTGAAATGAGTGTGGAGCAGGGCTCATACAGAGAGTGAGGGCAGCTTCTGTGAGGCCTGTAGATTGGGTACAAAAGCAAAATACTGCAGATACTGGAAATCTGAAATCAAAACCGAAAATGCTGGAAACAGTAAGCAGGTCAGGCAGCATCTGTGGAGAGAGATACAGAGTTAACGCTTCAGGTCGATGACTTTTCGTCAGAACAGGTAGATGTTCGAGATGAACAGCTTTTCAGCAATGCAGAGCCAGAGACAAGGAGGGGCAGGAAAAGAACAAAAGGGTCTGTGATAATATGGAGGGTAGGGGTGATTCAGTGACAAAAGTGATGATGGTGCAAAGCAAAATGAAGTGATAATGAGACAAGTATAGAAGCAAAAGATGGGTTCAGAGGAGGTGTAAATGGTTACAGCAGAATAGCAGAGGAGGAGAGAGGCATGGAAAAATCTGGCAAAGAAAGGAAGGCTCCCGTGTACTGGGAAATGTGTTGGATGAAGGCAAGTAAACCCCAGTGGTGTAGTGTGTTGATAGAGGATCCCAGCCCACATCTCCTCCACTACCACTACAAGGCTCTGGTGCAGCCTTCCTCCATTACCAGCACCTGCTGTCTGAGGGAAAATGGGAGCGGTGGTTAAGTTCTAAAGTTGTTGAAGTCTCATGTGTTCACTTGATCAGAACGTCACATGATCAAATGTCCAGGAATGCCTCCAACGAGAGTTGTCAACTCTAGCTTCTGTTATTTGTCTACAAATTTCATTGTGCAATTCCTGCTCATGATCTGGTGACCTATAGTAGACACCCATAGTTGGTTTCCTTCCCATCGGGGGTCTCATCCCTATCCCCAAGGTTTCTACCTTATTCATACTCTGACTATACTTATCAGTGTCTATACTTGAACTCCCACCTACCAGCCCCGATCTACACCATAACATCAAACTTTTGTATCTTTTCTCCACTTCACTCCTGCAGTCCTGCTTCTTCCTCTGTAAATACACAGGCAAAATACCTGTTTCTTTTTTCTCTTTTCTCTAATATGATTGCTCTTTTTGTCCCTAGTGGCCCCATCCCTTTGACTATCCTCTTGCTTTTGACATGCCTTTATATTGAATGCCTATCTTCGTTATATACTCTCTTTTATCCCTTCTAATTCCCCTTTTTGCTTCTCTTCTATGCTTTTGGTATTTATTCTGGTTTATTATAGAATCATAGGGGGAGAAATTCAGTATCGCCCCATTTGGGGCGCAATTATCGGCCGGGCGCAAAGATTAGCGCCTGGCGCTAATTATCGCCTCCGACTGCAAACTTGACTTTTATCGCCCCTGGAGGTGATTGGAGCGCTAAATCAGGTGCTACACATCTGTCTTAAGGCGTAAAGGCCGAGGAGCGAGGCGCTAACTCAGAGCGCTGGCGAAGCTCATGTGATGTCAGTCAGCAATGGAACACAGACTCAATGGCGCCGGCCAGTTCTTAAAGGGGAGGGTTGATCTTGCTTTCCACCACATCCTTCTCATTGCAGCCTTGAATCTCGGCCTGGAGAGACCTGTACATCAAATCTGCTGGAAAGAACAATGGAGAGTACAAGGGAAAGAGCAAAGAGTGCAGCCCCCGCGGTCTCTTCTAAATCGATACAAGGAAGGGCAAATCAAAATGAACCTGCAGAGTGCTGCTCAGTACCCAAAACTCCTTCACACAGCGTTGAATCTCTCTAGAAGTCTCTCTCTTTCTCTCTCAGAATGCGTGGTTCAAAAATGTCACCAACAAAAAAAGGCAGGAAGCAGTCGCCTTTAAATAGCGCTCCCCCAGTCCCTTCCTGACTGCAAAACGCTCCCCTCAACCTGTCGTTGATAGCGGCAGACGGTAAGGCAGGGGGCGCCACTCAATATCCGCACCGGGGCGCTACCGGGGTGTTGCACACTTGACTGACGTCACGATCTGCCGGCGCAAGAGATCGTGGTGGTAGTGTTTAGTGCCGCCGCAAAATGTCTAGTTAATATCGCGAGCGACGCAAACATCATCGCGCCTGGGTGCTAGTTGCTTTGCGCTCCATTAGCGCCCTCTTAGGGCGCTAACGGGAGGCGCAACCAACTGAATTTTTTCCCCATACTGTATTAATAGCCTCCTTCTTATACTTTATTTTTGAATTAATCATCCAAGGAACTCAGGCCTTTGCCACAACCCTTTACTCGTGGTCACAGTATGTTTAGGCTACACACTACTCACTTCATCCTTAATTATTTCCGATTGCTCATCTGCTGTTTTATCAGCCAACTTTCCTGTCTAATTAACAGTTAAAATCCCTTATTATTGCAGCTCTATTACTTCTGCAAACCTTAATATTTTTCATTTCAATCCATAGACTCGATCTGAACACTACCTTTTAATAACATTATTGCTCACTAATGCTTTATTTTACTCTCACTTCTCCGTTTTTAGTTTCTCTGTTTCTTTTAACATTGCGAACAATCCCCTGGATCATCTACTTGTGTTTTGTGTTATCATTTGAACCTTAACTGTTTTATAACCTTATAAGAAACTCTTAAGTATCTGTTTTCACATAGGTGCACCAAACAAGATTAGGAATTTAGAATTTTCTGTAAATGGAATTACGAGAAATTTATCAAGTTTCACCAATTATGTTTCCTTCATCATGGAGAAGTTTGCTCCAATAATAGCTGGAGAAATGTAAGATTTTTATGTTTGTAGTATTTATTTTAACAATTTAAAACAGTTAAAAATAATATCACCTAGCTGGAGAGTCTAGAACTAGGGGGCATAGTCTCAGGATGAGGGGTTGGCCATTTAAGATGAGGAGGAATTTCTTCACTCAGAGGGTTGTGAATCTCTATCCCAAAGGGCTGTGGATGCTGAGTCGTTGAGTATATTCAAGGCTGAGATAGATTGATTTTTGGATTCTAGGGGAATCAAGTAATATGGAGATTGGGCGGGGAAGTGGAGTTGAGGTCGAAGATCAGCCATGATCTTATTAAATGGCGGAGCAGGCTCGAGGGGCCATGTGGCCTAATCCTGCTCCTAATTTTTATGTTCTTATAAAATTTGCATTTTCATATCAGCTTTCACATCAAAATGCCTCAAAACAATTCATGCAATAAATTGAATTGATTGTTTAAGTAGGCAAATCCACTGCATCTACAGAATGCCCGGTTTAAGGAGCATTATAAAACATATGGGCAGTTTTTGCTGAAACTCGTCAATAAAAGAAGGAATAAGGAAATGAATGCCAAAATCAAAGACTAGCTAATCTGTCAGTAGGTTTTTTTTCTCTAGTAGAAGAAATTGTACTTTCTTAATGTATCTGCTGCTTGTGCCATTCATTATTTCCCTGCTATATGCTAGTGATTATTTAGGAATGTGGTGGTTAGCTTCAATTCCAAATATAACACACGGAAAGGGATACTATTTCAAGTTGGCCAAACTGATTACTGTAAAACTTACTAGATTTTGAAAAATCTGGCAAAGAATTTAAGGTCATTTACACTAAAAAAAAATTCATGACAGCTTCTACATTCTGACTTTGTAAATGTTCAATTTCTGATAAGACCTGAAGATTTGTTGGCGGACATAGTTACAGATAATGACAGTTCTTTGGATAAATTTGTGTATAGTTCTCAACTATTTTCACCTGAACCTTTTGGTGATTTTGTGCCAAGAAAAAGTATTGTGCGTTTTATGCTTCTTTCCCATGACTGCTAATTAAATTGAAAGCAACATCACACAAATGTTCTGTTTATGTAACGTAACGTGATTTAACTTTGAGTTAAAAAAAAATACATTTTCATTTTCAAAAGTTTTTTTTCTTAAAAGAATGAAATTATCCAGGTAGAATTTCTGCAGGGATTCCCCATTCTCTCACTGTTATTTCAGCAAAAGAACAGTGGAAATTCCTGAGAAATGGTGTAAGTAGCCATTTCTATCCGGTTTCTGCTGATCTGCCATCAAAGATCCGCAAAAATTCCAGGCAACCATGCCTACTTATTGCTAATGTTTTGTGCATTCTGCAGGATGAAGATGAGGTGGATTCTTACACCATGATGAAGACTAGTCGTGCAACCACTGGCACCATGAGGGCAACCAGTACCATGAGTGAAGGAGCCCAAACCATGATTGAGCACAACAGTACTATGTTAGAGTCAGACCTGGGGACCATGGTGATTAACAGTGACGAAGATGAAGAAGATGGAACCATGAAAAGTAAGAAAAATGCATTTTCTTTAAGTAAAAGAGCTGAATATTTCAGACTGATGGTCATTTTTTACAACAATTTACATTTATTTAGTGCCCTTATCACATAATAATGTCCCAAAGCACTTCACAAAGGTGTAATGACAAAATAAAAGGACGCCAAGCCAGAGGAGGAGATATTCGGACGGATGAGCTAAAAGTTTAGCAAAGAGGTGTGTTTTAAGGAGGCTCTTAAAAGAAGAAAGGGAGGTGAACAGATTTAGGAAGGGAATTCCAGATTGTAGAGCCGAGTGGAACCAGACTGGAGGCACAGCTACCAAGTGGTGGGGCAAAGGGAGAGGGGGATGCACAAGAGACCAAAGGCAGAGGAACGGAGAGTTTGAGTGGATTGTAATTCTGGATGAGGTTACAGAGATATGGGCAAGCCATGAAGGAATTTATAAACGCGAGGATGATGACTTAAAATTTGAGGCATTGGGAGAACTGCGAGCAAGTGTGGATCAGGGAGGACAGAGAAGATGGAGCGGAATAGGAGGTGGGCAGCAGAGTTTTTGATGAGCTTAACATTACGGAGGGTGGAGGATAGGAGACCGGCCGGGGAGCAGTGGAATAGTCAAGTCTGGAGATGGGCAATGTTGTGCATGTGGAAGTAGGCAGTCTTTGTGATGGAGAGGATATGGGGTTGGAAGCTTAACTCCGGGTCAAATAGGGCATCGATTTTCTGAGCAGTGTGGTTCCGTCTGAGGCAGTGCGGGGAGGGGGATAGAGTCACTGGTAAGGGTGCTGAGTTTGTGGCAGGGCCCGAAGACGATGGCTTTGGTCTTCTCAACGTTTAGCTGGAGGAAATTGCAACTCGTCAAAGACGGAAGTTAGAAAAGCAGTTTGACAGCACAGAGTGGCGGGGTTGAGAGATGGTCGAGAGGTTGAGCTAGGTGTCATCAGTAAACATGTGGAAGCTGACCCCATCTCTGCGGATTATGTCACCAAGGGGCAACATGTAGATGACGCTGGGGAAGGAAACAAGGAGGATTCTTGGAAGACTCTGGAGATAACAGTGCAGGGGCAGGAGGAAAACCCATTGCTGGAGATGCTTTGGCTACATTTGGATAGGTAAGAGTGGAACCAAACGAGGGAATTCCCATTGAACTGGACAATGGAGGAGAGGTGGGAGGAGGATGGTGTAGTCGACCATGTCAGAGGCTGCAGAGAGGATAATGAAGGTCACAGATAATGTCATTTGTGGCTTTGGTGTGGGAGGGTCAGAAACCTGATTGGAGAGATGTGACTGGTGAAGTACAAGGAACTGGTTGGAGATGGCCTTGCCTGTGATCGAGACCACGGGTGTAGGCAGGCAGTGGGAGATGACGAGGCCAAGGGGGTGGTGTTGAATATGTATTTTAATCAGTTAATTTAATGGTTCAATAAGTTTAATTAACTGATTCTGAGTTCCAACCTGTCTAGATGAACAAAGGATAGTGTTACAGTTAAACCTTTGTCTTGTGTTTACATCAATAGTTTGCTTTCCATTAGCAGACTGAGTCTTGTATAATCCGAAACCTGCGCCAGAAGTTTAGTACATGGCACATATACGAGCTGTATATGGTATCTCATGTCTACCAGTTACCCCTTACTTCAATATGTAATACACTGGAAATCAAGTGGGATACCCACCATCATCATCTGTCTCTCCCCAAAGGCAAAAAAAACCCACACTGATAGACCAGTGTGTTTCAGCTAAAGATACTTGATCAGATTTAGTTACAGGTTAATTAATACACAGAAGTGGAATGATACAGCAAGATACTTAGTCAACACAATTCTTAGAAACAATAAAACTGAAACTAGTCCTTAAGAAGATAAAACAATCTTAGAACATAGTTCTTGCGCAGCTATATACATGGCGGGACTTTTGAATGAAACAGTCTTTCATCGATCTTCACGGTATGATGATGCACATGGATGCCATGAATTTCCAGTTAACCGTACAGTTCAGATCTTTTGGCAGAATTTAACAACCATGGGAGAAATCTCCAGAACTTAGACGATCCCAAAGCCCCTGAAGTCAGAGTTGTCAATCATCCATGATCAAAGACTAGTGTACAGGACACTGATGAGCAGTTGCTCACATACTATCTGGTTTTTGGGAACCCATTAATGCTTTGACCATGTAGAATTTAATCTTGAGCATTTAATTAGCCGCTGGGGACAATTTCGATACCTAGCGGACATTGGGCAGATGGTGGGTGGAGTGATCAGGATGCCCACCTGCTGTCACCAGTGGGAGGCCTGAACCATTTTGATGGTTGGGCCTCATTTAAATATGACAAGCGAGTTGTTTGTGCATTTCCAGTGCTGATATGCAGCTTGCTGATGATAGGGTGGGGGGGGGGGTGGGGGGTGATACATCGGGTGGCCCATCTGTGGAGCCGAACTGGCAGTTTCGACTTGAAATGGAGGGCCGGGCCACTCTGGGTAGGGCAGCTGGAGGTGCATAAGTGTATTGGAACATTTTTTTGTGGGGGGTGGGGGGCGCAAGAAGAGCTACTATGCTCATCTCGGCTCCCAGATATTGCTCCAAAAAGCATGCAGCATCCATTTTTTCAGCAGCCTCCTATGATCCCTTTAAGGCATGCTGGTTTTTGGCCACGTTCCACTACGGTCTAGTGGGCAGGGCTTTCAGAACGTGGGCACAGTGTGTTTTCCCATCAAAATTGCATTGGAATCCTGTGTGCATCCTAGGACCCTGATTTGCATATAATAATGAGGTTCTGCCTGTTTCTGGGCGTGTTTGAAGGCTTGAACCTGAATTGGAAGCAGGCAAGTATTCAATTGCCATTTTGGTCTCGCTACCGCCATGTTCGCACCACAAAATGCCACGTTTGAGAGACCAAAATCACACCCTCTATGATTTTCTGTTCAATCAATCTCACTGTTTCTTATAAACTATTTATCTATGAGCCTTCATTTAGAACTTGGGTAAAGGAAGACAGCTTTCATTTGAACTCTTAGCTACTTCAAAACTGTTTGAAATAAAATGCAGAATCTCCCCATTTTGTCACATTGCATTTTTCACTGCTTGCCTATATTTATTGCTGAAAATCTCCAGTGAGGCAGCCACTTTTGCTCAATTTGTTCTGTACTTTCAGAGATGCTTTTCACCCTTTAAAGTGCTTTATCACAGTATTGCTTCACATTTCTTGTGTAGGGAGACATTACTGTGGTAATCCCTGCACAGCCTTGGGTCTCAATCTCTTCCCAATGACAAAAACACAGGCCGGCAACAGTTAAAACACTAGTTAGGCCACAGCTAGGGTACTGCGTATAGTTCTGGCCACCACATTACAGGAAAGGTGTGATTGCACTAGAGATGGTACAGAGGAGATTTACGAGGATGTTGCCAGGAGTGGAGAATTTTTGCTATGAAGAACGATTGGATAGGCTGTGGTTGTTTTCTTTGGAACAGAGGAGGCTGAGGGGATACTTAATTGAGGTGTATAAAATTATGAGAAGCCTAGATAGAGTGGATGGGAAGGACCTATTTCCCTTAGCAGAGAGGTCAATAACCAGGGGCATAGATTTAAAGTAATTGGTCGAAGGATTAGAGGGGAGTTGAGAACTTTTTTCACCCAGAGGGTGGGTGGGGCTCTGGAACTCATTGCCTGAAAGGGTAGTAGAGGCAAAAACCCTCATCGCATTTAAAAAGTACTTGGATATTCACTTGAAGTTGCGAAACCTACAGGGCTACGGACCAAGAGCTGGGAAGTGGGATTAGGTTGGATAGCTCTTTTTCGGCCGGCACGGACATGATGGGCCGAATGGCCTCCTTCTGTGCCGTAAATTTCTATGATTCTATGAGGACTTCATGTCCAGTTCAGCTGATGTTGGAGTCTGCAGTATGTGAACCTGAACAGTTATATCAAGACAACGTGAATTAATATGGCCTGAGCTTAATTAAATGGAGATAGTCACAATCCAGCAGGTATGATCTTTAGAAATAATGGGGCTTAATTTCCCCATCATTTTCAGCGCAACACCTGTGTATAAACGGTATAGGAATTATTTTTAGGCAGTAGCATTGGAATGAAGCTGTTTCAGTCCGATGTATACGATCAGCACACTCTCCTGCGTTGTCGCACTTTGTGACCCTTTCCTCAATCTGCCCACCAAGTCCTGACTGACCTCATTTGTCTATGTCAAAGGAGGGGCCAGTGGCTCTGCAGCTCCCAATTCCCTGGTTTTATACTCCAGATGCACTGCAGGTAATGTAGACTGAGATTGATAATATGCAGCAGCTGCCAACATCAGTTGATCATAGTGGAAGTGAGAAGTTCCTGACACACAAGACATCTTTAGCTAGGAAATGATTTTCAAAGTGTATTTTTTTTGACACTCTGCCTACAGACACCTGGACTTGCTTCTGACAGGGCCAGACTATTGGCAGATTTTCACCCACCCCCTACCCACAGTGAGGGCTTCTCTGAAGCACGTATGGGATTCCCTATGGGTGTGCCCTCGTATGCCATTAGCATGGAGCAGGAGGAGCGGCAGTAAAGGTTGGAGCAAAGGAGAATCAGACAACATTTGAGGAGGACGCAGCCTACCAGATATTGTCCCCTTTTATAAAATACATAGGCAACACAGATCATAGAAGGACCTTTCTAGGAAGTTGTGCATAAGAATAGTATACTTTACCAAAGAGGTAGTAGGGCAGCTCTGTCACCCACGACAAGAGGACCGACAGCCACAGTCATCTGCTCTCTCTCTCTCTCTCTCTCTGCCTATGAAGATGACCACTACCCTCAACTTTTGTGACACAGGCTCCTTTCAGGCACCCTGTGCAATATCAGCCAGGCAGCAGTACAGCATGGATTTGTCAGATTACTGACGTGCTTTGCAGGAGAGCAGGTGAATTCATCACCTTTTGTCATTACAACAAGGCAGCAGTGAGATAGGGTGAACTACTTTTACAGGGTTGCTGGCTTCAGGGTCCACATTGCCTTGAGTGCTCCCATAGAACATCCTCTCAACTGCCTCAACAAGGGCTTCAATACTCCGTGTGAAGATTGTGTGTGACAACAAGCAGAAGATCCTCCATGCTACTGCCCGAATAGCTGGAAGTTGTCATAATGCCTTCATACTGTGAAATTTAACCCTCCCTCACTGCTTCAGGGAAGACATCAGTGAATGGCTTCTGGGTGATGAAGCCTACCTTGCTCCCATGGATAATAACTCCAGTAAGAGTACGCTTCAGAATGTGTGTAGTTGTAGCCTCCCCTTCACAATTTCGCCATTCCAGAAGGGCTAGCCATTGACATTGCAGCCTAGGAGACCTTGGCTCCGTTGGCTCCAGAACTACATAGCGGAGAACATCATGATGACCAATAGTCAGAGAACTGCTCAGTGGCTGGTGCAAGGGACATCAGAGCACATTTCATCACTCAAGGCTTCTCTTCTGTGTAACACAGTCTGCCTTTGATACCACCACCGTATCTCCTTTTCCTCCACTTTCCAATAACGGGACTGTCAACCCAATCCACTACCCATCCCACAACATGACAACACATAAAACCCTCTTTGCTCCTACATGCGCATGCAATAATCATTACCTGAGTAAATAAGTCAGCACCCATATAGAGCACTCTTTCCTGTATGACTGTAACCTTTATGAATAACAAAGTGCCGTGTCAGTGCATATTCTATTTTAATCCAGTGAAGTCCAGCGAACACAAGCCAACCATACTCTTTATTAACGTTGTATTTCCCCTGGGTGGCTACATGTGCTCTTCTTTCACCTGTTCTAGTGTCTCCTAGGTGCAACCTGAGGGCCAGGATTGCACAAAGTGATTGGCTGCTCTTGCTGTACAGAAAGGTCATAGGACTGAGATGGCCCTCGTCTTGGGTTGTTCCTGTCGTAGAGCTTCTGCATTTCTGGAGCGTGCTCTTTGGCAACCTGGTAACGTGCCCCACATTCCACTGCTGTGCTGCTCTGACGGGGAAGAGCTGGAGGTCTGGCATGTTGCTGTGTTGAGAGACGGCAGTATCGGGCAGGCGGACTTCAGCCATCACCATTTCTTTGGGGCCTGGATGTTTGGCCCCACGGATCAGCAGGATGGCAGCTATTAGTAGTAACTCGTGAGGAGGAGAGTAGCAGACTTCAGGAGGACATAGACAGACTGGTGAAATGGGCAGACACACGGCAGATGCAATTAATGCAGATAAGTGTGAAGTGATGCACTTTGGGAGGAACAACATGGAGAGGCAGTATAATCTGATTTGTAATGAATTTTTTTTTTGTGTGGTGATTTATTGCGTGGTTTCTAAATACTGCTTTGTGATTATACAGCCTCAGGTAAATTTTCCACTTAGTTGCAGCATAAGGTGATTCGAATCAATTGGAAAATTAATGGCATCCATTAAAGCCGATTTCTGCTAAATTGATGCTCCAATTAGTTTTTGTTCTGGTGCCAGAAGTTCCTGCCAGTTTATAGTTAATTATGTTAAAGTTAGGCATTGATGACATTTTGATGTTCACGCAGTTCCTGGGATTTACGTCAGTATAACGCTCAGTCATCTATCCGCCCTTATACAAAGTGGGCACTCAGGGCTGCTGAGATATGCTGTTTGTGGAAGTTCATTTAAACAGTCCAATAGTAAGATTTGTAGCAGCACTTTGAGACTTCCTGAACCTCTTGAATTGCTTTTATTTCTTTCCTATTTTCAGTTTGTTGGTCTTGAGAGTTTATGCTAACTGCTCTTTCACTGCTATTTGTTTTGGAAAATCCATGTTATTGGAACAATGTGGTTTTTGGACAAAGAGGAGGAGCAATGGAAAGGTACAGTGCAAATTGGGCTGCACCAAAGGCAGACTCTGTCCACCTGTCGGTACCCTCCCAACCACAGTTAGCAGAGATGCCTGTTAATGATTGCGGAACTGGCTACACTGATATTATTTCAGCAGACAGCCAGATGCAGAGTTGTGCCACTTTTGCAAGGACATGCAACAGAGGGCTGGAACTAGCAGAGGCAGTAATTGTCAGTTGCACCCTCAAATCCTTCTTTTCCCCTCCACCCATGCTTGCTACAATGCTGTCCTGTGGGGTGAGAGCCTTGGAGTAGCAAGCAGGCCCACTCACCCTACTGCCACCTCATTCTGTACCACCTCTACGTCACCAGTGGGTTGGAGTGTTGTGCTATTCCATCACTTGGCCACAGAATTTGTTTCCTGCCTGCACCTTTATTGTGCTAGCTCCTGTGTTTTTGTTACCCAAATAGCCTTTGCAAAGTATGAAATATATATGTGAGAAATATTAAGGCTAACAATATTTTTATTCTCATGATTAAAGGAGCTGATAGGGCAGATAGAGAGAAACTATTTCCTCTGGTGGGGAGTCCAGAACAAGGGGGAATAACCTTAAAATTAGAGCCAGGCCGTTCAGGTATGATGTCAGGAAGCACTTCTTCACACAAAGAGTAGTGGAGATCTGGAACTCTATTCTCCAAAAAGCTGTTGAGGCTGGGGGTGGGGGAGAGTCAATTGAAGATTTAAAAACTGAGATTGATAGATATTTGTTAGGTAAGGGTATTAAGGGTTATGGAACCAAGGCGGGTAGATGGAGTTAAGATACAGATCAGCCATGATCTAATTGAATGGTGGAACAGGCTCGAGGGATCAAATGGCCTACTCCTGGCCCTATGTTCCTATGTGTGGCCTCTTAGCTTCAAGTGGCCATGGCACCAATTGAAGAGCCGCTTACACACAATTTCCTGTGCCCCCAGCAAGCTCCTGACACCAGGCTCAATATGGGCTGAGAGATTGGATTAGCTGCTGTGAGCAACGCAACGTCCAACAAAAGGCCCAATTGAATTAGTTTGTTGGACATGAGTGACCATTATACTACAGTTATTGCTGCCAAGCATAATGATAATATAAGTTGATGCTAATTTTGAAAGTAAGAAATAATGAAAAACTGCTAATCCCAAACAAAATTGCTTATCAACCTCGTTTGCTAGTCGGTTAAATGTGCAACAATTCCAATTGGATGGTAGTCATAAAATCATAGAAATTTACGGCACAGAAGGAGGCCATTTGGCCCATCATAGAATGGTTACAGCACAGAAGGAGGCCATTTGGCCCATCATTGAATGGTTACAGCACAGAAGGAGGCCATTTCGGCCTGTCGAGGCCATATCGGCTCTCTGCAAGAGCACTTCAGCTAGTCCCACTTCCCCGCCCTTTCCCTATAGCCCTGCAAATTTTTTCCCCTCAGGTACTTATCCAATTCCCTTTTGAAAGCCACGATTGAGTCTGCCTCCACCACCCTTTCAGGCAGTGCAATCCAGATCCTAACCACTCACTGCGTAAAACAGTTTTTCCTCATGTCGCCTTTGGTTCTTTTGCCAATCACCTGAAATCTGTGTCCTCTGGTTCTCGACCCTTCTGCCAATGGGAACAATTTCTCTCTATCTACTCTGTCTAGACCCCTCATGATTTTGAATACCTCTATCAAATCCTCTCAACCTTCTCTGCTCGAAGGAGAAAAACCCCAGCTTCTCCAGTCTATCCACGTAACTGAAGTCCCTCATTCCTGGAATCCTTCTCGTAAATCTTTTCTGCACCCTCTCTAAGGCCTTCACATCCTTCCTAAAGTGCGGTGCCCAGAATTGGACACAATACTCCAGTTGAGGCCGAACCAGTGTTTTATAAAGGTTCATCATAACTTCCTTGCTTTTGTACTCTATGCCTCTATTTATGAAGCCCAGTATCTCGTATGCTTTTTTAACTGCTTTCTCAATCTGCCCTGTCACCTTCAACAATTTGTGCACATATACCCCCAGTCTCTCTGTTCATGCACTCCCTTTAGCATTGTACTCTTTTGTTTATATTGCCTCTCCTCATTCTTCCTACCAAAATGTATCACTTCGTACTTTTCTGCGTTAAACTTCATCTGTCACGTGTCCGCCCATTTCACCAGCTTGTCTATGTCTTCTTGAAGTCTATCATAGAGTCATAAGTCATAGAGTCATAATGGCACAGAAGGAGGCCATTCGGCCCACCTAGTCCGTGCCGGCCCTCTGTTGAGTAATCCAGTCAGTCCCATTCCCCCGCTCTATCTCCGTAACCCAATAAGTTTATTTCCCTCAACTGCCTATCCAGTCTCCCCTTGAAAACATTGAGTGTCTCTGCTTCCACCACTTCCATTGGCAGCGAGTACCAGGTCCTCACCACTCGCTGCATAAAAAAGATTTTCCTCACATTCCCCCGTATCTCTTGCCCAAAACCTTAAATCTGTGTCCCCTAGTCCTTGTACCATCAACTAGTGGGAACAGCCTTTCCCTGTCTAGCCTATCCAAACCCGTCATAACCTTGTACACCTCTATCAACTCACCCCTCAACCTCCTTTGCTCGAATGAAAACAAATCCAGCTTCTCCAACCTGTCCTTGTAGCTAAGATCCCCCATCCCTGGAACCATTCTGGTAAATCTCTTCTGCACCCTCTCAAGTGCCTTCACATCCTTCCTAAAGTGTGGTGACCAGAACTGGACGCAATACTCCAGTTGTGGCCTAACCAGCGCTTTATAAAGGTTCAGCATAACTTCTCTACTTTTGTACTCAGTACCTCTATTTATGAAGCCCAAGATCCCATATGCTTTGCTAACCACTCTCTCAATATGTCCCACCACCTTCAGGGACCTATGCACATTAACTCCCAGGTCCCTCTGTCCCTGCACATTCTTGAAAACTGTGCCATTAAGTGGATATTGCCTCTCCCTGTTCCTTCTGCCAAAATGTATCACCTCACACTTCTCTGTATTAAATTCCATCTGCCACTTGTCTGCCCATTCTGCTAGCCTTTCTATGTCTTGTTGCAGTCGATTGGTATCATCCTCACTGTTTGCCACACCCCCAAGTTTGGTGTCATCGGCAAATTTAGAAATTCTACTCTGTATTCCAATATCCAGGTCATTTATATATATATATATATATATCAAAAAAAGCAGTGGCCCCAGCACTAACCCTTGGGGAACACCACTGTCTACCATCCCTCAGTCTGAAAAACAGCCATTTACCACAACTCGCTGTTTTCTGTCCTTAAGCCAATTCCTTATCCAAGCTACCACTGACCCACCTATTCCATGAGCCTCAATTTTGTTAACCAGCCTTCTATGTGGTACTTTGTCAAACGCCTTCCTAAAATCCATGTAGACAACATCCATTGCATTCCCTTCATCAATCCTCCCTGTTACTTCATCAAAAAATTCAATTAGATTAGTCAAACATGACCTGCCTTTTACAAATCCGCGTTGGCTCTCCTTAATTAGCTTAAACCTCTCCAAGTGCCCGTTAATTTTTTCTTTGATTATTGTTTCTAAAACTTTACCTACCACTGATGTTAAACTGACCGGCCTGTAGTTACTAGGATTGTCCTTACACCCTTTCTTGAACAATGGTGTCACATTTGCCACTTTCCAATCCTCAGGCACCTCCCCCGCATCTAGGGAAGATTGGAAAATTATGGCAAGCTCTTCTGCTATCTCCTCCCCCAATTCCCTTAGCAATCTGGGATGCAAGCCATCTGGATCAGGCGACTTATCCACTCTGAGCATACCCAGTCTTTCTAGTGCATCCTGTCTATCAATTTTCACCCCTTCCATTGCTTCTACCTTTTCCACTTCTACCGATATTTTGTCAACATCCACCTCCTTAGTAAACACCGGTACAAAGTACTCATTTAGTATTCTAGCCTTGCGCTGTGCCTCTAAGCATATATCACCTTCTTTGTCACTAATAGGCCCCACCCTGCCTCTTACTACCCGCTTTCTGTTTACATGCTGGTAGAAGATTTTTGGGTTCCCTTTTATGTTAACCGCCATTCTACTCTCATATTCTCGCTTTGCCAATCTTATTTTCATCTTCATTTCCCCTCTCAACTTATTGTATTTGGTCTGGTTCTCCCTTGAAGAATTCACCTGACATTCATCATACACCCTCTTTTTTTTTTGTTTCATCATCTTCTCTATCTCCCTCGTCATCCAAGGAGCCCTTGCTTTGGTCCCCTTACTCTTGCCTCTTGTTGGAATGTACCTAGCCTGTACTTGGAACATCTCCTCCTTAAAGATCACCCATTGTTCCATTACAGTTTTTCCTGTTCACTATACTTCCAAGTTTTGTGTCATCTGCAAATTTTGAAATTGTGCCCTGTACACTTAAGTCCAAGTCATTAATATATATCAAGAAAAGCAGTGGTCCTAGTACCGACCCCTGGGGAACACCACTGTATACCTTCCTCCAGTCCGAAAAACAACCTTTCACCACCACTCTCTGTTTACTGTCACATATACAATTTCGTATCCATGCTGCCACTGTCCCTTTTATTCCACGGGCTTCAACTTGCTGGCAAGCCTATTATGTGGCACTTTATCAAACGCCTTTTGGAAGTCCATATCCACCACATCAACCGCATTGCCCTCATCAACCCTCTCTGTTACCTCATCAAAAAACTCGATCAATTTAGTTAAACACAATTTGCCTTTAACAAATCCGTGCTGGCTTTCCTTAATTAATCCACACTTGTCCAAGTGACTGTTAATTTTGTCCCTGATTATTGTTTCTAAAAGCTTCCCCACTACCAAGGTTAAACTGACTGGCCTATAGTTGCTGGGTTTATCTTTACACCCTTTTTTGAACAAGGGTGTAACATTTATAATTCTCCAGTCCTCTGGCACCACCTCTGTTTCTAAGGAGGATTGGAAGATTATGGCCATTACCTCCGCGATTTCCACCTTCACTTCCCTCAGCGTCCTCGATGCATCCCATCCGGTCCTGGTGACTTATCTACTTTAAGTACAGCCAGCCTTTCCAGTACCTTGTCTTTATCAATTCTTATCCCATCCGGTATCTCCTCTACCTCCTCCTTCACTTTGTCTATGGCAGCATCTTCTTCCTTGGTGAAGACAGATGCAAATAACTCATTTAGTACCTCAACCATGCCCTCTGCCTCCATGCGTAAGTCTTTTTGGTCCCTAATCGGCCCCACCCCTCCTCTTACTACCCGTTTATTATTTATATGCCTAGAGAAGACTTTTGAATTCCCTTTTATGTTAGCTGTCAATCTATTCTCATAATCTCTCTTTGCTCCTCTAATTTTCTTTTTCACTTCCCCTCTGAACTTTTTATATTCAGCCTGATTCAACGGGATTAGACAAAGTCAATCAACGGGATTAGACAAAGTCAACATGGATTTATGAAAGGGAAATCGTGTTTGACAAACTTGCTGGAGTTTTTTGAGGATGTAACTGGTAGAATAGATAGAACTGGGAGAACCAGTGGATGTGGTGTATTTGGATTTTCAGAAGGCCTTTGATAAAGTCCCACATAAGAGGTTAGTGTGCAAAATTAAAGCACATGGGATTGGGGGTAATATACTGGCATGGATTGAAAATTGGTTAACAAACAGGAAACAGAGAGTAGTAATAAATGGGTCTTTTTCGGGGTGGCAGGCGGTGACTAGTCGGGTAACGCAGGGATCAGTGCTTGGGCCCCAGCTATTCATAATATATATCAATGATTTGGATGAGGGAATCAAATTTAATATTTCCAAGTTTGCTGACGACACGAAACTAGGTGGGATTGTGAGTTGTGAGGAGGATGCAAAGAGGCTTCAAGGCGATTTAGACAAGTTGAGTGAGTGGGCAAATACATGGTAGATGCAGTATAACGTGGATAAATGTGAAGTTATCCACTTTGGTAGGAAAAACAGAAAGGCAGAGTATTATTTAAATGGTGATAGATTGGGAAATGTTGATGTACAAAGGGACCTGGGTGTCCTTGTACACCAGTCACTGAAAGCAAACATGCAGGTGCAGCAAGCAGTTCGGAAGGCAAATGGTATGTTAGCCTTCATTGCAAGAGGATTTGAGTACAGGAGCAAGGATGTCTTACAACAGTTATACAGGGCCTTGGTGAGACCACACCTGGAGTACTGTGTGCAGTTTTGGTCTCCTTACCTAAGAAAGGATATACTTGCCATAGAGGGAGTGCAGCGAAGGTTCACCAGACTGATTCCTGGGATGGCAGGCCTGTCTTATGAGGAGAGATTGGGTCGACTAGGCCTGTATTTACTAGAGTTTAGGAAGAATGAGAGGGGATCTCATTGAAACGTATAAAATTCTGACAGGGCTAGACAGACTGGATGCAGGGAGGATGTTTCCCCTGGCTGGGGGGTCTAGAACGAGGGGTCACAGTCTCGGGATACGGGGTAGGACATTTAGGACTGAGATGAGGAGAAATTTCTTCACTCAGAGGGTGGTGAACCTGTGGAATTCTCTACCACAGAAGGCTGTGGAGGCCAAGTCACTGAATATATTTAAGAAGGAGATAGATAGATTTCTAGACACAAAAGGCATCATGGGGTATGGGGAGAGAGGGGGAATATGGTATTGAGATAGAGGATCAGCCATGATCATCTTGAATGGCGGAGCAGGCTCAAAGGGCCGAATGGCCTACTCCTGCTCCTATTTTTCTATGTTTCTATGTTTCACACTTGTATTCTCAACCTGACATCTATCATATGCACCCTTTTTCTGGTTCATCTTACTCTGTATCTCTTCGTCATCCAGGGAGCTCTGGTTTTAGTTGCCCTACCTTTCCCCCTCGTGGGAATGTACCTCGACTGTACCCGAACCATCTCCTCTTTTAAGGCAGCCCATTGTTCGATTACAGTTTTACCTGCCAACCTTTGATTCCAATTTACCCAGGCCAGATCCGTTCTCAACCCACTGAAATTTGCCTTCCTCCAATTAAGTATTTTTACTCTAGATTGCTCCCTGTTCTTTTCCATAGCTAATCTAAACCTTATCATACTATGATCAGTGTTCCCTAAATGTTCCCCTACTGACACTTGCTCCACTTGACCAACCTCATTCCATAGAACCAGATCCAGCAATGCCTCCTTCCTCATTGGGCCAGAAACGTACTGATCAAAAAAGTTTTCTTGAACACAAATTCTTCCCTGTCTCTACCCTTTACACTATTATTATCCCAGCCTATATTAGGATAATTGGAGTCCCCCATTATTACTACTCTATAGTTCTTGCACCTCTCTCTAAGTTCCCTGCAAATTTGCTTCTCTATATCTTTCGCACTAGTTGGTGGCCTATGGAATACACCTCGTTGTATAATGGCACCTCTATTATTTCTTAACTTCTTAACAAATAGATTCTGTCCTTGACCCCTCCAGGAAATCCTCTCTTTCCATCTCTGTAACATTCTCCTTAACCAATACTGCCACCCCACCTCCTTTCTATCCTTCCCTATCTTTCCTGAACACCTTATATCCAGGAATATTTAAAACCTAATCCTGCCCTTTTTTGGGTCAGGTCTCCGTTATCGCCACAACATCATATTCCCATGTGGCTAATTGCGCCTGCAGCTCACCAACCTTATTTACCACGCTTTGTGCATTTACACACATGCACTGTAAACCTGTAATAAAAACAGAAAATGCTGGAAATACTCAGCAGCTCAGGCAGCATCTGTGGAGAGAGAAACAGAGTTAACATTTCACGTCACTGACCCTTCGTCAGAACTGAATACTGGTGAGGGCGATGGTTCCCTAAAATCTGCCTGCAGGACCTCATCCCTTTTTCTACCTATGCCATTGGTACTGATATGGACCACGACCTCTGGCTGTTCACCCTCCCCCTCAGAATATTCTGCAGCCACTCAGTGACATCTTTGACCCTGGCACCAGGGAGGCAACATACCATCCTGGAGTCACGTCTGCAGCCGCAGAAACGCCTGTCTGTTCCCCTAACTATTGAATCCCTTACCGCTATTGCCTTCCCGATCTTCCTCTCCCCCCCCCCCCCCGCCACCACCCTACCCGTGGTGCCGTGGACTTGGCTCTGGCTGTACTCACCAGAGGAACCAACGCCCTCACCAGTATTCAATACTGGTTGGAGAGTGAGATGCACTCAGGGGACTCCTGTACTACCTGCCTGGTCCTCTTTGTCTGTCTGACAGTCACCCATTCCCTTTCTGCCTGCACACTCTTACGCTGCGGGATGACCACCTCCTGAAACGTGCTATCCACGTAGCTCTCGGCCTCACGGATGCACCGCAGTGCCGCCAGCTGCTGCTCAAGCTTCGAAACCCAGAGCTCGAGCTCCTCCAGCTGACGACACTTCCTGCACATGTGATTGTCCAGGACAGGGGAAGTGTCCTGGATTTCCCACATGGCACAGGACGTGCAGTCCGCGGGACTGAGTTGCCCTGCCATGCCTCCATTTATTCGACTATTAACTAACTTACAGAAATAAACTTCAGATTGAGGGGGAGAAATTCCCCTCGAGGGCCATCTGGGGAGCTAAGTCAAAAATGTTTGAAAAGTTAGCGCCAGGCGCTAACCTTTTCAAACATTTGACAAATTCCCATTTTTTGCTCCAAGAGGGAAATGAAGCGCTAAATCAAGTGCTGCACTTGCCTCTTGGAGCGCAACAGGCGGGGAATGTCCCGATCTGGGGTGATGTGCTTAGTCTGCATCCGGTGCTCCTAAAAAATTTTTTTTTTTTTTTTTAAATCACCGATTTTTTTTCATGCCGGCCGGCCACCGCAACTTTAAATGGCGCCCCGCGAGCGGCCAGGCCTCACTGTTCACGACCCCTGCAGCGGGCGTGGGGGAGCCATTTGCGCCCCGTTAGCACCTTCTTTGGAGGCGCAAACAAGAGGAATTTCGCCCCCTAAGAGTCTTAAAAGTCCGGCCTACCTTTATCCCCGGCCGCTTCTCTTGCTCTCTTAGTTAAAGTCTTTATTCACACGACTATTTATAGTTATGTTAATTAGTTTATTTAGTTAAGTTGGAGAGAATAGAACGCTAATACTCACTCACCAATCAGCTACCTGCAGTCCTGTGACGTTACTCCTTGATTTTGCTGTTCTTTTGGAATTCGCCGAATTTGTACTTCCGGGTCCCGCTCTGTTTAAGTACTGCGGTGTCTGATGCCGACTCCTTCCAGGTCCACGTTGTCCTGTCTGTGCCAGGCAACAAAGAGCTATCCAGCCTGCTCCCACTTTCCAACTCTTGGTCCGTAGCCCTGTAGGTTACGGCACTTCAAGTGCATATCCAAGTACTTTTTAAATGCAATGAGGGTTTCTGCCTCTACCACCCTTTCAGACAGTGAGTTTCAGACCCCCACCACCCTCTGGGTGAAAAAAGTTCTTCTCGACTCCCCTCTAATCCTTCTACTAATTACTTTAAATCTCTGCCCCCTGGTTATTGACCTCTCTGCGAAGGGAAATAAGTCCTTCCTATCCACTCTATATAGGCTCCTCAGAATTTTATACACCTCAATTAAATCTCCCCTCCGCCTCCTCTATTCCAAAGAAAACAACCCAGCCTATCCAATCTTTCCTCAAAGCTCAAATTCTCCAGTCCTGGCAACATCCTCGTAAATCTCCTCTGTAGCCCCTGCAATCACATCTTTCCTGTAGTCCTATTCAGAGTCATAGGGGGAAAAATTCAGCTGCTTGCGCCTCCCGTTAGCGCCTTAAGAGGGCGCTAATGGGGCGTAAAGCAGCTAACGCCCGGGCGCAGCGCCGCCCACGCCTCCCGAAAAATTCAGCGGGAGGTTAGCGGCGGCGCCAGCCGGTAGCGCCCTGTGGCGCTGCGCCGCCGGCGATGACGTCATCGCCGTGCGCAGCACCCCGCTCGCGCTCCAGCCGCGATCTTCAGTCGCGCCCCCTGATTTACCGCCAGACGCTATGTCCGACGGGTTCAGGGAGGCGTACGTGCGGCCGGGGCGGCGATATTTAAAGGGGAGGTGGCAGGCAGCCATTTTTGTTGCTGGCCGCCTGCCAGCACCTGCCCCCGCTGCTGTCCCCGGCCCCCGTGAAGCCCCCCCACCGTGAAGTGCCGGCTGCGCTCCAAGAGCCCGGCACTTCTCTTGAGTGCCGGGCTCTTTTGCCGGCACTCCCGATCCCTGGGGGCCCAGCTGGGCCCCGGTTCGCGCTGCGCAGGGTCCCTCCCCTTTAAGAAGGGGAGGAAGGCCTGCAATACCGCGGCACGTAGCGCCAGGATATTCCCTCGCAGCGCCCCAAGAGGGATGCGGGGTGCTTCCAGTGGCGCTCCGCTTCCCTCTTGGGGCGCAACCACTGAAGTTCCGGCGCGGGGCCGGTAATTTTTTCGGGGCGCTAAAAGTCGCGCCCCGACGAGGTTAGCGCCCCAAATGGGGCGCGACTGAATTTTTACCCCATAGAGTTATACAGCACAGAAAGAGGCCCTTCGGCCCATCGTGTCCGCGCCGGCCATCAAGCCCTGTCTATTCTAATCCCATTTTCCAGCACTTGGTCCGTAGCCTTGTATGCTTTGGCGTTTCAAGTGCTCATCTAAATGCTTCTTGAATGTTGAGGGTTCCTGCCTCTACCACCCTTTCAGGCAGTGAGTTCCAGATTCCAACCACCCTCTGGGTGAAAAAGTTTTTCCTCAAATCCCCTCTAAACCTCCTGCCCCTTACCTTGAAACTATGCCCCCTGGTTATTGACCCCTCCACCAAGGGGAAAAATTCCCCTCTATTTACCCTATCTATGCCCCTCATAATTCTGTACACCTCAATCAGGTCCCCCCTCAGCCTTCTCTGCTCTAAGGAAAACAACCCCAGCCTGTCCAGTCTCTCTTCATAGCTGAACTGCTCCAGCCCAGGTAACATCCTGGTGAATCTCCTCTGCACCTTCTCCAATGCAATCACATCCTTCCTATAGTGTGGCGACCAGAACTGCACACAGTATTCCAGCTGTGGCCTAACTAGCATTTTGTACAGCTCCATCATAACCCCCCTGCTCTTATATTCTATGCCTCGGCTAATGAAGGCAAGTATCCCATATGCCTTTTTAACCACCTTATCTACCTGTCCTGCTGCCTTCAGGGATCTATGTACATGTACACCAAGGTCCCTCTGATCCTCTGTCCTTCCTAGGGTCCTACCATTCATTGTGTATTGCCTTGTCTTCTTAGTCCTCCCAAAATGCATCACCTCACACTTTTCAGGGTTAAATTCCATTTGCCACTGTTCTGCCCATCTAACCAACCCGTCTATATCGTCCTGTCGCCTGAGGCTTCCCTCCTCGCTGTTTACCACTCCACCAATTTTCGTGTCATCTGCGAACTTACTGATCATACCTCCTACATTCATATCTAAATCGTTAATGTACACTACAAACAGCAAAGGACCCAGCACCGATCCCTGCGGTACACCACTGGACACAGGCTTCCAGTCACAAAAACAACCTTCGACCATCACCCTCTGCCTCCTGCCACTAAGCCAATTTTGGATCCAATGTGCCAAGTTGCCCTGGATCCCATGGGCTCTTACCTTCTTGACCAGTCTCCTGTGTGGGACTTTGTCAAAAGCCTTACTGAAGTCCATGTAGACTACATCAACTGCACTACCCTCATCCACACACCTAGTCACCCCCTTGAAAAATTCAATCAAATTGGTTGGACATGATCTCCCCCTGACAAAGCCATGCTGACTATCCTTGATTAATCCTTGCCTCTCCAAGTGGAGACTAATTCTGTCCCTCAGAATTTTTTCCAATAATTTCCCTACCACTGATGTTAGGCTCACTGGCCTGTAATTCCCTGGTTTATCCCTCCTACCCTTCTTGAATAATGGTACTATGTTAGCTGTTCTCCAGTCCTCTGGCACTTCCCCTGTGATTTAATTTATTGGTCTGCAATTGTAAAGTACACATGCTTTGTTTTCCATCTATATATACTTTGGAGATTCTGTATCTAATTTACTTCACCTGAGGAAGGAGCAAATCGATAGCTCCGAAAGCTTGTGATTTCAAATAAAACTGTTGGACTATAACCTGGTGTTGTGCGACCTCTCAATTTTGTCCACCCCAGTCCAACACCGGCATCTCCGCATCACTTCCCCTGTGGCCAGAGAGGTTCTGAAAATTTGTGTCAGAGCCCCTGCAATCTCCTCCCTTGCCTCACTCAGCAGCCTGGGATACATCTCGTCTGAGCCTGGGGATATATCCACTTTTAAGCCCGCTAAAACCGCTAGTACCTCCTCCCTCTCAATACTAATTTGTTCAAGTATATCACAATCCCCCTGCCTGATTTCTATGCCTATGTCGTCCTTCTCCATAGTGAACACAGATGCAAAATATTCATTTAAGACCTCACCTACATCTTCTGGCTCTACACACAGATTGCCACTTTGGTCCCTAATGGGCCCTACTTTTTCCCTGGTTATCCTCTTGCCCTTAAAGAACACCTTGGGATTTTCCTTTATTTTGCGCGCCAGTGTTTTTTCATGCCCCCTCTTCGCTCTCCTAATTTCTTTTTTAAGTACCCCCCTGCACTTTCTATACTCCTCTAGGGCTTCCACTGTTTTTAGTCCTTTGTATCTGCCAAAAGCCTCCCTTTTTTTCCGACTCCATTCTTGTATATCCCTTGACATCCAGGGTTCCCTGGGCTTGTTGGTCCCACCCTTGACCTTTACGGGAACATGTTGGTGTTGTACTCTCTCTATTTCCTTTCTGAAAGACTCCCACTGCTCTGATGTGGATTTTCCTACAAGTAGCTGATCCCAGTCCACTTTGGCCAGATCCTGCCGTATCATATTAAAATCGGCCTTCCCCCAATTTAGAACCTTTATTTCCGGTCCATCTTTGTCCTTTTCCATGACTACCTTAAATTTCACCGAATTATGGTCACTGTCACCAAAATGCTCTCCTACTGACACTCTACCACTTGCCCGGCTACATTCCTTAGAATTAGGTCCAGTACCGCCCCCTCTCTTGTAGGACTTTTTACATGCTGGCTCAAAAAGCTCTCCTGGATGCACTTTAAGAATTCCGCACCCTCTAAGCCTTTCACACTCTGACTATCCCAGTTACTATTGGGGAAGTTGAAATCCCCTACTATTATTACCCTATTATTTCTACACTTCTCTGAGATTTGCCTACATATCTATTCCTCTATCTCCCCCTGACTGTTTGGGGCCTATAGTACACTCCCAGCAAAGTGCTTGCCCCCTTTTTGTTTTTAAGTTCTACCCATATGGCCTCATTAGAGGAACCTGCTAAGATATCATCCCTCCTTACAGCAGTAATTGACTCCTTGATTAATATTGCGACACCCCCTCCTCTTTTACACCCCCCTCTGTCTCGCCTGAAGATTCTATACCCCGGAATATTGAGCTGCCAGTCCTGCCCCTCCCTCAACCATGTCTCTGTGATAGCAACAATATCGTTCATCAACACCTTCAATTCCTCTACCTTACTCGCAAGACTCCTTGCATTAAAATAAATGCCATCCAGCCTTGCCATACTCCCTTGTGCCGCTACATATTTGCTCTGCCTTCCAGGCTGACTTGTTTTTTCCTCTATATTTGGCTGTGCATCACCCCCTACTATAGCTCCACTCTGTATCCCATCCCTCTGCCACGTTAGTTTAAACCCCCCACAACAGTACTAGCAAACCTCCCCGCAAGGATGTTGGTCCCGTTCCGGTTCAGGTGCAACCCGTCCGACTTGTACAGGTCCCACCTTCCCCAGAAGCAGACCCAGTGATCCAGGAATCTAAAACCCTCCCTCCTGCACCAACTCTTTAGCCACGCATTCATCTGCTCTATCCTCCTATTCCTATACTCACTAGCACGTGGCACCGGGAGTAAACCAGAGATTACAACCTTTGAGGTCCTGCTTTTTAATCTGCTACCTAGCTCCCTAAATTCTTGTTGCAGGACCTCATCCCTCTTTCTACCCATGTTGTTGGTACCAATGTGAACCACGACCTCTGACTGTTCACCCTCCCCCTTCATGATTATGATTAAGGTAGAAGGTCAGTTCTGTAGACAGTTCTTGCTGAAAGCAGTGACTCTTGTGGAAATTGTGGACAGTTTTAGTTCATTTGTCTTCTGTCCAGCATTTGAAATACATGACTGCTGCGATCGAACTAAACTGCCACTAGGTGGATATAAAGCAAAAGATTGCTACAGGCTGCTCATGATCTTGTTCCATTCCATCTTCATTTAAAGCTGCAAGTTGTCATATTTATACAGCAATATGTAAAAATATAAAAGTGCCAATTAATAAATTCAGTTTGTTGACTATTGGCTAGATATCAGTTTTACTTGTTGGGCTGTTGAATAAAACATAGTAGGCCAGAAATTGCTGCAATGATGGGATTGGTAGCGACTGACATAATTGGACCTTTTTTGCTCACCATTGATGTTGCGCTATATTTGCACCACAAATTGCTGGAATGTCGACACGATAACAGCGCAGCGATGTCAATGTCGCATCTGGGATGTCATGGGTGTCGTGCCCGATGGCTTGGCTCCTTAACCAATAACAAAAGATTGAGAAAGAAACAGAGCGAAAGACGGAGAAGGAAATAGGATGAATATACACAGGAAGAGGAGTAAAGAGAGGGAAAGAAAGAGAGTGGATTAAGAGAGAGAGCGAATAGAGAGCCGGAAAGGAAAAGTAAGAAAAAAAATTAAAAAGAACAAGCAGACGAAGAAGACATTGTAACCCAGTTGTGTTTGGGAATTGCTGTATTAGTCCTTAAGAAGTTAATGAGTGAATGAATGGCGGGGTAGGCGTGCAAAATTTACAAATATTTTTGACCCATGAAGTATAGAACCAGCAGCCCCGTCCATCATGATCAGAAATGGTGGAACACCCAGTGTCAGCCGTGGCTCAGTGGGTAGCACTCTTGCCTCTGAGTCAGAAGGTTGTGGGTTCAAGTCCCACTCCAGAGACTTGAGCACAAAAACCTAGGCTGACACTCCAGTGCAGTACTGAGGGAAGGCTGCACTGTCAGAGGTGCTGTCTTTCGGATGAGACGTTAAACCGAGACCCGATCTGTCATCTCAATCAACATCACTGTACCAGATTATCTGGTCATTATCACATTGCTGTTTGTGGGAGCTTGCTGTGAACAAATTTGCTGCCGCGTTTCCTACATTGCAACAGTGACCAAAAAAAGGTACTTCATTGGCTGTAAAGCGCTTTGGGACATCCGGTGGTCGTGAAAGGCGATATAGAAATGCAAGTCTTTCTTTTTATTGCATTGCTTTCATAGGAGCATAGGATTTTCTATGAGAGTGGGGAGGCAGAATGTGAGTATGAATAGAGATGTTGTGGGGGGGAGGGGGAGAATGCATGGCAATATGCTGGAATGGAAGTAGGGTACCAGCAAACTAGGTCGAGGGAGAGAAGAACATAGGAATTGCTAGATGAGAAAAGACCAAGGTCCATCCTGGTAATCCCATGATACAACGATAATGGAGTTGTTGACTAATCATAGCAATCGATCTCTATCAGTTAGTCTACAACAGATCCAGGAATGACACAAGAAAAACTCCAGTGGTGGAGAGCTTTGCGAACCATACGTACAAAGTTACCTTTTTCCTCCCAAACATGCTACACATACCACATGTCATGTCTCAAATTGCTCGTATACTGTATCCCAAAATGTTATTTGAATGCGTGACCCTCTTCTGAGTATTGAAACAGCTTTACATCCTGAAAAATATTGCCTTCCAACACTAACAGGAGTGTGGATGGCAAGACTGGCATAAAGAAAACTACCAAGACAGATTTAAAAAAATCAATCCCCTCGGAATAATTCACTACCTGCTGGAGTGAGACTCCACAGCTTTATTGGTCCCTTCATGGGTCTCCAAAGTTGAACATGAGAATTAGGAGCAGGAGTAGGTCATACGGCCCTTTGAGCCTGCTCCGCCATTGTGTGGACTGTGAGGACCATAAATGATGTCCTTCTTCTTCTTCTTAGGCAGTCCCTCGGAACCGAGGATGACTTGCTTCCACGCTAAAAATGAGTTCTCAGGTGATTGATGAGTCCAATGCGGGACCTACAGTCTCTGTCACAGGTGGGGCAGACGGTGGTTGAAGGGGCAGGTGGGTGGGGTGCTTGGGTTGACGTGCGCTCCTTCCGCTGTTTGTGCTTGGCTTCCGCTTGCTCCCAGCGAAGAGACTCGAGGTGTTCGACGCCTTCCTGGATGCTTCTCCTCCACTTTGTGCGGTCTTGGGCCAGGGATTCCCAGGTGTCAGTGGAGATGTTGCACTTTTTCAAGGAGGCTTTGAGGGTGTCCTTGAAGCGTTTCCTCTGCCCACCTGGGGCTCTCCTGCCGTGTCGGAGCTCCGAGTAGAGCGCTTGTTTTGGAGTCTCGTATCGGGCATGCGGACGATGTGGCCCGTCCATTGGAGCTGATCAAGCGTGGTCAAAGCTTCGATGCTGGGGATGTTGGCCTGAGCGAGAACACTGACGTTGGTGCACCTATCCTGACAATGGATTTGCAGGATCTTGCGGAGGCAGCGTTGGTGGTACCTCTCCAGTGCTTTGAGATGCCTGCTGTACATGGTCCATGTCTCTGAAGCATACAGAAGGGCGGGAATCACTACTGCTCTGTAGACCATGAGCTTGGTGCCGGGTTTGAGGTCCTGGTCTTCAAATACTCTCTTCCTCAGGTGACCGAAGGCTGTACTGGCACACTGAAGGCGGTGTTGGACTTCATCATCGACGTCTGCCCTTGTTGACAGTAGGCTCCCAAGGTATGGAAAGTGGTCCACGTTGTCCAAGGCCTTAGAAACATAGAAACTAGGAGCAGGAGTAGGCCATTCGGCCCGTCGAGCCTGCTCCACCATTCAATACGATCATGGCTGATCATCCAAATCCAGTACCCTGTCCCTGCTTTCTCACACAGAATCCCCATCGAGCCTGCACCGACACATATCCCACCCTATCCCCGTAACCCCACGTATTTAATTCCCCCTAACGTATCCCTTCCTATCCTATCCCCGTAACCCCACATATTTAATCCCCCCCTAACACTAAGGGTCAATTTATCATAGCCAAATCAACCTAACCCGCACATTTTTGGACTGTGGGAGGAAACCGGAGCACCCGGAGGAAACCCACGCAGACACGGGGAGAATGTGCAAACTCCACACAAACAGTCACCCGAGGCCAGATTCGAATCCGGGTCCCTGGCGCTGTGAGGCACCAGTGCTAACCACTATGCCTTGTCGTGGATTTTGATAATCGGGGGACAGTAATATGTGGCGGGGGCAGGTTGGTAGAGGACCTTTGTCTTACGGATGTTTAGTGTAAGGCCCATGCTCTTGTACGCTTCGGTGAAGGTGTTGACGATGGTTTGGAGTTCGACCTCCGAGTGTGTGCAGACGCAAGCGTCGTCTGCATACTGTAATTCGATGACAGAGGATGGGACGACCTTGGATCTGGACTGGAGGCGACGGAGGTTGAACAGTTTCCCGTTTGTTCTGTAGATTAGCTCCACCCCAGCGGGGAGCTTACTGAGGGTGAGATGGAGCATTACAGCAAGGAAGATCAAGAAGAACGTTGGTGCGATGACACAGCCTTGCTTGACTCCGGTCTGTACGTGAATTGGGTCTGGTGGATCCGTTGGTCAGGATCATGGCTTGCATGTCGTCATCAAGCAGGTGGAAGATGGTGACAAACTTTTGGGGGCAGACGAATTTGAGGAGGACATGCCATAATCCCTCATGGTTGACGGTGTCGAAGGCCTTTGTGTCATTACCAGGGTCCTAGTCTACGACATTAATTACCAGCCCTAAATGGCTGCAGCAGAAATAATTCATCATCATGTTGTAAATCCACCATGAAATTCACGATCACCATTAAGTTCAGTGAGGGGCCTCACGACAACAACAAACTTTTAGCGACTTGCCAGCAATTCCTGGCCCATTATGTTTACCAATAATCTGGGATTGAAAAGCCCTTGGGAGTCTTGTTGATTTACGATATAAAGGAATAACGCATCATATAATATCGTATTGTTTCAGGTTTCTGTTTGACATCCATAAATTGCTCGGACTTTGACAGTTTGATATTATTGGAACTGTTTGATTGAGTTACTACCTTGTAGCTTAGTACTACCCGTCTATTATGCCAGATTGTTGAATGATATTATGTATTTACCTTTCAGTTACTGGAAGCAACTATTTGTAAGAAGATTTGCTGGGGTTCAATTGTATATGGTGTTGTCCAGCTACAGGACCTGATAGACTGCTTCAAGAGCCATTAATGCATGAAAATATTATTGCAAATGCATTGGGACATCGCGTCTCATCATTGGATAAATATCACGTACTATCATTTCTTCTTGTTAAGCTATTGATGTTTTTAAATTGGTGGTTATATTTGAGTTACGATAGGGAGCAGAGAGGTTTTCTCCCTCTCTCTCTCTCTCTTTAATAATGCACGCACGCACACACAAATGAAACTCAGCTGGTTGTGGTTAAAAACAACTTTTATTTACTGCAGAAGTGCTTTAATTGCAGCAGTCATCAGCGCAGATCTCAAATATGTAAACTATTTAGAAAATAGGTATTTTCCTCAACAAACCAAAAGCTATAATGTGAACATTTCCACTTGCCTGACCTCTCACACAAACTGAAGCATATGAGCGAGGTTTTGGTTTGCTAATTTATCCAAGTTTTTCTTTCAATTCTAGAGATGGGTAATAACAGCGAATGAACAGCGTTCGCTGTTATTACCCCATTTGAAACTGACTTCAGGATTTAGCGCTTGCGCATCCTAACGCGGAAATCCTGAAGTCGTGGTCAGTCATTCACTGCTCCGACACTGGCCCCAGCTCCCCCCCCCCACAGCCGGCAATCAGGGAAACTGATGAAAACTTTGGCTTTTCCACGGTACAATCATAGAATCATAGAATGGTTATAGCACAGAAGGAGGCCATTTGGCCCGTCGAGCCTGTGCCGGCTCTCTGCAAGAGCACTTCAGCTAGTCCCACTCCCCCCACCCTTTCCCCATAGCCCTGCAAATGTTTTTCCTTCAGGTACTTATCCAATTCCCTTTTGAAAGTCACGATTGAGTCTGCCTCCACCACCCTGTCAGACAGTGTATTCCAGATCCTAACCACTCGCTGCGTAAAATAGTTTTTCCTCATGTCGCCTTTGGTTCTTTTTCCAATCACCTTAAACCTGTGTCCTCTGGTTCTCGACCCTTCCACCAATGGAACAGTTTCTCCCTATCTACTCTGTCTGGACCTCTCATGATTTTGAACACCTCTATCAAATCTCCTCTCAACCTTCTGTGCTCCAAGGAGAACAAATCCAGCTTCTCTAATCTATCCACGCAATTGAAGTCCCTCATCCCTGGAACCATGCTCGTAAATCTTTTCTGCACCCTCTCTAAGGCTTTCACATCCTTCCTAAAGTGGGGTGCCCAGAATTGAATACAATACTCCAGTTGAGGCCGAACCTGCATTTTATAAAGGTGGTTCATAACTTGCCTGCTTTTGTACTCTGTGCCTCTGTTTATAAAGGCCGTGTCCCGTATGCTTTTTTAACCACTTTCTCAACCTGCCCTGCCACCTTCAACCATTTGTGCACATATACCCCCAGGTCTCTCTGTTCATGCACCACCTTTAGGATTGTACCCTTTACTTTATATTGCCTCTCCTTGTTCTTCCTACCAAAATGTATCACTTCGCAATTTTCTGCGTTAAATTTCAGCTGCCACGTGTCCACCCATTTCACCAGCCTGTCTATGTCCTCCTGAAGTCTATCACTCTCCTCCTCACTGTTCACTATACTTCCAAATTTTGTGTCATCTGCAAATTTTGAAATAATGCCCTGTACACCCAAGTCCAAGTCATTAATATATATCAAGAAAAGCAGTGGTCCCAGTACCGACCCCTGGGGAACACCACTGTATACCATCCTCCAGTCCGAAAAACAACCGTTCACCACTGCTCTCTGTTTCCTATCATTTAGCCCATTTCGAATCCATGCTGCCACTGTCCCTTTTATTCCATGGGCTTCAACTTTGCTGGCAAGCCTATTATGTGGCACTTTATCAAATGCCTTTTGGAAGTCCATGTTCACCACGTCAACTGCATTGCTCTCATCAACCCTCTGTTACTGCATAAAAAAATCCGATCAAGTTAGTTAAACACGATTTGCCTTTAACAAATCCGTGCTGACTTCCCTTAATTAATCCACACTTGTCCAAGTGATTGTTAATTTTGTCCCTGATTATCGTTTCTAAAAGCTTCCCCACTACCAAGGTTAAACTGACTGGCCTGTCATTGCTGGGTTTATCCTTACACCCTTGTTCAAAAAAGTGTGTAACATTTGCAATTCTTTAGTCCTCTGGCACCACTCCTGCATCTAAGAAGGATTGGAAGATTATGGCCAGTACCTCCGTGATTTCCACCTTAACTTCCCTTAGCATCCGGATGGATCCCATCCGGTCCTAGTGACTTATCTACTTTAACTACAGCCAACCTTTTTAGTACCTCCTCTGTATCAATTTTTATCCCATCCAGTATCTCCACTACCTCCTCTTTCACTATGACTTTGGCAGCATCTTCTTTCTTGGTGGAGACAGATGCAAAGTACTCATTTAGTACCTCAGCCATGCCCTCTGCCTCCATGCGTAGGTCTTTTTTTTTGGTCCCTAATTGGTCCGACCCCTCCTCTTACTGGCCGTTTATTATTTATCGCTGTTAAATATCCCATTATAAATGAGACCTTTTTGGATTAGGTATAACTGGGGTTTTAACAGCATATTGACTGCTAAACAAATGTTATGGCCCTGAAAAACTAATTTGAATTTTGTGGAGTGTCAAATTTATTGATTTTTAATAAAAATTACAATTTTTAAGAAACTTTAAAATAAGTAATATTTTTTTTAAAGTTTGTTCATCTTTATTTCAGGTTTGCCTTTTCCCCATGTGAGAGCCCCAATCTTTGTTTTGCTCTCTCTAACA
This sequence comes from Squalus acanthias, assembly GCA_030390025.1. Taxonomy (NCBI): domain Eukaryota; kingdom Metazoa; phylum Chordata; class Chondrichthyes; order Squaliformes; family Squalidae; genus Squalus; species Squalus acanthias. The sequence continues at coordinate 5,873,690 of CM059432.1, read as the reverse complement.
CTTTTAAGAAGTTCGAATAAAAGGAGCTTACTCACTTCCTGGTTCTCTGTCTGTGAGAATTCTACATTATGATTGGCTGCTTAGACAGCTTGTTGACGTCACAGCAGCTCGCGTTAGGAATTCCTCATTAACTTACACTGATCTCAACTGAACGTCGGAAAAGCCGAACTTCTCGCCACAGAGGTCGCGAGATCTTTGTGGGACGCTTACTTCGGGGTCAGCGGCGAACGCCTTTGCGTCACTGCTGACCGCAAATTATGGGCCACTTTGTCTACCTTGCATGATCATCTTGTATGCTTTCTTTGCAGCTAGAATCACTAAATAGTGTTAGGAGCAAAATACAAATTATAATGCCTTTCAAATCTTAACGAGGAAGGAGATTGAATATATCAGGCTGACTGATAAATATTGAATAAGCAGATCTTTCTATCTGGTTAAGGAGTGGATTTTTATAACGATATAAATCAAAAATTTAAGGAAAGAATTTGCATCTTTCATTCTTTAGCTTTGAAGCAGTACTTAATGTTAAAAACCACAAATTCTACTTATATAACATGTCTAAATTCAGAACTTTTTATCAGCAGCTCCCCATCTCACTTGAATAATGGTACAGTTCTCCCAGGATTTCCTTCCTTTAAGTTAGCCCTTTTTCTGCTGTTTTTGTTTCTGTTTTCTCTCAAATAAAAAAGTTTCAACCACTGTAACCAGTCAGAATGCATTGCAAAATAAACAAGCAGTGGCAACATTTCAAGTTTAGTGTTACTGTTGTCACACATGCTGCTGTTAAAATACAGCCTTTTCCATCCTGATGCCAAGATTCATTCCTGAAGTGAATAGTGGCTCAATGTGGAAGGAATTTTGTTTCCGTTTTGCATCTCTTAAGCTAATTTTCTATCCTTACAGTAGCTATTTGGTGATTTCAATTGAGCAGGAATCCATATTCCTCTCACCCAAGTAAAGACAAAATGTGGGTTCTCAACCTAGACGTGATGCCGACCTCAACAAAACACTTTTCCTCACGCATTTTCATTTGTGGTTCACAATACCTTTGCTTTGTAGCTCTATGCTTCTTGCATGTTGACATTAATACAGCTCCCTTGCAGAGCTCTACAAATCCTCCAAACTAAAAAGCACTCAATGATCAGAAAGAAAGAAGAAAGAAAGACTTGCATTTAAACAGCGTCTTTCACGACCACCGATGTCCCAAAGCGCTTTACAGTCAATGAAGTACATTTTGAAGTGCAGTCACTGTTGTAATGTAGGAAATGTGGCAGCCAATTTGCACACAGCAAGCTCCCACAAACAGCAATGTGATAATGAGCAGATAGTCTGTGTTTTAGTGATGTAGATCGAGGGCTAAATATTGGCCAGGACACCGGGGATAAATCCCCTTCTCTTCTTCGAAAATAGTGCCATGGGATCTTTAACGTCCAGCTGAGAGGGCAGACGAGGCCTCGGTTTAACGTCTCATCCAAAAGATGGCACCTCCGACAGTGCAGCGTTCCCTCAGTACTGCACTGGAGTGTCAGCCTAGATTTTTGCGCTCAAGTCTCTGGAGTCAGACTTGAACCCACAACCGTCTGACTCAGAGTCAAGGGTGCTTCCAGCTGAACCACAGCTGACAAAATTGGCAAAATGAATACCAGCATGTCAAAATGTTTTCCAATACTAGCGTAACACCCATGGTGTTGCTCATGGAAATTTGGAGGTTTTATATGAATAAGGGTGTTACGTCAATTAGTATTACCAGGGACACTGACTTTTCAGCATTGGGGTGGCTCTGGGAGCACTGGGAAGGAGCCTTGGGTCTGGCAGTATTGGGCAGGGTCTGTGGGTTAGCAGTACTTTGAGGGGTTCTCGGGGACTAGGAAAACTCCATGGGGGTTTTGGGAAACATTGGAAAGTGAGGTTCCAGAAACATTGGAGTGGGTCTTAGACTCTAGGATCACTGGAAGAGAGGTTCTTGGATCTGGGAGAATTGGGCTGGTCATGGGATCAGGAAGCACTGGAAATGCAATTTAAGGGTTTGTGAACACGGATGGGGTCCTGGGATCTGGCAATGGGCTTTGAGACTGTCTGACAAGGTGATCCTGTGGTGCAGCTGGACTGGGGATGGATTTTGGTGCACTTGGGAGGCTTGAAGAGTTTGCTTGGATCTGGTAAGTATTTGAAGGGAGCATTGTCTAGCTGCCTTTTTGAAGAAATCTCAGGAGAATGGGACCCGAATTGCCGTCTTCCCTTTGGACCATCAAGTTACCTTCTTACCACCGCATCCCCACCCATCAGCCTACTTTTTCGATTCATCTGCAACCCTTTTGCACCTTCAGATATGTGCCCACCCCCCACTGCTTTCCCCATTATCGGCATTTCTCTTTACGTTCCCGCCTCAAAGTATCTAGTGGCAAATTTACCACTTCTGTGCTCTCAGTGCAAACTAAACATGCATATCATAAGGACATAAGAAATAGGAGCAGGAGTAGGCCATTCGGTCCCTCGAGCCTGCTCCGCCATTCAATAAGATCATGGCTGATCTTATCTTGGCCTCAACTCCCCTTTTCTGCCTGTTCCCCATAACCCTTGACTCAAATATCTGTCTATCTCCTCCTTGAATATATTCAATGACAGCCTCCACATTGGGGTAGAGAATTCCAAAGATTCACGACCCTCTTGAGAGAAGAAATTCCTCCTCATCGGCGTCTTAAATGGGCGACCCCTTATTCTGAAACCATGCCCCTAGTTCTAGATTCCCCCATGAGGGGAAACATCCTCTCAGAATCTTATGTTTCAATAAGATCACCTCTCATTGTTCTAAACTCCAATGAGTATAGGCCCAACCTGCCCTCATAAGACAACCCCTTCATTCCAGGAATCAACCTCGTGAACCTTCTCTGAACTGCCTCCAGTGCAAGTATATCCCTCCTTAAATAAGGAGACCAAAACTGTACGCAGTACTCCAGGTGTGGTCTCACCAACGCCCTGTACAGTTGTAGCAAGACTTCCCTACTTTTATACTCCATCCCCCTTGCAATAAAGGCCAGCATGCCATTTGCCTTCCTAATTACTTGCTGTAACTGCATGCTAACTTTTTGTGTTTCATGTACGAGGACACCCAGATCCCTCTGTACCGCAGCATTCTGTAGTCTCCATTTAAATAATATTTTGCTTTTCTATTCTTCCTACCAAAGTGGATAACCTCGCATTTTCCCACATTATACTCCATCTGCCAAATTTTTGCCCACTCACTTAACCTATCTATATCCCTTTGCAGACTCTTTGGGCTGGATTTTCAATGACCCGTGGAGTCGGGTTTGGAGGCGGGAGGGGGTGTGGTTAAAGTTGCAGATTCGGGGGTCCCGACCCCATCCCGCCTCCATGCCAGTTTCTCTGGCGGCGGGTACCCGACCTGTTCTGAGACCCGACTTCCCGAGGCAGGAAGGGATTAGTGACAATTAACTGCCTGTTAACAGGTAGTTAACAGGCAGTTTTTTGCATAATCCCTGTTTTAAAAAGAAAAGTGTGGGCTTCCCAACAGGTGGCAACCACGCCAAGTTATCGGGGCGGGCCGTGGGTCTGCAGGGGTTGGAGGGGTCGATATGTCCGGTGGGCAGGTGAGTGATGGGTGCATGTGTGCAGAGGTAAGTGTGTAAGGTAAGTGCTAAGTGTTGGAAAAAGTTTTACTTACCTTAACTTCCTCCTGCAGGTGTCAGCCCTTAAGTTCTCGGGAGTTAGAAATCTCACCGGCACAGAAAGCAGGAAAGCCGTGGACCTGTCAAAAACTGCAGCCTTCTGTTTTCTGTGGTGGAATGATTTCTAACTCAGCCTGAGAGGAAGGACTGAAGTTAGAAATCATTTGTGAGTGTTTTACAGCTTCACAGAGCTGTCAAACGCTGATATTTCATCTGTCAAAAGCTCTTGACAGATGAAATGTCAATCTGTGATGTCACCTGTTGCCGGGTGGCCCTTAATTGGCCTGCTGAGCTCACTGGGCGGGCTCAACAAGGTCAATCAAGGGAAAATACAGTGGGTTGGCCACATCTCGATGGAGGCGGGTTCACAAGCCAGAATGTGTGATTCCCGACCCCAACCCGACCCCAGATTCAAAATCCAGCCCTTTGTGTCCTCCTCACAACTTGCTAACCTATCTTTGTATTGTCAGCCAATTTGGCTACAGTACACTTTGTCCCTTCATCCAAGTCATTAATATAGATTGTAAATAGTTGAAACCCCAGCACTGATCCCTGTGGCACCCCACCAGTTACAGATTGCCAACCTGAAAATGACCCATTTATCCCTACTCTCTGTTTTCTGTTAGTTAGCAATCCTCTGTCCATGCTAATATATTACCCCCAACACCATGAGCTCTTATCTTTTGTGTGGCACCTTATCGAATGTCTTTTGGAAATCCAAATACACGACATCTACTGGTTCCCCCTTTATCCACCCCGCTCGTTACATCCTCAAAGAACTCTAATAAATTTGTCAAACACGATTTCCCTTTCATAAAACCATGTTGACTCTGCTTGATTGTATTATGATTTTCTAAATACCCTGCTACTACTTCCTTAATAATGGATTCCAGCATTTTCCCAATGACAGATGTTAGGCGAACTGGCCTATAGTTTCCTGCTTTCTGTCTCCCTCCTTTCTTGAATATGGGCATTACATTTGCGGTTTTCCAATCCGCTGGGACCTTTCCAGAGTCTAGGGAATTTTGGAAGATTCCAACCAATGCATCCACTACCTCTGCAGCCACTTCTTTTAAGACCCTAGGATGCAGGCCATCAGGTCCAGGGGACTTGTCAGCCTTTAGACCCATTAGTTTGCCGAGCACTTTTTCTCTAGTGATAGTGATTGTTTTAAGTTCCTCCCTCCCTTTTGCCCCTTGATTTTCCATTATTATTGGGATGCTTTTAGTGTCTTCTATGGTATCAGGAAATTGCATACCTGCAGTCTGTGATTTCCATTAAAACTAATGGACAGAAAATCACAGGGTTGAGGTGTGCATTCTCCCATTATGAGAAGCCCAAAAGATCTGCATTGATTCCAAGCCCCGCAATGCTTCAGATTTAAAATTCTCATACCTTGTGTTTAAATCCCTCCATGGCCTTGCCCCTCCCTATCTCTGCAAAATTTCCAGTCCTACAAGCCTCTTAAACCCTCCGCTCCTCTTATTCTGCCCTCTTGTCCTCTCCCTTCACCCCACCATTGGTAGTTGTGCCTATAGCTGCCTCAGCCCCACGCTTTGGAATTCCCTCCTGAAACCCCTTTGCCCTTCCACCTCAATCTCCCCCTTTAAGACACTACTTAAAACCCAACTCTTTGACAATTCTTTGGGGACCCTTCCTACTATCGCCTTCTTTAGATCAGCTGTTTTTATGCCCCTGTCTCCTGTTCTTTCTTATGTTAGTAGCAAAGCAAATCAAATGTCAATATCCAAGTCAGATAGCCAGGTGAAAGCTTCCTGTGTAACAGCATGGATATCTTGTAGGCTGCCTGTGAATTTCCTCTGAGGGCAGTGCTCAATGATGTGCTCAAGAGTCTGATTAGGAGCGCCACAGTCGCATGATGGGGATGCTTTAATCTTCCATCTATGGAGAAGGTGGCAGCATCTACCATGACCGGTTCTGAGGCGGTTGATGGTTGTCCACTGTTTGCGAGGAAGGTTTGATCCTTCAGGATGTACTGTGGGGTCCTCTACAAGGAATCCATTCGGTATGTCACAGTTCTTCCAAGCATTTCAGCATCGGTCATCAAGGCTGAAGGGAGATCGTGAAGGCTTCGGCGACGGTCCAGAATGGCCTTCTAGATTTGAGACATGTTGGTGGTAGGTTGTTCAAGTCGGCCTGGATCAGCATGTCTTTGCTGGTGTAGCGGTTGTATTCTCTGGAGATTGCATATTCGCGACATAGGTGTGGTGGTATGATGTTTGCAAGCATGGGCAGTCAAGGTGTTGGTGTCGATAAAAGCGTACCGGTCATAATTCTCATAGTAGAATTCAGCTGGACATCAACGGATTTGACATGCCAGCTTGACTCAGAGGGTTGTGAATCTTTGGAATTCTCTGCCCCAAGGAGCTGTGGGTGCTCAGTCGTTGAGTATATTCAAGGCTGAGATAAATAGATTTTTGAACTCTAGAGGAATCAAGGGATATGGGGATCGAGCAGGAAAGTGGAGTTGACTTCGAAGATCAGCCATGATCTTATTGAATGTCGGAGCAGGCTCGAGGGGCTGCTCCTAATTCTTATGTTCTTATTGATAGCCATGCCGGAGAGCAGTAGACCCCTGTGAAGCACCGTGGAATGTTTTTTTTATGTTAAATTCTCTTGTTGTTGAAGTCGATGTTAATACTTCAGTGTGGCACATGTTGGCTTTTAAATGGCGTATTCTGAATTTCAGCCGGGCTGTGTGAAGTGATGCTGAAATCACAGGGAAACTTAATCCATAGAGAGCGAGAGACACAGAGGCCCCGATAATCACGGGGAAGAGGGGAGAGAGTCAGAGGCCGGGTTGGAGTCGGGTTTCCCATTTAAAAAAATTTAAAAAGAAAAAAAAGAAAGATTTGCATTTCTATAGCGTCTTTCACGACCACCGGATGTCTCAAAGCGCTTTACAGCCAATGAAGTACTTTTGAAGTGGAGTCACTGTTGTAATGTGGGAAACGCGGCAGCCAATTTGTACACAGCAAGCTCCCACAAACAGCAATGTGATAATGACCAGATAATCTGTTTTAGTGATGTTGATTGCGGGATAAATATTGGCCAGGACCCCGGGGATAACTCCCCTGCTCTTCTTCGAAATAGTGCCATGGGATCTTTTACGTCCATCTGAGAGAGCATACGGGGCCTCGGTTTAACGTCTCATCCGAAAGACGGCACCTCCGACAGTGCAGCACTCCCTCAGTACTGCACTGGAGTGTTAGCCTTGCTTTATGTGTGCAAGTCCCTGGAGTGGGACTTGAACCCATAACCTACTGACTCAGAGGTGAGTATGCTACCACCTGAGCCACAGCTTAACCCTCTCCCGCCCATTCTGTGGGGGGTTAAAATGTCCCCAGAGACACAGTGTGAAATAAGGGCCGAGATTTTCCTTGCCCCGGCGGGTCCGGTGCGGCCAGGGTCGATGGCGGGTCGCAGCCCCGCTGCTAACTCCATACCACTCTGGAAAATGAATTTACGTTGATGGGGCTTGTTAAGCCCGCCCAGCACGTTTCCAGGTCCAATTAGAGGAAGCGGGTCTGGTGACATCATTCATGATGCGTCATCAGCTGATTTCCTTAAAGGGACCATGGCCAACTTTCTTTTGACATTTGTGCTGTCGGTGTTCTACAACACTGAAGTGCTGCAAACACTGACAATCACAGCACCCAGGTTCTCCCATGACTCCCTCCATATGCTTATGGAGGAAGTTGAAACACGCAGGGAGGTCCTCTTCCCTTCCGATAGGTGGAAGGGACCTCCCCAGGAGACCAAGATAGCCTGGTTTCACATTGCAGAGGAGGTCACAAGCATGGATATCATCAGGAGGAACTGGGTGCAGTGGCGCAAACCTTTCAATGATCTCATTAGATCAGGAAACGTGAGTACAAAGCCACACTCACCTTCATCCTGCTGTGCCTCTCATCACATCCCCATCACTCTGCCTTCCCTACCCTACTCCTGCACATCCTTACTCGCACCAACTTCCCTTGCACCTCCACCCATCCCTCTCTATCTACAATATCACATCCCCAACTCACTAGCCACCCCTCACACTCACCCTCATCCTACTGCAATCAGACCAACTAACAACAAACAAGGGTCGCCACATGGGTTTTTAACAAATATTCATGTAAAGTTTCTGTTAATGTGCTGTCAAACATTGAAACCTTTATTTTCAACACTTTGCGTTCTTGGACAGATTTGTGTGCACCTTTGGAAGTGGCTTAGTCAGTTGTAGTGAATGGTGCGTCATAACGGTACCCCCGCAATGGTGGTGAGTGTGAAAGGAATGGCTTGGACATTATAGGGATGCTTTATGGTGTTGGTGTGGGGTGGTGCCAATCTGATACATCATGTGACAGCCAGGGTGTACAGTGTCAAGTGAAGTAAATCTGGCCATGGTGATGTCATCCCTGGCCTCCCAGGCAGCAATGTGGTCGGGTGCTGATGCCCTCTGTCCTGTGCAGCATCAGGTGATTGCGGAGAAGGTTGGTGTTGTTGGTGCTGCTGGTGTTGGGGCTGATCATGGTCGGATTCTGAGGACCAAGGTGAGAGAGTATAAAGGGTACCCATGTTGATGGAATAGATGGCTGGTGAAGTAGAGATGACAGAGGCATTCTGTCAATGGTGAGAGAGTTCTTCCAATGAGGTGAGACTGGATGGAGAGTGGATAATGGAAAGCCTGCAGAATCTGTGCTGAAAGTGGACTGAGAAACAGCTTGTGGATGAGGAAAGTGATCTCTGTCAGGTGGGAGCTTTGACTGTACATTTGAAGCTGTCAAGTAATCAGCTGGAGCAATGGCCACTGAACTCACGCCTCAGGTTGACAGCCGTGGTCCCAAAACAGCGTGGTTCCCGTGGCCATGAAGTTAAAGTCAAAAGGTAAGTTAAAAAAACCTGTTAATCATCTGTCAACTAGATGCTAATGAGTTTAATTGGGTTGCCCGCCGCTGCCCGTCTGCTCAGCGCTGATAGACCTGACATTGGGCAAGGTGGGTTGACAGCGGGTTCCCGACCAGCTGTCAAAAATAAAACCACTTTCCCACCCGACCCGCCACCGATCCCACCCGCTGACACCATGGATATCTCGGCCAAGGTGTTTGGATTATGTGGAAGAGTTTGCTTCCTAACAGTTTTTGTATTCTACTTGCTCTGTGCCCGTGAACTGTAAGCTGTGTGCTTCACCAAATTACAGCCATGGCAAGAAGAAAGCTAAATTCACTCATGGGGCATTTTGGCATTGAATTAGTGCCATTGACAGCAGGCACACGGTACTCCATTGATGGCACCCTCTAATGTAAAGCTAGCAATTTCCGTAGCCACAATGCCATTGAATACTCACATTTCTATGAGCTGGCATCTAGTCTACTCTTACCTTTATTACAGGAAAGGTGTGATTGCACTCGAGGAGATTTACGAGGTTGTTGCCAGGACTGGAGAAGTTTAGCTATGAGGAAAGATTGGATAGGCTGGGGTTGTTTTCTTTGGAACAGAGGAGGCTGAGGGGATTTAATTGAGGTGTATAAAATTATGAGGGGCCTAGATAGAGTGGATAGGAAGGACCTATTTCCCTTAGCAGAGAGGCCAATAACCAGGGGGCAGAGATTTAAAGTAATTGGTAGAAGGAATAGAGAGGAGTTGAAGAGAACTTTTTTCACCCAGAGGGTGGTGGGGGTCTGGAACGCACTGCCTGAAAGGGTGGTAGAGGCAGAAACCCTCATCGCATTTAAAATGTACTTGGATATGCACTTGAAGTGCCGTAACCTCCAGGGCTACGGACCAAGAGCTGGAAAGTGGGATTAGGCAGGATGGCTCTTTTTCGGCTGGCACAGACACGATTTGCCGAATGGCCTCCTTCTGTGCTGTAAATTTCTATGATTCTTTAAGAGCTCAGAGCTGTATTTCATTGTCTTGTAGCAATCTATCAGTCTTGGCTCTTGGCCTCCAACGGTCGGTGATTTGAACTGACAGCAGGGTGAAAAGTAAAAGGAAGAATAGCACACTCTGGCTTAATTGTATAAGTGTCTGGAAATGTGTCACGATTTATTTGTCTCGAATAGTGAAACATACTGGTAGAAATGAGTAGAATCCCTTCCAAAACACATGCCTCAATTTCCCTGAGCTAAGTGTGTGTGGGGCGGTGGAGGGGAATCAGCCAAGTTTCCCACTATTGATAGCAATCCAGTGACCACTGCGAGAAAGTATGTTTGTGGTATGGGGATGCCAAGTGGGCTCGCTATAACGTTCCTCTGCGATTGAAACAGCCTGCCAACATCACTGTCCAGGATCACACATGAATAATGAACACTGGCACCCAAAGAACCAGACCCAAGCAGTATGTTCAGGAAAGGTGTGTAGAAAATTTGTGTGAGGGGAAAAAAACCATGACTTTTAATTGGCAATACATTTTACAGTAACAAATAACCACTTGTAAAAGAAAAAGACTGGATCTTCAAGTGGTTTTATCCAGAATGGAAGTAGTTTGCACAGTACAGCAGCAAATCTTAGCAGATTATTGTGGAAAAGGTGTCGGCTCGTAGAATACCCTTCCGTCCTTTCTGCAACTCAAATTTGCTTTTTTCGCTCATCAGTTTTTGAGCCAAATTATTGCGCATTCTACTGGTAGAGATAGCAAGGTGATATTTTTCCATACCCAAGTATGGCTTCAGTCTTCACGGTGTTTAGCTGAAGGAAATTGCAGCTTATCCAACTAAATGTCGGGCAGGCAGTCTAACAGCAGAGAGGCTGTGAAGAGGTCAAGGGAAGGGGGTCATATAAATGCAAGTTGTTGCTGTCATTCATCTCATTACTATTTTTAAGATTTTTTGCTTTGCACCAAGTGGCTGCACTTTAAATACTGTAGATACTGGAAATCGGAAACAAAAACAGAAAATGGTGGAAATACGCAGCAGTGGATGGGAAAATTTTGAGTGTGGACCAATGTTTCCCCTAAGGTGCGCAGACCGCTCACCAGCTGCTGCCACTGGAAAAGATACCGCGCAGCAAATTTAAATGAACCACGGGCCAAAAAAAGGGTGTGGACCCTTCGCACCTGAAACATAAACTTGTCTGTTCTCTCCACAGCTGCTGGCCAGCTAACCTGCTGTATTTTTCCAGCATTTTCAGTTTTTGTTGCACTTAAAAGAATTGCATTTTATTTAGAGCACTTTGGGATGTCCCAACTTGTTGCATAAATGCAATTTCGTTCTTCCAGCTGACAAGATACTCAATCTTTTTAAGCCGTTAAAATCTCACTGGTGTTACAGCAAGATAGTAACATTTCTTTTAACTTTGAAAGCTTAACTTTTTTGGTGGCTTCAGACATTGCTGCTCTTGTTTTGCAGCCGATATTAAAAATCATAGAATCGTAGAACGGTTCTTCTTCTTAGGCAGTCCCTCGGAACCGAGGATGACTTGCTTCCACACTAAAAATGAGTTCTCAGGTGACTGATGAGTCCAATGCGGGACCTACAGTCTCTGTCACAGGTGGGGCAGACGGTGGTTGAAGGGGCAGGTGGGTGGGGTGCTTGGGTTGACGTGCGCTCCTTCCGCTGTTTGCACTTGGCTTCCGCTTGCTCCCGGCGAAGAGACTCGAGGTGTTCGGTGCCTTCCCGGATGCTTCTCCTCCACTTTGTGCGGTCTTGGGCCAGGGATTCCCAGGTGTCAGTGAGGATGTTGCACTTTTTCAAGTAGGCTTTGAGGGTGCCTTGAAGCGTTTCCTCTGCCCACCTGGGGCTCTCTTGCTGTGTCGGAGCTCCGAGTAGAGCGCTTGTTTTGGGAGTCTCGTATAGGGCATGCCGACGATGTGACCCGTCCATCGGAGCTGATTGTGCGTGGTCAAAGCTTCGATGCTGGGGATGTTGGCCTGAGCAAGAACACTGACGTTGGTGCGCCTATCCTGCCAATGGATTTTCAGGATCTTGCGGAGGCAGCTTTTGTGGTACCTCTCCAGTGCTTTGAGGTGCCTGCTGTTCATGGTCTATGTCTCTGAAGCATACAGGAGGGCGGGTATCACAACTGCTCTGTAGACAATGAGCTTGGTGCTGGGTTTGAGGTCCTGGTCTTCAAACACTCTCTTCCTCAGGCGACCGAAGGCTGCACTGGCACACTGAAGGCGGTGTTGGACTTCGTCATCAACGTCTGCCCTTGTTGACAGTAGGCTCCCGAGGTATGGAAAGTGGTCCACGTTGTCCAAGGCCTCGTCATGGATTTTGATAATCGGGGAGCAGTACTGTGTGGCGGGGGCAGGTTGGTAGAGGACCTTTGTCTTACAGATGTTTAGTGTAAGGCCCATGCTCTCATATGCTTCGGTGAAGGTGTTGACAATGGTTTGGAGTTTGGCCTCAGAGTGAGCGCAGACGCAAGCGTTGTCTGAATGCTGTAATTCGATGACAGAGGATGGGACGACCTTGGATCTGGACTGGAGGCGACGGAGGTTGAACAGTTTCCCGTTTGTTCTGTAGATTAGCTCCACTCCAGCGGGGAGCTTACTGAGGGTGAGATGGAGCATTGCAGCCAGGAAGATCGAGAAGAGCGTTGGTGTCTTAAAACGGTTACAGCACAGAAGGAGGCCATTCGGCCCGTCAAGCCCGTGCCGGCTCTCTGCAAGAGCACTTCAGCTAGTCCCACTCCCCTGCCCTTTCCCCGTAGCCCTGCAAATTTCTTTCCTTCAGGCACTTATCCAGTTCCCTTTTGAAAGCCGTGATTGAGTCTGCCTCCACCACCCTTTCAGATCTTAACCACTCGCTGTGTAATAAAGTGTTTTCTTACGTCGCCTTTGGTTCTTTTGCCAATCACCTTAGATCTGTGTCCTCTGGTTCTCAACCCTTCTGCCAATGGGAACAGTTTCTCTGTATCTACTCTGTCCAGACCCCTCATGATTTTGAACACCTCTATCAAACCTCCTCTCAATCTTTTCTGCTCCAAGGAGAACAACCCCAGCTTCTCCAGTCTATCAACATAACTTAATGTCCCTCATTCCTGGAATCATTCTCGTATATCTTTTCTGCACCCTCTCTAAGACCTTCACACCCTTCCTAAAGTGTGGTGCCCAGAATTGGACACAGTACTCCAGTTGGGGCTGAACCAGTGTTTTAGACAGGTTCATCATAATTTCCACACTTTTGTACTCTATACCTCTATTTTTGAAGCCAAGGATCCCATAAGCCTTTTTAACTGCTTTCTGAATCTGCCTTACCACCTTCAACGATTTGTCCACACATACCCCCAGGTCTCTCTGTTCGTGCACCCACTTCAGGATTGTATCATTTAGTTTATATGTCCTCTCCTCAATCTTGCTACCAAAATGTATCACTTCACACTTTTCTGCGTTAAGTTTATTCTGCCATGTGTCCACCCATTTCACCAGCCTGTCTATGTCTTCCTGAAGTCTATCACTCTCCTCCTCACTGTTCACTATACTTCCATATTTTGTGTCATCTGCACATTTTGAAATTGTGCCCTGTACACCCATGTCCAAGTCATTAATATATATCAAGAAAAGCAGTGGTCCTAGAACTGACCCCTGGGGAACACCACTGTATACCTTCCTCCAGTCCGAAAAACAACCGTTCACCACTACTCTCTGTTACCCATCACTTAGCCAATTCCATATCCATGCTGCCACTGTCCCTTTTATTCCATGGGCTTCAACTTTGCAGGCAAGCTTATTATGTGGCACTTTGTCGAACGCCTTTTGGAAATCCATGTACACCACGTCAACTGCATTACCCTCATCAACCCTTTCTGTTACCTCATCAAAGAACTCAATCAAGTTAGTTAAACACGATTTGCCTTTAACAAATCTGGATTATTTTGGATAAATGATTGGCTGAAAGGACTTCTTTCTGTACTTACAATGAGATGTGATTTGATCACTGTAATGATGATTGAAGGTGATTTGGAACAGCCACGTCAATGATAATGGGCCAAGGCACTCAGATGAAAACATGGACAGATCATCATGTGCAACACCTGTGATGGACGCGGATCACCACTTTTACCAATGTTTATATTATTGGCATGAAATGATGCCTTGGGTATGCAGCTGGTGTTTAACTGAAAACCAGAAAATAGCATTTTCCCAACATTGACAGCTCTGGTTTTTCCCGTTCTAACATTTCAGTAGAATACACTTCATGTTGATTTTTTTATGCTTTCCTGCTTAATGTAGAATTAATTCTGTGCAATGTAACTGAGGCCCACACACAGTGTCTGATTGCAACACTGGCAGTTGCAATTTTAAATGGGGAAAGCCCCATCAGCAGGAAAAACAGTGGCCGGTAACACAATCTTGGCATCTGATAACATATTAGAAGCTTGCTCCATTATTTTCTGTCTTGTGAGAATGTCACCTTACACACCATTTATTTGTTATTTACTGCCATAAGATGGGTAAGTATCTTTGAAACCATATTGTAGAAAATGCAACTATAATATTAAACTGCGCAGGTCTAGATTTTCCAGTCAGAGTTATTTTAATGGAAGCACTAACTAGTTTAAAGTAAATAGGCTAATGCCGGAGTTAAACCTGCTAAATCCGCGACCTCTACCACCTAGAAGACAAGGGCAGCAGGCGCATGAGAACACCACCACCTCCAAGTTCCCCTCCAAGTCACACGCCAGCCTGACTTGGAAATATATCGGGCCGTTCCTTCATTGTCGCTGGGTCAAAATCCTGGAACTCCCTCGCTAACAGCACTGTGGAGTACCTTCACCGCATGGACTGCGGCGGTTCAAGAAGGTGGCTCACTAACACATTCTCAAGGGCAATTAGGGATGGGCAATAAGTGCTGGTCCTGCCAGCAACGCCCACATCCCGAGAACGAATGAAAAAAAACACGAATCGGAAAGTCTGGCCTACTGTGTTTAATGTTCACCAAATGCTGCAATCCAAAAAGTGCAGTATTATGTCGAAATTGATGCAAGGCTGGTAACTGTATTTATTAAATCTTTTCATATTTCAAGTAATTGTTACTCTTTTAGAAGGTACCAAAAGTGATCTGTGCAAGTACTGAGAAATGAAGTCTTTAATCAATGAGTGCCACCCACTGGAAATTTCAATGCAAGACAGCACGAATATTACCAAGTAAAAGTCAAATTGCCCCTCCCTCTTAATGGTCATCAAGAGTGAGATTTCTTGTCATCTGGAAAGTTTATTTTATAGAGCTCTGTTTTTTCCTGTTGGACTGTTCCTAAATTGCACATTATGGCTGCATCCAAGGAATAGTGGCAGAAACCAAGCAGACCACGGTCAGGCACAGGACAAACCACATTTAACGCAAAACACGTACAACATTGGCTTGAACAAGAGCTCGCGCACCATGTGATTTGTGTATGTTACTGTGTATTCTTGTGGCATCCATCACTGGAATTATTACCACACTTGACAGGTTTCTTGCTGTGGGCCCAGTTACTGTGAGCTGTTTTGCAACTGTTTATTATTTAACGCAATAGTGCAGAAGTTGAGTTGATTCAGGAATAGATTTCAGCTTTTATCCAGCAATTAGAGGTTTTTTTAAACTTTAGACTCTCTTTTATTTCAGAAATATTTTGTTCCTCTACGACTCAAATAACATGTTTAATTTTCCACAGGTATATCCATTGAACTTCACACTTTTGAGCATGATGGGAGCTGGACTTTTAATTAAAATAAATAACAGATATTGCATTAAAAACACCTAATGTAGGATCACGTGAACCAAAATAGTTAGTGGTGGAGAGAGGAGAGTAATTTAGATAAACTGTGTTTCCTAAAATGATGATAATGGTATGGAGTCTACTAATACAGACAAAATGTTCATTATCACCTATTAATTTGGTACCTACATAATGGCCCGGAATTTGTGGTCAGCAGCGAAGCGACGGCACTTGCCGTTGACCTTGAAGAAAGCTGCCCACAAAGATCTAGCTGGCGTGAATTTCTGCTCTCTCGACGCTAGTTTGAATCTGCAGCCAAATCAAGCGAATCTCCAGCGTCCAGAAACAGCGATGTCATCAAGCAGGCTAAGCAGAATTTTCACAGACAGCAAACCAGGAATTAAAATGCACAGATTATAATTTACCTTTTATAAATTTTACAGAGAGCGAAATAAACATTGGGACAGACACATAGGTAGAAACTGAAATATCATAAACTTTAATAAAAAATTATTATTTTAAAAGCCATGTTAATGGAAAAATTTGACATTCCACAAATATAAAATTAGTTTTTCAGGGCCAGAATGATTGTTCAGCAGTCAATAAGCAGTATAAAAACCAAGTTACGCCTATTCCAACAAGGTTTCATTTTTTCGGGAGTGGGTTTAACAGCGATATTCCAGCGTAATAGGGGAAGATTTCGTCCTTCAGTGTGATTTGAATTGATTGCTGGCTCCGGGGAGTTCCACAGCGCAACCTGTGGAGGAGCAAGGAATGACTGATAGCAAAAGGTCTCTAGTTTAGAGTAAGTAGTGTTTAAAGGGAAGTAAGGTCCCTAGTGTATTTAATATTCTTTAATTTAAAGGGAGTAAATTAAGGGTAGGCCATGGCAGGGCAGCTCGGCAGTGTGGAGTGCTCCTCCTGTGCTATGTTGGAAGTCAGGGACACTTTAGGTGTCCAGGGCGAACACATGTGCAGGAAGTGTCTCCAGCTGCAGCTACTCGAAATCCGCGTTTCGGAGCTGGAGCTGCGGCTGGAGTCACTGTGGAGCATCCGCGAAGCTGAGATCTTCATGGATAGCACGTTTAACAAGGTAGTCACACCGCAGGGAAAGAGTGCACAGGCAGACAGGGAATGGGTGACCACCAGACAGAGTAAAAGAACTAGGAAGGTAGTGCAGAAGTCCCCTGGGTCCATCTCCCTCTCCGACAGATTTTCCGTTTTGGATACTGATGAGGGAGAGGGTTTCTCAGGGGAATGCAGCAAAAGCCAAGTCGGTGGCACTACAACTGGCTCAGCTGCACAGGAGGGGAGGAAAAAGAGTGGGAGAGCAGTAGTGATAGGGGATTTTATCGTAAGGGGAACAGATAGACATTTCTGTGGCCGCAGACGTGACACCAGGATGGTATGTTGCCTCCCTGGTGCCAGGGTCAAGGATGTCACTGAACGGCTGCAGGGCATTCTGAAGGGGGAGGGCGAACAGTCAGAGGTCGTGGTTCACATTGGTACCAACGACATGGGTAGAAAGAGGGATGAGGTCCTGCAACAAGAATTTAGGGAGCTAGGTAGCAGATTAAAAAGCAGGACCTCAAAGGTTGTAATCTCTGGATTACTCCCGGTGCCACGTGCTAGTGAGTATAGGAATAGGAGGATAGAGCAGATGAATGCGTGGCTAAAGAGTTGGTGCAGGAGGGAGGGCTTTAGTTTCCTGGATCACTGGGTCTGCTTCTGGGGAAGGTGGGACCTGTATAAGTCGGACGGGTTGCACCTGAACCGGAACGGGACCAACATCCTTGCGGGGAGGTTTGCTAGTACTGTTGGGGGGGGTTTAAACTAACTTGGCAGGGGGATGGGATACGGAGTGGAGCTATAGTAGGGGGTGATGCACAGCCAAATATAGAGGAAAAAACAAGTCAGCCTGGAAGGCAGAGCAAATATGTAACGGCACAAAGGAGTATGGCAAGGCTGGATGGCATTTATTTTAATGCAAGGAGTCTTGCGAGTACGGCAGATGAATTGAAGGTGTTGATGAACACATGGGAGTATGATATTGTTGCTATCACAGAGACATGGTTGAGGGAGGGGCAGGACTGGCAGCTCAATATAGAATCTTCAGGCGAGACAGAGGGGGGTGTAAAAGAGGAGGGGGTGTCGCAATATTAATCAAGGAGTCAATTACTGCTGTAAGGAGGGATGATATCTTAGCAGGTTCCTCTAATGAGGCCATATGGGTAGAACTTAAAAACAAAAAGGGGCCAAGCACTTTGCTGGGAGTGTACTATAGGCCCCCAAACAGTCAGGGGGAGATAGAGGAACAGATATGTCGGCAAATCTCAGAGAAGTGTAGAAATTATAGGGTAATAATAGTAGGGGATTTGAACTTCCCCAATATTAACTGGGATAGTCAGAGTGTGAAAGGCTTAGAGGGTGCGGAATTCTTAAAGTGCATCCAGGAGAGCTTTTTGAGCCAGCATGTAGAAAGTCCTACAAGAGAGGGGGCGGTACTGGACCTAATTCTAGGGAATATAGCCGGGCAAGTGGTAGAAGTGTTAGTAGGAGAGCATTTTGGTGACAGTGACCATAATTCGGTGAGATTTAAGATAGTCATGGAAAAGGACAAAGATGGACCGGAGATAAAGGTTCTAAATTGGGGGAAGGCCAATTTTAATATGATAAGGCAGGATCTGGCCAAAGTGGATTGGGATCAGCTACTTGTAGGAAAATCCACATCAGAGCAGTGGGAGTCTTTCAGAAAGGAAATAGAGAGAGTACAACGCCAACATGTTCCCGTAAAGGTCAAGGGTGGGACCAACAAGCCCAGGGAACCCTGGATGTCAAGGGATATACGAGAATGGATTAGGAAAAAAAGGGAGGCTTTTGGCAGATACAAAGGGCTAAAAACAGTGGAAGCCCTAGAGGAGTATAGAAAGTGCAGGGGGGTACTTAAAAAAGAAATTAGGAGAGCGAAGAGGGGGCATGAAATAACACTGGCGGGCAAAATAAAGGAAAATCCCACGGTGTTTTATAAGTTTATTAAGGGCAAGAGGATAACCAGGGAAAAAGTAGGGCCCATTAGGGACCAAAGTGGCAATCTGTGTGTAGAGCCAGAAGATGTAGGTTGGGTTTTAAATGAATATTTTGCATCTGTGTTCACTATGGGGAAGGACGATGTAGACATAGAAATCAGGCAGGGGGATTGTGATATACTTGAACAAATTAGTATTGAGAGGGAGGTGGTACTAGCGGTTTTAGCGGGCTTAAAAGTGGATAAATCCCCAGGCCAGACGAGATGTATCCCAGGCTGCTGTGTGAGGCAAGGGAGGAGATTGCAGGGGCTCTGACACAAATTTTCAGAACCTCTCTGGCCACAGGGGAGGTGCCAGAGGACTGGAGAACAGCTAACGTAGTACCATTATTCAAGAAGGGTAGTAGGGATAAACCAGTGAATTACAGGCCAGTGAGCCTAACATCAGTGGTAGGGAAATTATTGGAAAAAATTCTGAGGGACAGAATTAGTCTCCACTTGGAGAGGCAAGGATAGTCAGCATGGCTTTGTCAGGGGGAGATCATGTCCAACCAATTTGATTGAATTTTTCGAGGGGGTGACTCGGTGTGTGGATGAGGGTAGTGCAGTTGATGTGGTCTACATGGACTTCAGTAAGGCTTCTGACAAAGTCCCGCATGGGAGACTGGTCAAGAAGGTGAAAGCCCATGGGATCCAGGGCAACTTGGCACATTGGATCCAAAATTGGCTGAGTGGCAGGAGGCAGAGGGTGATGGTCGAAGGTTGTTTTTGTGACTGGAAGCCTGTGTCCAGTGGTGTACCGCAGGGATCGGTGCTGGGTCCTTTGCTGTTTGTAGTGTACATTAATGATTTAGATATGAATGTAGGAGGTATGATCAGTAAGTTTGCAGATGACACGAAAATTGGTGGGGTGGTAAATAGCGAGGAGGGAAGCCTCAGGCTACAGGACGATATATGATGGGCAGAACAGTGGCAAATGGAATTTAACCCTGAAAAATGTGAGGTGATGCATTTTGGGAGGACTAACAAGGCAAGGGAATACACAATGAATGGTAGGACCCTAGGAAGGACAGAGGATCAGAGGGACCTTGGTGTTCATGTACATAGATCCCTGAAGGCAGCAGGACAGGTAGATAAGGTGGTTAAAAAGGCATATGGGATACCTGCCTTCATTAGCCGAGGCATAGAATATAAGAGCAGGGAGGTTATGATGGAGCTGTACAAAACGCTAGTTAGGCCACAGCTGGAATACTGTGTGCAGTTCTGGTCGCCACACTATAGGAAGGATGTGATTGCATTGGAGAGAGTGCAGAGGAGATTCACCAGGATGTTACCTGGGCTGCAGCGCTTCAGCTATGAAGAGAGACTGGACAGGCTGGGGTTGTTTTCCTTAGAGCAGAGAAGGCTGAGGGCGGACCTGATTGAGATGTACAAAATTATGAGGGGCATAGATAGGGTTGATAGAAAGGAACTTTTCCCCTTAGTAGAGGGGTCAATAACCAGGGGGCATAGTTTCAAGGTAAGGGGCAAGAGGTTTAGAGGGCATTTGAGGAAAAACTTTTTCACCCAGAGGGTGGTTGGATCTGGAACTCACTGCCTGAAAGGGTGGTAGAGGCAGGAACCCTCACAACATTCAAGAAGCATTTAGATGAGCACTTGAAACGCCATAGCATACAAGGCTACGGACCAAGTGCTGGAAAATGGGATTAAAATAGACAGGGCTTGATTGCCGGCGCGGACACGATGGGCTGAAGGGTCTCTTTCTGTGCTGTATAACTCTATGGGCTGGATTTTGAATGACCCATGGAGTCGGGTTTGGAGGCGTGTGGGGGGTTAAATTTGCGGGGTCGGGGTTTCCGACCCCATCACGACTCCATCCCGCCTCCACGCAATTTTGACAAAATCAGTCGCGGGGTTTCCGACTCCGTCCCGCCTCCAAGAGGCGGGAGAGGCCATTAAAGCCCTTAACAAGCTCTAAATTGGCTCTGTAATGCCATTTTGAAACGTTTTAGCTAGTTTAACCCTTTTCTGACGTGAAGTACGCCTGGTGTGAAACACTCCAGTGAAACCTGGCGGGAGCACAAGTGGACAGCTGACTATCAGCTGCAAGTCCACTATTACAACGGAGATGTGATGAAGGTAGTAGTAGTATTAGGTTTGAAAGTCGCCGCTGCTGCATTGAATGTGTTCAGAGACTGCCTGGCCTTTGCTGTGAGAGGACTTGGATGCAAAAAAATTCTCTCTCTCTCTCTCTCTCTCTCTGTCTGTCTCTCTCCTTCTCCTTCCCCCCCTCCCCCCTCCCCCTCCCCCCTCTCCCTCCTCCCCCC